>OX104118.1:60870349-61602447 GCA_944474755.1 Limnoperna fortunei
CCCTTGTCATTTCGGTACACCTTGTAATTATCTGGGAATATCTCGGATGATTTAATTGCTGTAGGTTATGGTGATTTGCCTGGTTTGATGCCCCGTAGCCAGGATTCTGTACCGATGATAATGTCTGGTTTGGTATTTTATTACTGCTGCAAACTCAGATGTTTTGTCTCTTAGACTTCTGCAATTTAATGTCAATATCCTCAGGTTGAGTTTGTTTGGGACAGTGAAGACATCTGTTGTTGAGTTTCTGCTGTCATTAACTGAGTCATTAAGATTTCTCTGTGAATCTGGGTTTCTCCTTTTCTTGGTGTTGTTCATTTCTTTATTTTTCGGGCTACTGATGTAAAGTGGGTTGAAAACGAGGTTATTGCTTTTTATCTATTCCATAGTATCATCAATGTATGATAGTGTTGTGAAGACATTTGTAAAGAGTTCAAAGCTTCTGTATGTAAATGAGTCAACATTCATACTGTCGCATTTACAGCACATCCACTGAACGTTGATTCTATGAAGTAGTTCGTAATCATGTGTACAAAGTTCGATGCAAGATTTATGATACCAGACATTGTAATCATCACAGCATATTCCTTCGCAGGACCATGTAACTGGTAAGTCACAAATGATGATCCATATCAGACTGCTTTTCGTTGACGTTTGGGTGGCACTTGGTTGAAGTGGTTGATGGTATGTTAATTTAAGATGTCTGATTGATGCTAATGTTATGTTTAAGTTGGATGATAATCTTTGATTTAGACTTTCTTCGTTTTGCTGGAGGGAATGTTTGAATAGCAGCAGCACTGATATGTATAACAGTTGCGGTGTGAGGTACAGCTTGTAAGTCATGGTTGTGTTGTAGTATAGTGTAGAAAGCCTATTCTGACTACAAGATATTTTATTTTGGTGTAGTTTAGTGTAGAAGGTCTACTATGACTACTACTGCAGTTTAGTGTAGAATGCCTACTCTGACTACAGTGGCTCGACTTTGTCAAGTACTAGCCTATCATTCTTAGTGTAAAATAAATATGTATGCAATTCATATCTAAAGATCTATTCATTGTCAACAGGTAAAACACATTTCAAATTATGATGTTAAGCTTAACTGGTTACAATGAATTAGGGTAACATTGATATATTTCAAAATGGACTATATATACCAACGGAACATTTCACTTGTGGTTACATCCATCTATATAACAGATATGTATGTGCCACGGATGAAATTTATTGTATCAAATCCTATACATTTCCATACACCAACTTGTACAAGCAATCACATGTTCCTCCTTTGTGTGATTTCATCAAACCTGGTTTTTTAAAATCAAAATTAACATATAATCTTTTGTTGTGGACTATTTAAAAGTAGATTTTAGGTGTTGTTAGGAGGAATTAAAGTTCCGGTGGTACGATTATACCGTACCCAACACGATTAGAGTTTAACATAACTAATGATATCCTTCTACGATTAAATGTAAACCCTTACGTTATATTTTTGTTCAATTTTATTATATCAACTGTAAAAATTATTCTATCATTGTAATTAATGGCTACACCGCGCTTGTGTGCCTACTGATTGGCAAAAAAGTTATTATTCTGACGTTTCTTCTTAGTTACGTTAATAAAGTGCTTTGCGTCATGTCCTACTTATTTGGCCTAAAAAGTCAATGACATGTGCTAGTGTATAAAAAGCCGGATTTCATACCCAAAATGGTGCGCTGTTTCGGAGTAGTATTTTGTACTTTAATATGAGTTCTAACAGAACGACATTTTTCCTGTTGTTCAAGTATGTTAGAATTGACGAAAAATATTTTGAAAATATTGCAGATAGTTTTCCCATTTTTTTAATTCAGTATATAGAGAGTGTGCTACGAGGATCCCAATGTACGCCTATTACTGACCAAAGAGATATATGATTCAGTAAGGTAAGCTTAAGGTTAGACATGCATTAAAACTTGGTAAAACCCAACATTTCTATTAAAATGCCGGGACCATTGCAGTAGTATTTTTAATTGTTGATTAATAAGTTTGTCGTTTTCTCTGACTTTTTTTAATTTGCGGATTGTCTTTTTGACGTCTTTTTCTGTGTTTTGTATTTTGGTTTGACCTTCGTTGACATATTTTGCAAATATACCAAAATCGAATTTTATCTTTTGCACATACTACTGTTGTAAAATTAGAGTAGGTGGTCATGTCTAAAAAACAACAGTATTTATAAAATTTTATTACTACAATAACAGTATATCTATTGACGTCAGGAAGTAACAAATCGAAACTAGAAAACATTTGAACTTGAGGAAATAAAACTAATGTTTAGAAATAATTAGATTTATGCATCAAGTCATACGCCTACTTCCTTTCTAACTCCATGTTAGATTATTATTTATTCTAGTTCATGGTCATACAATATACAGCATACTAGGTTAAAACTTTATAGATAATATAAAATGTATATGAAAGGAAAAAATGTTGTCAGTGACCGGGCTATATTTAAACTGGTATTTAAAACTCTTGTTTTGAATGTCCTTGGTGGTCGATTGGTAAAGGTAGTGACGTATAAGTGATGAATATTACACATATCTTGACTCGGACAACGCACTCGTATGAAAAACAAGACTTGAAATCGACGCCTTGTTTAACCACCGTGTTTGGAACTTCTTAAAGCGACAGTATTAAATAAAAGAAAACAAAGCATATATTGATAAAACCATGGAAAAATGCATATATTGATGTAGCAATAACAACATATAATGACGACAAAAATAAGCACACGACAGTATAGGATGACAATGATGAAAACAACATGAACATTTATAAAATGACATAAACTGATAAAACAACATGCACATTTATAAATAAAATAACACAAACTGATAAACAGCATATAATCAATTGGCTTTAGCATACAATTAACGAATACCACATGAGCTCGCTATTGCGTCTCTATTCGTGCTGTTATTCTAACCGCTAATGATAGGTTTCGTCATCGTTTAAATAACAAAGTTCACATGCCAAAAGAGGTTGCATTGATGGCCAGAGAATATTTGGTCTTTTAAATGGAAACTTTTCAAATGAATGAATGCCACTTCCAGAAAACTCATAAACAGCCTTGCATACCAAGTCGTCGCTGAAGTATTCATGTACTAAATTTCTGACATCATCGTCATGGCATTTTAATTATATCTTCCACATATATTGCTTAGATTGCTTTCTTTTTACACATTTGGTAGCTACTCGAGTTCGCTAGATTGGGACGTTTTCTTGAAAAGTTGTCAATGATTCACTTGAAAAAGAACTAATTTTCTACTTGCTGATCGTAATATTCTGAAAAAAATAATTTCCAATGAAGTTGTGGCGAAATAATGGGTCTATACGTCTATACATGACCTGTAACTCGTGTAATACTATTTTTGTAGATTCTAGCTTCTGCCAACGACAGCCGAGAAGAAAAGGTAAAAATAATAGATAGAGGAGGAAACAAACTAAGAGGCCTTAAAATACTGGTTTCGAACAGTTGCATAAAAAATCTGTAAACGGTAAAACCCTCCGGTAAATGACGTTATAGAACAACGATAATATTATTTACATCTAAAAAATTATTAAAAGCAAAAATGCAAATAGTAATTTTATGTCTGAATGAAACGTTATGATATACTTTCGGCTGCATTGATAAGGATTAACACAAATGTGATATATGGTGATGTGCTTTGTAGAGCAAAATATGACGAATTTAAAAAAAAACAGTACAACGAAAAATGAAACATAAACTTAAAATTTAAATTAGAAAAACGAAGACAACTAAATGCTCTTTTTGAATTTTTTTTCTGTGTAAACTTTAGTTATTCTCTCCTCGACTGTAATTAAAGTACACAATCTCAACAAAGTATTAATTTTGTTACATGCAGAAGTATGGCAAAATAAATAGAGTGACTGCCACTGGTCCTAACATTAATAAAAAGATTAGTTGTGTTTGCCTCGCTATACAGTAATACTTGTTAATTATCATAGTCGTTTAATCTAGATTTCAATTTTTTAATAGTTTGACATTTAAGTGTCTGCTTATGATTTCCGCGCGAACCGTGAAAATTACATGAAATGGTAATAAAACGCGGTGATCCATCCACACTTTCAATTTTTACGCAGAACTAGCCATAACAATATCATAACACTCTGTATGCTTTCCAGTGTTTTGCGTCAGACCTTGATTTTTGAGTTAATGAATAATGACGTATTGGTCATTCATTTACTAAGTGTTCTGAATACTATGCAAATAAACTGGTCGGTGAATTTCTTTATTAATATCTTGATTAATAAAGTCAATCGAATGTTTAGTCGTGTATCATACTTTCATTTTTAAGGTAGATTTAATGAGATTTTGTTCAAATATATGGAATTTATTTAAATAAAAGAAACACTCGGAGTATATTGATTTGAGATGGATGTTTTTATTTGAGAAAAATGTTTTTCACTGCAGAAGCCTTATTCATATTGCTGGCATATTCACCATATTATCTTATCAGATAAACCTAGAATATATTTGAAACTACTCATCTTTGTTAGGCTTAAGTTGATGTTGGTTTGTTCACTAAATGTGAGGGAGTCATTGAATGAAACGATGTTGTGTTTTTAGTAGTAGACTATCAGAACGATGTTTAGTAGGAAACTACGAAGGATTATTATTAAAATCTTATGGATCACAATATTGCCGATTTGCACCTTTTGATAAACATCAAATAATGTTCTGGAGTTATGCTCTCTTGTCCAGAGACTATTCAGTCCTCTGCGGTACATCTCGAATTATTTAAAGTGTGTGCCAACTTATACTAAAGCCAAACATATAAAAATATTTTGTAATATCAGAAAAGCCTTAACCAATCTGCATTTAGTAACAAAAATGGAAGAACTTAAAAAACTGATCTTCTTGCACAGTGCATTCACATATAACTCTTAAAAAAGGAATGCAAAGATGCAACGTACAATATATACGTGTTTGAATTACAATATGAAACTATGTAGCTCAAGTGACATTACGAAAGGTAGTATAACAATAAGCATTTAAATAAATCACTTTCTGTTGTTTTCTGACTGCATTAGATTATAAAGCACATGTATCGTGACTCCGTGTGTAAATGACAAAGAGTATGTTTTGAGTAGACTAATTTACTGGTAGTATCCTTACGGAGGTCTTTGTTACAAATAGTCACTATTGGACACATAAAGCAATGGGAATAACACTGAGATATAGTTTCAACGTTAAAACAAAAATGTAGGTGACTTAAGAGAATAAAAACACAAAAAAGAACAACGTTATGACATTTATATTATTTTCTATAAAGCCAAACATTGTATCAACACTCGTGTTCGTTAACATACGGCTACAACTTTCAAACGATAAAAAAATCTGCAAGCTAATATTAAAAGAGAGAATTAGATAGGTCAATACAAGCCTAATCGTATTAACTCTTTCCATTTCATGATTTTTTTTAAACAGTTCTAATAAATGTTTGTTACTTAAAACAATTAAAGTCTCCATTTTATTTCGTGGGATTTATACATGTTATAGACTATACTAAGGATAAAGCTCAATCAAACAGCTTGAAATGTTTGATTACCTAGGCAACGGACCACGTGGTCACGGGTTCAAATCGTTTACAAAATTTTCATTCAAAATGCTGTTATGTCCAGAGCATTTCCACTAGGTGTAAATAGATAATGTTACTTTTTGTTGCATTAATATCCTTAGGTATCAATGTTTATAAATCGTGTCGACATGTATTTTTGGGAGGTTACTTCACTTGATTTGTAAACAAGCTACAATGTATTTGTACTTATGAATACAGTCATCTTGACAAAGATTCGTTACTGTGGCCATTATATTGAGATTTTCAGTATGATTTCAATGAATCTATAAAAACTATTTATGATTGTGAAAAAAAAATTGCGACTTTTAAGTTTCATGGCAATCAGATAATAATATCAAACTAAACAAATAAGTATAATGGTTCTCGGGTATTTTATATTTTTGTAAACAATTATACATTTGATGAATGACATCTCTACACAGTTCCATTAATGATCACTAAACAAACTCTTCATTTGAATCACTTCTACTAGAATCTTCTTTCTGAAAAAAGTCGTTTATGGTATAAACTTTATGCAATAGATCAACAGAAGTAAATTAAATAGTTTAACATCTTATTTCAAGTTGTTGCTATGTTATAATAAAACTGCAGAAAAAAACCTATTAAATCGATTGAGATTTCAAAAAAAAAATATAAAATAAATAAAAAATTGGGTTCCATTTTGTTATATTTTCTATTAATATCTACAGAAACGAGATTTATTTGACAATATGTTTTCTATATTACTTTCGGCCTTGATACATTTTGACGTCCAGATATGTTTCTGTAACTGTTTTTGCAGCATTAAAAATCGCAACGACTATTTATGAGAATTATCAGGATTAAACACTGTGTTTTAGGAAATTATTAATGTGTAAACTTCGCCGACTCCCTCACAAAGTTAACATAAAGAACTTCAGACTTTATTTAGTTTGTGAATAAGTCACCAAGGTTTTCACATTAATAATTCTAGTCATGCTGTAATTTATTTAAATTAAGTGCTTTGATTGGATAAAAACACTTAAATGGCGTCTTCTCAGATAATTTATCGATATGTCCTCTGAGCGGACTACTTTCAGTATCCAATGTAAGCAAGATGGCGTCCTACTAGCGTATCGTCTGGGAGAGGGGACAATGTTTTCTCTGCCCCATTGATTTCCAATTAAATCGATTGAGATTTCAAATAAAATATAATATAATACAATTTAGTGTTTGATTTTGCTTTTTTTCCTATCAATATCTACAGAACCGCGATTCCTTTGGTACTATGTTTTGCATATCCCTATGCTTTCCGGCATAGCTACGTTTTCAGGTCTAGATGGGTTTCTGTAACTGTTTTTGCTGTTTTAAAAATCGCAACTATTATTTCACAGAATTATAAGGATAAAACACTGTGTTTTAGGAAATTATCAATGTGTAAACTCCGGCGACTCCCTCACAAACTTGACATAAAGTCCTTCGGACTTTACGTAGTTTGTGAGAGAGTCGCCGGAGTTTACACATTGATAATTTCCTAAAACCCAGTGTTGAATCCTATAACAATTTCCTAAAATAGAGTGTTTAATACCAATACTATAAGTATTCCGTTTAATATTTCATTATTAGTTTAATGTAATAAGCCCAACCTCAATAAGAATAGCAAAACACTTGAGTCACAAAATCTAGATTGTGAAAGTTTAGTTGATGTTCTGAGCATTGAATAAACACTAACCTGCATTTGCATTGCAAAATGAAGTAGTGCTTTTCATGGTCTTGATTCCCTGTTACATTACCTTGCGTTTACTATATAATTACAACCATTTTGTATTGAGTAAAACGAGCATTCCTTATACTTTAATTACTTTTAAAATATTTTACCGTTGTACTGTCTTCCAATGTTAAAGACGACAATGTATCTGTAACTTGATTATCGTTATTGTCTAAAAATCTTATTTTATACGGTAATAGCGGATGCATTGAAGGCCATAAAACAGACGGTCTATCATGATGAGTCTTCATTTCGTTGCTAAAGAATTCATAAACTTGTTTTCTGATAATTTTCTCTTGACATATGCTGTTGATCAGGCTTTCTAAAGTATCGTCATCTTGAGGTGTTAACACATATGGCTTTCGTAGGTACGTACCAGATTGACGCCTGACCTTGCAATTGGGCAGTTTTATTCGAGTCATGGGAGGTATAGCCTTCAGAACATATTTTGACATACTATGATTTTTTTTGTTAATACTTTCACTTTCTGCATTTGCTAATACATATCCATGGCATTTGATTTCGGTAAATTCTTTTTTATTCAAATCTTTGTGCATCAGCTGTTCTCTACTTGAAGCTGAAGTAAGATTTTGTGTATGTTGCTTACTGTGGAAGGAATTGTAGGACCCTTTATCGGTAATTTGTACATTTTCCCTTTGATGTGTGCCGGTGATAAAGTCAGTAACAACGTACTGGCATTTATCACCGAATTTATCGGGTCAGTAGGCTGCGGAGGAATCTAACTATGATTACGTCATAATAACTAACACAATGTTTAAAAATAAACAAACGTGAAGGCAAGATAAAATAAACAAACAATCTACCCCCCCCCCCCCCAAAGAAAACGAACACAACGCGACCACCAGAGCTCCGTTTTCGCAGCTACCTTCCGTTAACAA
The DNA here is from genome assembly GCA_944474755.1 of Limnoperna fortunei. Classification (NCBI taxonomy): domain Eukaryota; kingdom Metazoa; phylum Mollusca; class Bivalvia; order Mytilida; family Modiolidae; genus Limnoperna; species Limnoperna fortunei. The sequence continues at coordinate 60,878,611 of OX104118.1, forward strand.
TAATACAGTTTAAGTAATCTGAACAAAACTCTTCAAATTGCACAAATTAACAGCAAGTGACAATCCCGAATTCCTGTTCATTCACCACAAGAACTTGCGAATGACCTCGCCATTTTTGGGGGTTAATCCGACAAATCACAAAATTGTAATAGGATTATTACGGCAGGAAAATTCGGCATACAAAAGAACCTACAACTCATCGCATTAATGCATTGGAATTACAATTGGAATTTATAAATAAATGATGACGATGTGTAAATCGTATCTCCCCTGGCCACTGCAAAGTACTGAAAATTAAAAATAACACAGCACCAAACAGTTACCAGAAATGATAACGATATAAAATACAAAATATAGAAAACATTAAAAGGGGAAACTGACACTCAGTTGGAAAATCGGTCAGAAACGTTGGGTATTGGCAACATAAATTTGAAATACGGTTCGTCAAATAGCAAAATATTAAAAAACACAAAATGTGACACCCCATTTAAACGATTCTCATTCACAAACTATTACATAAACGATGAAAAAAGGACTTGCCTAACAGGAGGATCAATGAAAAACCACGTCCATTCATCACGCCACATTCCGATTGAATGACGTTTACGCTAAATGACGTAGCAAACCGTTTTTCACAGATCACTTCGACCAAAAAAGTAGTTCCTTAAAAATATGGCATAAATTGACACAAAATACTCTTTTTGAAAATTACCGATAAAAGCGATATAGGACATTTTGTTTGTGATACAGACTTTATCACGGCTTAACGTATCAGGTTCGCCCTACGGGCTCACCTGATACTGGCCGTGATAAAGTCTGTATCACAAACAAAATGTCCTATATTCCATATTTAGAAAACATGCCACTTTCATATAAAGGTTCAGCGAATTTCTTGTACGACGTGGAAAGCATCAATTTTTGTCGTATTTTTAAATCTTCTGATACTGGAAAAAGTGTTTGGCCTACGAATTTTTTACTGATTTTGGCAGCAGAAGTTGAATCGTCCGATGATAAATAAGGTTCTGTATTTTTCGATTTAATTTTTGAGTTAGCTGTAGAGTCCATTCCCAACAAAGATATACATTGCTGTTTTGTAAGTTCAAACTCAGGGGTAAATACCGTGAAATAATCCACATAAGGATATCTTACAATCATTATAATTCGAACGTCTAAATGCCTTTGGTTTGCTTGATCGGAGTACTTCACACAATCTGCCCATATGGAATTTAACTGCTCCTCACTGCCAACTAGATACATACAACATTGATTTTCTGATAAATTGATTGTATTTACTACAAATGTTTTCAGAATAAACGTTATTCCACTAATTATGGTGGATTCAACGTAACAGGCTGTATTCTCGTCTGAACGATTCTAAATATCATATATCATTGTAACAACAATGTCCTACTTGTTAAGGTAAGTTGTGGATTTCATACTGGATTTAAAAGTTACATTTAATGACAGGCTGAAATTGAACTTTTATTGAACATGATCGGAACTAAAACAAGATAATAAACAATTAAATAATCGATAGATACCAGAAACATTGGCGAGAGAAAGAGAATGAACAGAAAACCCAGGACGCCACAGAAAATTGTTTCACTGCATACAGTCGAAAATTTAGATTTCATTGACTAATAATAAAATAATAAAATAATAATAATAATGAGAATAATAAAAATATCATGCAACAGCTGGTAATATTTACGTGCTTAATCGTGACATTATGCGAAAACAAGAAAAATCTGCATTTTTAGTAGTCCATACGAAATACGTTTTGGTCTTTGTCCTTGCTTTACCATAACATTTAAGCTTAGTTTATCTGACATGTCAATAATCATAATTGTTGTTTTGTTATACCTGTTCAGTACAACCGCCAGATTGACTTCGGAAGGAATCCTCTTTACTTGATTTTCTGTACATTTTAGACGTATTCTGTGTCCCTTGAACAATATATATTTTTAATAAGAAATAGATAAGCTTACTAAACAATGGTTGATTACAATTTATTCATGTTTAAATCCAATGAGATTATAATAAATAAAGCATTACAATGTGTTCACAAAAATAAACAAAGTTTTTCTTTAACGCCATAAAGCGAAACAACATTAAAAATAAAACCATCCTTATTAATAGCGAGTTATATGCAGACTATAAAAGTATGTTAATTAATTTGTATCTCTCCCGACAACACACAGAACGTTACTACATGAACAAAATCAGATTTAAAAAGGGAAAAATGTATTGTGCAATGTGTGATGTTGATTGTTAGAATTGTTATTACAAATATCACATTTTATTTCTTGCGTGTCAAATACGATCAGACATTTCCGCTGAGTCATAGGTACATGTAGTGTTCCTATTACTGGAAGTTGAATTAGTGAATTTTTCTAGACATAAAAATAAGTAACTCGACGGATGTCTAATTTGAGGCAGGCACTACTTACTCGTCCGAGTATCTAGTTTTATTGGGTTTGGGTTACTATTTTTGTTTCGTTTTTGTGTTGCGTTTGTCTATATCCGGATTTGTAACTGTCCTATGACTTTTGACTCCTGCTGTTCGGTCGGTTTCTTTGCTATTTTTCTTATTTGGTTCTGGTTTGATGCCACTTTTGAAAATGTACAGGCACATTTTGGCGACCAGTGTTTGTATTGAGAGAGGATCCAGGAGTAAATAAACAATAAACACTAATGAACAATAAAGTTGAGACTTATCAATATACTATTTTACCAGTTTACAAAATGCCCGCCGACAAATGAGAGTGCAACACAGAAAGCTGATTTAGGAAATTGTGTAATTTTCAAGGAAGCTATACCAAGTTTTGTCTTTACTGAAGTTATAGAAGGATTAAAATGTGTTAACAAGGGTTCTTTTACAAAATATGAAAACATTTTAAAAGAAAATTTAATTTAATTACTTTTTAAATGGGTGTATGGCAGTTTGTGCAGTTCTTCGTTTAAGATTTCTACTATTTGACCTGATGTATGACGTGAGCTTAACATGTAAGTGGGTGGTTCAGATGTCTAATTTGTTTTACAGATATTTGTATTCCTGAACAAACATTTATACTGTTTGCCAAAGAAGACCGATTATCCAAACTCAAGATAAAGCCTGAAATAAGTGTACTAAACCATGTAGTCACTTTGGACCTATTTTCTTTTGATGTGTAGAAAATGTCAATTTAAATGCTTTTCAAGAAAAATGATTTTTTAAAATTTAATTAAAAATAAAATTAAACAATTTAAAACTATTTAACACATAAATGTGTCTAAAAGCTAGTTGAATACTGTTCCAATTTAGCAAATTTTCGACTACATTTATATCCAGTTTTTAAATTAAATATATTATATTATTGTCAGTAAATTAAATACATTGCCCACATTAAAGGTGAGCAATAGGTATACTCGATACACAATTTAATGCGATCAAGTTTATCAGTTAGTTTCTATTACAGAGAAATTATTTCACCGTACATAGTGAAACAATTAAATAAACACAACATTTTGATTTAAACTTGCAAGTTATTGTAAAACATGCGAAAAATTTGAACCGTGACCGGCACGATGTAAATGATAGTCACATATTATTAAACATGGGGTCTGACTACAAACAAAGTAGGTTCAAAGCCCAGAATCACCATATTTATTTATATCAACAAACAATAACTTTGAACTGATTTAACAGATGTCTTGAAACGTAATCATCGGCTAAGAGCTCTTCTGATATATGCATATTCGGAACAAAAATTACGTACTTGATGTTGTCCAAGATTTCAGTCTAGGTAATTTGCAGACTGTCTATCCAATTCATTTTGGTGTATTTTATTAGTCCCTGCTTGAATTTCTAAAAGTCGCATTTTAAGAACCAATTTTCAATGTTTTATAGTCATATAAAATAATTTTTTTTTGTCAAGCTTTTCGTGTTTGTATACAAAGTGATAGTAAAACCTTTACCTGAACACGACTCTACTATCATTAAAACAATAAAACATTTCTGTATTGAGTCTAGAAAGAATCTTTAAAATAATATCATTTCTGCTGGACTAGTTATCTCATAACAAGAATATGGGAATCTGAACATGTGGTTAATTTTATGTCGTAGAACTATAATTATGATTTATATTTGCTGAGAAGATTTGACTCTCGTATAGCTGCTTTCTGTATGTTTTAAGATTCATTTTTGGATTGAATAGACTTTTGAGATTGTTTTTCTCTTTTATTTTAATAATGGTAATTATGAACCAATAATGGGATACCTTGATTGACACTATAGGATCCTCTAGATGGCTGGTGCACTTGTGCTGATGTATTTCTGGGATATCATTGATGGATCCAGCCGAAATCGTTACACTTCGAATTCCAAAGTCGTCACAATCTATATAAACTTGCCTGGCAGAAGCTAGTAAAAGGAGAACAAATTTTCCAGTATATATATATTTTTCAAATATATATTAAAATTAGAGATGTCATATTGTTAACAGAAAGAAAATCACTAATTTTTAATACTTGTTTATGGGTTTGCTAGTAAATTAACTTGTTTCTGAAATGCTTTCGTTTTGGCATTCTAAACGATAAAATACATATTTATTTCTAACCTGACGGAACTGATGCCACAAAATCAGAATTTCGATATTGTTACATTTCTGATTTCGTAACTTTATTGGTTTTATGACAATTACATTACCGTTATCAACACCTTTTATGTTATTTTATTTTACTCCATAGTTTTACGTTTAAATAAAAGATTTCAAAATTAATTAAATATTTAAGAAAAGATACGTATTTGAAGGAATATATATTACATAGTTAGCTAAATGAAGTAAATATAATTTTGTAATAGATATTTTTTACCAACTTTAAAACTCTTTGTAAAAGATATCCGGCCTGCATTTGTCAAATAAAAGAGTATCATTGAAATGTTTCCACCTTGCGTGTCAAAAAACCCAAAACCATATACAAAATTGTACCACCTTAAATCTACGTGATGAATGTTTTGTTTTATTTCATAAAAAACATTTTTCGCGAATTTTCTTTTGAAGTAAGAATAGAGCACACCTTCCCAGCAATAAAGTTCCAAATCACAATTTTATAAATAATATCGTAAATGATAACATAGCAATAATATTCTGACATTTACCAAATCTAGTTAATTAGACTAGATAATTAGTGTGCTTTCTGATGTACTGTATATAAACTGTTATCTATTTATTAGTCATGTCGTGTCTCATTTTTCATCCCAAAGCAAAGTGATGACCGTTTTAAAAAATGGCGGCTGTCGTCAGATCTCAGTAAATGCCAGAGCAACTTCAATGAAATTGGTATACTGATACAGCTAACTATCCGGAGCATTTTTTTCGAAAAATTGGACGCGAACTTCATTTCAAAATGATCGCCATCCGAATACCACCCCCTAAAAATGCAAAAATTAAAACATCATCCGTTTTCGACGAAATCTGGTACACAGGTAGATTATGGTACCCTGAGTGTGTCACTACTTTTAAAATTTTTGTCGACTTTCGGTTTCAAAATGGCGGCCGTTTTAAAATTTAAAAATCAAAGTGCAGACTGCACCGAAGGAAAGGTTGCTTTGCAAGTATGAAATGAGATTCCTGCCTCATGTTTGACAGGCAATAAAACAAACCAATGTAAAATAAATCGGGTAAAATTAGACACATATTAGATATTAATTAAAAAGACTAGAAAAAACTTTGCAATCCTCATAATTGATAGCCCCAGCTCCCCTATGTCTTGAATGGCATGCAATGTCCAGGGCATTGCTGTTGGAAACTCCAAAAATTGTTTGCTCAAACTGTAAATATCAGGTGCACAATTCCACCATATGACAAAGGATTCTGCAAAAGTTTCATCAAATCCCACTCAGTGGTGCAAGTAGTTGTGGATAAGAGATAGGTAAACCCTACATCAAAGAATAGCAAGTCAATGTTTGCTATGGGAAACCCTAAATATCATTCCAATCAAAATATTAAATATCAGGTGTACAATAGCACTATGTGACAAAGAGTCCATCAAAATTGCATCAAAATCCATTCAGTGCAACGATACAATTGAAGATGTTTCTATCATAACTTTTATAAATATATTAATAAATAAGACAAATTTGCTGCTGCCCATTTCAGACATAAAAATCGCACCTGTTATATGGTTGGAATATAACTTGCATCAAATACATGTACATATATGTAAATGTCTCCCTATAAATGTAAGTGATGGCATCAGCTTCTAAAATATCCAAAACTAAAATAATTTATTGCTGTAATACTCCAGGGCTTCAGTTGCCAAGTGGTATTCATCGAATTGATCGAATGCCTGTCAGCACTTGTTCATGTTGTTTGAATCTTACTGCTGCCAGGGTGTGCTCAACTTCAATCTTGGTTGACAATTATTAAAAGACTCCTAGAATCTGGCTTCCTCCTACAATCTGGCTTTCTCCTCCAATAAAAACAGGACGCCCAAATATAGCTGAAAAATTGCTGAAAGTTGCATTAAACAATTACAACACAGGGATCTGTGCAAATCGATTAACATGTGCTTTTGAATGATACTAGGTCGATTTTGTTATATCGAGTCCCATGCACACACTATAACAAGATCGACCCAATATTATTCAAAAGCGCATGTAAATCATTTTTTATAAATCCCCCGGATTCAAACAAACAAACAATTGTAAGACTGTATGAGGCAAAATATATCTTTATAATCAGAATGCATGTCAACTAGTTTGTTTTAAATTTAAACAGTATGTTAATAGCTTATACTAAAAGACACAATCACATGGAGTGCTTTTCTGCTTGCATTTAAAAAAATTAATATTCAATATGCGATATTGTAACTTTTTATTACAAAAATCCAATACAAAAATTTCCACTGTACATATTCCATACTATGCTTGTTGTTTACTTTTGCTACGCAATCTGACACTTTTTGTTTTCAACAAGTGTCTTACGATGTTTACAAAAGATCGCCAGCTTTCGTGACGTTCTATGGTATTCGCGCCTAAACCGCAAACGACATTACCCAAAGGTTTTCAAATGGACAATAATCGATTGCTCCAAGTTACACCCGTTCTAATTTTGGTCAAAATTTACCATGGACAATCGCTCTATCAAATTGAAAAACAGCATAAACAACATAAGATCGACCATACGCGCTAAGAGGTTTTATTTGTCACTCAAAAACTTCTGCTAAAACACACCATGAATTGATCACATCTTCCTTTGTTTTAAGGAACACATAAAATGAAGAAAAATATGTCGTTTTGACTTTTGTTTAATTAGATGCTTAAAATAAAAATGCAACATCGTCTGAAACGACGGCAATTTCGTGAGTAAACATACACATAAAATTGGTACGTTTTTTTGGCTTATTACGATGGGTGGTGACTCGTTTAACGAGAAATATTTATGGTTCAGCATGAATTACCAATTATAAAAATTAATCAAAAGGACCGGAAACAAATTGTGTCAGCTTTTACTATGGAAATAATGTAGCGACATGGTGAGTCGATGTCGAATAATCCATTTACTATTCTTGTGTCACAAACACAAAAATATCTTTTTCAATATATTTTCATAACTCAAATCATTGCATTGTATCACACGTGGCGTTATAACTAATTTCAGGTACGGTTTACTGAGCTATTGCGCGATAATTAGTTCGATGTTTGCATTTACCGAAGTAAGTACTTTCTATCTGTAATATTGTTTTGACTATTTTTCAGGTGAAAAACAGTATGTTTTGTAGTGCGAAATGTAATAATTTTGTTCTTTGCATTTGAATAAAAATATAATCCTGTTCATATATTCGTACGCGATCAAGCTGGCTAGTGTTGTATTCATTACATTATGTGCACGTGATTATGTGTCATAACCATTTATTGTAAATCACGTGTTGTAAATGTGTTGAACAAATAAACATTTCGTACTATTATCATAAATGCACATTAAATCTGCTCTCATTTGAATTTAATTATATAACAAGAAAAGGTATGCGTTAAACCCATATCCAGAGATGTTCGATTTATATGTTATAGGTGTATCCCATTTGGTTTAATAGTTTTTTTTCAATTTGTTTTATTTAAAGTTTTATCATATGCTGTAAAGGCAGGGGCGTAGCTAGACTAGTTACAATGTGGATTCACAAAGAACTAGTGGGGTCCGGGTATGCACCCCGGAATATTTTTGAAAACAATGGTGCAATTTGGAGAATTCTAAAGTGGTTTATTTAGAACTGAAATGGACAGTTTATTGATTACAGGGATAGATTGCAATTTTGTTCTTAAAATAATGTGGATTCAGCCGCGTACTCGCGTATAGGCAGCTACGCCCCTGAAAGGGATGCAAATATAGACGATTGTGAAAGGCAAGAAATAATCATCTTGATTATAATATCTCAACTTTGAGAAGAGTACTGTAATAAAAAAGAGCAAAGTTTTCGAAGAACATATATATATTGTTTACCAATAAAAATACATTGACCATAGTCAAGTGGTTCTGTGGGGGAAAATGTGAATGTAAGATCGGCAGTTATCGCGTCCTCGGAAAATCAAAGAAAACATACCGACAAGTTACAATTTTTATTGATTTAATTTTACTGTAAATTCATGTGATGTTATATATTATTTTCCATTACACTATTTATTGAAGATGAGTTTGAGCCAATAAAATTATTTATATTTGTATTTGTATTTTAATAATCTCTCATATTACAATACAAAATGGGTTCCTGTTTTAATCCTCCATTTACTTTAATTGAGTTTCCCCGATATGGTTCAACCATATCTTCTCTTGTTATTAGTTAGAAATTGTTATATTTAATTTAACTACTTGTATTTTATTTACGAAACTTCTACATGCCATTTTCCCACCCTCAAAAATTTTTTATAGATGGCGCCGCTCTGCAAATCTGTACATCGACAAAGCACACAATTTTGTGTTGATTTTCATTTAATTAACGCGTAAAAAATAGAATGCAAAAAACCGTATGAAACGACGACCACACGATCGCACAAAATATCATAAAATCACTTCAATCATAGTAACGTCGTCAAATATTATTAGACTGATGCCACTTTTGTCAGTACTACATTTGTCGGTTCAGTGAACAGCTATCGCGAGGATTGCCTAATATCGCGTTGATTTCCGAAACCAAAAAGTGTAACGAGTCTGTCTCTCGCGGATGAACATGGAATATTTGTTTAAATCGTAATATTAGTTATCAGTTATACAGTAAATGAGACATGATACGAAAGGACATTTATAGTAAAGTTGTTCAAGATAAATGTGGTGCACCGATTCATGTAATTGATAGATTCCTCCAATGTGACCTATATTTTACGAGCGTAAGGTTTTATTACACGTCGGTCGCAGTAGTTTCTATATATCTGAGCGTTAGCAAGGGGAAAGTTTGCTACGCAACCTTCCCAAAAATGGCGGCCGTTGTCAGATCTCAGTAATGCCAGACCAATTTCAATGAAAATTGGTATACTGATACAGCTACCAATCCTGAGCATTTTTTCTAAAAAATAAATGGACGCAAACGACACCATTTTGTGATGGCAGCCGTTTCACCACACTCCCCTTCAAATGTCAAATTAGTCCAATTGCAACAAAATTTGATATGTAGATAGATTTTAATGCACAAACTAAGAATATCATGTCTATTTGGGGTTTCCAGCATGCGCAAGTCAAATGGCAATGAGGGTTTGTTTGGGAGACATTCTGTGCTGGTATCCCCACACAATCATATATATTTATTATTATATTATTATTTCGGTTTCCACTTTTTCTTGATCGTGAACTTGTCCGACACATTTCTCAGAGACGTCTTAATATAATAAAATGAAACTTGGCACAGTTGTAGGTCAACATATTGAGGGGTGCAGTCAATAATCAGAATTTTGATGATGGCCGCGAATTTAAAATTGCAGCCACTTGACGACACCCATCGAAAAATGGCAAAAATTGTCCGTTGGTCCGATTTAAACGAAATTTGGTACGGAGGTATATTTTAGTATTTCGAGTGAAACGCTACCTTTAAAATGTTTTTCCGACATCGCGTTTTAAAATGGCGGCAAAAAACGTATATAATTTTCAACATTATCCGATCTCGATGGAATTTATTGTGCTCAGATTGCAAAAAAAAATTTGGTGTGGAGGTACATTTAGGTTTCCTGAATGGAACTCAATATTCAAAGAAAATTTGTTTGACCGTGAGTTTCAAAAAGGCGGCTGAAACGATTATAGTTTTCAAAGTTATTCGATCTCAATGAAATTTAACGTGCTCCGATTGCAACAAAATTTGGTGTGGAGATGATTTTACTGTCCCGATTAGAAATTCACACTTGGATTTTTTCAACCTTGCGTTTTCAAATGGCCGCCAAAAACGCGTCAAATTGTAAACGTTGTTCGATTCATATGAAATTTGATGTGTAGGTACATTTTAATGTACTAAGTGGAATGCAATACTGTCCAATTTGCAAAATTATAATTTTCGGCGACTCTACACATAATTTTTAATTATTATATTGGCATTGTTTCTGATTTCACATCTCTACTCGAAAAGTATGTACATGTAACTGCTTCCATTTTTAAGAATAAGAATGTTTTATTTTTTTCGTTGATTGTAGTATCATCTTTTCTTTCATAGTCATTTGTTTTATTAATATAAACAAATCTATGGGTTTAGAGTGAAAGTCCCTGTTAATGTAATGAAATATTCATGTGATGTTTTTGTTTCTTTACCTTCCAAGAGTGTAATCTGTACTGTGTCACCATGGGACAAAGATAGTTCAACTTTATCAGCTCTTTCCACTTTAGATTTCAGTTTCGAAAGTCTTGACTTTCGACTTCGTTTAAACACACTTAAAATACTACCCCAAGTTGGGCAAGATCTTGATTCATCGCCATATCCCAATGAACCTTGCAAATAGTCTAACGAAAATGTAAGTTAAAATCATATTAGTTATTAAGAATAGAAATTAAAGTGTAGGATCAAATAAGACCCCATTGGCTCGTGATATCATTAAATAACTATATTTGTAGGTTATTACCTTATAAATGCATTTTTTTAAATAACTCGAAAACACAAGTTATTTGCTAGTGTCATAAAATAATTTGCAAGTGTGTGTTAAGATGTAAACTGCCTTCCAAGGCGATAAATGAGGGTTACTTGTTGCAGATGTTATTTTGAGCGCCTCAGTTTTTTTGTAATTAACATGAAATAATATATAAGCACCCAACTATTCTTACAATCTTCTGTCTTCAATTTATATGACAGTATACAACAGTAGACAACATTATACAAATATAAGCTTTCCACACTAGATAAGAACGGTTTGAACAGTACCTGTGGGTTGTTCAACGTTTTTTGTACTACTATTCGCTCTTTCTTTTGCTGGCATTTTGCTAGGATCGTTTAATGACACGCAGATATTATTCTGAAATAAAATAGTACCATTTAGAAAATGGGGATGATTCCAAATGCTCAGGAAACACATTTTCGCGAACTACAATTAACTGTTGAGTGATTGGTTGATTGATTGATTTAATTGATTGATTGATTGATTGATTGATTGTTAAACAAGTAAACAAAGTAAAGTTAAAAGAATACAGACGATAAAAGTTACACGAGTATGACATAACTATCTGACATGTGAACTAATTATCCAAGTAGATTTATTTATCTGACAAGTTGACTTAAGTATCTGACAAGTTAACATAATAATATATTATACAAGTTAGGTCACCTTTATGCAAACTTTATAAGCAATATTAGAAAAATTGTTTAGTTATTGTTTCATTAATCGACTTTCGTTTCTTACCTCTTTTTTGGTTTAACATATTGTTATGTCCGCCATTTTATACAGGTATTTATCAGATATGAAGTCTAAAAATAGAATTAAAAGGTCGTTTCTTTGTTAAATGGCATTTGATAAAATTTTATTTAGACATGCTTTGCTAATTTGTCAAACTGCCAACCTTTTACGATTCTTTATATTCATATTCATATTCATATTCATATAATTCTTTACTAAATAATAAATATCAAACCAAAAGCAACAAGTACTATAGTAATATTCAAATATATTACGAAACAAGAGCTGTTCTGACAGACTATTATTTTCATTAGGAATTATATTGACCAAAATTGTTTCTGTGAAATAGTTTTCTTCTATTATTAATTCTAACAAAATTGCATATGATTTTAAAGCAGCCCTCAATAATTGAAGTTATGGGTTATGATTTTATAAGAAAAAAAAGACCATTCGATGTTATGATTTTATGACGATTTCAATTAAAAATGATCTGCAAAATAGATTCTTGTTACGTTGTTAAAAATGTTACCTAAAATCAGTTCTATGAATTTATTTGCATTTTATCTATCTAATAATAAATAATTTCTGAACAACACTGTTAGTATAGAGTTTGATTTGTACCATCAATTAAGTAAACTGAACGAATATATTTATTCATGTATATTTGTACGTGATTGGCATATTCACATTTTTACGACTTCCTTTTCATAACAAGTCATTACAGTGTTCTATTTTGAAAATGCATAGATATATTGATAATATGTTTAAATAGTCGCATTGATAAAAATGTATAATCATTTATGTTAATAAAAATGTACAAATATTTTTATAGATGAAATGCATCGAATATCAACTTTAATACAAATCCCATACGTTATCATTTATCACTGATAATAGATGTGGAGGACTTTTTCATTTCATTCCCATGAAATTTTGAAATGGTAAAACGTCTTCTACAATTTCAATCATGAGAGTTATTCAATGGATATTTTTATATTGGATCTGTATTATGACTAAGGGAAGCAGTGTTGGGTTGAGGATAGCTGTACAGAAAAATATAACAGAACAACAATTCAATCAATGTTTTTGCTGTTAAACCCTATATGACACTATCTGCTTAATAGAAGATGTCCAGAATATGGGAGCTATAATAGAAAAAATACATACCACAAATACAATCATACAGTTCATGTACTTTTTGGCAGGGCACGAATTTGCATGCGTTTAGAGTATTAATTGACTGTTTGCATTTGTCTCAAACTTTATTCTGTTCAACTAAGGAAGTTGTATATGAACTCCTTCTTGATTGTTACGTTTTCATGTAGCAATTGTAATTCGTCAAATCAAATACCAGCAAAAGTATCAAATTCAAATACGGCATCCAACTGGTTTTATATAGTTTTAAGGTATTAAAATGCTACAGGGAGAGGTAAGCGTATCTTATGCAATATCTGAAAACAACTGTAGTATATGCACAACTGTATCTACTTATTTTATGGCTTTATTAGAGGGTTTAACTACCTCCAACTAAATTTTTCCATTTGTATTAACGTGTCATACAGTCAGTCTATAATATTACATTGGTATGTTAACTAGAAATTTAAGAATTTAGTTAAGTTAAAGCATAATATGAACACTCCGCTGCAGTGACGTACGCAATGCCTTGATTTCTGTTATGTGTTGACTTCCTTTTATTTATTATAACATGAATAGAAATCTTAAAATAAGACTAGAAAACAAAGCACACTGTTGGATATCCAAGCAGGCATATGATCATGCGTGGACATACAAAGCCATGTCAAAGTTAGATATAGCTAGTACTACTGTTCTAGTCTCAAAGCAATTCGCAAAATCACAAAGTCCAGTTTTTATTGAGAGAGAAAGCCCCCCGATGAAAACCGTCCTTTTCGACTAGACAACTGGCAAGTTTAAGTCGAGCGCACCCTGCCAGCAGTAAGATTTGTAACCTTAGAATTAGCAGGCAGGTATATGATAAATAGTATAATACTATTTTATCCACTCTGCCACTTGTGAGGTGTAAGCTTTTTGTTATTTTCTATATTTGCTCCTTTATGCGCAAAATAAGGCAGAAACTTAATCCGTTTAACAACAATGCAGTAAGCACATGAAAATAAGACCTTGCTATATAGAGTCAAACATGAATTTACTCTTTTGTTGTTTGATATGCAATATGTCCATGTTAAATTTGATTTGTCTGATAAGTTGTTATTCGTTCTGCAAAATATATGATATATCATTTTGACTGTAAACGAGACATTTATACAATGTAGTGGAGTTAGAGTTAGACCAATCATTGTTGTAATTTTTGTTTAAAATTCTTATAGGATGTTGGTTTGCTAGAACATGGTATTTATGTGACGAAATTTATTTAGTTTACCTTTAAAATTGGTTTAGGGAAAGTCTATTTCAAAGTGTCAGTGTAAATTCGTAACTCTACTTTCTTTTTCTGATTGTTTTGATTGTATAGTAATTAAGGAAAGAGTTCGGACTATTTTCCGGGATATAATTAGTACATTGTCCGATCAGAGTTGATTGATTCAAAGCCGTCGGTACATACTTTGTTGTTAATAAAGCATCTGGGTAAAGTAAAACGCATAAGTAATACGGAATTGTTTTTTTTTGTTTAGAGATTATTTTCGTTACAGGCTACTAAAATTCGGTATATAAGTAGTATGGGATCCTGACTAAATATTCTCAATACCGTAAGCGGACTTCCTGTTTGAATTTACAGTCAGGTCACCAGTTATGAATACGGTCAAAATTTTGACAGGTTTGCAAAGTTCTGAATGCCTCAAAATTTATGTCAGAATTAACTGTAACTGACGTAATTCCGATGCGATGTATTATGACGTAACATCCGGCGTCCGTAATCAAATTCAAATAAAAATACAGTTTATCAAGAATTCTTTTATAGATTTATGTCTCGTTTGTGGAAATATTTCTACCGGGAATGTTCAGTTTAACTCGAAAGCCGGAAAACAAGAAGCAGGTAGCTACTCTATTTAAATTGTATTTCGACAGAAAGTTTCGACAAATGAAACGCGCGAAAAGTTTGCTAAAACATGGCGTTTTAAACAACCAATCAAAATGGGTATAGTAAACTGGTGGTGACCTGGGGTTATATTTGAAAGTGAAGCTTGAGTAAATGAAAATTATTGAACCAGAGGACCAGGTTAGGTATGTAAGGGGAGTTTCTCAGTTCTCAGGGTAATTCTGCATGACACCACGTAGATACTCTACAAAAAGGGCTTCTTCATTGATAATAGCCAAAAAGGCATTTAATATAAGATTTACAGCGCAATTGTCTATGTTTGAATATGGAGTAGACCATAGGTACTGTCTAAATAAGGCAGTGACAAGTTTGCCAGACAAGTGGTCACAGTACCAGTGGGCATCTGGTTCTGAATAAGGACCAGAGGTACACTGGTGTCACTCTTATTATTCCCAATACCCTTTTCTGTGAACAGGAGGCATTGTACATCTTGTCCCTGTGGGCTAGCGCCAATTTGACTCTGAATAAGGGACAGAGGGATGTTGTTCCTATATCCAATAATAGTTCAGCACAGGAGTCAACGTACCCGAAGTCCATACCATTAAGAAATTACTAACAATCATAGAGTTTTAATAGGTCGAACAAACACATTTGAAACGTTGATACGGTTAAGGGCTAAATCGAGGTTTTACGCTACAATTTGTTTAGGTCCAGAAGGAAGTCATATAGCACCCAGCAAATCCGGGGAAATAACCTCGGCACGTATCCACGAGGTAAAGTTGGTGTTTTGCCATACCTTGCACGTTAAATTTAATCTGCCTCCAGGTCATGTTAGGTTTGCTAACTTATAACGTCAGTAACTTTAATAAAGTCTTTATAGCATATTATATATTCCATGTTTCTTTTTTGATTGAATACATCATAAGGAATTCATGGTCCTGATTAGCTGAAACTAAGAATATATGTTCTGTGAAAACCTTTACAGATTCCTCAATTGATTGGCTTAAAATAAAGTAAATAAAAAATAAAATATGTTTTACAAAAGTTCTGAAAAAGAACCAAATGTCTATATGATTGACCGAAATTCACAATATTTAACTTTAAAACCAGATTTTACTGGGCTGAAGATACGAGGTCATTTACAAATATTTTAAGATTTTTCATTTTGTGGTGATCTGCCTTTTACTATTACTTCAATAAATTATCTTTCGTTTCTTAACATCTGACCCCGAAAGGCAAGATGGATTGTAACGTTGCTGGACTGAAGTATTAAAGGTTCTTTTTGAAGTCAGATCGCTGAAACAACACATTCACATTGCATACAAATTGCAGCTGTGCATTTGCTTTTATGGAATGTTTTATAGATATTTTTTCTTTTATTCACTGAGTACTCAAACTATGTCAGTTTTCAGCTACGTAGGCAGACGACGGCTCTTATTTGGGACAATCAACGTGTTTCGAGAAATAGTTTGCCATTTTCCAGGCTTAGAACTTACTTGTCTGCAAACTGATCGATTGAAAAAGAACCGTTTAACTCTTCGAGAGAAACACCTAACGTAATTTTGTTTTTTTTCTTTAGTTTTGAGTGTCTTAATCAAATAAGATTCCATGATATAGATAAACGTTTCTTAAAATTATAGTTCATGCCATGCAATCAAACAAAACAAGGGACGCCTTTTTGACATTATCAATTTTGAAACGTTGGTATCTATAAAACAAATTGTCTACATCTGTCGAATACGAAGTCCAAAAAGTACTTAACCGGGACATAATTTATAATAAAATTAATTTCATTTCATATTCTTGTGAAATTGTCACATGTACAAACACTATATGTGTTATGGCTTTCTATTACTGGAGAACAATAGAGCGACTTTTACAACGGATCTTGAATAGGTATAACGAAGTAATTAGATATTAGTTTTATACATTTTTGTTTAAGATAAAAACAGTTTCAGTAAAGTTATTGTTTTAAATATATTACAATAATAATATTATAAACATGTTGTAAAAGAATTGTAAAAAATATAAGAAATTCGATATAACCAATAAAAATAGCATGCACATATTTACAACATGTTTCCGACAATACCTCTCAAACGTACTCAAACGTGTCATAAAAGTGTTCTTATACATATCAATTTATATATGTAACATACATATGTCATCACATACTATTTCAACATCAAGATCACTGTTTGTTTTAACGACATAAAATCGGGTAAAACATGTTAAATTAAAAGATACATTTGGCTCACAGCATATATTTTGACTCAAGAGAACAGTCAATTGAGACGATGCCAAAGTTGACAATACATGTACTTTGGTAACGGTTGCAACATACTTTGTCCCCTTTATATAAATGCGTCATTATTTTTATTATACTAAATGCTAAGCAGAATATAGGTATTGACTAAACAAACGCGCCTTTTAACAAGAATAAAACAAACCAAAAACTGGATAAATAGTGAAATGTATATTTTTTTATAAAGAAGCTATGAATTTACCTTGATATGTATCTCTCAAATGTAAACGACACATTTAAAAAAAATATAGTCTACAATTATAATAATCCAAACGTAGGAAAGCGAACGAAGTCAATAATTACGACTATTAAACATGAATGTAGCATAAGCCAGATTTATGGTATTGTTTTAATCAATTAGAAGTCAGCATACTTTGAATTATTTATTTTAAATTTATGTTCGTGTGTCTTGCCTGTAGATATCGTCGGCTATTATTTGGTTAGCTAGCCATAATTTAAAAGACTGGACGCAAATCTGTTTTAGCTAATTTTAAAATTTAGTATTATGACATAATCAAAGATCATTGTCAACTAATCTTAGGACGGAAGATAGTGTCTGTGATTATAAATAGTGAACATTCAAGATAAATAAAAATAAATAAGATAATTCATACCAAGACTGCTTGCTATCGCTTTATAGACTTAAATTTGTGTTCTTGAATTACCAATGAAATAAATATCTTGCATTCATGCCCGCTAGTCAAAATCATATATAGCGTTGATTATATTTTGGTGAGCTGGTCATAACCTTATTTTTCGGTCTTTATGGTAAAATACCGATTAAAAGTTCTTTTCACGCACAGTTAATACAAGGTAATTAAACTGCTAAGACAATCACGAACGTGACAAAATATGTCCCCTGCTGCCTCTGTTCTAGCGGTGATCAAATAAAAACCATATTATATAAAGCAATATATTATCACTGTTTTTTTTCAGAACATTATGTTAACATAAAACACTGTGAAAACTGTGTTTACAATATGTTCGTATGAAAACGAACACCTTAAAGGAACTATTTTACAATCTTTATTTTAGCTGAGAAATGTTATTATGACAGGCACAGGACTGCTGCTTTGTAAGGTTTGCTCTGTTCTCATGTTCTATTCGTGGTAAATCTATCTTCTTCCAATTCTATATTATATAAATTATAAAAATGGTTGTCAGGAATTAGCATGCTTTGTTTAGATACGACAAAATTTAGAAAACTAATTCTGTTTTATAAATTATTGCTTGAAAATAATAATAATAATAATAATAATAATAATAATAATAATAATAATAATAATAATAATAATAATAATTATTATTATTATTATTATTATTATTATTACATTAATAGTCATATTCATAACCATAATAATTTGTGACAATTTAAAACAAAGGTTAGTTTTACTCCATTTTTTTCTAATAAATATAAAGAATGTCTTTAAAAAAATCAAAGTTATACAGTTATTCCATTAATCAAGGATCATCAAGCTTAAAACAGGTAAAACGTCAGCTTCGATAGAGATAAAGGGATTTGAAGTTAACTAATGGTACGAATAATTACCTTTTAATCTTTTTTGTCTTTTTTGTCTTTCAGTCTGTACAAATGTTAATTAATCTTACATTAAGCCGTATGTCTTTATCAATTTGTAGAACAATACATAATTAAATGCAATAGATAAAAAACAAATAAAAATTAACATAAAGGCTTTTACTATTAATTGCTAGTGATTATGCAATTCTAAACAACGAAATAATTCAACTACATAAGTTTTTAACCCGGTGTAGTTACTTTATGGACCTCGTATTCAACTGATGAACATAAAACGTTTTTAAAGATAACGTTTTAAAATTGAATTCGTCGAAAGGGCTTACCGTGTTTTCTTTCATTGAATGGAACTCAATACAATTTTTAGCAACGTTTATCTATATCATTGAGTCCTATTTGATTACTTGACACTTAAAACTAATGAGAAAAAGCAAAATTATTATGACTTAAGGTTTTCGTCTAGAGAAGTTAAACAGTTCATATGTAATCGATTTTTGCAAAATCCTATTGAAAGCTACATTTCATAAAGGCGCAAATTCGATTTAAATATACATTAAATTGGTGTATTGACAAAAGAATAATCAACCAGACGTAAACGTGAACACGGCAAAATGTATTGCACTACGGTTTGATGACATTTCTTATTTTATTACAAACGAATCGTGAAGTATGTTATGACAATGTACAAAATACACACAAGACATATGTACATGCTTGGCAAGAAGGTCGTGTTTCTTTTAAAATTATAAATCTTTAATTAATTCAATTTATAAGTTCAACTTTAAATTGTATACGAACCTCATAATTTGTGTAGACATCATCAATATACTTCTGTCCTTTTCTTGTTTCAATGTACTTGCAGTCTCTGCTTGAGCGAATATGCATTTCCCATGCATCGTCATGTGACGTCCATGGCATTATACGTCTGCCACAATAGTGGCATACTAACAGTGTTCCTTCAAAAGCACGAATTAATAAAAGGATTGTTAACAGTACTGCTTTAAGTTTTCATTAACATAAGTTATTATAATAGTTATTCTTAGCAACAGTTTATTTGATCTTCAAGAACGTATTTCCAAAAAGATAGAAAACTAAATGATAATTTTGTTTCTCTAAAAAAAAATAATACCTGCTTTTGTACAATTTTTTGGAAAGAAGCCAGCACGCCCAAGCATTTCAGGAGTCCGCATTTCAAAAAATCCAGATGGAAATGTTTTTAACAGAGAAATTCGTTTTGCTTCATCCTCGAAGTCAGGAAACTCTGGTTTGTATATCTAGCGAAAAAAGATTTAATATAAAGTTGAAGGTCTTGATAAAATCAAGAAAAGATCAATTACAGATATATGTAAATCAGCTGTTACTTATTATATCTTGAGTCTCTAGCATATAAATGCTATATATTTATATAGAAACGCTATATATTTGACAATAAGACACTGAACAGTTTATTGGTTTTATTGTATTACTTCATTAAAAAAATTTGACTGGCACTGTCATCCTTACGTTTTAAAATATAGGGGAAAAAAGTCCAGTCCGAACCAACATTTGTAATCAAGATTGACAGATGATCACCAAATGTTGGTTTTAAGGTTACGTTTAATTTATTGATTATGATGTCGTTATATTGTTGATTTTTTGGTAGCCATAATCGATTACTTAAATACATGTATCTATGTGTGGGATAAAACAATGAATTATTGGGACGAAACATGGAAACTTACCATAGATTTTTTTGTTAGAAATAAAAATGTAGTTTCTTGTGGTGAACACAAATTATTTTACCTTTCGCCAATCCTCCTGAATTTTGTCGATAAAACATTTAGGTTTTACTTCATTTAAGTAGATGCATCCTGGACAGTGCTTTTCGTCTGATTCCCATTTTGCTAGCCATAGTCCACAACTGAAACAAATAACCTGATCCTCCTGTCCTAAAAAATTGAAAAACATTGACCCATCAGGCACACAACGTTGATTCCACGTAGAAAAACTGTCAGTTCTCAACGTTGAATAAACGTGGAATAATGGTATTGATATGTAAATTGAAATGACGTGGATTTATGACGTTGAATCCACGTGGAAATATGACGTTGAATTCACGTGGAAATATGACGTTGAATCCACGTGGAAATATGACGTTGAATCATCGTGGAAACAGGACTAGGAATTCACGTGGAAAGATCCACGTTCAATCAATGTTATTTTAAGTTTTGCATAAAGTGCCGAGTCTTTCTTAATAATGTAAAATTATCCACTCATGTTTCTTCTATATTGATGAGTAATTTGTCAAACAACAAGCACATCTAACTATCAAACACTGCACCAATTAGGAAAAACTAGTCTCCATTAATAGGACTTTTCTGAATTCGAGGCAGACAGTAGAACTCATATGCTACTAAATAGCAATTGATTGTGCCATAGTGCAGCAGGAGAGAAATCGATGTAAAAGGGCCTCACGAATTAACATCAAGTTCATAAAGGAAACAATGGTTATCTGAATTTTAATTCAAAAAAAAATCTGAAATTCCAGATTGTATCAAGATATGACTATTTCAACAACACAAAACACATGTAGAAAAATACTGAAGCACACTTACATGTGCAGTATAACTAAAATGTAATACATAACACAACTACCAAATGCTATTCAAACATACACAGAATTTTCAGTCAGAAATATTTTATTTGGCATGATATTATCACAAAATGAAATACAAAGGTAATACTCAATATTACAAAGGATTAATTTTCACAAATTTTATTGGCTGAAACATGCTATTGTAACGAAAGATATGAGGTGTTACTATTTTTAATCATATACCAGTGTTACTATTTTAAAATAATATCGTAGTCATTATACTTAATATAGCTATTGACACAAGTTTGTTGTCAGTGGGATAATAGCCACTCAAATAAAGCGAGAATGTCCATAGGACACTGATGCCCCTCTAAAATCTATGTAACGGCAAACAGGAAGTAGCTATCCAAGCCATCTGAAAATTCCTTAGGGCATACAGTACATCATGATAAGTCACCCCAAGAAAAGTGGGAAGAAAATTTGTACGAACATGAGTAAAACTCATGCCCCATGACTCGTCGTCACTAGTGCATAAAAAAATATTATAACAAGGTATTTCAGATGGGATTGGCATATGTAATATAACAATTAAGGACTTTTTAAATCGGTCAATATGCTGTATATGGACCTTGTACACTGATATTTTACCTCCAACTTCGTCATTGGTCAATATCAGTGTTCAAGGTCCATGTAAAGCACATTGACCTCTTCAAAATTCCATAACTGAATAATATCCATCTGGAGTCCTAATGCATGAAAAATTATGGGGTTATGAAAAATTTATACTGAACTGTTACAATAAACAATATACATGTACAAACATAAAATGAATGTGATAGTTTTAACAAACAATTAACAAAACAAATATTTGGAAATTAATTAACAAGAAGGTTCAAGAGGGCCTGTACCGCTAACCTGTAATATTTGTCATTTAAGGAGCAATATCTCCTACAAATGTCAAAAGAACAAAAATTATTACTAAAAATCACTGCTATTATGGTTCTCAAGTTATAGGCCAAAAACGTAAACAAAACAAAGAGAGAATGTGTCCATAGGACACAGATGCCCCCACGAAAATCTAAGTATCGCAAACAGGAAGTAGATATCCAAGCCATCTGAAAAACCTTAACGTACAGACATACTTAAGTACACACATGAGTAAAACTTAATGCCCACGACGTGTCGTCGCGGGGGCATAAAAATCTTTATTTTTTATCTTTCATTAGAGAAAACTGGTACAACAACTACCAAATGAAGACTTTTGTACAGCTCTTTAGAGTTCTCATACCAATAGTTTTTGCGCTTGGCTAAGTGGTTTCAGAAGAGAAGATGTTTTTTAAAGTTAACAAATGCAGCGGTAAACGACGAACGCAAGGAGACGACATAAGCTTACATGGACCTTTGTTCACAGTGAGCTAAAAACAAGAGGCCCCCAGGAGAATTTTCATGATTTAAGGAGCATTAGCTCCTACAAGGAGTCAGTGGACAACTTCGACCCAATGAAGACTTTAGTAGAGCTTAATGAGCTGAACATTTCAGCAATAGAAAGTTTATCTTTTATCGTTCTCAAGTTATAGTAAAAAAACACAAAAAATCACTATTTTTAACCTTCCAAGAGAGATAACTCCTACAAGGAGTCGTCGGACATCTTCGGCCAAAATTAGACTTTTATAGAGCTTTTGATTCTGAACATGGAAGGTCTCTTCAGATTTTACTATCTATTATAGTTTTTGAGTTATGATGCTCTAATGGTGGCCGTACCCCCTCTGGTCTATTTTTAGCTACAGCGGCCATGTTTTTCGACGGATCAAAAACCTTTTGCACAATTAACTAAGAAACATTCATACCAAATTTGATATCATTCTGCTTTGTGGTTTTGGAGAAGAAGATGTTTGAATAACTGCTAACGACGACAGACGCAAAGTGATGACAAAGCTCACATGGATCTTTGGTCCAGGTGAGCTAAAAAGAGTAACAAAGTTATTTTACACATTCTAATTGTTTTTCAGTCCTCCACTCCTCTTTGGGGCATACTTAAGGAATTTGGAACATTCATCAATGATAATTGTTTCTGAAGTTGTGTGCGATACTAGAACTGCATCTGAAAATAAACAAAATATGTATTTTATTTAAATTATATCAGTAAGTTTGTATCAATGAACTACTATTTTTATGATGGTCATCACAAAAAAACATTGAAGACAATTTGATAAAGTTTAACTTTAAAAGTTTTAAAAATAGTCAATATTTTTCTTGATCAAAAAGAAAGTCCATTTTCTTCGCTTTTTTTAAAAGAAATACTGTGAGCCAACTCAAAAAAGAATACCTAAAGCTGCCCGTTTGGTTAAAAGTCCAGGTGACTCCTTTATATCCTAACTTTGTGAGGGGTAAAATATCCTTTATATCCCCATCAATAAACATAAAAGGAAACTGATGAAGGAATTACATTGTTCCTAACTCACCTCTTATAACCCTGAAAAGGTTAGTTTCTTTGAATGCGGTCTTGTCTTGTTTGCCAGTCATGTTCAAACATGACACGAGTCTGTTACTCATGAACCTATAAGGTAAAACAAATTATGGAATTGAAAAAAATGACAAGATTATGCCAATAAATTGTAAGCTTAACCCCGAAAAATTTCAAGATATTACAACTGGAAAAAACTCAATAAAATATTGTATTTAACATTATTGGTATACCATTTTTAGCTCACCTGAGTGGGAAATTTTTTTAAAATTAGAAACCAAATATTCACCTGCCTCAAAAACAATCACTCATTTATAGTTAACTTGTCACGGTTAATTCTAAATTGTTTCTTATAATTATATATGTATAAACTTAAATTCAGATCTGAGAGCTTTGTGATTTCCATTTTATATCGTACAGATGTCTTTTCGTAGTCACTAAGTGTCTAATGCAAAGTAATACTGAGAAATGTTTAGAATTCACTGGACGTACATGCATTTGGTAGGCTTTACACCTGAATTGTGGGGGGGGGGTAAAATTAAAATAACCCAGTGATTTTTTTCTTATATTTTATTTCTTTGTTAGAATGGATGCAAATTTAATGCATTTTCAAAATGGTTTCGCCAATAATAATCTTGAGATCATTTAATTACCCCTTTCGGCTGAACAACAACCCACATGGTACCTAACATACCCCCATTTTCATGCATTCCTGTTAACAATCTGACGTTTAAAACATAATACTCCCTAAATATGCTTTTCAGAGATTAAAAAAAATTAATGGTTAAGTGTGCACAAATACATGTATTCAGCGTCGTAAAGCATGTTTTTCCGACAAGTTTACGAAATAAAGCTTAAATTGCTCATGTGCCGGCTTTTAACTAGCCTAAATCAAGCATTACATTTAAATACGAATAACTTTGACGACTGATAACTTACCTTGAATAGTTTACTACAAAAACACTCTAAATATTTGTTGTACTATATACTGTTACACTGCAATAACACACGTGGCCTAGCTTTTTCAAATAATTGACCGGACGTTAGGAATGCGCATGCTCAGATTTATGGCGGTGTCCGAAAAAAAAATCGCGCGAAAATTTAAAAACTACAAAATTAATTAAATTATTTGAAAAATTATATATACGCAATATGCAGGTGCAGGTCATACGTCCCATAAAAAATTTGTTGAAAAAAACCTTCATTTTTTGCATAAAATTTACCTTTTTACCATTACATTTTGTGGAGAATTTTGCATTTTAAGGGAATTTTCATTAGATATTAGATCCGCTTCTGATGTGAATATACTGCTATTTATATCAAGGTCTTAGGGAATATGAAAGGCCAAAGAGACAACACCCCACCAGAAAGAAAAATCCACGATAGCAATAATTATGGGTCTCAAATAAGTGAAACGCAAGAAATTACCCTCATCACAGGGGCAGATCGATCTAGGGTCGGATGATAATGGAACAAATAAAAATTTAGGGTAACTTGTTCAGAAAGCGTAATTTAATGAATAAAATGCCTTTCCTTGGATCCACGCCTGCATTATTTAATTAAATTAATTATAATTTTTATAGTAAATTTACATATTTGAACGACTTTATCCCCACACATATAGCTATTAAGAAACAGTACACAAAATGGACAAACTCGATCAACTGAAAAAAGTTGAATCATCGACGTTGATTAAACGTAGAAAATAGGTTGACACTTCTACGTTGAAATTATCCACTAAGAAACAACGTAGAAAATAGGTTGACACTTCTACGTTGAAATTATCCACTAAGAAACAACGTAGAAAATAGGTTGAAGAATCAACGTTGCAAACAACAACGTAGATTCAACGTGGTAAGTACGTCGATTTATCAACGTTGAAATCATCAACGTGGGAACAACGTGGAAATCACGTTGATCAACGGTGTCACGAAAAATCAACAGAATTTCCACGTTGATTCCACGTGGAGTGCCTGCTGGGGAAAGACATTAGTACGCACAGAGTTTTTTTACCCTCTGAAGGTTGCAATTGACTTACAAATTTTGCAAGAGTGCTGAATATATTGTATCTATCAAGACAAGACCCCCTGACAAGTAAGCAATCCAATTTTTAATATCTATTTATTGAAAATAACTTGAATTTCATAACATCAAAGCCTCTTTTATAAACAGCAATAGAAACCTTGATCCAAAACGTAGAATAAGATAGCTGAAATGTTGTTATATCAATGTTACTGGAAAAGGGGTTACTGCGACAGTTTTCAAGTCTCAATCTACAGAGTTTTAAATGAAAATTTTGTGCCCAGGCCAGTGTGTGTTACGTATTTGGAGCAGGCAATGTTTTATACAATGTAAAAGTGACTGTTTGTTTGAATATACTACAAAATTTGTACCTATTTTCAATACTTTTTCAGTGACGGTAAAATGTCTTACCGGAATGTTAATCATATTGCACATAATTGAGTTGTATTTTGTGTTTTCTTGAATAAAGACCTTGGTGGATAGTGGTCAGGTAGCTATCCATCCATCTATAAATTATCCTCAGTGTGTCAGTTCTGGGGTTGTGTACTAGAGTTAGATTTCGATGAAGACGTGTTCGATTTCAACCTTAATGGACATGCATTTCCAGTTTTTATACCAAAGTAAGGGGCTAAAAATGGCATGAAACCTTTCTTACGACCCAAATTACCATCGGTTTTTCTATATCTTATATACGACGTCCAACACTTGAACAACCTAGTTTACAATCATTAAAACAAGTGAACTAGTTAACTTTTACCTAAGTATGTCTCATTGACGAAAACAAAAACTTGCATGCTCCATTAAGTTCTTTTTAATTGTTCTAAATGTTAACATGATTAAGTGTGTCAACTGTAAGGCATGCAAAGAATTAACTATTTTAGCTTATTGTTATTGCATGCAATGCAGCGTAAAACGTATATAAGCTATAAAATGATCATATAATTATTGTTTGGTTCTCTTTTGTAGATGTTATATTACAACACATCTGTAGATATTTATTAACAATAAAAAATGGAACAGATTACCGTTGCTATAAAATCCAGCTTCGACAAGACTCGAAGGTAATTGTATATTTCCGTAATTCCATCCAATAAAACTGTTGAATCTTTGCTCTTTAGTCTTGTATTTGGGATACATATACCTTGCATCTTTTCGGTTGTACAATATTTCATTATTTTTAGAGCTTAAATCTAACAACGAATGTGTTGACGAAAGCTGTGCCACATACTTTGCATTTTCGCAATTTGGGCTTTGCGAAATGTGACATTGTATCATTTTGTTTCTGTTAAATGGTCGCAAAGACTTTGTAAACCCACATGTTAAACATTTTGCTGTGTCTGGATCCGTAATACTAAAGCCGGTCGAGATAATTTCATTTGTATTAGCAACATCTAAATTGCTAACCAATGCTAAACGTTGAAATATATTTGAACTGCAATCTAACGTGTAGCAAACGTACACGTACACACTGTAATACGTTATCATTATATGGTGATTCGATTTAAAAATTATCTGTAAACTTGATCCTGGGTCCATTTTTAAAGTATTGACATCCATTTTCTTCTTTAGATTTATTAGGATTTCAAATATTTAACGTTAAATTGCAAACAACCATCTTTACAATACAGCTTATAATGTATGGTCGAAGCTTTATACATGTACCATATCCTGTGTTAGGCGTTAATGGAAACCATTTAAAAATGCATTTGGCTGTAATATAAACAAATTTATTTGTTTAAATCACAGTTCGTTTCTATAAATAAATAAATAAATATATATATATATTTATTTATATAAGGCGAATTGGTGCCACAGTGTCACAACGGTGTGAGTTCGAATCCCGCTGAGGGAAAGCAAAAATTTGACAGTGTTAAAAATCTAATTCAAACAGTGTTGGGCTTAATTTGTAGACGTAAATATATATATATATATATATAACATGTATACAGTCAACTTATATATACAACATGTATATAGTCAACTTTAATCAGTTTATTTATATTAATAAATGCATTGTGCCTTAAAAGCATTAGTAAAAATAACACGTTTAATACTTAATACTGTTATTATCATGTCAAGTGAACTATAATCGCGAATTTAAATTTTTTTCACAACCATAATTATACACATATTTCGTGCAAATTGTTACGTCGTTCGAGTTGCTGTGGCAAGTCTAACACGCAGAAGGATGAAAATACCGGAAGAGTAAAACACGTATATTTTTGTGCATAACGTTTGAACGGATGAACTTAGAATTAATTTTATAAATGCCTCTGGAAGGTATTCAACAATTCTTCGTGAAGATATATAGTTTAAGGCAATTAATTAATAATAAAATACCTAACAGTTGACCAGAAGCCTTATTTTGCGAGTGTGATTTTTTCTAATATTCAGTTTGTAACCATGATTTCTCCAAAATGCATCATTCCGGTCAAATAATTGTTAAGTTATTTTGTTTTGCTTGAAAATTATGTATAGTTTATAAAATAAATTATTGCAAGGAAAGTAAAGAAAAGTTTACATGAAGCCTGCCTTGTCGAAAAAATAAAAGCTCACATTTGCTTCTTTGAAATATTTTCTCAAAAACCTTAAAATCCGGTCAAAATTTGAACAAGGTCTCGTAATTGCCTTTTAATTTTTGTACAAATTGATATATAACTTTTTATATTCATCAACGGCAAAATATGAAAAAGTTTACCGGAAACCTTAATATATTTGTCCTATATATAACTTTTTATATTCATCAACGGCAAAATATGAAAAAGTTTACCGGAAACCTTAATATATTTGTCCTAATTAAAGTATGTTTACACAGGTAAATTGATTGGTGTCGTTTAATTAAATTACTATCTAAGTTATAAGCAACGTTATATACTAGTAAGACATGGATTTTATGTAGTGTCTTTCGCCTACCATAATGTATATGGCGCTTCCCTGTTAAATCTATAAAAGGAAAGATTCCTTAAATTTTCAATAAAATTAATAAAAAATACATTTTGTTTAGTTCAAGAACCAGGTCTGAGAAAGGCTATCGAAAATACATTTCCAAACTGTCCGATTATGTTTTGTTGGAACCATTTAATGGAAGGTTTTTAATTTTGGCTGAACGGTAAAGTAGAGTCGGACAGTAAAGTTCACGTTGACCATTTAGATAAAATGTTAAGGACCGAAAGTGAAGAACAATTTCTGGAAATCGAATCAAGTTTGTACTGCTAATTGGTCTTCTCTTGTACTTGAACTTTGAAATTTGTAAAGTCGGCAAAATCATTTTGGAAAATGGATTATATGTTAATATATAGGCTTGCTCGACCCTTATTCTGGTATAACAAACAATCTTTTAGAAAGCATGTATGCTGTTCTAAAAGAGAAATGGATTGGAAAAAGTTACCGGTGGATCTTTTGGCTTTGCGATTCTATTACATACACAATTTTGAAAATGTTGAAATTTTAAGAGGCCGTCCGAGTATGGGAAATTATAATTTAAAATCAAAATTTCGAAGAGCTTTCATTCCTCCTTCAGGTTTGATTGTACCAAAAAATAGTTTGTATTTGATGATGTTATAGAATATTAAAAAATGAAAGACCTTTATCGCAAATTTTCTCTATAGATTTTTTATGTAAATAAAACAATCGGAAAACTGGATCTACATCTCATGTTTGTAATTTTTTGTCAGATTTTGAACTATTCATAGTACATACAGTTGATTGAGTCATATTGATTGAATCGTCGTACCCGCCCTTTTTGGCCCGTCCTTATACTCAGGAGCCATAAACTCTTATATTGCAATCTACTCACAACTCTGCCAGGAGAATGGATTTTGTTTTGGACTTTAGTTGTAAAGAAAACAGACGATCGTAGTAAATTCGAACTCTAAACTTATCCGTTAACCAATAAGATAGCAGCAAGTTACTCAATGCAGCGTCACAAATTATCAATGAAAGTAGAGAGGTCATTGATGCGACAAATGAAAATGCACTACTTCATCTTATATTAGAAATGGTAACTACGATCGAAGTCAGAATGCAGCGTATGGAAGAAAACATGGAAAAGAGACTTCAAGCGATGAGACAAGACTTCCTATTTGTTTAGGAAAGGGTTCGATCACTTGAAGACAAGACGTCAGAGATGATAAAAAAATCACAGAAGTCGGTTGCCAAGGGGTTAGTGATCTCTTAGACAAAGCAAATGATCAGATTAAGAAAAACACTTAAAACCTGATCCACCAAGACCTCAAACTTAAACACTCAGAAATCCGATTTCAAAATCTTGATGATATACTGAAAATTCAAACGGTTATACAGCCAGTTACAGAGTCCCAGACCCTTGCATATAACAAGGATAAAATTGACGAACTACAAAAAAGTTTTAGATCTGTAGCAAGATTTATATACTTCAAAGATCTCGAATTATTTCTACAAAATGCATATAAACTTAGAAATACGCCTTTCGGGATAAATCAATAATTCCCAATTGAAATCAAGAATGCAGGTAAAAAGTTATATCCAGATGAATGAAGCGAAGAGAGAACAACGACATGTCGTACCTTTACGAGATACGCTGTTCATAGATGGAGAGATTTATGCACCACCAGAAGATAATCCTACTCCCGTTACGGTTTATACTGCCAAAAGAACACCAGAGCTTATCAAGGATCGAAAAAAATTAACAATGCTTATCAATTTCCAACTCCAGCAAATCGAAGAAAAGGCACCCACAAACATTCCAGAAATTACCGCATAGGACAGGCGGGAAGACTTTCCTCTTAACAATGATGAAACCTTTGATATATTTTTGCAAATAAAACTATTACTGATTTGAATTACGCTGATACATATAATAGTCAATATGTTTGTAATAATATTGGTCTTGATTCTGTTAGAAAGCCAAACGATAAAAGCTCTGGTGGTGACGAAACGTCTGAAACCTTAAATCAATGTAACTTTACAACTCCTAATGAAAACCTTACTAATATAGACCCTACTTGTACCGAGAGATCATTTGGAAAATGGACCGATTCCGAAACATTTGAACTTACGGGTTCGCTGTCAACAAGTATTAATCAATCATTTTATCTACCTAGTCATTCTTTATCAAATATTTTGTCTATTAACTGTTGTGGCATTAAAAAATAAGTTATCCAGAATTTGAAAAACTGATAAATAGACATGATATAGTGTGTAGGGTAGAAACAAAAAATGATGACATGGACACAATTGAAGTGCCTGGCTATACATTTAAACTACAACATAGGAAAAAATGTGCTAATGTTAATGTTAGGCTACAACGAAAAGTATGATATACTTATAAGTACTATACATACTGAAAGTAAATTTGTATTATGGTTTAAAATTGATTCAAGATTAATAGGTCTTGATCAAGATACCGTTTTGGTACTGTTTATATTCCTCCCGATTACACGTCATACTTATCACCAGATACTTTTAGTCAAACAGAAAAAAGTGGGTTTTTTTCTTGTAAATAATATTCTAGAACGTAGCATTACTCGGAGTCGAACATCCACAGATAACGATTTTTTTATCAATTTAACGAATCTTATCACTCAAATATAAATGATATTTTTGACGACAGCGCAAATGCTCTTGATTTGGTCAGTCTTCCAAGAAAACGATAAAACCAAGATCAAGCTTAATAAACGGTATGGTTCACTATTGTTATATTTATGTAAAGGAACGATTTCTTTATATTTAAAATGGAAGACTAGAAGTTGACTAGGAAGGAAATCCTAATTGTGAAAATGCTAGTGTTGTTGATTACTGTATGAGCAATGCAAATTGTGTAAATAGTTTTCGTATTTGTAATATTGTATAATTCTATAAACGTTTTTCTGATGTACAATGTCTGTTATCTATTTGTATGGACACTTTTATGTATGACACAGTTTTAAAAGAATGTAATAATAACCCCTCAACGAACTCTAACACTGAAATTGCAAGAAAATGGGATAATAGTAAAATGGGCGAATTTCAGAGAAATATTAGCATTACAAGAAAAAACTTGTTGAACAAAATACTGTTAATACCACAGTAAATGAGGTTAATTATGTGATATATGAATTAGGAGAAATAGTCATTGATAGTGCTAAGACAGCCCTCGGAACATTTAATAAAATAAACAAAAAAAGAAAAGCAAAGTAAAATTGAACTCCAAACCTTGCAAGGACAAACTATAGAAAATTTAACAGACAGTTTTAAAATCATGAAACTAAAATTAATTAACTTTGTCAAATGCCTTTTCAAAATCAAAAAGGTACATAAATGTTCTTTTCCTAAGTTTCTAAAGTTTGAAAAAGGCATGCAGCGTGAATAAATTATCAGATGTAAAAATAACCTTGTCGG
Source organism: Limnoperna fortunei (assembly GCA_944474755.1). NCBI lineage: Eukaryota > Metazoa > Mollusca > Bivalvia > Mytilida > Modiolidae > Limnoperna > Limnoperna fortunei. The sequence goes on from OX104118.1 coordinate 60,910,717, forward strand.
AAGCCGCATTGGTTTTCATTTATGATTAAAAATTCTTCATAATATTTGTTTAATCTCTCGGTTAGTACTGCAGTAAAAGTTTCTTGAGCCAAATGATTGTGATAGCTCTGAAATTTTAAGGGTCTTCACTGTCCCCTTTGTTTTTATAATTGGGTTTAAAATTTCCAACTAACCAGCTGTCGGGTATATGCCCTGTATCGAAAACAAGATTGAATAATCCACGAATTGTTCTGATGTTGTTTTGGTATATTAATTGATGATTGGATCTTCACCACTAGCTTTATTTTTTTAACCTTTGAAATGCATTTTAAGATTTCCTCTTTTTAATGTACAAGTTGATCTCATTGTTCACTTGGTTTAATGTTTTTTTAATTAAGTGCAGGTAAGTTAGTATGTTCGTTATTAATTAGTGCTTCATTCAAGGATTTAAAAAACTCAAACAGACTTTCTCCCCCTGCCTTAAAATCTTCCAGAATTTTTTGGAATCATTTTATCTGATGTCTTTTAACTTTTTTGATAGATTATCTGAGTAAATACGCTTGACACTTATTCATAATGCTGTTATATCTTTTTCAGCCTCCACTGATCTACAAGTTTTTTTAAATGACTTGGAATCTTTCTTAGAAAGCCAAAACAATAACGGGCTTACATCTATAAGTTATGAAATTGAATCAATCTTAGGGGTTTATGTTTAAATCTTGGCTATACTGTATGCAGACTATACGGTAATAATGTCTGAATCATCAGCCGGACTTCAGAAGCATTAGAAAACTTCTTTAAATATTGTGTAGATTGGAAACTTAAAGTTAATCAAGATACACTTCATTCTAGATAATAAATAAATTGAAATTGTCAAAGAATTTAATTATCTTGGCACAACCCTCAATAAAACTGGAAACTAAAATTTTTAATTTTAATAATTCTATAAAAGAATTTTGCCTGATACACACACAATCGTTTTGTCTTGTAAATGTGGGCTACAATAGAAAATATGAAAGGTTGTGAATTGAAAAGTGCAAAGGGGAAAATCTGTGATGTCTGGAACCATAAAAGCTGTACTAAATCTGAAATGATAGGTAAAACCTGGCTATAAAAAAACTTAGACCAAATAGCTAAGATTTGGATTTTTAATACATGTATCAGAGATATAAGTATTTTAAATAGGCAAATATTTAAGTTAAGTTTTTAAATTTCAAAATAATTTTATAATGTTTAAGAAATAAAAAAAAATATTTATTATAAAAATTTTTTAAAAATAATTAATTAAAAAAATCACTCGACACGCAGTGACACCTCCCACTTGGTTCGAGTGTGAAACGCCATATACAATGGTAGGTCAAAGGCACTGTATAAAATCCAATTCATATACAACGTAAACTATAACTTAAATAGTAATTTAATTTAACGACACCAATCATTTTGCCTGTATAAACAAACTTTAATAAGACAAATCTATTTAGTTTTGAAATCTATTAAACTATTTGCCGGTCATCTCTTACATATTTTGCCTAATCACATTTTGACCGGATTTAAAGGTTTTTGAGAAAATATAGTTCAAAGTTGCAAACTTGAGCTTTTATTTTTCCGACAATACAGGTTTCTAGTCTACTTATTTATACTTTCCTTTCGATTTTATTTTATTAACTATACATCAATTTCAAGCAAAATAAATTATCTTTATAAAACACTCAGAATTATTTGATCGCAGTGATGAATGTAGGAGAAATAAGGGTTCCAATCAGAGAATGTGAAGAAAGCATACTCGCTAAAAGAGCTTTCCGGTCAATTTTAGGCACTTTATTAATTATTAATTGCGTTAATCTATATATTTTCATAAAGATCTGTTGGATACCTTCCATAGACATTTTACATTTTCATCCGTCCGCGTTTTAGACGGGGTAGTACTTAAATATGCCTGCATACGCCTGTCGTAATAAATGTACGCCTGTAGTAAAAACAAGACGCATCCCACATTGTTACTTTTCCTTACCACAAGACGTTACAGTGTTCTATTTCGAAAAATGTATAAATAGAACTACTATTTTACAAAATATATAAATAGATTTATAATTGATAATAATAAATTATTGACAAAAGTGTATAAATAGATACTTTATTGAAAAAATGTATGAATTGTTCGGATAAAGAAATATAAATAAACTTACCGTAATAAGCCCACAGCTTCTTGAACACCGATTATAAATAGGACCTTATAGTTATGTGTAACATAAATTCGTCATAATTATCATGTCAATGCTGGATTACCCACTCAGGCATATTGTGTTATTTTGGGCTGTTGATTTTTTGTCCCAAAAACATAAATAATCCTTGTTTTAAACAGGAACCATAAATCAAAGGGTTTGGAATATAACGAAATATTTCCTTATCGCCTCCCTACTCTAATTAGAGAACAAGTGTCGACACGGATATGATCGTATATACGGATTTCGTTCGACGCTAATCCTCAATACGTCTGTTCGAGACTCAGGGAACTGGCAGTACGTTATATCAATACAATGATGTATTTAAAAAAACAAATAAAACAAAACAAAAACAAAAAATACAAAACATACGAAAACATACACAAAAAACCACAAAACCATCAGGTGTAAATAAGTCTAAAATTAGATAGTTGTAATAGTCCCAGTCAGTTAAAATCAAAGCAGTCTTGTAAGGTTGTGTGTATTTGATGTTTATGGCTTTCACCAATAATTGTTGACACAGGTATAAGCCACCTAGGGATGTACTCTCAGACGTGGACGGACAAAATCCCTTCCGTCCAATTTAGCATAGGCGGACTAAATCCCACCCAGATAAAAATGTACGTGGCGGACGAAATCCCCCTTGCAAAAATTTTCAAGGCGTACAAAATCCATCCGAATCTGATTATTATAATATTGTGGTAGTGTTGAATTTGGATATGTTTTTGATATTTTACAAAATAATAAATAGATTTGAAACAAACTTTTGTTATTGTTGATTATTTAATCCAATAATTATGTCCTTAGGGATATTTACATGTCTTCGTGGTTAATGGTTCAGTGAGTCATGATACGTTGTCACACATGCAGTTCTTTATTTCTTTAGATCTTTCTCTTTTGCAAAAGAAAATTCTAATCCTTTAATATCTATTGGTTGATGTCATCATGTGTTTCTTTTGGTGAGAAAATTATAATGTTCCCTCAGATTTGATTTTGACTTTGAATAGTCTTGTACTAACATTTTTCACTCTTTATTATTAGTGGACTTCTTGATTCTTGATATGTAAGTTTGTTTTATTTCTTCTAATTAACACATTTATTTCACAATGATAAAGGTATATGTGCGAATTTGAATAAGATTTCTGACTGAATAAGTTTATTTAAAATAAAAAAAACACATAAAATCACTAAACTGAATTTATTGACAAATTTGATAAAAGTACAAGATTAAAACTATTCAATATAATTTTATTTGTAAACTTGATAAATATTAAATTAAAATCATTTTTCCACATTTCAAGTTAGGTGACTTGGAATATTTGTTTTATTCAGAATAATCAGATACATGTACAAATAAAATTTGTATCAAAAACAATATTTATAATCGTATCATTTATTACAGTTTTTGTCAAAACTGATGAATTACTTGATTGTATATTATATTTTGTGCTGAGGACCTTTGTACCTCAATACATGGTAGGCTTTGTGTGTAATTGTATTTATGCGTGTTGTTGAGAATAATAAGTTTATGAACTGTTATTTTAATAAGCTTGCTATGCACGTTTTGTTATGTCTCGTCATTTGCATGAAATGCTTTACTTGTTAAATAATACTTTTGATTTTTAAATAAATTACTGTCGCAATATTGAGTAAAAATTGCGATTTTAATATGTCAAAATATTATATAGACAGATATTATAAACATATATTATATTGTTCTGTATTTATATTTTTGAGTCATTTATGTTCTATTTATGAATTTTGGACATAAGCAGACATATTAAATACTGAACCCAATCTTGAGGTGTTAGTTGTTAATAAAGGCCAATTAGCTACCGGTTACAATATCGACAAGTAAATGATGAACGAGAGAAATATTACAACATTTTGTTCCACTGAGACACTGTAACAAAGTGTAAACTTCACTGATTGTACGTATAAATTTATTATCTCAATTGGTCTAATGGGATAATTTTTTGAAGCTGAACAGTTATAAGTATTAATGCATCCACAGGGAATACACGTTATCTCTAGAAGTCATCAAGGCTTTTTATTTGTTTTGACTAGCCAGTATTAAACTTTATGTGACCACATGTTAAGAATTAATTGCCCAAAAAATGTTCCACTTTGAATTTTTAATTTGGGGAAAGGAGAGGTAATTGGGCTTAGGGACAGTATAGACGTGGGCTTTTGTTAAGAGAGAGATGTTAATTACAATGTATATTTTATACATATGGATGTAAATTTTATGTAATAAAGCAGAATAAACGTGTAATCTGAACGTAATGTCAACCAGGGACAGTCTCTACTAACGGGACATGTCATTCCTAGTTTAACCTATATTACAGTTCGATATTTCTGTGCCACGGCTGAAATTTGACGTATCCGTTCCGTTCCGTTTCCGGAATTCACATTCCGCCATTTTATTGATAGTGTGCTTGGAATTTTTTCTCTCTCAAAATTGGTTATTTTCACAATAAATATAGTAAAATAATACTAAGTGTTTATTTTTAGTTTATTATTCACTAATAAGTTTTGACAAATTCGTCAAATTACATGTTGTCAATCCATATTTAGCCAGAAAACAATACTAAAATGTTGCGCGTCACACTAGAGAGGTGGGAAATTTTCTGCATGTCCAAATATGGTATATACATACGTCACTTTTCCGTTATCCAATCAGCGCTTTTGATACATATTGTGCTGGTGATGAGGGAAACTACAATGGCGGACAATACCAGGCTCTACCACTACGACCCAAATGAAATGCAGGCCTATGTTCTTGTTTTAATAACTTTATTTAATCTTAATTTAGTATATTTAGTTTAAATTCTTCTTCTTCTTTAGGTATACAATATACCATTCGGAATGCGCGTGCCCAGCCAGATCGGACTTCCTGATTTTGGATCTGAAATTTTTCACGAAATTATCTTATTCTAAATCACTTAAACTACTAAATTTGGTAATACTACATTCAAGCAATGTTTTTAAACCTGTACATTTCAAATTTGACACAAAACCCATTCAAATTTTGAATTTAACAATTCTCAATATTGACATTTACTACTGTCAAAAATACGTCACATGATCAACACACAAAACCGGAAGTAAACATCCACACACATAAACAAACCTGTTGCTACTCCTTGCTTTACTATCGATCAGACTAACAGGCTCACTTTCTAGGTAAACCTATGCCCTTGAGTAAGCCCAGGGGACGAAGATATAACATCCTATAGCTACTAACACGCGACCTGCTATCTTTCATGCACTTTGCTGCACTTCTCATACTAGTTCGAGCACCATGCATACAATACAAACGGCCATAACTACGGCATTTTGCATCATACTAGTAGCAAAGGTTATGAATGTAAATTTTGTTGACAACTGCAAATACCCTGAAAAAAACATCGGCTGTAATTACAACACCAATCACAAATCTCCTGCCAGATCTTGGACAGTTACCCTGTCGTACTATTCAAGTAAGTCAAATATTTCTATAACATCTATAATAATTAACCAAGCAAAGAGAAAAATAATTAAATCTGATAAATTGGTTCTTATTTATCTTTGTCACTTATTACTCACAAATTCCTATGCACCAGAACCAAACCCAGGTCCACCCAAATATCCATGTGGTACATGTAACAAGGCAGTAACATGGAAAAACAAAGCTGTTTGCTGTGATAGTTGTGATAAATGGTTTCACATAGATTTTCAAGGTATACCACCAAACATGTATGACATCATGAATAGTAGTAATACTACATGGGATTGTATACATTGTGGAATGCCAAATTTTTCTACAACCTTCTTTAATTCCACAATCACCGAATCGAAAAACAGTTTTTCATCATTAGAAAATGACCTTAATATCAGCGACCTAGGTCCTCCTAACTACTCATCATCCCCAAAACCGAAAGTCAGCTACAGTAAACAATACAAAAAGAGAAATCTAGAAACCCCAATGAGAACATTGACTATAAATTTCCAATCTATTATAAAAAAAACGGAACTATTACAAATAATAGACTCGTCCAAGCCAGATGTCATCTTTGGCACTGAAACATGGTTAACAGATAACATCTCACCATATGAATACATACCAGCATCTGAGTACACTGTGAACACAAAAAATAGAAAAGAAGCCTATGGGGGTGTCCTCATTGCAATCTCAAACAAGTACATATCATCTCAAGCATCTAAATATCTAAACACAGACTGTGAGGTGATATGGACCACAATAAATACCACTGGTAACAAAACACTTTACCTAGGTACATTCTACAGGCCACCATCTGACAAGGGTGAAGCAATTATCCAACTCAACTCATCACTTAGTAAGGTGTGCAATGTGAACAATGCAAATGTATGGCTTAGTGGGGATTTTAACCTGGGCCACATAGATTGGTCCATCCCTGCAGTTATCACAGGGAAACCAGACCAAAAACTGCACATTGACCTTCTAGACACTCTGTATGACAACAAGCTTACACATGTCAATACCAAACCTACACGTAATGAGAGGGTACTGGACCTTCTCTGTGTCACAAATCCAGCACTTGTCACTAGAACGGAGACTATGCCTCCAATTGGGGAAAGTGATCATGACATCTTGTTTTCTGAAATTAATCAGTCAGCCACAAAATGTCAACAACAAAAAAGAACAATATCTCTATTCAAAAAAGCCAACTGGGAACAAATTGAAAAGGAAAAATCACCTTAATGACCATAATGAAAACCTCGACACAGAAGAGGCATGGCAATACTTCAAACAGGAATTAACATCCTCTATTCAAAAGCATATACCAACTAAAACACTAAGTAACAAAAACACCTGCCATGGCTAACTCATTCAATTAAAAAAATGATAAACAAAAGGAACAAACTATACAAAAAGAAAAAGGCAAACAATAAACACACAGTTGCCTATAAAAAGATTAAAACAACTTTACAAAAAGAGCTCCGAAATGCATATTGGAGATATGTAGAAAACATCTTATTTGACATTGAAATTCCAGAACCTGACCACCAAAAATTCAGCAAACAACCAAAGAAATTGTTCTCATTCATCAAATCACAAAAAAATGACAATGCTGGCATAGCACCCTTACGAAGCGATGGCAAACTTCACACTGACGCAACAGTAAAATCCTACATCCTAAATAAGCAATTTCAGTCGGCGTTTACATCTGAAGCCAACATTCCAATACCAAAAAAAAAAAGGCACAAGCAATTACCCTATCATGGAAGACATCTCAATAACACAAGAAGGCATTCTCAAATTGTTAAATTCCATCGATCATACCAAAGCTGCAGGCCCTGATAACATCACAGGCAAAGTTCTAAAGGAAAAATCATACATATCAGCTGAAATACTAAAAATCATTTTTGAAAAGTCTCTGTCCTCTGGAAAGGTTCCATCAGATTGGAAACATGCTCATGTAACACCGGCATTCAAAAAAGGCGACAAACACAACCCTGGTAAATATCGACTTATCTCATTAACATGTCTTTCATGCAAATTAATGGAACACATAATAACCAGCAAAATGATGCAGCAACTAGAAACACACAACATTCTGTTTGATTTACAACACGGGTTCCGTTCAAAAAGATCTTGTGAATCGCAAATTCTTTCTCTGTATCATGAACTTTCACAAAATAATGACAACAATATTCAGACCGATATGATCATCATGGATTTTGCGAAGGCATTTGACAAAGTACCTCATAAAAGACTTCTATTCAAACTTAAATACTATGGCATCTCCGATCAAATCACAAACTGGATAAATTCATTCTTGTCTAACCGAACCCAAACGGTCATTCTCGAAAATACATCATCCGAAAAAAAAAATATCAGTTACATCAGGAGTACCCCAAAGGAACAGTCCTGGGGCCTACACTCTTCTTTAATATATATTAACGATCTGCCAGAATACATCAAACACAGCAAAATCAGGCTATTTGCAGATGACACCATTATATACCGCCCTATAACATCAAAATTAGACTGTCTAAAATTGCAGGAAGATCTAGAAGCAGCAGCTAGGTGGGAGCAAGATTGGCTCATGGCTTTCCACCCCGATAAATGTAACATCCTCAGAATAAGTACAAAACGCAAACCTGAACATTTCTATTACAATTTACACGGCCACATCTTAGAATCAGTACAATCAGCAAAGTATCTTGGTGTTACCATCTTATCTGACCTAAAATGGAACAATCATATCACACAGACAGCTGCCAATGCAAATAAAACACTATCCTTTGTAAGACGTAACATCAAAGTAAATTCAAAAAGTATCAAAGACCGTGCATACCAATCACTAGTCAGACCAAAATTAGAATATTGCAGCTCCGTTTGGGATCCCTTCACAAAAGAAAATGAAAACAAGCTTGAAAAAATTCAAAGGAGAGCTGCAAGATACACATGCAACAGATATCACAACACCAGCAGTGTATCTGACATGTTACAAGAATTAAAATGGCCAACGTTAAAGGAACGACGTCTCAAAACCAGACTAACCATGTTTTACAAAGTAATAAACAACCTCATCGAAATTCCTCATACAGACATCCTAACATCAAACCAATCATCTACCAGGGCAACTCATTCACATACCTACCGACAACTCCAGTGTAACAAAAATAGCCTCAAATATTCTTTCTTTAACAGAACCATTAAAGATTGGAACGTACTGCCTGAACATATTGCATCATCCAACAATATTGAACAGTTCAAAGAGAAACTCACTCATGAGTTCCTCTGTAATACATACAGCATCTAATCTATATAGCTTTGTTTTTATCTTATAATTTAAAATAATTAAAAAAACAATAAAAAATAATATATTTGATACTAAAAAAACTGAAAAATTAAACAACATAATATAATAAAAAGAGAAAGTAACATTGTTTTACTAAAATGTAGTATTTTTTGTTCATAGTAGTGGCTAAGGGCATGCGCCGGAAAGTAATATTCAACATGTTGAATGATTTCCGTATAGAGAAAAGAAGAAGAAGACCATCGGTAATCGATGATTATAAACTGTTGCATTCCGATTTGTGGACAAATTACAGTATGACAAATAATGAAATACATTAAATGAAAATGTAGTTTATTTCTTAATCGAGTAGTTCTCGCCGGCAAGTAATTCTCGCCACCCGAACTTTTGACAGTTTTTGTGAAAATTGGCATTTCAAAAGTAATAAACGTAACTTGTTTTGGATGGACGATATTTGAAATCTATAAAATGAAGCATTTGCCAAAGAATTTATGGAAAAATAACAGCACAGTCACTAATATGGCGAGAACTGCTTCTGCCATTTTAATGGCGAGAACTACTCTCTGACCAGTACAACGCCTAATGAATTTATTTTAGCACTTTTTCATCTTTGACAAAAAATAACAAATAATGTCTTTCCTGTGCTCAGGGGACTCGGGCCTTTGTAATTTATCTATACAGATGCTGGTATTAGATGTATATATATATTCAGTTACCAATCTTTTGTGTTGAAACTATTATGTAATGCATGCATATGTATAACCACACATGTAGAAAGAAGTTTTTAAATCATCAATAAGCCACAGTTGATTCCATCACATGTCTCACTACCTACCCTGTACTAAGTGGAACCCCTGTCTTCAAATTATCTGCACATAGTAGTCTCTCTGGTAAATAAATTTTGTCTCTTGGTGAATTTTAAATTGTCACACAGTACTTTAACTTTATCCAAACGACATTAGGATTGTGCGGATGTTCCTCCGAACATGGAGAACTTCTGTCGATAGTGTCAATTTCTGTTGCTAATCGCTTGGTGTTTAGAATGAATTCGGCCACTCAGTGTCCACAGCTTTATTTTGGTTTCATCCAGCATTTTTGATAGAAGGGTCCTGATGTTGATGTTTTCTGATGCCACAGTCTTTATGAAGATTGTTGGACATTACTTGTATGTCTGGCTCATATATTGTTGGCATTCTAGAAGGTACTGTGACACTGTTTCAACATTTTGCCACAGGCTCATTCCGCACTGTCTGTTTGTCCTGTTTTCTTCATATATTTCTTCAGACTGGTGTATCCTGTTCTCAGTTGAATGAATATGCTGTAAAACGCTTTTGACGGCTAATCCTACAAGATTTTATGTGTGACTTGGTCATGGTTGTCAAAAAGATGTCAGCCTCTTTCTGATAGTTTCCATCGTTTCTGCCACTTTTTTTATCACCATCGTTTCTGCCACTTTTTTTATCACTGTTGAGTGTTTGTTTTTTTGCTTGCATTTTAAATTATTACATATTGTACCTACTTATTAAGAAAATCCAGTAAAAAAAATTAAGTCATTAATATTTTCCATATTTAATACTATGCCTATGTTGTTTACATGTCACAAGTCATCCATAACTTTGCTGTAGGAATTGCTTGTTGACAGTAGTTATATTATGGGTTCGGGTCTTACTACAGGCAGGGTGTGCTCTAGTAGCATCTTAATTGATAAGGTTGGCAGTTTTCATTAGATGCCATGATATAGCTGAAAAATTGCCAAAATCTACATTTAACAGTTAACTTTAAACAAACATAGCAAACAGCTGCTTTTTAGTAAATATTTTATCTGCATCATTATCAAAACTATTTCAAACGATTTTTTGCAAACACCTTATTATAGAAGCATCTGATTGGTTTAAAAATGTAAATGCTTTTGTGTATTATCCAAAATGTAAATGCTTTTGTGTATCAACCAATGAAAAAGTTTGGCTTAAAAATAAAACCGCTTTTGTGTACAGTATCTACCAATGAAAAAAGTAATGGATTAAATTTGTAATATTTAATATTTAGTTTGTTTTATTATAATGTTTAATCTTCATCCTTTTAATGTATACATTTTAAACCAAATGCAAATTACTTTTTTAGGATTTTTGTTATCCTTTATATAATTGTGTACTAAAATTTTCCACCATTTTTTAACCAGTTTAAAAAAATTGATTGTATTTCAGTAATAAGGGTTTCTTTTTCACCTAAGTGTGGTTCACTGTACTGAAATTTTTTGGTCTGGTCTAAAAACTCAAAAAATAGTAAATCTAAAACAAGGAAGCAGTTTTGGCATAATTAAAACCATCCACACAGAGCAGTGTTGTTAACTAAACATTTGATTCTTCTTGGACAACTACACAACAAAGTTGGGGCCTCTGTGGCCGAGAAGTTATTGTAGTTCATCTACTATTGATCACGTAGTCTGTCAACACAAAGATTGCAGATTACAGTCTCACTGCGGACAGGGTGGGCTCAACTCCCAATCTTAATTGACAATGAGTGCCAGTTTTCCTAACAAAGGTTGGGGTTTTCTCCAGGTACTCCGGCTTCCTCCCCTAGTAAAACAGGACGCCATGTTATAACTGAAAAAATGTCTGAGTGTGGCGTTAAACAATATTCAAACAAACAAGAACAAAAACAACAAAATGTAAACATAGAAACATACTAAGTATCACACAGAAAGAGTTAATTATTTCATGACTTTTTGCTATCCAATCAATCCCAAATTGATTTATTTTTTTGTAAACTTGTTCTCATCCTGAGTGTGGCTGAAATGCCATAAACCAAACATTCATTCAATCAATCAATTAATCATGTATTATTGGGTCGTTTGTCCTTATTTTTCTTTTTCTGTTTTTATTGAAAAGGGGGGAAGGGGGGGGGTTGTTAATAAAGCATAAAATGACATTGATTTAGTGAAAGCTTTTTTTAAATTGCAAAATCATGCAAAAAAACAGCTTATCTACAGCTCTGAATAGTGATATTTTCAATTAAAGATAACCTTTCATGGTCTTTCATTTTCTGTTCTTATCATTTCAGATGAATTGTCTAAGATTTTTAGTTAAGAGGATGTCAGAAGCAATACTTAGCACAGATTTAGAAAGCCAATTGTATGTCGGGAAACAATTAAATAACAGACATACTGATGAGCAGCATAAACATTTTTGAACAAAGCGATGATTTCATCTGATGATGTCTTGAAGGTTGAGAAGATCCTGCTATGACACTATTGTGTTACGGTAAAACTCAGTATTTGTCATGAATGAGATGAATGAGGTGAGACCAGAAAGGTACAATTATCCATTTAATATTGGTCACATTCTGTGTGATAGTCCTTTTGCAGTGACAAACATTTCGGTACTTTTTAAAGAAATTTTAGAGTTATGAAACATGATATACATTTAAATAAAAAAATATTGCAATCACAAATTAAAGGATGTAAATTTGGTGAATCCCATTATTTCCAATTTCATACAATATGGATTTTTTTTTTCAGGTCTAATGATACTTGTTTGTTTTGGATGAGGTCTGGGATGATTTGCGAAGTTCAGTGATAAATATTCATATTATAGAAATATGAGTTAAATCTGGTAGGCATCTCTGATACATATTTAGTGTGAACAGTATTTTACAATACATATGTAATACATATTTAATAAGATAATATTTATATTAACAAATAAGACAACTTGATATTTTATTTTTGTTTAAAACCCAGATTTATTTGAAGAAATGGTGGTGCAGCCATACAAAAATCTCATTTAATACATTGTACATTAATAAAGAATGTTGTATTGCTTCGAAGAATAAATTTTTGTTAACCTTGGTATCTTTGACGACATTTTATTCTGGACATTTACACAAAAATATGATTTTAGTAGACAATATGTGCATGTAAAACATTAGTTTCCTTCATTGTAACAAAAAGTCTTATAATTGCACTAGAGAAGGTATGACATTTGCATATATATCCAAGTATAAATGGTATTATATGGAAAAGTAACATAACTTCTTGTACCTAATTTTAAGGTGTAACATTTATATTTATTTTACAAATTGAATAATATCAAACTTTATGTAGCAACAAATTTATCAAAACGGTTTACGGTTGGAGTCATTTAAGGAACAAATATTCATTTGATACATGATTTTCCTTCTGCTGCAATACTTACTTATGGGGTTTTTTTTTACGTCCTTGACTAATGTAAAACAGGCTCGCACGGTCTTTCTGCTGCAATGAACCTTAGTTGCCTATTTATTCATGTATCCACGTAGTGTGGATGAATGTGTAAACGTGGATGATGATCAGCTTCAATATGCTTTCTTCAATGTCTTGAGAATTCCTGGTGGTTAAATGTTCAAATGATATTGAAATATCGAAAAGTCAGGGTTGTGATGGAAATGAGAGAAGAAAAAGACTTAATGATATTGACTGAAAATGATCTAAGAAGTGTTTATGTATATTAATATGAATTAGTCTACAGGCGAGCATTGCAGACTATTGGTAGAAGTTTTATTTGTATACTAGTACATGTATCTGACATAATGAACTGCATTTCTGTTATGTTCCGTGATTACGCTGTAATCATGACAACTCGTATTCATTGCAGATCATTGAAAAAACAAGTAAATTAGATGTTTTGTGTGAGAAGTTGTAATTATTCATCTATTAATTTTCCAATATTCAGAAATTAGCAACTTATTTTTTCATTAAGCAGAAAGTTTTTAACTCCGATCCTATAAAAATTGACAATTTATCTGCATACTAGATCTTCCAGTTAGTAGTGTTTATAGATATATCCGGCCCCTTGGACACGTATGTTTAGCTCACGTCTTGTAATACTCACTATAACTGCGTGCTCTTTTATTTAAACATCTGCAGATAATTAGATGTGCTTACTCAGACTCGTAAAAAAATCCACTGTGTTGCATATGGAGAACTCCAACACCCCACACTCCAAAAAAGGGTTTTCTCAGACTATACATTGTTACACAACTCACCTCACATTTTTTAGCTATGGAAGATAGATGAACAGCCTTTCTTCTAAAATGTGGAGTTGGTAGAAACTTCATGGATTATAACATCTAGAGATATAAACAAAATAAACATTTAACCCATCTAAATTTCGATGTATTTTTTTATTTCAAAAGTACATGTATATGACTTTTTGTGCATTTTCAAGAGTTCCTTATAGTCAATAAATTGTGAATAGAATATTAATAAAAACAGAAAAAAACCACTACAAATATAGCATTTAAACTGCAAACCACCTAATAGGTAACAAACTTCTAATACTTTCCTTAAAAATATTGGCAACATTAACATTCCACTGTTTTTTTTTCACTATTAATACAGCTAATACTTCAAATTTACATTTATTTTATAACTCACATTGTGGAATGAACAAATTGTTAAATCCTGTTTCAAAATCTGCATTTTACATCCATTGCACTGGTTGTTCTACATGTGTTACTGTCCATGTGATTTTTTCTGGAACCAAACTAGAAGGGTCTCCAGTGCTTGACCCACAGAGCTGCAAGTGGGGGATAGGGGATGCCCTCCTGTTTGAAGTTAGTCAGGTTATAATACCAAATACCAAGTTGATTTATTCAACTGTATTTATTTGTACCAAGCTTTTCCTCAATGTGATTAATGACCATTATTTCTTAGGTATATTTACTGAAAAGTTTTGTGTAAAATGAGCAAAGAAACACCAAGATTGTATAAAAATAAATAAAACATATCTCATGGAAATAAGAATTACTGTGATAATTTTAGTGAATGTGGTAATTATCTAGACCCTCTATATTATGACTTCCTGTGTTATCCAACAATATTTATTCCTCCCATGCATTTCCTCATTAATTTTAGATTAATATAATGACTACCCGTCTAATTTGACTAATGACCATGTTGTTAAAGGTCTTTTAACTGAAAAATTTGGTGTAAAACAAGCCCTCAAGCACTAAAAGCGGGATGTACAATAATGAATAAACATAATAACATTGAAACAACAATTAATTAACATTTATGCTAATTTTCGTGAACCTTGTTTGTGTAATTATTAAATTAAATCAACATTTGCATGCCTAGCCCATACTGGTTGGAAAAATGACAGCAAATCAACGGTATATGCAATCAGAAATCATTTTCATCATCTCCACAAGTGATAATTCAATTGCCTATCATTTGAACAGTAGAGTACATGTTCATTTGTATGTTGCCTTTTCTTTAGGCCAGAAATTGGTATTTTGTCATGGCATCATGATTATTTTTTGTACCCATTGATTTTAATGAATGGTAAAAACAACAATCTAGCAAGAGTTGCATAAAAAATATAAAAAATGCAAACATTATGACCATCTGTCTCGTGCGACTTTATAACAGTTATCCTTCAAAAAGGTTGCTTAAGACTGATATGATTGTATCAAGCAGTTTTACCTTTTAATCAAATCAATATTTGTTTCCAGAGCATAATTTAGGCTAAATCTGGTTGCACTTTGTCTTTGTTAACTGAATCGTACAGATGGGATCTTTTATCCATTCACATCTTCTAACCGGTCTAGCACCAGGCACACACAGGGTTGTGTGTTCGTGTTTTACAAGTAAGCAAATTAGTAGATAATTACCATGAAAGCACATTTAACTGACAAATTGCTTCGAGTCACTTCAATTAAAATGCTCGTCGAAATTAGAGAAAATTTCATCTAAATTGGCTATTGAAATTGCCTACTTCCGTAGCACCTGCAATCTTTCTAGATTTTAGTGTCGAATAGTTGCATTCATTTATTGTTTTTATTTGATTGTCTGTTTGTTTTGTTAATGTCCCCTCTTTTGTTTAACTATACTAAAAGTCACACATCCCGTGTGCTCAGTTTTTAACTCAAACATTAAGGGGCAGATAATTTTGCAAAAGTAAATTTACATTCACTGTTAAAATTTGAGCATCTTACCATGCAATTATACTCTTGTTTCAATATGTGAAATCCTGTTTACATTCTGTCATCGATTATCCATGCGTTATATTTGTTTTATAATAAAGACTTATTTCTCGTTTGTTTTAAATTTCGCTCCAAATTAATCGCATACGGTACTCACTAAGACTTTACATGTAAAGCAGTCTTATCGGGAACCCTCTAAGTACGGGAAATTATCTCCCCTCAAATGTTTGAAGTGACTTCCGTCCTGATAAAAATTGTTATTCGCTTGGATAGAAGAAAACACAACATTTTAATGAAATACGATGTAACATAATGAAGTTAAGTGGTAGTTATCAAGAGAATATTAAACGGACATAGCTCAATCTTGACTGGACACTTATTACATTGTTTTTTAAATGAAACGTGGGGATTCCAGTAAATAAAACTTGAGCTATTTTTAGAACTTGGATAAGATTCATGCCTTGTTCGTATATAATAAAGAAAAATTTATTATATTTTCTAAGGTCAATATTTCACAATGAGACATGTCAGACTAGTTACCAAACGAGTGAATACACACTGTAATTCATTTATTTGCTTTTTATTCCATAAAAAAAATATCCTGACCCCAAGTGCCTGTGGTCCTATCAACAAATTTTGAGCGACCCCTACCACGAACGCTGCCTAATGTATAAAGTAAACACACACAAATATAATCTGCGTGAAACAGACATAATTCCGCAAAAATCAGTTTTAAATACCACCCATGGCTTTAAATATGACAAGATTATTCATTCCAATTCAGTTGAACGTTCATGTTGATGTGCATGTTGTTCTTTTGACGAGTATGATGGGATAGAAAGTGACGACCAATAAAAACCACTGTCGCATCTTAACCTTAATTTATTTAAATATTATTTTGGTCATGTGCAGAGAATTTCCCATTGCCCCTCTGAAGTATAGTTTTTAGTACACGGGAGGTATCATTTTACCTGTGTATATTCATTCAATCCTCAATGTTCAATTGTTTCAACTTTTGAATGAAATTTGTTTTGCCACTTTCTTTATATTTTCAGCTATATCATATAGCTGAAAATATATATGATAAGTCCGTATTGGTTGGTTAAATCGAATGCTATTACAAGTTTCCTAACGGAGCCTCTAGGGTGTAAGATAGCACCATCGTGCATTTGATTAAATTACTAAAACGATTTCGGGAGGACAAAGACCCGGACCTGAAAGATTTCGACGGGATACCATTGAGTACTTTGAGTAAAGATGATCTGGAGGTTGCCAAAAAGTACAAGATACCACTTGATGACATTTTGCTAATGCTAAATTATGAGGATAGTCGTGAAAACCTTTGTAAAGTAATTAGTTTCGGTTTGGAGCAAGTCGAAGGAGGAGGTAGCAAACCCCCGGTAATACCGGCAAAGAGGAACCTCCGAAGAAAAAGCAGAAAATAGAGGAAAAGGAATCTACTCTAAGTTGATGTTATTGTACTTATTTGTCAAACGAAGGCAGTTTCATTTTATGTCAAAACATCAGTTTATATATATCATGAACCGTACCCTCTAGCAAGAGTGTGAGGTGTTGTCATATATAGCAATTTAGAATTTTGATTGAACGAAATCAGTAAGCATATATTAAGTTCTATTGAAAGAAATCATGAAACATATATAAGAGTTTGGTTGTACGAAATCGGGCCAAAATTCATTTACCGTGTCGCAATTATCATATAGTTACAGTGTCGTATCCGAGTCCTTTGTGTTTAGTAATTTTTTTTTCTGCGACGCACTTGAAAGCTCTTTAGTAATTGTTTGTGTCTATAAAGAGAGAGAAAAAAATTATTCTATAATAATAAAGTTTATAATTTAAATAAAATGAAACGATCAATTTAGTGGAGAAAATAATATTCAATACATATAATTCATTTTGTGCATCGCACGTGTATTTTTATTTCTGTCTTTCTTCAAATGCGATGCACGTGATAGGTAGGTTAAAGAAAAAGGGGAAGTGATATTGTGAACATAGTCATGATACATCCTCACAAGTCAAGGTTTCTGTGTCCAAATGTATCCACGAACCCCTGACAAACTTAGCTAGGAAATTCCCGGGCTAGACACATGTGGACACAGAAACCCTGACTTGTGAGGATGGTCATGATAGTACTGGCGCTTATCATGCATACAAAATTTTATTCTCTAACTTAAGTGCAATGCACGTGTTTTTTTTATATGCTTTTCAACCTAAATGAGCCGCAAGTGATTTTCTATCACGCTTTCAGATTAACTGTTTATGGTGTATTGTAAAAAAATAAATAAGTAAATAAATGAATAAAACAAAAATAAAAATAATAAATAAATAAATAAATAAATAAATAAATAAATAAATAAATAAATAAATAAATAAATAAATAAATAAATAAATAAATAAATAAATAAATAAATGTTGGGAATATATTTTATTTTAGATGACATATTATTTGAATAAATAGATAGATATTTCGACCTAATAAACATGAATGTCTGATATTTTTATATAGGTATGTGATATTATTTGTCACTTCAATAAAACCGCTAGGTAACGTTATCAAAACAAATTTAGTGCCATGTTTATGCATGCGTAAACGTATGACTTGTTCAGTTTTATGACTTGAATGCATGGTAAGTTAGTAATCATGTATACTATTTAAATAAATATTGAATTTTCATTTGATGCAAATTCAACTGGGGCATGTTTCGTTGTTGTTTTGAACTTTGACTTACTTGTATTGATCCAGATATCACAAGTTACGAACCGGAAACCAATTTCTATACTTCCAATTTAAGCAGCGATAATGCATTGCTACTACGACGAAGGATAGTAATGAGTTTTATTTTTGTGGTTTTGTTTAGTTTGTTTCTGTTCTTTTGTTCGTTTGCTTTTGTTTGTTTCTTTTTTGCAGATTTTAAATCATTTGATAAATTGGCATGATACAAAATCATTGAACTTCAAATCATTGGTAACCTTTATAGTTTTCAAGTTATCAAAATGAAAATACAAGTAAGCAGTACATGTTTTTAAATTGTCTTAGCTCAGGATTTTGAAGATCACAAATAAACATCAACATAAACTGTATTTCCAATATATATAGAGCGTGGGCACCACATATTTCATCCAAACCTTTCGGTACTATAGTGCGATGCACTTGTTTTACACTGTAAATTCAAGTGTTAAAACTGAGAACACCGAATGAACACTTTTTTGTAACACTTATTGAACGCGTAATGGCGTTCCCAAAATTAACACTGTTTGTTCATTATATTTATGCCAAGTGTTAAGTTTTTGAACGCTGGTTGTCTGCTGTTGGGTGCCTATGTGTGTCGTTTAAGTGTTAACGTTTTGAATACCTGCATGGTGTGCAATATTTTGAATACGTCCGTATGTTGATAGAATTTAATGCCAAGACGTGTTCTAAGGCCCTATAGCACTTTTTGAACACACAGAACATGCTCAAAGAAAGAATGTGAAGATTCTGAACACCTTTTTCATGTGTTCAAATGGAAATGTTAAAAAGTAGAACACTGCAATGTTCATATTGCGAACATGTTCAGTGGGTAACATGTTCCGACTAAGTAAATTGTAAAGTAGGATCCTGTCAATTTGGTAATGAAGATGTAATGCAATAAATAATCTAAATATACTATTTTAACGTATCTGTATAGTTAAGACACTACATTTTAACCATACTTAAAACCATTTTTGAATATTTTCATCGTCAATGAAAAAAAATAAATAAAACAAGATAAATATTATTTTTTTTAATGTCTCAGTAAAAACATAAAAATTTGAATGCCGCAAAAATAGTAAGTTTACAATATTTTTGAAAACAAATACATCTTTAAAAAATGAGAGGATTTTATTTTATTAATTGGTATAGGAAAGATTCCTACCCCAAAAAATACTAGAGATAATGATATAGCTGAAAATTTATGAAAGAGGCGCTAAACCCAATTCAATTAAACAACATTATTAGATAAAAGCATAATAAAATTAGCCGATTATTACATTCAATGTAAGCAACGCTTCAAGTGTCATACTATACCACGAATTGAACATAGAAATGTCATTTTTAATTAATCACATTGATGGTGACTTCCAACAGTAACAAGTGGTGAAACTATGGTTTTTCAGAAGTCATTATCCAATCAGATTCAACGGTAACAAATTAATGCACTAGAATTATATATTTTTGCATAAAAATATTTAACATACTAGTACCTAACAAAAGAGTTGTTTGTTTTTAAGACAATAATACAAAAATAAATAGTATAAATTACTTTGTATTAAAATGCACATAAATTGAGCGGTAACATATCATTTAATATAAACATGTATGTACACTATTGATACATTTAGACATAATGAAACTATTTAATAAACTGAATAAAACTGTCTTAGAAAAAGCATCAATCTCATTTCTGTTGAATGCACTTTCCTGATAAGTGTAACAATTAACATACATAGCATATGCTAACAGAGAAACAAACAAGATTGCTACAGATAGCAATGTATGCATGCACTCTAAAATGGCACAGGAGTTCTTGTCCACTTGTTTGTCCAAAAGAATAAATGGGCGGTTTTTTTGGCTTTCGTAATTCTCCGAAACGAGACCAGCAGTAAACGAAGAAAAGTTTTCCCATGAACTGCTGGGTAAACTTCCTTAAAAGGTGTAGATAAATTTAAACCACCAATAAAAATCATCGCCGCTTTAACTGGGTCACTTACGTCAGAGTTGTAGTAAAATCTGTCAATTTGTAAAATGTCCGAAAGTTCTGACGATGAATTCGAAGGGTTTTCAATTGATGAAATTAATCAAGCTAGTGAACGGTATCGCCAAATATTAGCCCAAAATGGAATAATTGACGAATTGAGATCAGCGATGTAGAAAGTGAACTTTTCAAATGAAAATACTGACAACCCCGACGATCCCAATGTGAACAATGCCGGTGACGCCCACAGCAACGCTGGGTGGCAGTAACATTTTAGTTACTTCGAAAGAAGTGGTCTTCTGGGGGTTCTAGGGGTGGCGAATGGTGGCGAGGGAATGTAAAGAATGTGTGACGTCACTGGAATGTCTAGTATGCAATGGGGTTCTAGGGGAGGCGAACGGCATCAAGGGAATGTAAAGAATGTGTGACGTCAATGCAATGTCTAGTATGCATTACAATGAATTAGTTAGAAAGCATCCACAAATAAGAAATTGTAATTATGGGTTTACATCAAAGACAACCTGTGAAGTTATTCAAATAACTCATTTTCAATAAAACCAATACAAAGTAATGAAATGGGTTAGAAGTGAAATGCATTAAGTAAATATAAATAATTAACTCTACGAGTGTTCTTTACATAAGAAAACATCATCTCGAAACCTATGTGAACTTTTAATTATTTGGGTGATTAACCTCACAGAAAGTCATTGAAATGCCTCTTAGACAATAGATTACAATTGAGGGGTTCGGGTTCTAGAGTTGGAATATAAGGGAATGTAAAGAATGTGTGACGTCGTTGGAATATTTAGAAAGCATTGCAGAGAAGTGGGTTGCCTTGTAAATAAACACGAATACGAAGAATTTTCTCTATGACTTTTATATTATCGTTTTTTTGGCAAAAACAACAATAAATTAAATGTCCAATTTGTTTGTTAGTTTTTTTTCTTTCTTTTTTTGAGGGGGGGGGGTATTAAGAAATGTTCAAAGTTCATACAAGTTCTAATCTAATGATAAAGACTTCAAGCAGCAACAGATGTGAACTTTTAATTATTTGGCGATTAACCTCAAGTTAATCGAATAACACATTTATTTTCATCCAATAAACCACGTGTACAGTTTTAACAAATACTATTTGTGTATCTTAATTAGCACATATACAAGTTTGAAATACAAGTATGAATTGGAAAGACCTGTTTACTAGAAATTTTCATTATGACTTCATTTTTAATTATGTTTTATATTGGTAAAACTATCCCATGAAATGCTACAAGTAGATATCTTTTCCGTATAACGGACTAACACTCCCATCACTATTTACCCCCCCCCCCCCCACTATTTAAGCGAGGGTACAAAAAGATAAAGAGGACTAAGGTTTTGGAAACCTTGGTTTTCAAGCTTTGAATTGGAAAATTTGCATAAAAATTTTCAGTCGGATAACAACTATTACTACAAAACATACAATATGCATATCATCAATATTATAATAATAATAAAAAAGACATTAAAACACTGTGCTAATATGTGAACCTTTTCTTATAAAAATCACAAAAATCACATCCTCATCAATAATAATAATAATAATAATAATAATAATAACATTTTAACAACAACTATTCTGACAAGCAAATCTTTTTTTTTGTTATCAGAATGCCATCAGTAAAAGTTTTAATATGTTGCTTTAAATTTTACTTTACTAATTAATTAAAATACAATAAATTTAAGGAAACTGTGTGACAAAAATTAGAATTTATAGTGAAGACATTATGATAAAAATAATGCCCATTTAAAAAACTTCCATATTTCAAAAAGATAAAGGAAAATTTGTATGAAAACATTTTCAAAAATTTTTAAACTTACAACTGATTTCTTGGTCAAACATTAATCCATAAAGAGAATGTTTTTGATAATAGAACAAGTTAACCTATTTTTTCGACAATTATCACCTGTAAATATTTGGAATATAGACATGACTGATATGAACGAGTATTAATTCTGAAAACATATCCAAATAAGTTTATTTTCTATTTACACAATTAAAAATGTTAAACATTACTGAGTTCAATGAATTTATTTAAACGTTACAAATGTCTACTTTAAACGAAAACTAAATGTACAAAGATGTGTATAAAATGTCTTTTATACACAAGAAGGATAATACCAAACAAGCTTGAATTGGAGTTGTACATTTCAAAGTATTGCACAACAAACTAGAACCTCTTTATTTAATTCGTTCACAACTTTTCTTCAAGTCGTTCTTTCAATGAAAGGATTCATTATAAAAGTGGTACACACATTTTATATATATCAGAGTGATTTCTTTAGACTGAGCTAGCTAGAAAATCATTCTAGTTGATATAAAAAAACAAAAACCAATGCAGTACACTGGTAGAACATCAAGACCAAATTGTACACAAGAACCTATAAACCGAGTCAATATATAAAACAGCAAGTGGTGACAGTAGATTAACACATCTTTGATTTATTAAATATCTTCAGTGGTAATATACTCTTTTGCATAGTTCTTTTAATTCTACTTTAAAACTGAAATGCATTTTACGAGTTGTCTGGCTTTAAATTGGAAAATTTGAATGATAATTTAAGGCGGAAGAAAACTAGTGACAGTAGATTAACACATCTTTGATTTATTAAATATCTTCAGTGGTAATATACTCTTTTGCATAGTTCTTTTAATTCTACTTTAAATCTT
Organism: Limnoperna fortunei; assembly: GCA_944474755.1. Lineage (NCBI taxonomy): Eukaryota > Metazoa > Mollusca > Bivalvia > Mytilida > Modiolidae > Limnoperna > Limnoperna fortunei. The sequence goes on from OX104118.1 coordinate 60,934,112, forward strand.
AAATGCATTTTACGAGTTGTCTGGCTTTAAATTGGAAAATTTGAATGATAATTTAAGGCGGAAGAAAACTAAAAAAAATCATCGATATGCATGTTATTACTATAATAATAATAATAATAATAATAATAATAATAATACGTAAAACCAGTTTATATGTATTTTATTTGTCTTATTTCTGATACAATAGTCTGTTTTTCCTGTTCTAGTCCGTGATCATGTTTTAAGTCTATTATCATTATCGTGATGATTCGACCTAAACAATTACATTAACCCTTAAGTTAAAAAACTACCACTATTTTCAACATACAATTATTACAATTTATGCAATTATGTGAGTGTAACATAAATACATTAAATATACACATACAATACACATTTTAACAATTCCCATTTTTCTTGTAAAATTCCTCACACATAAAAAGATAAAAGAAAGTTCAATAATGTAGGATAATCCACATTTAGCTATGTGACTTTGCAGTAAGAAAATAATAAAAAATCATGGTGCTTCTCTTCTTGCTCTTAACGTATGAGGATGATTTTATACTTGGGCTTCTTAAAAACGGGGACAAAAGAATAGCTAGCCCTACCCTTCAATTTCACGTTCCGCTATACAGATAACGTGCTTTCATTGAATAATCCAAAATTCGGTGGTTAATGACACCACAGAGACAGATTGGTCTTCATCCTACCTTGATCTTCATCTAAAAATTGACAAAGAAGCTCGGTTTAGAACCAAAAATTTACAACAAAAGGGTTGATTTTTATTTTCGTATTGTGAATTTTCTATTTTTGTGTGACAACATTCCAGCAGCACCTTTATATGGTGTATACATTTCCCAATTGATGATGCACTTAAGAGTCTGTATTGCCTATCCCAGTTTCCATGATAGAGGTTGCCTGTTGACAGAAAAGCTACTTCACCAGGTTTACAGATTAAAATCATCACTTAGAAAATGTTATGGTCATCATCATGACTTGGTTGACCATTACGGAATATCAAAATATGTCACAAATGACTATTGATTTGCTTTGTTTATCGTTACCACTTTTCGCCGTCTTATTGGATTATGACTACACCCCTCCCTGGGATATGACTATTTATCGCAGTTTTACCTGACTGACACGACGGGTGCCACGCTTGCTTACCCTTCCATAGCACCTGGACTCGTCCCCGGTTTTTAGTGGGATACGTATCACTCAATGTTTAGTTTTTTAGTTTTTGTGTTGAGTCACTGTTTTATTGTTGTCTCCTTTTTTGTTAAACCATGATTTTGTCTTTCCTTGACTTATCCGCTATTAAATACTCCCCGTTATCTTCGAATCTATTTTCTTGTTACATGTAGGTAGCTATTTTGTCCATAATGTTAAGAAAAAAATTATATGGCAACTTACAATGCTTATTATGGGGAATCACTTTGTGTTACAACCATTTATTACTGCGATTTCAATAAGGGGGATGGAGTTGGTGACTTCCTATAACATCAAAACTTATTCAATTAAAAGATTCATAAAAATACGTGCCTTATTAGTTTCCGACTAATGGAAAACGTTTAAAAACTTAAAACTTTTTTTTTTTAAAAATACCATCCTTCTAAACTTTCCGTAACAAATTGATCGAATTTTTCACGTCCATGTGAAAAATACACAATCAATGTAGATAATTTTTGCATTCTATTAAAACTCAAAATTATTACAATATTTTAAAAATACAAGATATAAAACTTACAAAATCCGACAAAAAGTGGAAAAAAACACTATAGATTAAGCATAGTTTCAGCTAATTCTCTGTTAATATTATTAAAATGTTGAAGCTAGATTAACCCCGTCTGTATTTTATTTTTGATATTAAAAAGGATTACTTCATCAGAATATTACAATATTTTTAGAAATGCGCCCCAATTAGCTATAAATGAAGGTAATAACAAAATGCCGAACAGGAAACCATAAAAAAGACAATTCACAATTCAAAGTCCGAGAAACCTGCAAACCCCAGAACCAACAATTTAGTAACTATTGCTATAAACTAGCAGCTGCATTGTTCATGGACTAACAAAAATAAATAAGAATCTAGTACATTCACCTGTTTAAGAATGACATTTTGTATCATGATAATAAATGAAAAATAAATGTCGTAACCACCATTGATCAACTGCACAGGAATTTAATCATGAGTATAGTACGAAAGCCCAGAAGGCTCTTTCGATATTCGAGATTCAAGGTTCGAAACACGAATTTCGAGATTCAAAATTCGAAATTCGAGTTTCGAGAATCAAAACTCGAATATATAAGAACTATTCTGATTGGTAGACGATTATGTCACACGCAATCTGATTGGTTATAACTATATTGAATTTCAAATTTCGAATTTCGAATCTCAAATCTCGAATTTCGAAATTCGATTCTCGAATTTCGAATGAGCCTTCTGGGCTTTCGTAGTTACACATAAATGTGTCTCCGAACATTATTTCGATGGGTAGTAATAGTTGTTATAATTGACAATAATAATATTAACATTTATTTTTAACAGATGATTTGTAAAGAAAAACATTTTTAATATTTTTACTGACTTCAACGGTTGCACTTTTAACGCGCCCCTATTTTCCTGATTTTTTTCTTTAATTCTTAATTAGATGAAGTGTGTGTATGAGCACATTAAAGCACATCCATCGTTATCTGTCAATAACCCTAAAATTGGTGCTCAATTAAAACGAGTTCTATTTTAGATGTAATCAAGATTTCAGGTTTATCACATATTAGACGCAAAATGTGTGTAACATGCGGAGTATACAATGTAATCGGATATATAGACGAAATGGACAATGTAGACAATTTCCATTGACTTTTTTTACAAACAGTGCTAAACAATTATATAACAAAAAAGACAATTAATTAGTATGACATTTCTTTAATATTTGGGTAGTCTGTATAATATTTAGGAAATCATTTTGAATCAAATTGAATCGATTTGACGCATGAAAAGACAATTAAATTCATCACCAAGATGCATGTGTAGATTCTTTCATTTTTATGCGATTTAAGACACCTTCCTGTTCCAATTTGTATTTTAAAATTGCATGTTCATTTTTAAATCCAGATTCCATTTTGGCCTGGTAATCTACATAATTTATTTTTAGGCTTTTTGCAAAAAATGCATAAAATTTGTCTTATTAGTAGTTGTCAATATCTCTTAAACACTTTTGCATAAATTTTTGCGTGATATCTATATAGCATATCTTATTTGATAAAACATAACTCGGACCAGTATAATTCAAAATACGTTCAATAAAGCGAAACCATATAAACGTCCATTATTTAAATGCAATATTTGACTTCTGAGTTTCTCATTACTTTTCACACGTTTACAAAAATACTAAAGAATTGTAGATTTTAATACGTTTGACATGTTTTGATGTCATTTACATTCCAGACATGTATGCGAAAGATTTGTTAATCAATTTTATAGAATGGTTGCTTTTCATAAGCAGTGCACTTTTAGTGTTTTGTTCCCAATGGAATACATGAAAGAGGTACTTACAAAGAACACTTGTTGTTACACATATGTGCGTTAAAATGGAACTTTACACTATTTTTTTATACAGTAAGTGTTTGCAACAAAAAAGTTTAATAATGCAATTTCCTATGAATAAAAACTGTTAGGCAACATCCCACTTTTTTCACCCGATAATAATATTTTTTAATTTATTTAAAAACGTTGCAAATCACATGTTAATCAACGATGAATGGTTGGTGGTGTAAAAACACATAAGTTGTTTAAAATTCGACATATATATTTTACTGCAGTTTCTCGTCATTATAGATAATACTCAATGATTGTTTAAATATCTATTAGAAGTCCTTATTTCTGATAGGTTGTAAATGCACGACAAAGACATTACAATCATTTTAAATTTATTCATTCTTTTGCAAACTAGTAATATTATTAACATCCTTGTGTGTTATAAAACATTACACAGTCAATGTATTTTATTCGTTGTTAAAGAGACCATCCTTGATGCAAAGGACGAGAAATGTGGAGTGAAAGATCTAACAATTAAAGATTTGTATGATTCATTTTGTTTACACTGCCTGCATGTTAAACATCGTATACTATTCTATAAATACTTTAAAATTATAACGCATGTTTAATGTTGTTAAATTGAAATGGCGTGAAGTTATAATCCAGTTTTGATGGATAGATGTGGAAGACATTTATTTTTCACTTGCAATTTTCTCACATTATAACCATAATTTTAAAGATAAATGAATATTTTGTCAGTCTTAAGCAGGTGAATGCATTGAAAAGATTTTTGTAAACAAAACCATAACAATTGAATGTCTTTAGAAGAAAAGTAAGATTAAAAAGAGCTACCTCACATATTTGTTAAATGATTTATAAAAGATTTTAGTTAAAAAAAATTGATGCAAAATATAGCTACGTCACCTTTTTTTAAACATCCAACTGATGGTTATTTGTGCTATACTCATGATTTTATTCCTATGCAGTTGATCAATGGTGGTGACGACATTTATTTTTCATTTGTTATTATCATGATACCCAATGTCATTCTTAAACAGGTGAATGTACTAGATTCTGATTTATTTCTGTTAGTCCATGAACAATGCAGCTGCTAGTTTATAGCAATAGTTACTAAATATTTGGTTGTTGGTTCTGGGGTTCGCAGGTTTCTCGGACTTTGAATTGTGAATTGTCTTTTTTATGGTTTCCTGTTTGGAATTTTGTTATTACCTTCATTTATAGCTACATGGCGTACATTTCTAAAAATATTGTAATATTCTAATGAAGTAATCCTTTTTAATCTCAAAAATAGAATACAGACGGGGTTAATCTAGCTTCAACATTTTAATAATATTAACAGAGAATTAGCTGAAACTATGCTTAATCTATAGTGTTTTTTTCCACTTTTTGTCGGATTTTGTAAGTTTTATAGCTTGTCTTTTTAAAATATTGCATTAATTTTGAGTTTAATAGAATGCAAAAATTATCTACATTGATTGTGTATTTTCCATCACAAGGACGTCAAAAATTCGATCAATTTGTTACGGAATGTTTAGCAGGATGGTATTTTAAAAAAAGGTTTTAAGTTTTTAAACGTTTTCCATTAGTCGGAAACTAATTAGGCACGTATTTTTATGAATCTTAAAAGTGTTTAATTGAATAAGTTTTGGTGTAATAGAAAGTCACCAACTCCATCCCCCTTATTGAAATCGTAGTAATAAATGGTTGTAACACTAAGTGATTCCCCATAATAAGCATTGTAAGTTGCCATATCATTTTTTCTTAAAATTAGGGACAAAATAGCTACCTACATGTAACAAGAAAATAGATTCGAAGATAACGGGGAGTATTTAATAGCAAACAAGTCAAGGAAAGACAAAATCATGGTTTAACAAAAAAGGAGACAACAATAAAACAGTGACTCAACACAAAAACTAAAAAAGTAAAAATTGAGTGATACGTATCCCACTAAAACCGGGGACGAGTCCAGGTGCTATGGAAGGGTAAGCAAGCATGGCACCCGTCGTGTCAGTCAGGTAAAACTTCGATAAATAGTCATATCCCAGGGAGGGGTGTAGTCATAATCCAATAAGACGGCGAAAAGTGGTTACAATAAACAAAGCAAATCAATAGTCATTTGTGACATATTTTGATATTCCGTAATGGTCAACCAAGTCATGATGATGACCATAACCTTTTCTAAGTGATGATTTTAATCTGTAAACTTGGTGAAGTAGCTTTTCTGTCAGCAGGCAACCTCTATCATGGAAACTGGGATAGGCAATACAGACTCTTAAGTGCATCATCAATTGGGAAATGTATACACCATATACAGGTGCTGCTGGAATGTTGCCACACAAAAATGGAAAATTCACAATACGAAAATAAAAATCAACCCTTTTGTTGTAAATTTTTGGTTCTAAACCGAGCTTCTTTGTCAATTTTTAGATGAAGATCAAGGTATGATGAAGACCAATCTGTCTCTGTGGTGTCATTAACCACCGAATTTTGGATTATTCAATGAAAGCACGTTATCTGTATAGCGGAACGTGAAATTGAAGGGTAGGGCTAGCTATTCTTTTGTCCCCGTTTTTAAGAAGCCCAAGTATAAAATCATCCTCATACGTTAAGAGCAAGAAGAGAAGCACCATGATTTTTATTACTTTCTTAGTGCAAAGTCACATAGCTAAATGTGGATTATCCTACATTATTGAACTTTCTTTTATTTTTTATGTGTGAGGAATTTTACAAGAAAAATGGGAATTGTTAAATGTGTATTGTATGTGTATATTTAATGTATTTATGTTACACTCACATAATTGCATAAATTGTAATAATTGTATGTTGAAAATAGTGGTAGTTTTTTAACTTAAGGGTTAATGTAATTGTTTAGGTCGAATCATCACGATAATGATAATAGACTTAAAACATGATCACGGACTAGAACAGGAAAAACGGACTATTGTATCAGAAATAAGACAAATAAAATACATTTATAAACTGTTTTTACGTATTATTATTATTATTATTATTATTATAGTAATAACATGCATATCGATGATTTTTTTTAGTTTTCTTCCGCCTTAAATTATCATTCAAATTTTCCAATTTAAAGCCAGACAACTCGTAAAATGCATTTCAGTTTTAAAGTAGAATTAAAAGAACTATGCAAAAGAGTATATTACCACTGAAGATATTTAATAAATTAAAGATGTGTTAATCTACTGTCACCACTTGCTGTTTTATATATTGACTCGGTTTATAGGTTCTTGTGTACAATTTGGTCTTGATGTTCTACCAGTGTACTACATTGGTTTTTGTTTTTTATATCAACTAGAATGATTTTCTAGCTAGCTCAGTCTAAAGAAATCAATCTGATATATACAAAAAGTGTGTACCACTTTTATAATGAATCCTTTCATTGAAAGAACGACTTGAAGAAAAGTTGTGAACGAATTAAATAAAGAGGTTCTAGTTTGTTGTGCAATACTTTGAAATGTACAACCACAATTCAAGCTTGTTTGGTATTATCCTTCTTGTGCATAAAAGACATTTTATGCACATCTGTTGTACATTTAGTTTTCGTTTAAAGTATACATTTGTAACGTTTAAATAAATTCATTGAACTCAGTAATGTTTAACATTTTTAATTGTGTAAATAGAAAACAAACTTATTTGGATATGTTTTCAGAATTAATACTCGTTCATATCAGTCATGTCTATATTCCAAATATTTACAGGTGATAATTGTCGAAAAAAATAAGTTAACTTGTTCTATTATCAAAAACATTCTCTTTATGGATTAATGTTTGACCAAGAAATCAGTTGTAAGTTTAAAAATTTTTGAAAATGTTTTCATACAAATTTTCCCTTATCTTTTTGAAATATGGAAGTTTTTTAAATCATAATTCTTATCAAAGTTTCTTCACTCTAAATTCTCATTTTTGTCACACAGTTTCCTTAAATTTATTGTATTTTAATTAATTAGTAAAGTAAAATTTAAAGCTACATTTCAAAACTGTTACTGATGGCATTCTGATAACAAAAAAAGATATTTGCTTGTCAGAATAGTTGTTGTTAAAATTTTATTATATTATTATTATTATTATTATTATTATTATTATTATTATTATTGATGATGAGGATGTGATTTTTGTGATTTTTATAAGAAAAGGTTCACATATTAGCACAGTGTTTTAATGTCTTTTTTATTATTATTATTATGATATTGATGATATGCATATTGTATGTTTTGTAGTAATAGTTTTTATCCGACTGAAAAGTTTTATGCAAATTTTCATGAGATAGTTTTACCAATATAAAACATAATTAATAATGAAGTCATAATGAAAATTTCTAGTAAACAGGTCTTTCCAATTCATACTTGTATTTCAAACTTGTATATGTGCTAATTAAGATACACAAATAGTATTTTTTAAAACTGTACACGGGGTTTATTGGATGAAAATAAATGTGTTATTCGATTAACTTGAGGTTAATCGCCACATAATTAAAAGTTCACATCTGTTGCTGCTTGAAGATTTTGGAAACGTAATCTCGTTTGCTTATGTAAACACATGTAGAGTCAATTACCAATATATTTAATGACCCACATTTCTAACCTGCTGTGTGGTCTGTAGTGGTGCATGTGTTACACTTTTCATGTCTTTTCAAAAGAGAAGTCGACAAAACTTTATTTCGCTTTATCATTAGATTAGAACTTGTATGAACTTTGAACATTTCTTTATACCGCCCCCCCCCCTCAAAAAAAAGAAAGAAAAACAACTAACAAACAAATTGGACATTTAATTTATTGTTGTTTTTGCCCCCAAAAAACGATAATATAAAAGTCATAGAGAAAATTCTTCGTATTCGTGTTTATTTACAAGGCAACCCACTTCTCTGCAATGCTTTCTAGATATTCCAACGACGTCACACATTCTTTACATTCCCTTATATTCCAGCTCTAGAACCCGAACCCCTCAATTGTAATCTATTGTCTATTGTCACAAGTTTTCTGTGAGGTTAATCACCCAAATAATTAAAAGTTCACATAGGTTTCGAGATTATGTTTTTTTATGTAAAGAACACTCGTAGAGTTAATTCTTTATATTTACTTAATGCATTTCACTTCTAACCGATTTCATTACTTTGTACTGGTTTTATTGAAAATGAGTTATTTGAATAACTTCACAGGTTGTCTTTGATGTAAACCCATAATTACAATTTCACATTTGTGGATGCTTTCTAACTAATTCATTGCAATGCATACTAGACATTCCATTGACATCACACATTCTTTACATTCCCTTGATGCCATTCGCCACCCCTAGAACCCCATTGCATACTAGACATTCCAGTGACGTCACACATTCTTTACATTCCCTCGCCACCATTCGTCACCCCTATGTCTTTACAGACGTACCGCGTCTTTCCGACGGGTGTTTGCCTGACCAAATGGAAAACTGCTACCGCGTTTGGTAGAGTTTATGATCCTTTTGTAGATCTCATATTACACTTTTTAAAATCAACAATTATTTTCGATACAGTTAAACGCCGTTTTGAAATTCGGCTGAATTTTGCAACTGTAATGACAAGGGATCGTTTCCAACAAATAATGAGGTACTTACACTTCTCTGACCATAACCGACAAATTCCACAACCAGGAGAACCTAACTATGACTGTCTTTACAAAGTAAGACACATAATGAGTTCTTTTAATGACAAAATGTGCAAAGAATACATTCCTAAACACCAAGTTTGTGTTGATGAGTCGATGATTCCTTTTAAAAACAAAGTTGCCTTTAAGCAGTACATGCCAGCCAAACCATCAAAATGGAGTATTAAACTATGGGCTTTGGATGAATCAGACAGTGGGTATATTTCTTTTTGTGAAATTTATAGTAGGATGAAAGACCGAAAGACCGCCCAGTGCAAGGACTTGCAAGCTCTGAGGTAAAATCGTGTATTGAAGGTGCAAATTTGATTGGTCAGGGCTATCATGTCTATACATGGATAAGTTTTTCGTCAGCCCTACATTAGTCGATGACTTGTTTCAAAATTTTGCAACCGGTACATGTGGAACAGTTTGTATGAACAGACATAGTCTACCTAAAGATATAATGAGAAAAAACCCACTGGTATAAATGACAGAGGTGATAGCCTTTTTCGTCAAAATGGGGCAAATTGTGCTGTGGTTTGGAAAGATAAAAAAAAATGTCCCAGTGATATCGACCATTCAATACAACACTGTGACAGAAGTCATTAGACTAGTTCAAGGTGAAGGTCAGTTCGTACGGCAACCAATACCATGTCCCCAAATGGTATCATATTACACCTCACATATGGGAGGAGTAGATAAATGTGACCACTACACTCAATATTATGTGTTTAATCATAAAACATTAAAATGGCCAGGCCGAATTTTACTGCCGTTATAATCCGAAGTTAATTTTGTTTTATCCATATCTTACATATGAAAGGATACGAGGAAACTTGTAATTTTACACTATTTGCGTCATGCAAAGTAGTCAGATCCGAGTTATAGTTTTGATAGCTATGAACATGTTTCTCAGACATTTACAGAAGAAACTAATAATTAATACACAAGAACACCGATACCATTCATTTATGACTATGCATACAAACATTAATACAACGAGTAAAATATTTCAACTTTTCTTCCGTAAATGACCTATTTCTGATACAGATGACCCGGTAAGTTGAACTAACGCGCACTCATCTGTATTCCTTGCGTCATCCAATCAAACCGCATGAAAAGTTAACATTTGTTATGGTAACATATGTTATCATAAAAACGTTCGTGCCAGAGTTCTTGTTTCGGGCGTTCTAATTGGATGTCGGATATAAAACCATGAAGAGTCTATAGGATATTGCGGTTTGAACATTGTTAGTTTACAAAAGAAATATATTTAGGTACTTTTATGCGCTTTCAGGAATGCCCGTGTGATCTTCCACGAAGGATAACAATTTTTTATGTCTTTTCGTTCGTTCCGCTGCCCTTCACTTGGGAAAAAAAATTATTCCTGCGTTGAAGATCAACCAATCTTTGCAGGATGTATGTAAAAGCCCATTAGTCTCTGAGCTACATTCTTACATTTTAACGAAAATATCCATACCCAATGCTAACAAACCAGCCCGTTTCTACAAATAGCTTGTGAGTTGCGATAAAATCAAAATATGAAGGTTATTTTATGTAGAATATTATGTAATTTCATCTCTTAAAACTCTAAAAGTAATAATTTTTTTTGCTTTGATTGATATTGTTAATATATATAGTTTATATATTGGTTTGGCCTGACTCTTATAAGAACTGAAGATAACAGAATGCTAGCAAAATTTGATATGAACGCTGGAGAGACCTGGACCCAAAATGTCAATTTTACGTATTCGACCGAATACGTAAATTGGGGGAATATATAATTATACGACACCGCCAGCCATCCACCATGCAGAGTACACCGAACTATTGTACAAACTTATTGCCTGGCGCAACTTTGCTACAACTCGGGTTAAAATATGCATTGTTGGCAATGCAATGGGTAAGGGAAAATTTCTTGATCTTAATTAAAACAACTAAATGCCTGCGGAGTTTCTATAATTTGCAAGTGTTAGAGAAATACGCATTTCCAAACATAATTGGAGTTGAAGTGAAAATAGTTAATAGAAGCAAATATTAATCTTAAAGAAACTGATCACGCTACGAAGCATAAATTTTACATTAACATGATAAAAAACACTGACCTAGAATACAAGACCACAATCTACTTTATAGTTTCTGATACATTCTCATCATAATAAAAGATATAAGATACAAGACAACTTAGAGAAAGACTTTCACATATTAAACATGGTGAAAACATTTTCCCATCTTCTCAATCTAATTTTAAAATTTAGCCTTTGACTAGCTCATACATTTTCTATTCACGCTAGCTAAGAGCGACTGAAAGGTTGAATTTAATTATATTGACAGTTTCTACGTTGTTAACCTTTTAAATTTTTTTTACCATACAATAAAACCAATAACACTTTAGGGCTTTAGGTTAAATATTTAATATAATACTTGTAATGCAAGTCAGATTGAAAATGAAGAACATTTTGTTACAGATGTCCAAAATATGAGAACGGACGAGATGCGATTACCAATTTAGCATCTTACGTGTTATTTAACCATGGTTTATTCCTACCGCTTCCCTAACTGTAGCATGCGTGTTGGTGTGTTGTTGAAAATGGTTGGGTATCATATACCACTAATCAGTAATAGGTGTATGCAATTTTTAATCATCACAGCACACTCATTATGTATTCAAAAATTAAACTTTTCAAACGATTGCATATTTTCTACATGGAAATGGTATCAATAGTAAATTTTATTAAAGGCGCGGTCGATTAGTTTTTTCTTGTTACTTTATTTATAAGTATATCCTGAAGAAACTGGTGACGTCTGCAAAAACCAGTTTACTCATTTCAAGCATGCTCTTGTATACCTGATCAACTGAGAAATATAGACAACGAATGTAGGAGAAACTAGCGAGGAAAATTTATAATTTTGAAATTAATTTTAAAAATCGTCACGTTTGTCATAAATTTTTGTGCTGAGACAATAATTGGCGTCATATTCGAAGTGTAAGTCTAAAAATGATGCAGTTAAGCTCTTTCTATAATTTCAAGTTCTTAAGGATATATTAACGGAAGCAACTCGAAAATTGAGGGTTGTCAATTGAAAGGATATCATCAATATATGTATAGGTGAAATTAATAGACACAGCTTCTTTATTTAGACATTGAAGATAGTCAGTTTCACAAAAATACAGAAACAAATCGGCAAGAAATGGGGCACAGTTTGTACCTATTGGAATTCGATTACCTCCTAAAAACACATCCTTCAAAAGTAACAATAAGTTGTCGTTCAGAAAATCTAGCATACTATAGACCTGTTCCTTGCTGTAGCATCAATTTGCCTTTTAATTCTTTAGTAGAAAAACACGTACTGTTGTAACCTAAAACTACATATTTTTAAGCAGATGTGGAATCGGTCTTTATGTATGATTTCTATAAGACGGGATTTTTTTATAAGTTTATCTTCCTTTAGCATCTAAATTAATATGCTCGCACACAACACATAACTATTATCATTTTTTACAGTAAACAATAACGTTTATATGTCTACTAGTATAAACAGTATACATTCTCAAACTCGATGAATATCACATTTGCGACGACTTGTGCCGAACAACCGACTCGTATGCAAACCAAGTTGAGTAATGCGTGCGTTGTTCAGGCTTTCGTATGGAACGCCACATCATACCTATAATGATGGAACAACAGTATATGATTTACAAACAACAGTATATAATAAACAAGCAACAATATATAATGACGAAACCATGGACACAAAATATTATAGGGTTATTGCATGAATATTGTGAAATATTGTCCCAAGCAAGTGTTATATTGCACGAGCTTGAGAGTGCAGTATAGCATCTTGCGAGGGACAATATTTTCCAATATTCATGCAATAACCCTTTTATTATATAGTAATAATTTTTTGGTCCTTTTAAATGATTATTCATTATCTTTTCTATTTTGTAATATTTTACTAGGTCCAATATTATCATATTTTCACTTGGTCAATATTACAGATATAGATTTTGTTGTAGATTTACATATAATAAAATTTTGTGTTTTTATTTGTTGCTCCTTATTGTTGTGAATATATGCCCACAGACTCGAATTTCGTCCATACTCGAAATTCGGCGATTACTTTGTAAACAATGATCCCATGGCTAAATTGCTTTTAAAATATCTTGCATTTATTGCTCTAACCAAATGACTCCTAAATAATAAAATACAATGCGTTTCAGTTAAATTAACGTCTGTTAAAGCGACACACTTTCATCGCCGAAATTCGAATCGAATGTAGTACCAGTAGCTTCCTGCTTTGAAACGAGCCAGTTGTATACACGATATTTATAAATCCCGTTTTGTACAGTTTACACTTGACTTTTTACTTTGTTGGTCTGAAATTTACTTTCATCTACAATCGAATTCTTCTATTTGTTCAGTTCAAGCGGTTCTGCTAATTTAACCCTCGAGAGCAGATTATGTATGTCACTTTCGGCCATGTGTGTTTACCAAACAACAGTAAAATATAAAAATCGATGTTCGGAACACATCTGTAATTTTCCCGGAAATTACATAAAAGGCCGAGATTCAGTGTAAAATATGAAAATATACTGCACTTTATTGCTATATGAAATACAATGGGGAAAAAATATTACTTTATAATAAAATGATATATGAACATCATATAATGAAGTAGAAAAAATTAACAAAATGGCAGTAAATAATATATACAGCATATACATAATGAGGAAGCATGATGAGAATAACCATGACATATGATGTAACAACAGCATATAATAAATTGTCTACAGCATATAGTTAACGAATACCACATAAGGTGTCTATTGCGTGCCGTATTCATGTTGTTGTTCTACCCCACCTCCGTCATTCGTTTCGTTATCGTCTAAATAACGGAGTTTGTATGGTAAAAGAGGATGCATTGATGGCCAGGGAACATGTGGTCTTTCATACGGTAACTTTGTCAATGGATGAATGTCCCTTCCAAAAAACTCATTAAGAGCCATGCACACTAAATCGTCGCTGAAGTATTCATGTACCAAATCTCTGAGTCTGTCGTCATGGGATTGTAAGTATATCGTCCACATAGATTGCTTTGATTGCTTTCTTTTTACACAATTGGTAGCGACGCGAGTTCTCCTGATTGGAACGCTTTCTTCTCGGTCGATTGTGCGTTTATCATTTGACGCCTTTTGTTCTGTTTCGACGAGTTTCTTGGAGACCAACGGACTTCCACTTGGAGTGCTTTCATTAATCTTGACATTTATACTTTTAATATTGTCTTTTAGATTGCATGCTTGCTTTACCCAGTTTACGTCTAAAGTTTGAAATTCGTTTGTAATTATTTCCGCAGTTTCAGCACTTACGTCTTCCAGCTTCTCAATGTGTACAAGCTTTCCATTTCTGGAGATCAATAAAATGTTGAGCAGTTTACTTTTGTCGATATTTTTCTGAGCACGCAGGAATCTAAATGCCTCTGGAGAATAAAATGTTCCATTATAACTGAGTAGTAAACATGGGATACTATCATAGTTTTTATTGTTGTCTTGATAAGTTAGTGATAACAATGGTGCTGATTCTCCATTTACATTAACTCTCTCGGCACATATAGACTCTAACTCAGGTGTCAATTTCCCCTAGTGTTTAAAAAAAATATATTGACATTAAATATTACAATACACATTCTTAATTTTTTATTAAACTTTAAAAAAGTATATCAAATATCAAATAATTGAATATTTTGATAAATGGTCCTCTAATTTATATTTATTTCCTTGATAAAAATAGTTGTTATGACAACCAGTGTGTTGTGTAATGAATGCTCTCCTTCATCGTAAATAACTGACAGTTAAACAATTCCTCATGTAGACGTTGCTTTACAGGTATATCAGTCATAAGTATGGCCGATGTTTGTGTAATGACATGTTGAAATGCATGATTAAATCATTTCAAATTATATTTTCATAACATAACGATAAAAAAGTAGAAAAAAGTTAGGACTTTCTCAATTGAGTCAACGACGCCTCTCCAAATCCAGACCAGCAACTCGTGTAATTATATTTGTGTAGTTTCTAGAAGCTACTTCCAAGGACGACCGAGAGTAAACCCAACATAAATAAACCTCACAAATCAATTAATGGCTAAAAATATGAAAAAATTAAAAAGTCATTTGTTCAGAGAACAAATATGAGGTCTTTCATTTTGTTATTGTTATGTCTAGGTCTATGGTTGTAAATGACTTTATGGTCAGTTGCTATGGTTTTAGTGTTAAAACCAAGTGGTCCCAAGTCAGAAAATGTATTGTTGCTATGAACTTTTCTCGTTATCTTGTTGCCACGGTTTTAGGGTGCAAAGCAAGTGGTTCCAAGTCAAAAAATGTATGGTTGCTAAGGACTTTTAGTCGGTTGCTATGGACAAAATGTCACTTCCGGTCATAAAATATCATATTTGAATCCAGTTAGTGATACCGATTGAGAAAATATGTAGTTGGTAAGGATAAAATGTAAGGGTCCGGTTTTTTGAATAGCATATAATATACATTAGACCAACTTAAGTCTTAAAATATATGGTTGCTAAGTTTTACGCTGTCGCATCTGAAAATATTTTTTGTAGATGTCGACATTACGAACATTTTTCACACGTATTGTCCGCTTCAATTTTGTATGGTTAAAGTGTTATTTTATAAAAACGCTGTCGGCCATTTTGAAAATGGCTGCCCATAACTATTTGACTTTGGTCTAAAATCGAAGGGCTTGACATATCGGTCACAAAAAAATTATATTTCAAATATAATCTGTAACGGTTTAAAAGTTGACAAATAACGCAGTTTACGATATGTTATTGGCCGCCATTTTGAAACCACTCAACCGAATCATGTACTTCTTGGGATGAAATTGTAGGTTTTTTAATTCTCTTTCAAATGAACCATATGTTTCATTCATCATCTGTAACGTTTAAAAAGTTATAAACAAAAACCATTTTCAAAATACGAATCAAGGGCAATACCTCAAAACGACAAGTTTTACGCGTTCGTACCTGAAACATTTTTTTATACGCTTCGATGTGACGAACATTTTTTCCTTTGTATCGTTTGCTTCAATTTTGTACGGTTTACGTGTTATTCTATAAAAACTGTTTACGGTGTCGGCCACTTTGAAAATGGCTGCCGTAACTATTCGACTTTGGTCTTAAATCGAAGGGCTTGTTATGACAGTCACAAAAACCCATTTGTTTACTACATTATCTCTGATGATTTAAAAATTATAAGCCAAAAACTGATTAGCCGAAACGTGTCAAAGGCCATAACTCGAAAACGGTTTTGTTGCACAGTTTTCGACCCATATATCAAATGTAGATCTCAGTGAGGGAAGATTTTTCTGATATAATGTCTGCTTCAATTTTTTATGGTTTTTGAGTTATAGTAAAAGCAAAATTTCAATGGCGGCCATTTCAAAACTGGTTGACCGAAAAAAATTTGATCCCGGATATGTAATTAGGACCCTCATTTATACTTGGAAACCAAGTTTTGTGGAAATCAAACAACTTTGACGTTTTCGACCAACTTGACACACAAAAAAATAATCCTAAGAAATACAAGAAGTTCTTTCCTCTGTAGTGGGAAAGACCTTAATAATCATAAGAAATACAAGAAAGTCTTTCCACTATAGTGGAAAAGACCTTAATAATAATAATAATAATCGTAAGAAATACAGTAAGGTATTCCCTTTTGGAAAAGGGAAAGACCTTAATTAACGGCAACAAATACCACAATACACAAAAAGGCCTTAAAATACTGGTTTCGAACAGTTGCATAGAAGTCCGGCGAGAATAATCCTCCAGTAAACGTCGTTATATAAAAGCAATATTATTTACATCTACAAAACGGTGCTAAGGTGTCAAAATAAAACCTAACGAAAGAATGTTTGCGGCATAGATAAGGATGAACACAAATGTGATATCAAAACGACCTTATGGTGATGCTCTTTGTAGAGAATTTTGATACTTTTTAAAAATGGAAAAACACAGTACACCGAAAAAATAAACCATAAACTAGATAAAAATGATGAAAGTAATGTTCTTTTTTAAAAATTGGTTTTCTATATTTCAATGTGCAATTACAGACTGTAACTATTCCTTCTCGACTTTAATTAACGAACACAATCTCAACAAAGTATTAATTATTTTACATGCAGAAATATGACAAATACCTGCTGTGTTTTCTCTCTGCCTGTTGAAACGAGATATGTATCGTACATTAATGTTTATGATAATTATAAAATGTTTATAATGATATTGATATTTCCTCCCTATACAATAATTCTTGTCAATTATCAAAGTCGTTTCATCTAGATTTCAATTTTTTCAGCAGACATTTAAGTGTTTGATTTAGGTTTCATCGAAAACCGTGAAAATGACACATAAACGTTAATAAAAATCAGTAATTCATCCACACTCTCATTTATTACACAGAAATAGTTATATCCTAACACTGTGCATGCTTTCCAGTGCTTTGCGTCAAACCTGGATTTTTCATGTAAAAAATAATGACGAATTCGTCATTCATTTACTAAATGTTTCGATTACTATGCAAATAATCTGTTCAATCAATTTCTGTATTGATATCTTGATTAATTAGCTCAATCGAATGTTCAATTGTGTAGCATACCTTCATTTATGAAGCTTCCTTTTGGTAAGTCTAATTTCTGCACTTCAATATTATGAAAAATGTTGCTCAGTGTTTGGTGCCTTTCTGTTAATATAATAAACAATAATTTGTTACGTTCTTTTCACTTGAAGTTATTTAAGTCAAAATACACTAATTTTTCCAATTGTTTTTTTGTGTAACTCTAAAAAATGTTAAAGTAGTTTTTGTTAAAAATATATGTAATTGGACTATTTTGTGTGTTTAACATTCCGGCGTTAAGTATTCATATTTAAAATACTCGACTCGGAGTACTATGAATTGAGATGGAAGGTTTTATATGAAAAATGTATTTCACTGCAGACGCATATAATTCTTATTACTGCAAATTCACCAATTTTTTATAGGATAAACCTAGAACATATTTGAAACCACTCATTTCGTTAGACTTAAGACTACGTTGGTGTTTTAAATAAATTAGAGGCAGTCGTTTATTGAAACGATGCTGTTTTAGTATTGGAATTTTAGACTGATCTTCAGTACGAAACTTTAATGGGTTATTCATAGTTTACTTAGTTTGGTTTAAATCGGTCCGATGATTTTATAAGAAACATTACAAGGGGGTTAACTTTTCCTGAAGAGAAAATGAAAAGAGACTGCAACAGCTCACCCTGACGTTTTGTCACATCAATGAAACCCTGAAAATCATTTAATCTTATTTTTTCTACAAAATTTTTTAATAGTAGTTCTCAACACATTCTTCAATTTGTGGTTATCATTCATCTTATTGTAAGGCACAATTTTTAAAAAGAAACGGAAGCACGTATGGCACCTGCAGTTTTAATTGAAGGAGAATTTCACGTCATATTTAGGACCTTCCTTTTAGAATGGTATGTCAGAATGAAATAAAAAAAGATTGAGTTTACGTATAGTGTCATTTTATTCTCCGTTTCGATTAGAAGCGCGTTCAGGTCGGATTCACCAGAAGTAGTTTATATCAAGACTTTATTCATTAAGGGGACACAATAATGAGTTAAAATAATTTACATAATTACAGCCATTATAGAAAAATTACCTGTTATAGTTTGTGTTGACCTGTCTACTTTATTTTCTTCTGAAAACGGATTCATGGTATACCTATTGTTTTCTTCAGTTTTGAGTGTTGCTAAAACAAGTAGTTATTTAAAAAGCGAATAAATGCACAAATTGCTCGTACGTAAAGTAACTATATATACATTATGCCGCAATGTAAACCCAAAGATTTAGTAATGAGATAAATTACATCTCGTTTCCTACGCCTTGCAAAATAAAACTTAAAATCACGACCTGCGGCATACGTAATACTGATTGCATTTAATAAATAAAGTAATATGGACGGAAAGAATTGATTAATACGCAAGAGCAAACAGATACTGATACAGAATTTAACAAGTGTCTGATATGTAAACATTCAAAAAAGATAATCGAACGGAATAATCATAAAGACTTTCTTTGAACGCAAAGAATCAAATTTGATGACACTGACTGGATAATAATCTACAATCTTCTCCTTACAATATTTTTGTTATTCCGAAGATAAATGTACATACGATAAATACCTATGAACACATAATATTACTCAAGATCGTTTCATGATCTGGACAAATGTATGATGTATTTACATTTTAGTCTCTCTAACATAGCTAAAAATTCTGTTTTGTTGTCTATTAGAGAAAATGTTTTTAAGGTGATATTGTATTCTGGTGGAAACTTTATCTTTAATTCCGGCTTCCCGCTACCATTATCTAAAAAATAGTTAAAATATGGTGGTGAATAGAAATATAGATATCTAAAAAAATAAAAATAAAAACAAAAAACAAAACAAAACAAAATAAAACTAAAGAACAAAAAAAATTATTAAAATACAACCGCACTGATTGACTTTTCTAAGCTGTTTGGGTCTTGAGAGAAATATATATTTTTAGAGTTTGATTCTGATGCAATGTCATTAAAAAAACCCTCGTGCAAATTCATATCACTATGTCCCTGTGTTTTCCAAACTGACTACTATATATGTATAGTTAAAACTGTGTTCAGCAAATGCATGTTGGTTCCAAAAATAAAGGCAAATAATATTTCTTGGCAGCCTGAATGATTTTGGTCAATATCCCAGTCGACAGTATTTGCGTTTTCTTGCCAAAACACTATGGCATAGTAATTAAATCTATCTCGTAATTGGCAGAGAGAAAATTTACATTGTCATAGCACACTTTTGTATTGGATTTTAATATTGATATGCTACGTATGTAAACATCTTTAATTTACTTTGTATGTATGTTTTTCAACAGTCAATACATTTCTTCAATAGAACACTTACAATCATAGAATATATAATCCGATGATGTGTTATATGCCAAATAAAAATAATCTGACCATGCAACTTCCATGCATGCAGGAAGCATAATAAACAACCATATAATACCACAATAAAATTAACTTTTTATCTACTGATGTATACTATCTTTGATTGTTTGATGAGTAGTAATCAATGGATCTTTACCTGAGGTATACTTGATAAAACCACAAGTGCCTGGTTCAGTTAATATGTAAATATCAGGCTTAACGTGGAGGTTGTTCGTGTCTTTTGCAGATCCTCTAAAGTACATGAGAAATGACTCTATCAGGGTTTTTAAGTTTGATGATGGCTCTGAAAAATACGTGTAATGAGATCAACATATTGCAGACGAATTAAGTCATTTTTATGTTACTCTCATTAAGATGGTGTTGTCTGATATTCATTAACTTAAACAGACACTTTAGAAACGCAATATAATGTAGGGCATTTTATCTTTATATGCATAAGGACATGCAGAGTTTCTACAGTAGCAAAAAACATTTATATAAAATGTATGCCAATTATGTTTACATAAATATATATTCATCATTAGACAAGATATGACATTGTTGTTTATCAAGATCAACTGTATTTCGGAAAAGTGTCAGTTCTGTCATTGATTCTCGTTTTATTGCTGAAGGAGAGTCTATATTGGTATTACTTCTTTTCCTAATTTGTGTTGCAAATTTATGCTATCAAGTCTTCTTTTTACACCCTAAGGTGAGTCAAGGTTTGTTTTAAATACAATATACTTTGCTAGATTGTTCACTAAATTATTAACAGTGGCCATGAATAATATTTCTATATCCTCTCTATAAGCATGCAGTTAACAAAATCGTCTTTTTGATTATGATGATTGTTTAATACATTTTCTGGAATATTTTTTTATTCTATATCAGTCAAGGATTTTGCGGTACATTCCAAAAATGTTCTAACGATTGTGTTGTTTACTAAAAGTGTTTCAAGCTAGATCATTGTAATTTACTAGTGTATATTACACAAATAAAAAAATAACTCACATACACCATATGCACATGATATTTCGTTTCCTTTAGAAGTGAGACTGGTTCCAAAAAAGATGTACTACATAATTTAATATTATGCTTAATTTTTTTATGCATTCTTTGATATTTTTACAGTCGTTTAAAAACAGTTTTTCAATATGGTCAAGCAAATATATACATTTGTTTTAATTTAAAAAAGGTATTATCTTAACATTAACTTCTTTAGGTAGATATCGTATTATGCAATAATCCAGTCTTCTGTATAGTGTCAGTAGGAAAAAGAACGACCCCTATAAGCGTTAATACGCATCTTATAGAAAGATTGTTTGTTTGTTTGAACGGTGTTTAGCGCTTCTTTCAGCAATTGTTTAGCTATATCATGGCGTTCTATTTATATGTGGGTAGGAAGACGTAGAACCTGGAGAGAAAACCCCAAATCATGGGTAGGAAAACTGACAATACTAAGTCTTGTCAATTAATATCGGAGTCGAGCGCACCCTTTTTCTTGGTTCTATTTTGCATACTTATCATTTTTGATTTTTAGAAAGTTTTGTACGTACAATACTTCAACATGATTATCATTTACTCATAATTTGAAGTCGCACCGTTTCGCTAGTGTTAAAATAGGAAATTATATACCAAAATGAGATACCTTTAAATGTGATAGAATCAGTCTGTTAATATTGTTAATTTTATCCGAGGGTGGTCTCACCCAAAAGAAGAGAATTCGTAATATTATGTGTGTTATTTACATTTATTTTTTTTCATTTTATATTTAAAACTGAGTGAATTCCATTTCTTGTTTGAAATAATACCTGTTAAAAATACGATAATTCAACCCAAACGAACATCCCTCTACATTAGCAATAAACACGTAAATACGTACCGTGAGCTTCAGAATTGTTTGTAGCCATCGTTCAAACAACCCCCTTATAATTTTGAAATATCTGTAAAAAGTAAAATGTAATTGTAAAGAGACATTATTATAAGATATAAACAAAGCATTTAATCTCTTATAATTCTCGTCAGTAGTCGTTGCGATTTTTAAAACTTACACAGAACCCATTGTAGAGTTCAAAAAGACAGAAAAGCGTAGTAATATACGAAACACGGTACCAAAAGAATCTAGGATCTGTAAATATTTATCGAAAAAAACCAAAATAAAGTCCAATTGTTTAAATTTGTATTATATTTTATTCGAAATCTCTAT
This sequence comes from Limnoperna fortunei, assembly GCA_944474755.1. Classification (NCBI taxonomy): domain Eukaryota; kingdom Metazoa; phylum Mollusca; class Bivalvia; order Mytilida; family Modiolidae; genus Limnoperna; species Limnoperna fortunei. The sequence continues at coordinate 60,956,522 of OX104118.1, forward strand.
TAATTTACTTAGAAATCATTTCGAAAGACAAAACATCTTTACCTCTTCCTTACAAAACACTAGAAGGACATCATCTTGTTAACATTGGATACTGGAAGTCGTCCGCTCAGAGGATATATCAATTTATAAAATATCTGAGCTTTAAGTGTTTTATCCAATCAAAGCACATAAAATAAATAAGTTAGAGCATGAATAGAATTATAATGAGATAATAGTTACAAACAATGAAAACAATTTAACATACAAATTAAAAAGAGAAAACAAAAGATATTATTATTCTTGTCAGAGACCTTTGACAAATGTGAAAATACAATTAAATATAAAGTTTGCAAAATATGTCAGTGTAATTGGTTTATTGCCGATGCATTTGATACTTATATGATATCACGCTGCAAAACAATTCACTCGGAATACTGTAAAGAAAATGAAGGTATTACCACAACCGAGAATATATGCAAATCTAGAATCTTATTTATCTATCAATTTAGCAAACATAATATAAGCCAAAATTACACTTGTCAATAATTTCAGAAAAAAAGATAAAATATATATACAAAATGTTTGGTGGAATAAGGAATATTAATATTGGTTATACGAATCGACAAAATAATCCATGATAAAATACATGCAAACAGGAAAATGAAAGACCTAACAGACTAACCTAAGCTATGACATTAGTGGTACGAACTGTAATACTATTATCAATTAGCAATATTTCAATATGCAGAGAGAAAGCAAAAACAAAGTGTGATACATTTAACTAATGTTGATGTGAAAAGCCTGAAAATTCCAACTTTTGTAAACTTACAATAATTATTTATAATGTAAAAGAGAAGTCTTAAAGGACGAGTTACTTTAATGTATAATTAAACAAACAAAAATCATGTTATCGCCCGTATATCAGTCATAGCATTACTTAAGTTGGTGCCATATTTCATACGATGCCATTAAAATGAATGGTAACGCCGGTCATGTTTTCGTTTTGTTTTCGACGTTCGGTCGTCTGATTTTATCCGACGTCGCCTCAATATAGATTTTCATAATAATAAGCAAAATCGTTTGGAACAATGCAGTTATCAATTTTCAAAACATCTTATACTATTGATACAGTTTTTATTATAGACAGACTACTGTCAAAACATAACGTTATGTGTATGAGTATGTACGTTGCTTGAAACATGAAACATAAATACATAGAATAGTACTTACTTCTTAAAACAGTATATCATATCACCCTAGATGACAAATCTAACAGGAAATAATTTTATGAAATTAGCAATTTAACAGGAAGATAAAATAATATTTAGAACAAACGACTTCAATTATTTTTTAACTTTGACTTCGTTTGTAATCTGTATATGTTGGGCATTTTCAATGTAAAAGTTATGAATTAAATAATGCTTGCATATTTATATAAACGTATTTATACAATATTTTGAACTACTTGTATTGTGTATTTAGACGCTCCAAGTGGGCTTATATTATTCCATCTCCTTATACCATAAGCATTTAGAGTTAAATGCCACTGACGAGTCTTGAATAGACGAAACGCGCGTTTGGCGTAATGAATTTTGATAACATTTTATTAGAATATTTAATATATGTCATTTTATTTATTTCATAACGTTGTCAACAAACTTATAAAATAATATAAATAGAAATAAGTCAAACAGGAAAGAATTACATCAAAATTTACTAGCATTAAATTACAAAATGCAACCAAAAGCGATCAAACTAGTAAAGAGTGTATTGAAAGGTATATGTTGTTAATTATATATCGTTATAATTGCATTGAGCGTAAGGCACCAAGTTTTTTTCTTGTTCAATGCTAGACCTTCTTGTGACAAATACGGAGATTATAGTCGTAATAACATCGCATGAGATTTAACCTAATATATTATGCAATACTATGAATTTAAAAAGGTGTTTAAATCCACCTTTATAATTATAAAATGTCAACAATAATATTAGCTCGCTTATATTTATCGCATAGTGAGCTGTGCGGCGAAAACTCCTTGAAGTTATGCCTTTGTAAAACTTTATATTGTTTTAGTTTATTTAACAGTGTTCATGCATAATTAACGAAAAGCTGTTAAAGTGTAATGAATTCTATGATTTACAAATTTATATGACCTATTTTGGTTGGTAATGTCGACATGTGAGCGTATTTTTGGCTAGAACAAATTGAATCATATGTTGCGTGATGAGTTACTGAAACTTAAGTGACAAAGATTGCCAGGTTTCCTCCTGATGGATTGGTTTTTACTGGGTAATTCTTTTTTTCCCAATAAAAACTGGACACCATGATACAGCTAAGAAAATTGCGTCAATTTCGCATTGGTTTTATGAGGCCGCTATGCAAATAATATCTTTGAAAGGCTATAATTTTGTTTAATTCTAGTTTGTGATGTGCAGTCATGTATTTGTTATTTGTGACGCAGTCAGTTTCACACTTAAGTATCATATCAACACCAGTCTATGCACCTCTTTTTTGTATATACCTTAATATGCGGTTGGTGTACGAGCAAGTTAAAACAAAATGATATATAATAGAAAGCGTAAAAGCAGATGTAATTCTATTAAAAGATGTACAGAAATAAAAACTGGATATGGAAAATATGTTATTGTACCTAATAAGCCATACACACCATTCTACCAATATAGTTACGAGCAAAGCAACGGTTGCAACACGAGAAGCAGAAACTGCTGCTCATTCCGAAACACTCGAGTTCACCAAGTTTTAAGTTGGGTTCGTAACCCCTATTTTCAGTTTTCCGTATTTATTTTAAATAGTTGTTTCTTGTATCTTGGATTGTAAGTTTGGTGTTCGAAGCGAGTAATACGCACATTCCGTTATAATAAACGACAAATCCAAGACGCCATATCAAAGAATAGTTTAAATAACGTAAAACACAAAATAAAGAAGAAAATTTCAAAATAATGAAATAAAGAGAAGTATCTGAAACAAAATCACCAACTTATTATTCTTACTGTAAAACAAATATGATGTTTAAATTAACCAAGTACTCAATTTAACTGATTACGATGAAATTAGGCGCACATTGATATATTTCACCAGGGACTTAAGATACCAACGGGACATGTCACTTCCAATAAAATTTATCTATATAATAGATATTTATGTGCACGGCCGAAATTTATCGTATCCGTTCATATACATTTCCATACCCCAACATGTACATACAATCAAACCATCCGCCTTTATGTGGCAAATAAAGTTATTCTTTTTATTGTTATTCTTCTGAGGTACGAAAATAAAGTACTTTGCGTCATGGCCTAATAGGTCAATGACATGTGATGTTAATTTATGAACTGCCGGATTTCATACCCAAAAAGGGGTAGTAATTTGTGGTAGTATTTTATATTTTAATATGAGTTCTAAGAGAATGACATTTCTCTTGTTGTTCAAGTATGTTAGAATTGACAAAAAATATTGAGATAGTTTTCCCAATTTATGAATACAGTGAATGTGCTACGATGATTATTCATACGTAAGCCTATTACTGACAATAGTGGTATATGATTCGGTACGGGAAACGGAAGGTCTGACATGCTTTATGAAACATGCTAAAACCCACCATTTCTATTAAAGTCCTTGTGCTAGGTCAGGACCATTGCTGTAGTTACTATATTTTTAATTGTTGGTTCAGGAGTTGGTCGGTTTCTCGGACTTTGATTTACGGATTGTCTTTTTTGACAATTTTCTCGGTGTTTGGTTATTTGTTATTACCTTCGTTTAAATATTTGGCAAATTTACCAAATTGAATTTTATCTTTTGCACATACTATTATAGTCAACTTCGAGGAGGAGGTCATGTCATATAAACAACATTATTTATACATTTTTATCACTACAATAGTATGTCTATTGATGTCAGGAAGTAACAAATCGAAACTAGAACACAATTGAATGTGAGGAAATAAAAAAAATATTTAGTAAAAATTAGATTTATTCATAAAGTCATAGATTGTTTTAATTGTACAAAATATTATTACTGAGTAATTAAGCATAGTGTGTCATTTCCCACATGCGTACATCTTTGCTCACTCCCTGTTTAAATATTGTTTATTGTAGTTTCATGACACGATAGAAAAAAAACAATTAAAAATTTCCAAATATATGTCAAACTGTAGCTTACGCAATGTATTTTAAAAATCTATACCTAAAACTGATAATAGACAAGAACAATGTCTTTATTGCAAGAAGTGTCCTTCACGAATCATGCGGAAACTATTAAGAATTTGTTTAATCAAACCTAAATAGTTAAAGAAATTTATTACAATTTAAGCGTAACAGGTTCAACATTTATTGATAATATGACGTCAGTGGCCGGACTGTATTTAAACTGTAGTCGAACTGTAAAAGATCCGATGTGTTTATTGACAGTTTCCTAAATTTTTAATTGAATTGATCATAAATAGGAAAGGGACCTGTAGCAAGTCAATTTTTAACAGGAAAACTCTTAATGTACTTTTACTGTAAAAAGCACATTTATATAGGAGATGTTAAGATTTGTGACCCACCAAGAGTCATTTTTCCAGTCTAGAAACATATGAACTTTCGAAGGCGACAATGAAGGTCAATAAAATAAGAAAATAGTATTAGTTTAGTATTATTGTTAATGCATGATATTGTTTTCCGAAGCAGATAAGTAAAGAACTACTTTCATTTGAATGAAGTTGATTTTTTCACGAAATATACTTCGCTTCTGTAACGTGTGACATCAATGGAAAGTTTTGTGTGTATCATCAAATGTTTTAGTTAAATGTTTATTTTGCGTTAGCAGAAACCTGTTTATGTGCATATCGAAAAAGGTAGAATAATGACAGATGCATTTTACGGCATTGTAATCTCCATTTAAATAAAGTATTTATTTTTCGCATGTAAGTAGTATGTTCGCTTGCCTAGTTGTTTTAACTAATTGCTCTCAGTGGCCGATAGGTTAAGGTAGTGACGTTCTAGTCATCGAATAATTGTCAACATTGAACTGGCTGGTTCAAGCCAAAGGAAAGGATTCTCGGTATCATACGTCAACCAAAATCACCTCTGTCACACCACAGGTTGACGCCATGAGAGAGATCTCCATGGAGGAAAAGATTCGCATACAAGCACAGCACTTTCTATGTAAAACCGTATCAAAAGTGTATTGTTACGTTCTTTTGTGAGTGTATGTGGTGAAACTCAATACCCTGGTAACGGGTTAGTTAAACATTAAAGGGTAAAACACAATGGTAGCATGTTTGGTACGAGCGCTCTATACTATGGACTATTGGTTTGTAACTATCCTATAGTTTATAAATTTGTTAGACTCTCATGAAAGTATTTGTACCATAGATAACAGACTAATATCTCAAATATAACATATTATTTATTTTCAGTATAATAACAATAATAATAAAATCCCCAGAACGTCAAATCGTAACAGGGACCCTCATTACGGACAAGTGTGGGCGTGGGAAATATGCTAATGTTGTAGTAAAACGTAGTAAAATATCAGGTCAGATCAACAATAGGTAAAGAATATATAACAGGGGAACGTACTCAGGTAAACCTGGTAGCGGTTTTATAAACAATTGCGGGTGTAACGCTCTGATTTGCAAATCAGGGTCCACAAATATCAATCCCTGCGGTAAGTTGGTTCCGCCCACAAGTTCAGAGGTCACAATAATCAATATCTGGAACACATGCGCTGTTGATGTAAACATCAGGTCATGGCGGAATACATAAAATGGGAAACACATGACGAGGGAAAAGTGAGATTTGGGCTTAACAGAGCCTACCCTTAACATAAAATGGACCAAATATATCAATCCTACAATAGTGCAAACAAAAGGTAGGACTGTGGGACAAGCGGGATATTAGGAGAACTAAAGCTTGGATGGTGGGAAGAGATGGGGTCCCCCCTTTGGTCAAACAATGAGAGACGAACTTCATCCTAACAATTTCCCATAAAGTATAACAACAATATTTACAAACAATATAAAGTATCACAAACGCGATTCCTTAAATAGAAACAATACATATACTGTTCATCAGCTCAGCAACCGCACGTAGATTGTTACTTGGCACCGGCCCACGTTGGCGCGATAAAAATAACATTGAAAACGAAAGTAAAATGTGCGACAGTGACTAGATAGAAATACATTTATATAATACAATTCCTAGACACTAAGCACATAGCTGTAACAGTATAAATAGACAATACAAAAATGAATGGAATATCGTGTTTTATTTTACAAACATTTGTCTTTGTTTACGACATCGCTGGAGGACGACAAATATAGTCCCGCAGTTAACCGGTTGACGTGTGGCAGAGGTTTTATCTGGGAACCAGATATGCTCTCTGTGCCGCAGACTGGTTCAAGCCATACTTCGGGCAGGTTTTGCTCAACACCAACCTTAGTTACCAAGGTGTGCCTTTTTCCAAGTAGTAAATTTAATACCGTAGTTAAAAATATCAAAAGAACACAGCAAGAAAAAACCCTCAAAATATACAACAAAAAGTTGTGACAGGCGTTGGTGAAATACAAGCTAAACAAAGTAAAACAAAATATCTTCTTAATCCTTTTATAAAATGCATCCTAAGCTGAGTACCAATTTATCGGTTTTGATGAATGTGATGAATACAACACATATCATCAGTCGACGACCCACTCTTATGCAAAACAAGTCCTAAAATCGACTCCTTGTATAGTCATTATGTCGGAACGCCTTAAAGCGACGGTGTCAAATGAAAAAACCCCTCAGCATATCATGATGAAAATATGTAAAAAAGAATATATTGATTTGATAAGAACAGCATATAGTGAAGAAGAAAATAAGCACACGACAGTATATAATGATGAAAACTGCAGGCAGTGATTAAACAATGACAAAAAATGATGAAACAACAACATATAATCCATTGTCTAATGCATACAATTGACGAAATCACATCAGGTCGTTATTCGTGTTGTTATTCTAACCCCTTATCATTGGTTTTATCATTGTCTAAATAAAAGAGTTCACATGGCAAAAGAGGATGCATTGATGGCCACAGAACATTTGGTCTTTCAAATGGAAATGTTCTCCATGGATGAATGTCCCTACCAGAAAACTCATAAAAAGCCTTGCATAGCAAATCGTCGCTGAAGTATTCATGTACCAAATCTCCGACATTATCGTCATGGGATTGTAAGTATATTTTCCACATAGATTGCTTTAATTGCTTTCTTTTTACACTTGTGTTAGCTACTCGAGTTCGCATGATTGGGATGTTTTTTTCTTTGTCGATTTTGCGTTTATCGTTTGACGCCATTAACTCTGTTTTCAGGATTATCGGTGACACCACAGGACGTTCCAATTTTCCACTTGGAGTGCTGTTATCAATTTCGTCATTTAAAATTGAAATATTGTCTTTAAGATTGCATGTTTGCTTTACCCCGTTTACCACTAAATTTTCAAATATGTTTGCACTTATTTCCGCAGTTTCAGCACTTAGTCCTTCCAGCTTCTCAATGTGTACGTGCTTTCCATTTCTGGACATCAATAAAATGTTAAACAGCTCACTTTTGTCGATTTTTTGCTGAGCACGCAGGAATCTAAAAGCCTCTGGAGAATAAAACGTTCCATTATTACTGAATAGTAAACATGGGGTTCTATCATAGTTTTTATTGCTGTCTTGATAAGTCAGGGATAACAAAAGTGCCGACTCTCCATTTACATCAACTCTCTCGGCACATATAAACTCTAATTCAGCTGTCGATTTCCCCTAGTGTTTAAAAAGAAATATATACCAGATTTACATATTAAAATATGCAGTCTTAATTTTTTATTTAAAAAAGTATATCAAATTGTTGAATATTTTGATAAATGGAATTATATATTCTTAGATATGTTCTTGTAATTTATGTCTATTTCTTTGATAACATTATTTGTGATGAAAACCAGTGTGTTGTTTGATGAACTCTCTCGGCCATCTGAGACCAATTATTCTGGTACAATTCCACATGAAATATATGAAAAAAGTTGACATCATAGCGACCAGTCGTAAATAACTAACAGTTAAACAATTCCTAGTGCAGATGTTGCATTACGAGTATATCAGTTATGAGGGCAATGGCATGTTGACATGTATTATTAAATAATTTCAAATTATATTTTCAGAACAAGATAATCAGCAAGTAGAAAATTAGTATTTTCGCAAGTATATCAATGGAGCCTGTCCAAATCCTGACCAGTAACTCGTGTAGTAATGTGTGCTTAGTTTCTAGCTACTGCCAACGACGGCCGAGAAGAAAAGGTCAAACTAATAGATAGAGAATGAAATAAAGTAAAATTAAATAAACCTCACAAATCAATTAATCGATAAAAGACAGAAAAATATGATAAATTGATCCAGCCAATATCACAATGAACAAGAAAAGTATAAAATACTGATTTCGAACAGTTGAATGAAAATCCGCATAGGTTGTACCAGTAAAACCTTCCCGTAAACGTCATAAGATATCAACAATTATATTATTTACGAAATTATTCAAGCCAAAAAGGCAAACGGTGCAAAGGTGTCAGAATGAAACCCTATAAAAGAATTTGCTGCATAGATAAGGATTCACAAATGTGATATCAAAACAATCATATATTGATGCTCTTTGTAGAGTTACACCGAAAAATTAAACCATAAACGTAAAACTCAGAAACCACTATGAAAACTAAATATTCTTTCAAATAATAGTTTTTTACTAGTATCTCTCTGTGCATTTGCAAATTGTAATTATTCTTCCACAGCTTTAATTAAAGAAAACAAGCTCTACAATGTATTAATTATGTTATATGCACAAATATGACAAATTAAATGAAGTGACTGCCACGGATTCTAACATTAAAAATAGTACAATACCTGTTGAATTTCCTCTGTGCCTATAGAAACGAGATATGTATGTTTTTATATTGTACATACATGTTAATGTTAATATATAAAACGTTAATTATGATATTGATATTTCCTCGCTATACAATAAGACTTGTCAATTATCAAAGTCGTTTAATCTAGATTTCAATTCTTTCGAGTTTGCAGACATTTAAGTGTCTGCTTAATGTTTCAGTGGAAACCGTGAAAATGACACATACAGGTTATAAAAACTGTTGAGCCATCCACACTGTCAATTATTACATAGAAATAGCTACAATAATATCCTAACAATGTGCATACTTTCAGTGCTTTGCTTCAAACCTGGATTTTTAAGTTTCATTAACTACATGTATACGTTTTGATTAATATCTAATGAATCTGGTTAATCTATTTCTGAATTATTATCTTGATTAATTAACTCAATCGAATGTTCATTCGTGTAGCATACCTTCATTTATAAATCTTCCTTTTGGTAAGTCTAATTTCTGCAATTCAACATTTTGAAAAATGTTGCTTGGTGTTTGGTGTAATTCTGTAAACATAACAAACAACAAGTTGCTATGTTCTTGTCACTTATTTAAGTTATTTAAGTCCAATACATGTATTTGTTCCATTCTTGTTCATTCTAAGTGTAAAATATGGAAATTAGTTTTTGTTAAACTATACGTAATTGGTTCATTTTGTGTATTTACCATTCCGACGTTAAGTATTGATATTAAAGAAACACTCGACTCGGATTATATGAAAAAATTATTTGACTGCATCAGCCTAATTCATATTGCTGGTAAATTCACCACGTTATCTTATCGGATAAACCTAGAATATATTGAAAACTACTCATCTTTGTTACTGATTTTTGCAAACGTCACCTTCTTTTACGGCATAAACTTATAAACCAAGGTTTACAAATAAAACTAATCGTTAGCGCCTTAAATAAATTCAACTATAGATTCAACCTCGTTGTCGAAAAATATTCTATCTAGTTTGAAAATATAGTTGTAAATAGTTTAGCAATTTTTTGAATTCAATGTACAGTGAATGTGCTACGACGATTGTTGGATACACCTATTTGTAACTAGTGGTATATGATACCAATATATTTTTATCAAATATCATCTCACATTCTACAGCAAAGGACGCTGGAGTTTGGTCATGCCATAAAACCTAGTTTACTTTGGTTTTAATCGTTCTGGTGATTTTAGAAACGTAACATTGGTAAACCTTTTCTGAGGGGCAAATGAAAAGTGACTGTAACAGCCAACGCTGACGTTTTGAAGCATGTATGGCACATGCAAAAATTTCACATCATATTAAGGATACACCTGCATTTTATAATGGTATGTCAGAATGAAAGAAAAAAAGATTGACTTAACGTGAAGTGTCATTTCATTCTCCGTTTCAGTTAGACGTGTGTTCTGGTCACATTCACCAGAGGTAGTTTATATACGAAGGCTATAATAAGTTAAAATGATTTACATAATTACAGCCATTAATAGTATAATACTTATTTTGAAGTTTTAAGACAAAGCTTGTACCTATTAGATTATAACAGATTATCATTTATAAGTAAAAATATAATGTTAAACATTTACAATAAGTAACAGGGCGAAACCAAATGTTACTACAGAACAAAACGCAGACTTAAGTAGATTTACTTGTAACGTAAGTATGTAGAGGTAAGGCTAAACAGGTTTAATATGAACCCATATATGTGTTAGAGGTTATAAATGAAGTAATGCGTTCTGTGTTTTTGCAAGAACGTTAACTTACCTATTATTGTTTGTGTTGACCTGTCTACTTTACTTTCTTCTGAAGACGGATTAATAGTATAGCTATTTCTTCTTTCAGTTTTGATTTTAGCTAAATAAGTAGTTATTTAGAGAACCATTAAATACACAAATTGCCTGTTAGTAAAGTAACTATATATACATTCTACCTCAAAGGAAAACCCGCGGCCTCAGTGGCCAAGTGGTTAAGGTATTTCGTCTACTATTGATCACGTGGTCTGTCAAAACTGAGGTTGCGGTTTTGAATCTCACTGCGGGCAGTGTGTATTCGATTCCAATATTAACTGACAAGGATTGCTAATTTTCCTACCGAAGGTCGGTGTTCTCTCCGGGTACTCCTGCTTTCTCCCACAATAAAAACTGGACACCATGATATAGCTTAAAAAAAGGCTGAAATTGGCTTTAAACATCATTCAAATCAAATCGTATATAGATAAAATACATCTCGTTTCCTCCGCTTGAAAAAAAAACTTAAAATCACCAACTGAGCAATACGTAGTACAGATGGCATTTTTGTTATGCAAAGATCGCAAATAAAGTACAAGGGATTGAAAGAATTTATTAATACGAAATAGTAAACAAATACTGATTAAAGTTTAACATGTGTCCGGTATGTAAACATTTAAAAAACAATTCCTCCTAAGGAATCATCATAAAGACTTTTTTGAACGCAAATAATAAAATTTGATGACTGACTCGAACAAGCACCCACAATCTTCTCCTAACAATATTTTTGTAATTCCAAAGATAAAGGTACACATAATAAATACCTATGAACAAAATATATATATATATAAGATCATTTATGGATTAATGGATCATGTATTTACATTTTGGTCCCTCTAATATAGCTACAAATTCTGTTTTCTTGTCTGTTTGAGAAAATGTTTGGAAGATGACATTGTTGTCTGGTGGTAAAGTCATCGTTAGTTCCGGCTTGCCACTACCATTATCTACAAAATCAAATCAAATGTGGAGCTAAATACAAAATAGAGATAACAAAAAGGACAAAAAACTAAAAAACAAAAAAAAACAAAACACAAAAAAAACCCAGACCCTGTCTAAAAAAAATCAAAACCAAAAAAAATCTGCACTGATTGACTTTTCTAAGTTGTTTACGAAATATATATTTTTATGTTAATATTAATTCTCATGAGATGTCCATAAATATCTTCTCTTGCAAATTCATGTCACTATGTTCCTGTGTTTCCAACCTGACTACTAATATGTATACTCAAGACTATGTTCAGTCGCATCTTGGTTCCAGAAATAAATGCAAAAAATATTCATTGGCAGCCTGACTGATTTTGGTCAATTTCACAGTCGACCGTATTTTCTTTTACATGCCAACCCAATATGTCATAATAATTAAATCGATCTAATAATTGGCACAATAGAAATGTCACTTTTTCATATGGTGCGTTTGTGCTTGATATTGTTTTTAATTATTTGTTACGTATGTAAACATCTTTTAATTTACTTCGTATGCATGTTTTTCCAGCAGTCAATACATTTCTTCAATATGACACTTACGATCATATATAATCTCATGGTGTATTATATGCCAAATAAAAATAGTCTGACTATGCAACTTTTTTGCATGCTGGAAGTATAATGAACAACCATATAATACCCCCAATAAAATTAACTTTGATCTACTGATATATATTTTCTGTCATTGTTTGATGTGTATCAATCTATGCATTTTTACCATGCTTACCTGAGGTATACTTGATAAAACCACAAGGGCCTGGTTCAGTTAATATATAAATATCAGGTTTAACTTGGGCGTTCTTCGTGTCTTTTTCAGATCCTTGGAAGTACATGAGTAATGACTCAATTAGGGTTTTTGAGTTTGATGATGGCTCTAAAAATACATGTAATGAGGTCAACATAAGGCATACCAATTTAGTCATTTTATGTAACTCTAATTGAGATGGTGTTGTCTGATATTCAATGACTTAAATCAACAGCAACTTTAGAACACAATATAAGGTAGGACATTTTATTAATATTTACATTGGACATTTCAAGTGTATATAGAAGAAATAAACATTTATATAAAATGTATGAAAATTAAGTTAACAAACATATATATTCAACATTAGTCAAGATATGACATTGTTGTTTATGCAATATACACTGTATTTCAGAAGTGTCAGTTCTGTCATTGATTTCTGGATGAGAATATATACTGGTGTTTCTTATTTCTGTTAATTTGTGTTGCATAAAAATGCCAGCACTTCTTAAATTTCTTTTGACACCTTACTGCAAATCAGTGTTTGTTTGAATGCAACATATTTGCTTGATTGTTCACCAAATTATAAACAGTTGCACCTATACATGAAAAATAGTTCCACACTCTCCCTACAATAAACAAAGGCTTCGTTTTATTTATGATTGTCGAAATGTATAAATCCCTTAATGATGCAAACAACATGAATTTTCTGGGATATTGTGTTGTCCTGCATCAGTCGTTTAGATTTTGCGGTACATTTGAAAATTTTCTATCGATTGTTTTGTTGACTTTAAGTGTTTCAAGTTAGGTTATTTTAATTTAATAGTGTATATAGCACAAATAGAAACTAAGTCAAAAAACATCATGCGCATGATATTTTCAAACTCGTTTAGAAGTGAAAGACAGGTCACAAGTAAAGATATACTACATTATTGAATATTATGCTAAATTTTCCATGTATTTCTCGACATTTTTACTGTCATTTAAAAATGTTTTAAATTGGGTCATGCAGATATCCATATATGTTTTAATATGTTTCTAATAAGTTTTATTTTAGCATTAGCTTCCTTGGTACAGATTATCAAATGATGCCTTGATCCTGTCTTCTGTATTGTGTCAGTGGGAAAAAAACTGTGCCTATAAACGTTAATACGCAAAAAAAGATTGTTTGTATAAAAAGTGTTTACCTCCACTTTCAGCATTTTTGAATCTATATCAGGGCGTTCAGTTTTTACTGGGGAAGGAAGACGTAGTACTTAGAGAAAAAACGTCCAAACTTGGGCGGGAAAACTGGCAATCCTTGTAAGTTACGATTGGAGTCGAGTGCACCATTTTTCTTTTTTTTCACTGTGCACCCAAATAAATTTTGTTGTTTTAGAAACTTTTGTACGTTGAGAAAATAAGCATGATTTACTGAAAATTTGAAGTCAAACTGTTTCGCAACAGCTATAAATAACGAAATTATACACCAAAAATGAAAAAAGTTTAAATGTCATAGAATCAGTCTGTTAGTATTGGTAATTTTACCTGTGAGAAACTCAAAAGAAAAGTATTTGAAATGCTCCAAGTATTCCATTGTTTGTTTGAAATAATACCTGTTGGAAAATATGATAGTTCTACCCACATCTAAAAACAAACATATTCTTCTAAATTAGCAATGAACAAGTAAATACGTACTTTGAGCTTCCGAATACGTAAATTTGTTTGTGGTCATTGTTTGAACAACCCTTTTCTAACTTTCAAATAACTGAAAAGTAATATGTAAATGTATAGGACAGTGTTTAATCCTTATAATTTTCGTAAATAGTCTCTGCGATTTTTAACGCTGCAAAACAGTCACAGAATCCCATCTAGACCTTAAAATGTACCAAGACCGAAAAGAGTAAGAATATACGAAACATGGTACTAAACGAATCGTGATTCTGTAAATATTTATAGAAAAAATACAAAGTAAAACCAAATTTTTAAAATTATATTATATTTTGTTTGAAATCTCAATCGATTTACTTACAAATCGTTGCGAAAGACAAAACATTGATACATATCACTAACGATACGCCAGGAGGACGCCATCTTCTTTATTGGAAAGTAAATGTACTCTGCTCACAGGAAATATGAATTTATAAAGAATCTGACGTGACGTAATTTAAGCGTTTTTATCCAATCAAAGCACTTAATTTAAATAAGTTACAATATGAATAGAAATATAATTAGATTATAGGTACGAACATGAAAACTAATCTAATCTGAAATTACAAATTAATTATAACACAGTTTGTAGAATATGTCAATGTAATGGATTATTTCCGATGCATTTAATACTTGTATAATTTCAGGCTGCAAAACAAAAAATCATTTGGAAAGCTGTTTTTGTTATAAAGCTTAAGGCATTATCACAACCGAGTACATATGCAAATCTAGAATCTTATTTATCTATCAATTTAGCAAACATAGCCAAAATTTCGAAAGACTATCAGTCAACCCGCAATTCAATATGCAAAAAGTATTTAATTACACTTGACAATAATTTTAAAAAAAATAGATAAAATATCTATGCAAAATGTTTGGTAGAATAAGGAAAATTAATACTCTGATAACTACGAATCGACAAAAAAATCCGTGATAAAATACATGCAAACAGGAAACTGAAAGACTAACAGACTAACCTTTGCTATGACATTAGTGGTACGAGCTGTAATACTATTATCAATTACCAATATTTCAAAATGCAGAAATACAACAATAAAAAGTGCGATGTAATTAACTAAGGATGATGTAAACAGCAAGAAGATGCCAACCTTTGAAATTATTAAAATTACAATAATGATATATAATGTAAAAGAATGTTTTTAAAGGACGAGTTACTCTCATGTTTTCGTTATGTTCGGGACGGTCGGTCATGTCGGTCGTCTGATTTTACATAAAGTCGCCGCTATATAGATTTTCATGATATTTTAAGTAAAATCGGTTGGAACAATACAGTTTTTTCATCAATTTGCAAACATTTTATAAATTTATACAGTTTTTATTATAGATAGACTTCTGTCAAAACAATACTTACCATTAATGTGTATGTAAAGACATAGAATAGTACTTACTTCTAAATACAGTATGTTATATCACCCAAGATGACAAATCTAACAGGAAATAATTCTGTGAAATTTACAATCTAACAGGAAGATGATATTTATACAAACGACCTCAATTAATTTTAACCGTTATTAATTTTGTAATCGACACATATGTGGCATTTTCAAATTAAAATAGTGTTTAATATATATATATATATATATATATATATATATAATTGTCTATTGATTAGCAACGGTGTACTCGACTCCAATCTTAATTGACAAGGATTGCCAGTTTTCCTACCGCAGGTCGGGGGTTCTCTCCGGGTACTCCGGCTTCGTCCCCCAATTAAAACTGGACGCCATGAAATAGCTGAAAAATTGCTGAAAGTGGCGTTAAAACACCAATCAAACAAACAAACAAACAAACAATTGATTAGCAGTTAGATATTTTCACCATTAAAATAATAGATTTATGTGCTTCTAAATCTGTAATAACCAATAAAAATATATTAATATATGTCATTTTATTACTTTCAAAAATACATATAATTTGATATAAATAGACATAGGTCAAACAGGAAAGAATTAAATGGGAATGTACAAGCATTTAGTTACAAGAAGCAATAAAGCGTAGTCAAACTAGCAAAAAGTGTATTGACAGGTCTATATTGTTAATCATATTTTGTTATGGATTGCATTAAGCGTAAAGCACAAGACTATTAGAGTTACTCCAATTTATTTCATGAACAATGCTAGACCTTCTTTTGATGTCAAATAGGAAGATTATTATCGTAATCACATCACACGAGTTTTTAAACTTATATATTATGCAAATACTATTAATTCAAAAGGTTTTTAAATCCACAATTAAAAGCTATAAAGTGTCAACAATAATATTAGCTCGCATCCAATATAGCCGTTATTAATAAAAATAGGAATATCTTAGTGTTTATCGAATGGTGAGCTGAGCGGTGAAATGCTACTTGAAGGTATGTTTTATTAAACTATTTATATTGCTTCTGGTATAGATAAAAACGTATTTCTATGGATTAAGAGTTATCTAAGTAAACGACGACAACGAGTTGTTGTAAAAAAATCTGTTTCATCGGAATCGTATATAAATGCAGGTGTACCACAAGGATCAGTATTGGGACCCCTGCTATTTTTGATTTTATTAACGATATATCAGACGACTTAGATAGTTTCACGCTATTATTTGCAGACGACACTTCACTTGGATGCTCGTCTAAGTCTCAAGTAGCCATTCAGAATACATTGAATTCAGATCTAGAAAAGTTACATAGATGGTCTATTGATTGGATGGTAAACTTTAATCCGAACAAGACGAAAGCCATATATTTTACGAACCAAACCGTAGCTCAGGAACCTATTATTACCTTTAACAATCAGCAGGTCGAGTTAGTAGATAGGCATAAGCATCTTGGTGTTATTCTTTCATCAAACTGCAAATGGACTGCCCATGTTGACAGTTTATGTTTGAACGCATCAAGACAGCTAGGTGTCCTGCGAAGCCTAAAATTCACCCTGAACAGATCAAACTTGAGTAAAATCTATCATACTTACATATTGCCTCTCTTAGAATATGCTTGTGAACTATGGGATGGGTGTACATTAGAATGCGCCAGCAAATTGTCACAGGCCTACCTCGCTATGCTAGCAATAAATCTCTATACTTTGAAACAGGATGGGAAACACTAGCTGACCGTCGTAGACGACGAAAACTCTGCTTGTTTCACCGTATCCATAACGGCTGAGTCCCTGGTTATTTATCTGACTGTTTGACTCCAATAATTGGAAATGCAAACAGATATAACCTTAGAAACCAAGAAAACTATGTTCACCCTCAAACACGTATCGAGACGTTTTCTAGGTCATTCATACCATCTACCACTATCTTGTGGAATAGTCTTGACCTACGGCTTAGAAATATACGACATTAGATAACTTTAAAAGGGTATTGAAAAACCAAAACCCTACTATTCAACCACCATCGTACTATAGCTATGGTAATAGAAAACTCAATATTTTACACACCAGACTAAGGCATATGAGTAGTACACTTAAGGCTGATCTGTTCAGGGTGGGCATAGTGGCTGACCAAAGATGTTCTTGTGGTTGGCCAGTTGAAGATAGTATTCATTTCTTTCTTGAGTGTCCTTTGTATACTGTGCAACGAGGGCAATATATTGATATTCTTCCGGACACTGGAGAGGACAAAATAACTTTAATTCTGTTCGGGAGCTATATCCTTGACAGGAATGCAAATGTAGCCAACTTTGAGACAATACAGCAGTTCATTAGGCACTCTGGTCGTTTCAGTTTAGACTGATTTCATTTTTGTTCTTCTATTTTAACACTTAAAGAGGTACATTTTTTTCCTTCTATCATAATTTTTTCTCTTTCTTTTGTTTTTGTCTTGTTCTCATGTAAATCAAAATTGTATGTATTACACTTGTCGTTATCTGTACCACTATTGTTTGTATGTTGTAAAAATGTATGGAGAAGACCTTGTGAGTTGGAATAACTCGAGTCCTATCCAATATTTGAATATTTGCAAATAAAATATGTTTAAACTAAACTATTGCTTCTAGTTGATTGAACAGTGTTCATACATAATTAACGAAAAACGATTAAACTGTAATGAATTATATTGTTTACAAATTTTTATGACATACTAGAAAGACGGATTTTTCGAACCCGTGGTATTGCTTCTGGTGGTTACTCTTATGATAGCAATATAAGTTTTTTTTTTTTTTTATACAACAACATATTGCACATTGCTGTTAACAATCACTTTGGTGATCCAGCAGTCACCAAAGTTACCATATATTGCTAGCTACCTGATTACAGTTTATTATAACATAGAAAAATAAATATTAGTATGATACAATGCTGCATGTAATAAACATAATTATTCAATTAATATATATATATATATATATATTTGAAACAACGAAAACAGGAATGATCAAATACGGAATTTTTTTCCGTCTTAATTTAGATATTACGCTACTTCCGTGTATGGAATACACCACGAGTTTGTAAAAAGATCTTTTTTTTTTATGAGGTTTGAACACTTCTTTATTTGGTAGGTATATTATGTTAATATATTCTATTGAATA
This sequence comes from Limnoperna fortunei, assembly GCA_944474755.1. Classification (NCBI taxonomy): domain Eukaryota; kingdom Metazoa; phylum Mollusca; class Bivalvia; order Mytilida; family Modiolidae; genus Limnoperna; species Limnoperna fortunei. Next base: position 60,975,175 of record OX104118.1, read on the forward strand.
TTATAACTAAACATGGCACCTTATAGTTCAGATGTAATACATTCGTGAGCTCTGCTCACGAAAACTGTTAAATACTAAAAGTACCGTTATTGACACTAACATTATACTTGACTTAATCATTGATTCGAAATTCTTCCGTTTATGCGTTGAAAATAAAATAAAGCAGGCAAACAAATAGTGTATGTTATCTTTCAACTATATAAGCAATTAATATTTCCTTTGCATCATAAATGTTTTGACACTCTTTCAAGGAAGGGACTTGCAGTACTTTCCCTTGCCTTCTTCATAAGAGCATGTCTGGTCAAAAATTCATATATGTATTAGTTTCAGTTTGTTTTTGTTTAGATATCTGGTTCATCTTATACACCGAGTATAAAATTAGGGTAAGGATATAATTTAGATCATAGTATTTCTTGTCATGTATTTTATATCCCACAATGAGGTTTGACATTTTTAAGATATGATCACCCAATTTAAGTTTGGTAAACAGCTGATTGATTTTTTGCCAAAACAGTTGCAAGTATTTGCATTTTATGAACATGTGTTCATAATCTTCAGTGATGTTACAGATAGTACATTTTGGGGTTGTATAAATTCTCCATTGATATAATAATAATTTGCAAGGAAGTATAAAATGTAATAATTTCCATCTGAAGATAACTAACTTGTTTTCCTTAAGGTGTTTGAAAACAAAGGTCATCATATTGAGAATTATATATTCCATGTTTTTTATTTGTAAAGGTTTGCTCCATTTTGAAAATCCTATAGGCATTTCAGTTTCTTTACTTGTTAATATTTTGTACATGCTTTTTGTCTCTATATCTTGTAAATCAATATTATTTATGTATATGTTATTGTTAATTTTAACCTTAATTTTTATGGAGTCTTCTTGTTTAATTTTTTGCAACCATGAGGTTGGTATTGCTTTCATAACTAGCAGATATTCTGCAATCCAATTATTTTTAATTTTGAGTTTATTTAGAATATAACTTTCTGAGATGCAGCCATTTTGATCTAATAAATCATTAATATATATTATGTTGCTATCTACCCAACTTTGAAGCATTATGCATTTGCCTTTGTGTTTTATCAATTTATTTCCCCAGATAACTTGTTGACGTATTGTTTTGAAGTTATAAAGCTCTGCAATTTTTGTTTTGTTAATTTTTATCCATGTTTTAACAATTTCTAGATAAAATTCTGGAAGCTGATTTACTATAGGTATGGAATTTATATTTTCTAAATTTGTTTTAAATACTAAAAAATCTTTACCAATTTTGTCGAAATAGAATATTGGAATTACTTTCCAGTTTGCAAATTCATTTGATATTAATCTCTTTATCCATCCTATTTTAATTGAATCTATGTAGGTTTCTACGTTAATCATGTTTAAGCCTCCTTTTGACTTATCTGAGCATAGTACACTTCTTTTAACTTTTTCTGTTTTCCCACTCCATAAAAAGTCAAAGATTATTTTATTAAATTGTTTGATGTAGCTGTTTTCTATATTAGTAACTGATGCTAGAAAGGTTATATTTGGAATTATCAGTGATTTTATAACTGTTATTTTGCCAATCATAGTTAAATTTCTTTTTTTTCAATTATTTAATATTTTTTCTGATTTTTGAATCTGTTTTTCAATATTTAGTTTTTGACATTCTTTTTTGTTGTGGCCAAAATATATACCCAAGCATTTCAATGGATTATTTGTCCATGTTATATTTTCATACTTTTCTTTACAATGCTTTTGTTTGCCTAACCAGATGCCCTCTGTTTTGGTTTTATTAAGTTTAAGCCCTGAAAGTGACCCAAAAATTTCAATTAAGTTAATTGCTTTAGTGATTTCAAGTTTTGATTTTAGAAATAGAGTAGTGTCATCGGCTAGTTGTGTTATTTTTAAACTGTGTGTTTTTCCATCAAGTTTTATTTCAAATCCCTTAATGTTTGTGTCTTCCCTTATTTTACATGCAAGAATTTCAACAGCGATTATAAAAATTATTGCACTGCACGGACACCCCTGCCTGATCCCACGATGGATTTGAACTGGTGCAGATATCCAACCATTATTTAGGATAGAACTTTTTATATCTGTATAAAGAGTTTTTATCCATTTCAACATAGATTTTTGAAAGCCAAATTTTTCAAGGGATTGGTACATAAATTCCCATTCTAAAGAGTCAAAAGCCTTTGAAAAGTCTAGAAATAATAATGCCCCTTCAATATTAAATTGTTCTGCAAAATCTATAATATCTTGTATTTGTCTGATATTATAGCCTATATATCTATTTTTGACATAGCCATTTTGATCACTATTTATAATATTTGGTAAAATGTTTTTAATACGTTGAGCTATTGAGTATGCTATTAGTTTTGTATCCACATTTAATAGAGTGATTGGTCTATAATTATCTAGACAAAGTGGGTCATCTTTTTTATGAATGAGGGAAATAATTCCTAATTTTTGTGTGTGTGTAAGTTCCCCTTTTTCGTAACATGCATTGAAAGTATTAACTGCAAGGTACTTTAGATTTTCCCAAAATGTTCTATAAAACTCAACACTTAAACCATCGATTCCAGGTGTGCGATTTAATTTCATTTTGAATAATGATTCAGTGCATTCTTCAATACTGAGTAAACCTTCTAGTGTTTGTCCCTCTTTAAACGATAGCTTATGATCTATTTTAGTTTCAGTTATGTATTTTTGCATTGATTCTGTATTAGGGTTTGTACTTGTATATAAGTTAAAATAGTAATTTCTTTCCAGTTCTAAAATTGTAGTTGTATCCTTATGTATTTTTCCATTTTGATCCTTTAAAGCAGTTATTGTCTTTTTTGCCTGTCTAGACTTTTCTAGTCCTAAGAAAAATTTTGTGTTTTTTTCACCTTCTTCTATCCATTTTATTCTAGATCTGATTTGAGCTCCTTTTGTTTTTGATTCATATAATTCTTCTAGTTTTTTTGTTGTTTTTTCAATTTCACCTTCAATATATAAATTTTTTTTTGATTTACTGTCATTTAGTTTTTGATTGAATTTTTGCAGTTTATTTTCTAGCTTGTAGATTTCATCTTGTCTAGTTTTCGCATTTCTTTTACAGAATGTAATGGTTTGTTCTCTTATCTCAGCTTTAAGCAAGTCCCATAGTATCATAGGATCTCCAGGGCTCACGCTGGGTCAAAATTATAGGGAGAAGTCACTTCTCTTTTGGGTGGCTGACAGGGAGAAGTGAGGATAGAACAGGGAGAAGTGGGTGGAAAACAGAGAGAAGTTGCATAATATGTCGCGAAAGCATCCTGTTTACTTTGTTTTTTTTTTAAATTAGTGTTGGCATTTGCATTTTTATTATGTTTTTTTAGCAGTTTAATTTATTGAGGATAAAGTATCAAAGATTTGATTAACTATTCAGTATACTTATTTCACACATTTTCAAAAATACATGTATCAAACATAACAATAAAAAAAGAATCAGCTGTCACAAAACTGTTCATTAAAATAAATGTTTCTTTGTCATTGATACACAATTTGATTGATTTATAATGAAGTACTATTAGAAATAGAAGAAGAAAATTACATCATTGACATTGTGACACATAATATATTATTTAAAATTGTAAAATCCACTATTAAAAGTATTTAAACATATTTAACTTAAATTTGTTTTTTAAGTAACTGCCAAAATACTATTATTACTACGTGTCTATCATTGCAAATCTCATTTCACCACTATCAGCGTAGTATATTAGCAATCTCCGGCACCAAATTCATATCCGCTCCGGAAATTTTCACAAATTCTTGTGCTCTGAACTGGTTTTCGGTTATATTGTAAACCTACGCTTTATATACCAAATAAAAGTTAAAAGGGTACCAGTTCAACTTTGGCGCGTAAACATAATAAACATGACGCGGTATCAAAAATATGAAGATTTCTTACCAAAATGGGAATAAAATTTGAAAGGCGACATTAGGCGATTCTACAAAATGAAAGGGCGACTTTACTTCGCTTTTGAAGATGATCGACGGCGAAGTGGGACCACGATAAGGCGACTTCTTCGCCCGAGTCGCCCTCCAACGCGAGCCCTGATCTCTGGTAAGTGGCATTTTTGATTTTTCATTATATTTATTTATTATATTAGTTATAATATTTTGATAAGCATTATTTTTCAAGATACTATTGTTTATTTTAAAGTATCCTCTTCCCCGATTTTTTTGCCTTTCTTTAATTTTAAGTGATATTGCCTGATGGTCTGTATGGGAGATAACTGCAGGTCTGATATCAGATGAAAGTATCAGTGGCCTTAATTGTGGACTAATTAGAAAAAAATCAATGCGAGTTGCTTCATTTCTATTATTTTTTCTTTGCCATGTAAATTGTTTTTTTTGATGGATTCAGTTCTCTCCAAATATCAATGAGTTTATGGGTTTTAATTAAATTTTTAAGACTATGTACAGGTTTTTTATTTTTTTTATTAACATATTTAGTGTCAGCATTTGTTAACGTATCATTCATATCACCACCTATGATAACAAGACCTAAACTCTTTTCTTCTATCATTTTTTTCACTTTTTTGAAGAAGATATTTCTGTTTTTAGGTATGTTTGGGGCATATACATTTACTAAAGTATAGATATTGTCCGCGATTTCCACATTTACTAGCAAAAGGCGCCCTTCGTCATCATTAAAATTATCTATTATTTTATGTGTCAGCTCATTTTTTATGATTATTGACACACCTCTTGATTGTGAAGTTCCATTGCTATTATATATTGACCCATTAATTTCATTTTTTAACTGATTTTCTATATTAACTACAAAATGACTCTCTTGCACAAAAAGTATATTGCACTTTTGATATTTCATCCACATATATAATCTTTGTCGTTTTTCTTTTGAGCTCAACCCTTGACAATTAATAGAACAAATATGAATTTTACTTGTCATAAATAGTTGAATTTAATGTCATGATGTTTTTAAGTAAACTCTTGTTTTGGTATTTACTCAACAGACATTTGTGACAGTATACCTGATATACAAAGCATGTGGTACACGAGTCTACACCAGTACAATGAAAAATAACTTTCACAAACAACATATAATAAGTGTCTACGCTATTTGGTTTCTGCAATATAATGTAGGTGTAAATGCATTTCATGAAGAGCATAATCAACAAGATAAAACAATTATCAGTAATAAATCGTATAATATATCTGTGTGTACAGTATTTGATTTTTTCAATATACATGTAATATATTGTTAAACATGTTTCACAAGGCATGTGATAAACAAGGCAGCTCAAGTACAGATAAAAATAAGCTACATATGTATGTTTCACTGACAGAATAGTATACCTGTATCTGCGGTATATAGTTTGCTCAGTAAAAAGTTTACAGTTGTACATGTACTTGCCAATAATAACATAATTTGTCCACATAGGTTGGACTGAATGTATATAATTGCTATTATGTATAGAAAAAATAACAGTACTGTCTTTTGTAACAGAGTAATTGCAAGTAATTATATATTTACCAATACATGTATTACATTTATTTGAACAATGACACTTATTTATTAATTTTTCTTTTTTCAGATGTGGATCATGCGAGATCAAATACATGTATGCGAATCCAAAGAGACAGTTATAAGGATATTTTGACGATATAGCAACGATTTTTAAGTTAATGTATGCTGTTTTAAATGGAATATGTATTCTGGATATGAATGCATGATATGTTTGTTGGAACTCTATACAGTTTGTTTTACTGTCTGAGGATGAGGATATTGGAATGAGGCACTGATGATACAGTAATACAGTGCATGTTCTGTTTAGATTTAGACTTGTTACATACATCTTAGAATGTATAGTTTTTATTTTCTCATTATTATATATCAGAATTATATAAATTGATATCTTAATCCTACTTGAGTACTGTGTAATATATTGAATAAATTTGTAATTTTTTTTACCTTCAACTTCAGCATTACGTCTTGAATGTATATAATCTAATATTACATCACATTCTTTTTTATTATTTTTTTCTAAATTTAAATAAAACAACACAAAGTAAATTGTAAAATATTTACATATGTACATAGCAATATAAGTAACACAACTGTAAGTTAATATGACAAGGATGGGTTGCTTTGCATAAATTTGGGGTCGTTGTCTCTCGGAAATTTACCAAAACGTTTATCATCTATACTTCTAAAATTATAGACCCGCTTTTTAAGCGCGCATCACAAAACACAGAGAAATAATTTAATAATCGACTTTATCGATATTAACATTAAATATTTTTAATGTGCAACATCAACTGCATTTAACCTTATACATATTGAAGTACGAACTAAAGCTATAGACTTCCGTCACGTGATGCAAGCGAACAGTTCGTTCTTGTTTAAATTCAGCCGCCTCACTTCAAGAAAACGATTGGAATAGAAGGGATTTTCACCAGACTACGAATTTTGTTTTCAATGTGATCAGGTTTAATATGACATTAAAAAAGGACTAAAGTTACGATTTCACTGATTACAATGCCTTCTAATTTAATAGTTGCCTGTTGGGTAGGCGTAAGTTTGTTTTGTACCTCTCACGGGTTTTTCCTTGCCACGGAAATAAATTTTAAATGTAAAGGAGGACCGTATCCGGTACAAATTTGCGGACGTAATTAATCGTTAATTTTTATTATTTAGAGCAATAATCGATATTAAAATTAATTATTTTGTATATGCAACATTAACTGCATGTAACCTTATATGGGTTAATACTGCGCTATTTCTCTGTGTTTTGTAATGCGCGCTTAAAAAAGGGGTCTATAACTTTAGTAGTAGTATAAATATGTGTTGCTAATGTCTACATGTTAGCTATTTTTGGCTTGGACAATTTGAATCATTGCTGCGTGATGAATAATTGAATAATGGACTTTGCACAGAAATTGAATACTCGACAATATAGATTGCTATTTGCATTTAGACATGTGTAAAAAGGTTCATAGAACAGATTGAATTCTGCATGATTTGCATTAGAGTTGAACAGATGTGCGAAATAAAAATTGGCAGAATGAGGCCGCTATGCAGATAATATCTTTTGAAATGCTATAATTTTTTTATTTTTATTTTTTAATGTGGTATGGTATTTGCTATTTGTGATGCAGTCAGTTTCACACTCAGGTGTCATCTCCACACCAGTCAATAGTTGTTTTGTGAACCTTGAAGTGTACGTTTGGTGTTCATAGCGAGTCAACCGGTTTCAGCCACATTTTAGTAAACGACAATATCGAGACGTCATATCAAAGAATAGTTTAATTAACGTAAAACACAAAAAAAAAAGAAAGGTTAAAAAGAAACAAACGAAAATATCTGAAACAAAAATGTTGGTTTATTATTCTTACTGTAAAATAAATATGTTTGTAATGTAAATCTTAAAGGGGAAGGAAACCAGAAAAGAAATTTAAGCTATATTGAAAGAAAAAAAAAGATTAAAAATAAAAAATAAGTCAAAAAATATTAATTAAAAAATGTTTTGAATTTCCCGCAAGCTCATGTGTGTCGACATATTGTGGCGCTCTCTTCTGGATTGAAGAGTGCAAACAGTGCAATAGTCTACGTCATTCCTACTATTCCGGTTAAAGATAGGCAGTGCAATGTATATATTCAAATTATTTTTTTTTCATCGCGATAAATTATGCCATCCTCCCAAACTATTAACTGCTCAATTTAAGTAATAAAATACGTGAAAGTAGACCACGAAAAATATCTGTTCAAATCCTCCGGCACGTGTAGTATTTTATTGCAGATCAGTGAATCCGACTGTATAAATGTAACATCGAGATTTTAGAATTTGAGTGCATTGTTACGCAGCTGTGATCTTGAAGTTCTTTTGCGCCAAGTCGAATTCTATAAAAACAAACATTTTCTTATGTTGTCGGCATTTCGTGCTTATTTCCAACTCGTACCAGTCCGCTATGTGCTCCTATGTCAGAAGCCTTTCGAGACCCCCCTTCTGAATATGCTAAATGCCTCTCGAATTCAATATCTTCAGAAATAAGACCTTTTAAAATATTTTGAAGAAGACCCATCTGGTTTTAGCTGTTTTTGTTTACCATATTAATTTTATCAATTATAAATATTTTGGAAAGTCAATCATAATTATCAGATGCTGAGACAGGTAACCCGGAATAGTAGGTGTGACGTCACAGACCACACATTAATGGCTGCCTACATTGAGCCGGGAATTTATTATCACAAACTGTTGATTTATATCGTTATGGTGCAATTTTGTAACACGCACATAGTTAGAAATACATTTATATAAGAATCTTCTGCAAACTTATGCAAAGAAGTTTGGATGGTTTCCTTCCCCTTTAAGATCTATCCATTGTCAAAAAAAATTTTGTAAAAATCATTGCACATAACGATGTTTAGCATTGAATTATGTTGATCACGATTTATTAAGCGGACATTGATAAGTTTCATAGGGGACTTTATTTACAAACGGGACATGTCATTTCTAGTTGAATCTATCAAAAAACAGATGTTTCTGTGCCACGTCCGATATTTATCTTATCCGTTCCTATACGTTCTTACACCCAAACGTATACATACGATAAAATAATTCTCTTGTCGTTATTTAAACCAAGCGTGGTTTTTTAAAAAGAAAATTTAAGTTTAACAAAATCTGCAACTAATGCTATGCTCTTACTATTATTTTTCAACACTATATTAATCATTGTAGTCATTGTAATTATTGGTTATAAAGAACGTTTGGGCACACTGATTGGCAAAAAAAAAAATTTCTTCGTCTTCTTTGATACGTAAATTCCTGACCAAAGTGCTAACTTTGGGTTATTGTCCTACTTTTTTGGCCAAGAAGGTACACGTATGTACAGGTACTACTATTAATAAGGCTAAATCAATAAGTAATCTATAAATAGCAACAACAATCTAGTTTAATTAGCATTGGATCAGTCAGATGCAGACTGATACAATTACAAATAAAAATAATAGTCTAATGAAAATCATTATAACAACACTACTATGTACAAATAATATATAAGAAACGCAATATTTCACTCTACCAAAGAGCTTCATCAGGCGTTGACTGAATCAAAAATTACAAACAATAGAAAATATCTTTTTGTTCACTTATACAAAAAATGTTCTGATGCTAAAGGACCCAACATATTTTTGTTGTTCATATTACTGTGGGTCATAAATATTTTAATATTCTACCTGTGGGATTACGTTCGTTCAATCCATCAGGTTCTAGAGTTTTTAATGGATGTATCCAAAATGTTTCTTTAAGTCTTCTGGTGATGTAATCCACTTTGGGTTTTGATCAATAATTTGGAATTTTACAGTATCAAAAGAGTGGCCTGTAGTTTTAAGGTCGCGTGTTAGTGGACAATTTCTGTTTTTCGTGAAAAAAGAACGGTGGTTGTTAAGTCGCATATTGAAGGCTGTCTCTGTTTCTCCAACATACTGGATGTTACAAATTCCACAGGTCAGCATGTAAATACAATTGCTGGATTTACGGGAACAATTTGAGTATATCGTAAAGCTTTCGTTGGTTGTTTTTTTCAAGTCTACGAAAAGGTCAAATGCTTCGAAAGGTGCTAGCAACGTTTGCTGCTTAACAGCATTTGCAATTCCGGCGATCGCATGGATTAATCCACCAGGTTTTTGTGGCATTTGGAAAAGCCCACAATTTTTCCAGAGATTTTTTGCTGAATTACAAAGATATATAACAAACAGCAGAATACCATTAGTCGTCACATACCACCCTGACTTAAAAAACATTTCAAACGTTGTAAGGAAACATTGGAACATAATCGAAAATGATCCAAATTTAAACAAGCTTTTCCCTGTACCACCTATAATGGCATACCGTCTACCAAACAGTCTAAAAGATATTATTGTTAATGCTAGAGTCAAAATGAACGCTCCTTCAAAACCTGGTTTATACAATCCATGCAATCGCATGAATTGCAAATGCTGTAAAGCAGCAAACGTTGCTATCATCTTTATATATATATATATATAAAACGGAAAAAGTTTAGTCAGCGACCTGGCTGTATTTAAACTGGTGTTCGAAACACTGTAAGAAAATAGCAAGGGAAACCTACCGAACGACAAGAGCCAAAAGCCAATGGACATTTACAAATCCGGATATAGAAAAACACAACACAAAAACTAAAAACATTAAACACAAAAAGAGAGTAACACGATCCCAATAAAAACCATGGGTGCACTCAGGTGCTTCGAACGAGTAACCAATGATTGCTAAATAATAAAATATGCATTCTTAACATTCTTAATTTTTTATTAAACAGTTGAAAAGTATATAATCTATAATCTTGTTAAATGTTTTGATAAATGGGATTTTATATACTTAGCTGGGGCAGAATATTAGGTCTCAGATGGATGAGAGCATTTATTTAACTACACACTGGTTGTCATTACAAGTTATCTTATCATAGAAAAAGATATAAGTTACAGGACCATATCTAAGTATATAAAATCCCATTGACAATATATGAAAAATAAATTGACACCATAGCTATCAGTCGTAATAACTAAAATTAAACATTTCCCCCTGCAAATGTTGTATTACGAATATATCAGTCTTGAGGGTAATGACATGTTGACATGCATGGTTAAATCATTTTAAATTATATTTTCAGAACATAACAATCATCGAGTAGAATAATGTGTTCAAGTGAATCAATAGCTTTTTTTTAGAGTTGTGACCACTTACTCGTGTAATAATGTTTGCATGCGACGACCGAGAAGAAAAGATAAAAATAATAGGAAATAAACCCTTCATAAATAAACCTCCCAAATCAATTTATCGCTTAATGACAACAAATATGACAAATAATGGCAACAAATACCAAAATGGACAAATGTGGCCTTAAAATACTGGTTTTGAACAGTTGCATGAACATCCGGCAAATTCTTCCCTAAACTTCGTTATATAGCAACAGTTTATTAACATCTACGAAAAAATGGAGGCAAAAGGCAAAAGGTCCTAAGGTGTCAGAATAAAGCCTAATGAAAAACTGTTTGAGGGATAGATGAGGATCAACACAAATGTGATATCAAAACGACCATATGGTGATGGTTTCGTAGTGATTCTCAAATTATGATTATTTTGAAGAATAGAAAAACACAGTACACGGAAAAAAACAAACCATAAACGAGATCAAACTTAAATAAAAGCGATGAAAACTAAATGTTCTTTTTGAAACAAATGTTTTCGTTATTTATCTGGGCAATTGCAAACTGTATTTTTTCTTCCTCGACTTTAATTAACGAATATAATCTCAACAAAGTATTATGTTACATGCACAAATATGGCAAAAAAATAGAGAAACTGCCACTGGTCCTAACATTAAAACATAGTACAATACCTGTTTCGTTTTCTCTCTGCTTGTAGGAAGGAGACATGTATGATGTTTTATATTGTACATAAATGTTTATGTTAATTACAAAATGCTAATCATGATATTGATATTGCCTCACTATACTATTATACAATGCTCAAATTCATTTAATCTCAAATGCAATTTTTATAGTTTTTAGACATTTAAGTGTTTGCTCAAGGTTAAAGCGGAAACCGTGAAAATGACAAACAAACGTTAACAATAAAACAATCGGTGAGCCATCCACAATCTCAATTGTTAGATAGAATTAGCTACAACAATACTTTAAAATGTGCATGCTTTCCAGTGTTTTGCGTCAAACCTGGATTTCTCAGTTAATGAATAATTACGTATTGGTGATTCATTTACTAAATGTTTTAATTACTACAAAAAATCTTGAAACTAGTTTTTGTTAAATTATATGTAAGTGTATCATTTTGTGCATTTAGCATTGTTAAGTATTTGGTATAATTACCAAAAAGGGAGATTGCATTTAGATGGACGGCTTCATATGAGTAAAAATATATATTTGACTGCAGAAGCCTGATTCATATTGCTGACAAATTCAGCAAGTTATCTTTTTAGATAAACCTGCTAAACTTGTATATTCTTTCTCATATTTTGGAACTCTTTTAAAATATAATGGAAATTTTGCGGAAAAAACAAAAAGTTGCCCGATCAGGCACAAAAGTCAATGTTTTCCCTATATAAAAACTTAAGGAGAAATTCAGCTTAAACTCTTCGACTCTTTACTTATACATATTATGTTATATGTATTTTACATTTGGGGCTATGATAAAAACACACTTTAAATTTTGTAAACGTATGCTAGTAAGAACAGCCACACCGAATATTATGGTTTATGGTGAATTTGCAAGAATGGTATCATTTTGGGGCAGATTAATATGACAAAATAAGCTGAGTAGTTCGATTTATAAATTATCCGCGGTATTGGAAAACAAATATGCACATTCAAGAGGTTGTATTTAATATAAACTAGCTTTAATGACTCAGGTCTTAGATATGTTTTTGCCTACGATTCAAAGTACATCAAGTCAACCATTAGGAGATCAATTTATTCAAAAGTGGTTTAGTGATAAAGAATGTTCTTCGCATGGAAAATTTGTATTCTAGTTTCAAAAAATACTTCTGTTTTGAAGTTTATCTGACTAGACTTTCAGAAAAAAAACCTTGGATAACAAAGCTGAGAACGTCTAACTTAAAGATCCCAATTAAAACCGGTAGATGGTACAGAATTCCAAAGGAAGAACGTTTATGTAATTCATGGAAAAATCCTTTTAAAGACGAATTTCGAAATTTATGGAGTAGCATTAGAATGAAGATAACCGTAATCAAATATGTACATGAAAAATAAAGATAAAATTAAAAAGGAGTTACAGGACGTAAACCTCATCGCTTATAAGTAGCTTGCATAAAAATAAGGAAAATATATGACAGATAAGTAAAACTACATATAAGTAAAACTAAATACCAAGAGATGATGAAAGTAATAAATGGAAATAGAAATACAAACTAGTCGCTGAAATAGAACAGGCAAAGATAAAAGCAACAGTTATCATTCAGAACAAACTTTTAAAAATGTATCCTCGGACCCACTAAGAATCAAGAAGAGTAATTACTACCTGTGCGATACATATTACTGAGGGTAATTTTCATAGTCAAGCAAAGAGTGTAAATAAAGTAATTGAGACAGAAAGAAATTATTAATACAAAAGCGAAAACAAATACTGATACAGAATTCAACAAGTCCGCTAAGTAAACCAAAACAAAAATCCTCCAAAGGAATAATATTTTAGACTTTCTTTAGACGAAAAGAGTCGAAATTGATGACACTGATTGGAACAATGTTCTCATTACAATACTGGGGAAATTCAAAAGATAAATGTACACACGATAAATATCTATAAACGAATAATATAATAGATCATTTCATGACCTGAACAAATGTATCATGGATTTAGATTGTAGCTACAAATTCTGTTTTCTTGTCTGTTTGAGGAAATGTTCGGAAGATTACATTGTTTTCTGGTGAAGTCATCGTCAGTTACGGCTTCCTACTACCGTTATCTACAAAAGCAAAAAAGGATGCTACATAAAAAATATAGAAAACAAAAAAAAAACAAACCAAAAGACGCACTGATTGACTTTTCTAAGTTATTAGCGTCTTGCGAAAAATGTATTCTTAAAAAGTAAAATTAGTCCGATACAGTGTCCTTAATTATCTCTTCTTGACACTTCATGTCTCTATCTCCCTGTGTATTCTAAAATGGCTTCTATTTATGTATTGTCAGGACTATGTTCAGCAAATTCATCTTTGTTCAAGAAATAAATGCAAAAAAGGTCATTGGAATGCCTTACTGACTTTGGTCAAATTCGCAGTCTACAGACAACATTTAGTACAAAATTTGTTTTCGTGCCAACCACTCTTTCATAGTTATTAAATCTATCTAATAATAATTGGATAGAAAGAAACTTCACTTTGTCGGAAGACACGTTTGTACTAGATATTTATCTGTAACCTATGTGAACATCTTTACTTTATATGTATGCTTTCCAGCAGTCATTACATTTCTTCAAAAGGACACCAAATTATATACCATAGTTAAATAGTCTGACCATGCAAATTTCATGCATGTATTGTATGCAGGAACTATAATGACCAACCATATAATACCCCCCACCCCCCAAAAAAATATTAACTTTTGATATACTGGCATATAAATCTTTCGTTGTTTGATGAGTAGCAATCAGTGCATCTTAACCTGAGGTATACTTGATAAAACCACAAGTGCCTGGTTCAGTTAATAAATACATATCAGGCTTGACGTGGACGTTCGCCTTGTCCCATTCAGATGCTGTGAAGTAAATGAGTTATGAATCAAGGTTTTTAAGCTTGATGATGGCTCTGAAAAAATATGAGGTCAAAAATTGGCATACCATATATAACTTTTTATAATAATGATATTTTTTAATATAACGAAATAACTATTACTTTGTATTGAAATGTGAAACCTAGTGTTGAATAAAATTCATTGAGAAAAAGCAGCATCATATCAGGTAGGACATTTTAGTTATAAATACATAATATGCAATAAAATGCAGGACATTTAGAGTTTATACAGCAGTGATAAACATTTATACAGGCTATCAACAGTAGTCAAGATATGGCATTTTCGCCCTTTTGACATCAACTTGCTCAATTGTTTTCTTCATGAGGTTAATTATTGGTATTACTTTTTACTCTTTTGAATTGCAGAGAATCTTTAAATTTCATTTTACACCATTTTACAAACTGTTCCTAATGCAACTACGATATTTTACGATTACTGTCAAAATTTGTAACTGACATAATAGTACTTATAAAATAACATGTAACCTAGATGACTAATCTAACAGGAAATAAATATACTTAACATACAATTAACTGGAAGAGAAAATTATGCGTAAATCAAGCAGTCATGACTATTTTTGTAATTTCACTTTGTAAAAGATATATGGCGGCCATTTTCAACATAAAACTACAAATCAAATTAGTTTAACTATTTCATACGAATAATTCTGCTCTGATTAGCTGTAGACATATTTTGTTTGGCTGCAGTAATTTAATAATCCGCTTATAAATCTTAAATAACAAATAAAAGAATGTTATTTTAAACTGCATACATTTGTCAACAAACACAGAATGATATATTAAATAGAAATTATTCAAACCAGAAAAGATTCTATAAAAAGTTACAAGCATTGTGTAACAAGAAGAAATAAAATTCCATGGTGAACTAGTGAAGAGTGTATTGACAGATTTGTCGGAAGCATATCGTTATGATTGCAGTAATATGGTACAAGAGGACACAACATTGCCATGAAAAGGGTAGAATTTATAACATTAAGAGTGTAATTAGAGTCGGGCGTTTCAATTAAAGTTTGGTGGTAAACTGCGACGATCCTGCTGTGACTCGAACGTTTGTGCAATGTTATATTACAGAAGGGGAAGATCTTAAATAGAGAGACAAACGGATATAAAAAAGATTGTGATTTTTTCTCTTCTTTTAAAAGCGGTGTGGATGTAAGGTACAATTCCCTTGTAGTGTCAATGCTTACAAAATATAAACTTACAAAAGGGGGAGTGTGGTAAGAGAAGCCCTGAAAAATTAAGTTTAAAGTCATTACTCAAAAGAACCGCCGTTATGTGTATATGAAGATTAAATGTGTAATTAGCGTAGTTTAGTATAAGAAATAAACGAAACAAATTTGTTTTTAAATTATGGCAAAACTGGATGTAACGGACTTGTGATGCAAGATATTACTTAGTTTGATGGTATTCATATCTGTTGGCTTAAAGTGAAGAAGAAGAAAAAAAATAGCTGTGTTCCTGTTACTCTTTCTGCGTGTGTACAGTTTGAATGATCTTTTGATTACCCAATATCGAATGATTGATATATTATTTGGTATTGAGGGGATTAAAAACATTCCTTGTAACGAAAATGAAGTTCTTAAAGAATTAATAAATATTTAGTGCATATATGAAAAATTCTTGTGGTTTTTAACGTAACGAGCGATAGAAGGGGATGTATAGATACATTATGTAATAGATGAGATTTATGACTACGTTTTCATACGTGGCTATATTTAAAAAGCTATTACAGTAACACTTCTGAAAGCAGAAATGAAAATACTTCCTCTATTGTCGGGTTAAGATGCATGGGAGTGTACTAAATATTGTCGTAGTGGTGTATCAAATTGAGGATTTTTCTATATTGAATACTTCATAGAATGCGTCACAAGAGTTTAAGGGTACATGATCAGTTAGTTCAATTTTATCATTTTTGCCGGAATTTGTGTCTCGTTAAAAGTTCCTCAAAATAGATACAGTACAATGTACCGAGCAGACGTGGTTTTATTGAAGCCCAAAAATGTTCTCGTTTTTTTTTTATTCCAAAACCAAATATCGTGTGAGCTGGACTCGTTTCTGGAGCCTTAGACAAGATATCTAATACATCAGGAGTTCAAGTTCAACATAATATATATACAAATCTTCTTAAGTATGTATTATATCTGGAACAAGTGCTATTAAACTAAAATATCATAAAAAATACTAAAATTACAAGATATTATGTACTTTCAATATACTGTAAGACATAACATAAACAACGGCTTGCCATACTTCAATACAATGTAAATAAGAAATACCCCTATTGCGCATGTCTCATGTAGTTAAGTGAGAAAGGCAGGTTACTTAAAATATATCTATGAAAACAGTGAACAGATTAAGCAGGCAAGTACTTTCAGGAATTTATTCATGCTGCAAAATCAAACAAATAGTACGACTACAGGGACATTGGTAGATTTTTTTTTATTTTGTTAAAAGATATTGATAGACCAGTTTAAACGTTTAAAAATAGGACCGTGAAATGATAAATATTTAGTCCAGGAAGTAATAAAAATCGAAAATAGTCAATATAAAGCATATGAATTTGAAAATTTACGCCTTTTTCGTCTCTCGGAACTTTATATTTGTAATGTATTAATTACCCAGTGCTATAAAGGACTGAAACGATAATCATATATTAAAGTTTTTTGTCCAAATTTGTCTTATTTCCTGATTTTTTTGTACGAAGGTTTTTCTATACAATGTTAACAAACGTCCGTCGCTGATTTTCATTATTTAGGATTCCGTCCTCATATGTCTTTCAACATTAAGATACGGTATACATGCTGCGCAAACGATACAAATTTTGTTTGTTTCCGGCAAAAACATTTTGTTTAACGGAGGATGAAGCAAAAGCGGTAGAGGGAGGTAAGTCTTCTCTACCCCCTTATTTAGCAAGGACACAAAATCCGACACATTTAGATTCAGTCAAAATAAAAGAACTCAGCATAACATATTTAGCTTTAACCACATTTGACGTCATCATCTCATTGATTAACTGTTGTTGAATGCATTGCTGAAGTGAGTTAATCAAATTAATATTTTTGGTGCAATATTTTACTTGCCAATGCACCTTTCAAGGCTATACTAGTACTAAATGTGAGTTCTTCTGAAGTCCTACAGTCGCTTATGAGCCATTCTATATTTTTGACAGCTGCTTCCATGATAGATTTCGGATTTAACTATTTCAAAATTGCCAATTGTTTGTACATGTCAACTAATTCTCGACAATTACAAGACCAGATTTGCAACTTCCAAGTGGTAGTTTTCTGTGGGCAAAGCCGATGCATTTGTTCATCTGTTTATGCAAATCAGAAGTAGTAAGGGCTTGACGGGTGTTTTGCAGTATGCACAAGGCCATGTTTTTTAGCATTAAGGACTCGTGGCTAACGCACGTGTCAAGTTACCTATGAATTTAATGCCTACCCATTTTAAACAAATCATTACATTGGGTAAGCCATGAATTATTTCTTAACTTACATCCTACAACAACAAGAATATTAGTCTACACATTTATGTATTTTTTCGCTTCTGGTTGCCTTAAAATGGTAAGATCCGCGTCCAGCAGCAACGTACAATTAGGTCTATAAGTTATATACAGTCTGTGTGATTTCTGCCGGTAATAGATTTCTAGGCTTATACGAGTCTAGTATTGTTCGTAGTCATTCTCCAACAGAACCTACCAGTTGTCCTTTGTAGGCACCAGCGTCTTGAACAATTCAACTGTAACATAAACGGAACAATAACTTACTTCGTTTGAGGGTCCGAAGGATATCATGCCACGAAAGTTGTTGGTTATAGAAGAAATCGGGTTTTCTTATGTGCGTTTGTGGAAAGATCAAGTGCTCGTCTACTCGTGATAGAAATGTTTACGTGTTTTCGCTGCTTGAGCTGCAATTCACTTGCAAAAATACATATAACACTATCACTCGTGGAATAGTACCTTTTTTCCTTAAAAACATATGTATAAACCTTTTAATCTCTATTTCGTTTTGTTTATATTGATTTCTTTTGTGAACATTTTTTTTGTTTCAGACTGTATATATGCTTACAACAGGAATGAGATTATTTATTTTAAAATGCAACGTACAAATAAACGAACAAACTTTTAGGTAAATGACAGAATATGGACATGTTAGTTAATTTTACAGGAGGAAATATTACTAGACGTAATTTAACACGCTTTACCTATACTCAAATTTTGCCATAAAGATATTTTATATTTTTAAATATGCAATAAATAGTTAAGTAAGTAAATTCAAAATTTCTCAACGAAAAATAATTGTCACATCTTTACCAATAGACCTAAGATTAACTTTATGCACATTTGGAAAAAGTATTGGACATAAAAAGATGAATTACCCATGTGTGTGCGTTTGTTTGGATTATAGTATCAGTTATTTTGAACGTTTAGCCAGTTGGCGCAACTTTAACTGTGATAACAAATATAAATTGACATCGGCTGGCTTTATTGCTACAAATGATACAGGCATTATTGAATGTCCAAATTGTGGATTCAAAGAGTCTTGTCTCAAATTAAACTGGAAAAAACTGCTAGAATATCATATTTTACAAAGCCCTCATTGTGAACAGGCAAAGTACATGACCCAATTTTCCATTAGTCATTCGACGTTACATTCTCAAGATATACCTTGCAACACTCAGGGTCCCATAAATCAAGCTGGTAAAAGCAACATTGAAATACTGTACGATCGACAAGATGGAAGATTTATGTATCCAGCATATAAAATGCCGAAGAGCAGAATTGTCAGTTTTAGGGGCTGGAATTTTGGAAACGTACAACAATCTTCGGTTCTTGTCGACGCTGGATTTTTTAGCAACGGTAAATTGTGCTGAGATATTATACATAGTTTACAATATACCTTTAATGGTAAATAAAATCCTAAATAATTTTAATCGGCAAATCCTAAGAATGCTTTTTGCGATTTATTTAAAAAAAAAATAGATATCTAACTGACTAAAAAGAACAAACCTATATTATTTTATTTTACTAGGCTTTCGTAATTTTTTATTAGTTTTAAAGTAAATTGCAACAGTTGTTCGAGGAGAAGCTACACAAATATATCCCCGAAACGCTTAAAGAAAGTCAAAATAACATAGTAGTTACACGATCGAAATCTTTAAAATGGTTTCAAATTATCCTTCCATGATGATTGCTATAATCCCTGTGTGTCTAAACTTTTTAATTGTTTCCGATAAATATTCAATCAATATAAGCTTCCATTTTTTACCATTTTTATTGTATACAAATAAACAACTATAAATCGTATGTACCTGTGTTTAATGACACTAATATGCAGTCAGTTATAAAGTAATTTAATAAACTGTTTTTTTTCAGGAATAGAGGATCAAGTTGTTTGCTTTGGATGTGGACTATGGCTAGCAAAATGGGAATCGGATGAAATTCCAGGGGTTGTCCATGCGCGACATAGTCCATGGTGTGTTTATTTAAATGAAAAAAAGGGTTTTTTTTAAATTATATTCCTTTATTGTCAAACATAAAAAAGTATGACAGTTTGCGATTATTTATAAATACACCAAATCTTTGTTGTCCATCCCATTCTTGATCGTAAACATTTAATAAAAAGTACATCATACTTTTTATTGATTGAAATAAATTCTTTCCTTACCAGGAATATGTTATGCTTAAAAAATGAAGGACAATCCGCTCTTCTTTCGTTGTGAATAACCTGGTCAGATAATCTGCTGCTAGGAAAGTAATTCTTAGTTTAGTGAGGGCAGAAAATTTGGACTTGTAGCGGCTATAGAAAGTTTCGTTTACGGCACAAGAAGCTTGACGCTCTTTCAATACATCAAACATAGGTTTCCAGCAGACTGCATCCATCACCAATTATCAGCTGTGTGGGTATTATGAATCATACTAGTACCTTGAATTCTCATAATTGTTAATCTGTTTCATGTCGTACATTTTTATATTTTAACCCCTTTTCATTGTATTTAGAAATGATTACAATGGTGCAAAAAACCAGCGGTTCAGTTTATTTATTATATGACTAGGCGATCAAATTTTGACAATTCACAATTACCTTTGTAGCTTAGGTACCAACTGGAAATTAGTGTGTCGACCATTGCATTTAATTCATGTAGTTAGCATTAGAAACTAATATAAGTATAAAAACAATTGCTTCTTATAATTGATATCGTTGTCATCAACTTAGCTTATTTTGTGGAAATACATATATATAGGACTCTTTGAGGGAATATTCGATTTCAACAAAAACGAGTTTCCGATATTATTTATATTTAAGAGAATGCAGGACACCATCCGCAATTGTTTTTTGGAAATCTCAAAATAGATATCACATTTATTGTAAAATTAATAATAATTTCTTTTATTAGCAACTTCGAATTTCCTTCTTTAAAGGTAATATGAAAGTCTTATAGTTTAGTATTACTACAATTTGTTAGCTGTCCAAGTACAAATTTGCGCATAAACGAGTTTGTTATTGACCAAAGAAATGGTAAATGAAAATTATATTTTTCACAAGACAGGTAATTTTAACCTAAAAATATAAGTTTTTAGTACTTTTGACTAGTTATTTTACAATAGACAAAAGTTAACTCATAGACCCCTATTTTTCTTTCCATCACTAAAATGTATACCAATTGCTTTACATAATATGAGAAATGTAGAAAATTTAAACAGACAGAATATTTTTCAATCCTTTATTTTAGTAGTTTTTTATTCTCTTCTATGAATAATTTATTAGAAAGTTTGAAATTTCAATGCTGAACTCTTCGCAGGAAAGCTCTGAAACCCATAATTTATTATTTTGAATTATGATTACTTGTATAAATATATGGCTCGTTTAAAGAAAATTCAATGACAAAACATTTTCTGTGTGCAGAACCACCTTAAAAGTGTTTGTACACAATTTTGGCGCATCAACTAATTTCAGACAACTATATGTAATCTTGCCAGTAGGAGGGTGTCTATTATAACAAATGTTCAGAAGACTGGGTTTTTTGCTGCGCAACATAAAACTCCGATCTGAAGAAGTATTGAACAACAATTAAACATACAGAAACTATAAACGATAGAAGTATTGGTAATAGTTCGGAAAACCTCTTGAACTTAATGTGTTTTGATGCGATAATGCAACTTTAACGTGCCATACTTTTTGATCTATCTCTTTATCGATTTCTTGAATTAGTATATACTGTATTTTTTTATTTTATTTTATACTCTGCTTCATTTCTTTAATTTTTTATTAGTTTAACCTCTTCAGCTATAACTATTGTTTAGTTATTTTTTTTTGCAGACAGAAAGAAGAACAATATCACATGGTAATTATTTGTTTCTTCCACAAAATAATGCGTGCATATCTAAAAAAAAATAATTCATATTTCTTGAAATAACATCAAATAACAGTTTACCCAATTAGTATTTTATGGTTCTTGTTGTTATTAGTATTCTCAAGCCACAATAAATACAACATGATGAAATGTCGGTGTTTATTTATTCCTAATAATAATTTCAAAAAATTATTTTACGTAGATGTTGGTGAAGTAAAGCCTGAAAAAGAAACCAAAACAAAGGAGAAATATTGCTCCAAATGCAAAACCTTCAAAGCGACAGTCATGTTTTTGCCATGTAAGCATCTTGCTGCATGTAGATCTTGCGCATTACATTTTTCAAGGTGTCCTTTTTGCGATGTTACAGTCACCAACACTTTTTTACGGATATGACATTTCCAATATGAGCGTATTTATTCACTGATTATAGAATACTTGAAAATGATAATGTAACAACAAAAACAATCAATTCAATAATAGACAATACACCATTACATAAAGGACGAACACAGAATAAAAGAGATAATATCAATGACTGCAACCATGTTCTCATGAAGAGCTATATATATTCCTGTAGTATTATCGACAACCACCGTGTATCTCCATATAGACAGGAGAAAGTCTATTTGGGAGACGAAAAGACACACTATGTTGACGTGCGATACATGTTATGAAGTAACCTGCAATTTAAAGAATGTGTATATTGGAATAACGAATGCAGATATATGTGTACCATGTTTTTAAATACTTCATATATCTTTTTTACTTGATATAACTAAAAGATAACGAACGAAGCCTTAATGTCTGACGATAATGCAATCACATAATAATTTCAAGCATTGTTAAAGCGGCTATACTGTATATACGTTTGTGACTATTTGGAGATAGTCACTATCCGTGAATTTAAAAGATCTTTTTTGAAAATGCCGAAAAAGAGTAGGCGCATTCAAGCTTTTTATAAAAAGCGAAAGTTCTCTTTCCTACCTCAACTCCGTGCCACATTTCTTGCCACTGGTTTGTTAATTTGTTCAATCAATCAATCAATCAATCAATTAATCAATCAATCAATCCAACCATCATTTATCCAGCAATAAATGAAGATTTTCTACTATTTATGTTTATAATTATGGATATTAACATTGGTTGATACGATTTATATTCATAATTATTTATTTTTACATTATTTTTACGATATTGACCTCAATAAAATTTTATTATAAACAAATGTTATGAAATTTCATTCTACAAACATCGTCTGAATGACTTGATTGATCGTGATGGGAAATTAATTTCTCAAATAATATCGGAAATTTTCGCTGAGTCATAGGTAGTGTTCCTATTCCTGGATTTAGCTTTTTCCTAGACATGATGGGTATTTAATTACAGGCAGCCACTGCTTACTCGTCCGGAGCACCTGAGTGCACCTATGGTTTTTAATGTGTTCGTGTTTCCCTTTTTCTGCATTTGTGTGTTTGGGTTTTTTGCTGTGTATGTTTGTATATATCCGGATTTGTAACTGTCCCATGCCCTTTGGCTGTTGTTGTTCGGTCGGTTTTTTTGCTATTTTTCTTAGACGATTGAGAGGAAATTTCTTGACCTCAATCGATAACGATAATCGGGTTTCTAAATTCAAACTAATATAAAACTTTATATGTACGTCAATAAAAAAATAATAATAAACTGAACACTGGTGTACATTCAGTAATTTAACCTTTGATATACAATTCAAAAATATTTTTACCTGCACATACTGTCTACAGAGGGTGGTGTATTATATTACCCCACGAATGAAGAATACCCCCTGAGACGATTATGTTATATTATACGGAATACTGTATACACTAAATGAGTTTTTCTTTTGCGTCCTTACTTGCCAATAAGACTACAATATCATACTGGTCGACGATTGCAAATGACATTTTGTGGGCTAATAAAATTTTTGATAGGCAGAAGTTACTTTCAATCAAACATCAAACAGAAAGACTATGAGCGAAAGCTTGACAGAATGGTAGTAAGCGGGTAGCACTTGTAAAGGCTAGAAATGTGTATGAAATATATTGTCTATTCCCTAATAACTAAATGAAAACTTCGTAATACACCTTGCAACTTATACATCTGGAATATAACACTTTGAAAGGTTTAAACCTGATAGTAATTACATGGTTTTCTAATGACTGCCCAATCCCGTTGTTTTGTTTTTTTCTGATTTTGTTCTGAATACAGTGTCGATTGTTTTGTTCTGCATATGCGTGATTGAAGGAATTGTCTAGTTTGTGTTTAGTATATCTCTACTTCTTAGATCCTAAGATATGGTCCTGAAATCTCATAGACTATATTCATGTTGTGTCATCTTCTTAGAAAGAGTTGTCATACACTGTACTTCATAGTAATCATAATCCTTTTCTTAAATCTTTTAAGTTGTTATAAATGACGATTCCAATTATTGTCGAATTTATTAGTTTTTTATTTGTATTAAACTCTAATATTTAAATCTTGATCACATTAAATCTAAAATATCTAAACTATAGCTATTTCCGCTTCTCTTCATGACACCATATTTCTCCAATAAAAACAAAAACAACCAAACGCTCACTTAAAGACTAAATTTTACTTTGTTACCAGGAAATGTGCTATGTAAAACGTTGATTTATCAAGACTGACAAAAAACAATATTATACATGTACACCTCGATATTTACAATAACAATAACAATAACAAATGTTTTATAAACAAAATCAACTGTCATTGGAATCACTACGTCATCTTCGTCCTGAAAACAATCGAACAGTAGGACATTGTTGCTCAAGTAGATTTACAATGAAATAAAGTTACATGCAACACATGTAATTAGAAATGATTAAATGACAACTGGTCCCGATAAAAACTACCAGCCAGGAAATTAACATTTCAGTGTTGACATATTTATGTTTACATTATATTGAAATGTAATCATTTATAAGTAATACTGTGAAGAAAAATTCCTTATTTTCATGATATCTCCATAAGAACACTGCAAATGCATAATACAAAATAAATATTTACCTCTACATTAAACCACACTTCAAGAATAAAATTTGTTGATATTAAGAGAATGCAAAGATTTGTACATAAGTACACAAGTTTTTAAAAGTTGTGTAGGTAGAGAAAATTACACTCCTCTAAAATTGTGTAGCCTTCTTACCTTTTCATCTCGTGTCGTTTCATCAAATATGTGGTCAACTGTGTTGTCCAAATATCTTAATTTATATGGTAATAACGGATGCATTGAGGTCCATGGTATAGATGGTCTTTCGAAATAAGTTTTCATGTCATTGCTGAAAAATTCTTCAACTAGTTTTCGAACGCTGTCGTCTTGAAACACCTTGTTAATTAGACTTTTTAAGGTATGTTTGTCTCGAGGTGTTAACACATACGGTGTTTGTGACGTTTTCGTCGACTTATGTTTAACTTTGCTATTCCGTACTTTAGTCGGAGATATGGGACACTTTTTTCGAACCTGCGAACTTTTACTCGGAATTTCAACTTTACCTTCCATTTCTTCCTTTGTAGGGGTGCAACTGATGTGATGTTCTTCACTTACATATTGTTTTGCAAGCATTTCATGTTGTATTTCTAGTAAACTATTTTCTCCAATTGTCGGTACATGAAGTTTGTTTGTTGGTTTACTAGTGTTTGTGTAATTTAAGTGATTACTGACATTTGCTGAAAAAGCGTTACTTGAGTATGAAGAATTTGTATATGTTTCATTAAAAGTTGATAAAATAGGTTGTGCAGAATGTTTAGAAACATCCGCGGCTGGATCCAATTTCCGCTCGACGTCTTGAGTGTCTGTAATACTGGTACCAATAGACGATAGGCAATATGATTGGAAATTTGTGTATCCGCTAGAATGAATCCTTTTTATTTCGAAACAAGATGCCAAATCGTTCTCTGTAAATCCCTTTTGCAAAAAGGATGTCCATTGTTGTTCTGTTAGGTTAGTCTCCAGGGTAAAGACTATTATATGGTCCTGATGTGGATCTCTGGTAATCTTCAAAATGTGAAGGATAGTTGTATTGGAAGTTTCTGTATCGAAAGACTCTAGAGAATTTATATTTCCTTCAGTTCCAACAAGACAAATACAAGAATAGCGTTTTGTCGAACTGTTTCTACTTACTGTCAATTCTTTTTGTATAAATCGATTACCCAATATTATTTCGAAATTTCCGCCAATGAAATAGCTGGATACATAAATTGTCTAGAGATACGAAAAAAAACAAATGAACAACTGGATAAATAATATTTTAAAAATATAACAGTATCTTAGTAGTAGTATTTAAAACTGCATAATTCAATTCAATAGATCAACAGCAATAACAGTTTATTGTCTTCTATAATATAGAAAGTACAATAATTGTTTTTTAAAGTATTTGACATAAAAACGTACCATAAACAGAAACTTTTTAATAACATACACAAATTATTACTGACGACAACCACCAATTAATAACGACACTACACAAAATTATTACCTGCTCAGTACTGTCAATTGACTGCGTTTTTCCGGATATAGTGTTCATATTGAAATTCTGTGGTATGTCTAAAAGTACTATATTTATTAATATATGCAACACGTATTTAACAACAGATTCGATACAGTTACAGTTACTGTTTAGTTTTCGCGTTTAAACAAATTAATTTTCTCGTTATAAAGTAATAACTTTCTCAGAAATAGGCAATAATAAGGAGTGAAAATAAGATAATTTCCTCTATAATATTTTTGAACGTTAAATATATTTTGAAACCCAATAAACTTGCACGGCATGTCAAAGCACACATCATTTAAGTTGTACCATCAAACCGGCAATTAATTTCATCCAGATTTGACGACTCTTGATATTTTTACGTTTATTGGAACTCAGACATATATGTATATAGAACGAAAAAATAATTTACTAAATATATACACATAATAAACTTCTGATGTTCAGTGTAAAAGCAAACTAAAAAATATTTTTTTCGATTATTTACATGCAAAAATACTATACAACTATGAAGATTACCTTCGACTGAGGTGCATAGTTCATCTGTCTGTATATCTACTTATATATAATATAGTAAAGATCTTTATTATAAACAAAAATGGTCCCAGTGAAGGACAATGTACATATATATTAGCTTGTCTTTGGTAAGTTTAATTCGGTAAAACAATTTTTTATATATCCAAAGAGCGTTTAGGAAAGGGACTTGGGGGTAGTGGGTGACGAGTTTTGGTGAGTATAACGCTCCTTTAAGGATAAAGACTATATTTATACATAATATCGATACAGACCACGCATATTATAGCAGAACTTCGTAATGCTAAATTCGTTGTTCCTGCAAATGTTCCATACTATTTTACTGGCAGTAAATATCGTTGCTCTGTCCCTTCGCCCCTCATTTATTGTATGTTAACGTCTATTCTCCTGAATATAGCTGAAATAACTCCCTGGACGATAAAAATAAACCCTGCAATTTTAACCATCTTCTGGACTATAACTAATTGATAAATCAAACCGAAAGGCGTTATATTTAAAAACGGGAATGATCAGACGGTGGAAAATTATGATTGCAAAAGAAAGAGGACGGGGAAACGTATACGGTTATAAAAGAAGTAATTTATGTACAACTCTGTGTGATATATTTTCTGCAAATTTACAATTTAGACTTCATGTGCGTTTTAACAAATGTTCTCGGTGTTGTAATGTGCCCAACAAAAGCCTCTTGTACAAAAGGACCCATCGGTAAGATAAGAAAGCAAGGATTTCTTTGACCGATCTCTACAATATCAATAAATGCGCAGTTACAAGCCTTTAGTAGGCATTTCAATGGTGTGAATCAAATTAGAATAATAATCGTACCGCTGTCAGCCATTTCAGCCACAATTTATGTATTTAATCATGCAGCTATAGCCTGTCTAATAGTTGGGTATATCATAACTTGTACCTCGTGAAACTACGTTCAACTCGTCGGGTTGCTTTCCTGATATATTACTAAGTTATGATTCTAAATTCGTTCTATTAATATCTAGACGTTGAGTTTCATACTTTTCTGTATCTGTATAAGACATTAAACGAAGAGAAGTCCAACGACACCTACTGAAGTGTTACATGAACGCGAAGGCGACACAACTAAACAGAGATCACAAAGAGCCACATAACAATATTAACAAAATGACAGACATATGTATATAATGTATATTAATTTGGATTGTTGCACTGAAATATGTAACCAAACTATTTTTATCTGAGACAAAACAGTAAAAAAATACAAGTCAGATAGTGATACAAATAGTTCTATACTAGCTGAAATAAAAAGAGATAAATTTAAAAAAAATTCTACTAATATACCAAGCATAGATAAATATTTGTATTAGGTATGTGGTAAAGATGACAAAAAAGTCAGTACAGAGTACTCAATATATATATTTAATAAGCTTGCTGGTTGGTAATTCTTTAGACCTTTTATATAATATTTTGAACTACCTGCATTGTGTATTTATTCACACGATCCCAGTGGATTTATATTATTCCATCGCCAAATGAAAAAAAATAATTTAAGCATTTAGAAATACACGCCACTGATGAGTCTCGAGTAGACGAAACGCGCGTCTGGCGTAATGAATTTGTCACCTTGATAATTTTGATTACATCTTGTTGGAATATTTGAGCAAAGCCAAGTAACAGCACGGCACGTCCGCGGGTGGCGGACGGGAAGCAACTATTTTGGGTTAAGTTGGATTGAGAAAGTTTAAGATCAATATGTTATGACTTGTTTACGTCATTTATTTATATTGACATTCAATGACTAAGGTCATTCGTTGTTCAGTCTTTGTCTGAATTTTGACACCGTCATTTGTATCGTTGCATAATTTTCTAGACTTGTATATTATTTTTTGTTTATGCTGTATCGTCATGTTTGTCGATCCGATACTTAATAAGCTTGCTGGTTGGTAATTCTTTAGACCTTTTATATATATATATACAAAGTTTTCACTGTAATGTACACCTTTTTGTGTAAGTTTAACATTACCTTAGTTATTGGATTATGTACTTATGTGGAAACATTTTTTGAAAATTTAATTAAAGTCCTAATTATTGATCTTTAAAAAAAATCTCAATGCGTCTGTATTAGCATATTAACAACAATGTCATACCACGTGTTCCGAATATTAGTAAACAAAGCAGTTGCTATTTTTAGAAACCGGTGATAACCTGAAATTAACAATGTTTGTAAAAAAAAAAGTTCAGTTTATCCATATTATGTATTTTATGTATACCATCGGTAGACTTGAGTGTATGTACTAAAATTTTAGAAGGTGTTTTTTCCTGTAGATTAATGTTATTTTATAACTTTATGTATTTAAGTTTTATGTGTTATGTGTAGAAACTTACATATATGCTCCCTTAATTGTCAAGGGTTAAGACAAGCTGAAAAGAGGGATAGACTTTTTCATTGGGCAGCTCAACAGAAGTGTCATATCATGTTCACACAAGAGACACACTTTTTGAAGAAACAAAATACCAGATATAAAAAACTTTTTTTACTGCAGCCTATCATAGCTTTGGCACATCCAACCCAAGGGGAGTCTTTTTCAAAAAGGAGATTTTTCTCTTATTAATAAATATGAAGATACAGATGGGAGAGTAATAATTGTTAATAAAGAAATTGGAAACAATATTTATATTCTAGTTAATATATATGTTCCAAATATAGAACAAGACAGAACGAAATTTTTCAAAAAGTAATTAGAAGAATGGGTAAAATTCAAAAGAAATTTAAGACCATTTAAAATCAAGACCGATATCTAAAATTTCACCTGTTAGATCCTTTGATTTTTCAATTCGTTAAACCTAGTTAACCTGGTTAACCCATCATTTCTTTTGAAATGCTGGTATTAAGTCACGACCATTGCTGTATTTGCTATATTTATGGCTGTTGGTTCTAAAGTTTGTCGGTTTCATGAACTTTGTTTTCTGGATTGTCTTTTTGGAAAGTTTCCTGGGTGTTCGGTATTTGTTATAACCTTCATGTATACTTACTTCAGGAATGAATTAACGTAACGCAAAGAGTAACGCACAAAATTATGCCCACTTTATGAACTCAAAATTTTCCGAATCAAACTCTGTAATTAAGATGTCTTAAAAGTTGCATTTTGCATACTGTTATTTAATAAATCAACTACAAGGAAAAGTAATTGTCATATCTTTACCAAAATGACCCAGGATAAACTATAGACACACTTTTGAAAAGCAGTGGGCATATGATGACGAAGTACCCGTTTGTGTTGTGTGTGTTGGTATGCTCTGGATCATAGTATCAATTCATTTAAACGTTTAGAAAATTATAACAATGTGAACTGCAGTAATAAAAATGAAGTGATATCAGCTGGCTTTATTATTACAAATACTTAAGTCATTGTAAAATGTCCAACGTGTGAATTTACAAAGTCTTGTGTCCAGTTAAACATAAAACAACTGATACAATGTCATATTTTACAAAGCCCTAATTGTTCAAATGCAAAATACATGACACAGTTTTCAAAAAGTCCTTCAACGTTAAATTCTCACGACATACGCCTCAACACTAAGGAACGTTTCAATACAGTTAATTATACAGATTCGAGCAAGAGATAAATATTGTACGATCGACAAGATGGAAGATTTATGTATCCAGCATATAAAACGTCGGACAGCAGAATTGCCAGTTCTAGGGTTGGAATTTCAAAAGCGTACAACAATCCTCGGTTCTTGTCGAAGCTGGATTTTTTAGAAATGGTAAATTTTGCTTACACATTTCACAAAGTTAACGAAATATATTGTTTGTAAAATCTTATTTTTTGGTTTCTATGTCTTTATTGTAATATTTATATAAACTTGAGATATCCAAACTAACCACAGCATAAGCATATATTATTGTTAATTTTATAAAGCGTTTTGTTATTTTTTATAAGTTTTAAATGACACAGCTGATCATTGTTCTGACAAGAGCAAGAAGAAGATATTACTGAAATTCAAATATTGAAGACCAAAGTAACATTGAAGTTACCCACAGAAGTTGTGACGATAGAGTAGTTTCTAAATTAATTCTTTGCTGACGATCGCTATATTCGCTGTGTTTTTAAACTATGAATTTGTCTGACGTTTAATTTTTTCCGAGAAATATTTAAAATATATATGTTCCCGTGTATGGAAACGGATTTTTACCATTGTTTAATGTTTTAAAAAACTATTAATCGTTTCTGGTTTTGTTTAATGACAATAAAATGCAGCATTCACTACAGTTTTGTTGTTATCAGTTATATTTGTAGTAGCTGTACTTTAGTAACAGATGCACCGTTCCTACTTAACATTGATCATCGTTTTTGTAGGAATAGAGGATCAAGTTGTTTGTTTTAGATGTGGACTATGGCTGGCTAAATGTTAATGGCATGACATTCCACGGGTTGTCCAGGATGCGTCTACTTAAAGGAAATGATATCCAAATGTTGGATTGGAACTGTGCAATACTATATTCCTTAAGTGTCTTAAATATGTCTAATAGTGAATGGTGTTAGTTAATTAACGCAAATGTTAACGTGTTTTTAACCTATATCATGTGGTTATATGTAGCACATAAAAGTGTATTTACGTTGGCTATGGTGCTTGTTACAGTTTTTGTGCGGCATCAGCCCAGCAGCATCTGCAGGGTATGTATTGCAAAATTGAGCCTGTATTTTGTGTCTAATTTCCGTATTAGAGGGTGTGAGATAAGGTACTTAACCAGAGGTATCCTGAAAAGATTGAAGTCATTATTTCGAAAATTTAATAGTTGCTATCATGGCTTAGTTGTTCGTTGCAGAATATCTGTCACAAATGACCATTGATTTGCTTCCTATTGAATTATTAATATCTCCTGGTATGACTTATTGAACATGTGTAATACGACTGGTGCCACACATGAAGCAGGTGTTGTTTGCCCTTTTGGAGCACCTGGAAACCCCCCCCCCCCCATTTTCATTTTTGAGAAAAACAAGTCCTTCCGTTGTTGCGGATTACATGTTAAAATCATTAGTAGTGGTGTTAACTTTATTTTCGTTCGTTAAATTGATAACCGCTTAAATGGCTGCTTCAAGTATTTAGTTTTATTTAGGACAGAAATAAATAGAATCAACATAGTAAAAACTTAGAAAATAGAGTTTAAACTGCTTGAAAGTCAGTAGTGTTTGGTAGGAGCCGGTATTTTTAACTTCTGATAGATTTTTCAAAAAGTGTAAGAAGAGTGGCGCTCTTCAAACACGCAAAACAAAGGTTTTCTCTCTATAATATGTTTCACCAACAGACACACTTTTCAGCTGTGTGGGTTGACTCTTGTGAACCATCCTAGTAATTTGATAGATTTAAGAACTTCTGTCTCGTAATAGTTAATTATTCTCACACACAAATTGATTTCGCAGACATATGTTTTGTTCAGTTTCTTATTAAATTTCCGACAGCGAAATGTCGGAGGATTTATTGATTTTGCCAGTTTGTTATTATATCACCGATAACAAAGTGTCGAATGAATTATTGTTTTTGCCCATTTTATTATTATTATTAATAATTCATCCAAAATGAAGTTTGGGGGCATTGCTTTTGCTCTGTTCAGTATTATGAAGGCTTTCTGCTTTCCGAGTGGAAAGCGAGACTGTAATTTGTCTTTTTATTTTTCTTTCCCAAATTTTCATATCCAATTATAAATTTTGTTTCCAGACATGTCATACATACATTTTCTGCCATGAAATGTATTAGACATTACGCTTGTGCAGTTAACACTTATCTTTACAGAGTTAACTGCTCCAACTTTGAAAACTTTGTGTACAGACAAATTTTACAACCGTAAATTATTTCGCCATGAAAATTGTTCTAACATGTTTTATGATTGATTGCGACACTTTGATATCTCATGAAAGAATTTGTTCGCCTTCTTATAAGAGTCATTTCCCTTTCTTTAACTGAATTTTAAAGTATAACTTTGTAACTCATGAACTCACGTTAGGTCATCATTGACCTTGAATTTGAAAAGGCCACAAGGTCGAAGGTCAATATAAAATTTTATTTTTTTACCTTCTGTTATGTGCCGAACTCCTCCTTAACCATAACAGATATGAAACTGAAATCTGACCAAAGTGTAGATCCTATTAAGGTCTTCAAGGGTCTTTATTTTACAGAACATTTTGTAAGAGTTATCTCCCTTGGATCGATGGAATTAAAATAAATAGTTATATTTCAAGAACTTTAACATATATTCTTCTAGATCATGCTGTTAGCTGTAAGGGGCAAAGTCCTATTTTTAACACTTTTTCAAGTGACTTATTCCTATAAATTCTTATACCTATGAGTTAACATAAGCACAGATCAAAGGTCAGTCGTCAAGGTCATTTAGTTTCCCCGACATCCTAATTAATGATACTTTTTTGAAAAGATATCTAAATATTTTTTTCAAATTTGTTCATTTCTAAAGACAAATTACTTTTGTTGATTGAATGTTAATT
This sequence comes from Limnoperna fortunei, assembly GCA_944474755.1. Taxonomy (NCBI): domain Eukaryota; kingdom Metazoa; phylum Mollusca; class Bivalvia; order Mytilida; family Modiolidae; genus Limnoperna; species Limnoperna fortunei. Next base: position 61,008,406 of record OX104118.1, read on the forward strand.
ACATAGTCATTGATTATATATTTTTTTCATCAAGTAGAAAGCCTATTAATCTTCCTTTAGAAGGAATAAACACATATCAATAATTATTCTTCTTCGATTTTCTTTCCCTGTCAATCTTAGAGATGCCATAACAATCAGTACGAAAATGTAGCTATGTTGGGGCTGACCTGAAGTTGTTCAAGCGTTGAAACAAAAAGAACATTTTTAAGATCTCTGGGCTGGCTAGAGCAATTTGAATGGAAAATAGTTCAGTGATACAGGTGACTATCTGGACATTTTAACCTGACGCGAATGCCACCATTTTGTAAAGGTGACAATTTTTACCAGACATCACACTATAAAAACATTCACTTTTCTCTAATTTCAAGAAATTTTAAATCAATCATTACTGATTTCAATGAAATACTATCAATACATTTTTGGCGACTTTTTTATGGTATTCTCACACAGTATCACTAGCTAGTATAGCTAATTATTATTTTATTGCTTTATTTCTTAGCACAAGGTTTGTTCTACATTGTATATTAAATTACATTACACTAGTCGAGGTATCCTTATGAAACTTTGCACAAATTTAGAATGCAATGTCTAGTTGTGCTCATCGGCTTTTAATTTTTACGATGACCATTATTAAGGCCGTCTTAAAAAATATAGGGTAACAAATTTTGTTTCGTCAGATCATCTTTAAATGGGTTATCTGGGTACAATGGTCATTCTGAACATGATAGCGCAAGCGGAATCTGTCTACGACTTGCCAATCAGATTTTGTCAATTAGTCACTAAATTTGCTGAAATGTCAATGTAAAATTGCCTTGCAAATGAGTTCTTTTATGTAAAATGGATATCCTGGACATAACATTTTCCTACGACGTGCCAATATTTAGCAATTGGTCGCCAAATTCGACTATTTTTGTAGATGAAAATAAATTAGGGCTTTGTTCGGGAGACATTTGTGTTGGCATCCCAACATAGTTATCTATGGTATGTTTTTATCGAACATTTTTATATTCTTAATCGTTTTTATTTGTACATACCATTTAAATAAAAAAAATATAAATTTTTGTTTATGATAGATAAACAAATACAATACTGCCGCTGGTTAAGTTTATTTATTATATTTAGTAAATGTATCGATCGACAGTAAACCTTGTATTTATGTGTGAACTGGAAATCAAGATTTCTTCGACCACTTGCTTTTATGTGGTAGTTGAACTTGAGAAACCAATATAAATATTAAAACTAATTGTGTCTTATAATTGACTACATAGTAGTCATCAACTAAGTTTGTGTATAAAAAGCGATAGTCACCACAATGTGCTAAAATTTATCGCACGCAAGATGCATTAAATTAGGGTTTCTATATCAACAAATATAATTACAAATCGTTTGTTTTGTTCGCGAATTTATTTACGGTTGTAAAATTAAAATAACGAACTGAAATTGATGTTTTGTCAAAATATATATAAAGAACCAATTGGGAACGTTCTCGAATTGTCTTTTATTTAAAGGGATTGCAATACAATCGAGCTTCCAGTATGAATTTGGTTTACCACTGTATATTTTTCCGCTTTTCTTCAAGATCGAGTACTCAACGTCTTCATTAAAGCATTTTTTATTATACCTTAACTTTTAACATTTGGAATTGTCTTTACATCATTTCTTTCAGAAAAGTAATTACATAACTGTAATCTATGTAATCTCGCCAATACGTGCATAGCTACCTGCTATTATAAACGGTTTTTCTGACTGGAACGATATTTGAACAACAATACTTTATTAAGCGAACGAAAATGTCTAAACCATAAACCATAAATACATATTGCTAATAGTGCAGGAAATCTCTTAAACGTAAGGTGCTTTGATGCGATACATCCGGCCTCGTTTACCATACCTAAAGGGATGTCCGATTATCAATTCTTTCTTTGAATCTTATGGTGTTCATTATTATTTACTGTAATTTATATAATTTAATTATGAATTCTGCTTTATTACTAAATTTAAATGGTTCTGACTTGCATTTTAAACTAAGACTATCATTTTGTTATTTTTACAGACAGTGAGAGCAAGAATATTCCTTGGTACGTATTTGTTTATTCCTTAAAATAATATCTGCTTACGTAGGAAACAATTCAATTTTAAAGATAAGGTAATAGAAGTTAGGTTACTTATTTAATCCGTATTATCATTATTAGGGCCCTGCCACTTTGTGCCGGACGTTCTATAGTGATAGTCTGTCTGTCCGTCCGTCCTTACGTCCGTCCGTTCGTTCAAAGCTAATCGTGTCCGAGTTATTTCTTTTTTATCTTTTGAGGTAGGCTTTTGATATTTGGTATGTGGGTAAATAATATCAAGGCAATCTGTCGCATATCATGGTTGATGACCTTGGACCTTGACCTTAAGGTCGGCGAGGCCCACTGATATCTAGTTATTATCAGTAGCTGCAAGAGTAGAAACATTTTGCATCCTTATGGCTTTTTTGGTGTAATGTTTATACAACAACCAATACGAAACGATCAATTTTCAGTGTTTACGTTTGAACATGCTTATTGCTGATAGTAATTTCAAAAAGTTAATTTACATAGATATTGGTGGAGTAAAGCACAAGAAAAAAACAATACATTTCCAAATGAAACAAACTTTGCCAGATGCAGAAATATCGAGGCGACAGTCATGTTTTGGCCATGTGAGCATCTTGCAGCATGTAGATCGTGCGCATTAGAGTTTTCAAGGTGTCCTTTTTGCAATGTCGTAGTCACCAACACTGTTTTTTCGGATGTGAACTTTCAGATGTAAGCTTGTTTTATTCACTGACTCTATAATATTTGCATGCAATACATTAATAAGACAGAAACCAGCAAACTCGTGGATTAGACAACAACTCATTATCTAATGGGCAGAAACGTGCAAGAGATAAAAGAGTGGAGATGAAGATTCCAGAAGTATTAACGATACCACCCGTGTATTCCTATATAGATAAGCGAAGCTCAGTTTGGGACACGAAACGTAAAAATATGTTAGTTTACGTTATAAAATAAATTAATCTTTGGGCAATTTTTATATTGGATATTAATGAATGCGGGTGAGATTTATCAGTTATATGTTGTATAATACTTTTATAGGCTTACTTTTACAACTACAATCTTTAATGTTTGATGAAAATATAATTACAGGGTAATTTCAAGTTGCTGTGAATGCAGCTTTACTGTGGTTTTGGTCTTCCATACATTTACTTTTTAAACTGTTTGGAGTGTTTCATTATGCATCATGCGAAGATGGATGCTAAAGACCTCTTTGGCAGGTGTTTAAAATAGTAGGCGTATTATAGCTTTCACAAAAAGCAACAATTCGCTTTTCCTTCTATACTTTCCATAGGTTTCAAGTGGTAGACAAAGTGTCCTGTCTATCATATATCCTACAAATGTTTACATTGTTTTTATGATATTTACCTTTATTTTGTTTTATATTTACAATAGTTTTACTGTTACTGCTTTTAAAAAATAAAATTGTTAAAATATATTCTTTTAAAGTTAATCATAAAAAAATTAGAAGAAATTCTGTACCAATAAATTAAAACAACATAAAACGTAAATGTACGCGAATAAATACCGATTATTACATGTCATAATCTATATCACATGATGTATGACCAATATAACCTAAGGGTCACCCGATCGAGAGGTGATATTGGCCGAGCATAATATAAGGATTTTTACATTTTATGTTCATTATATCATATATTTTTACAGGAGGAGTGCGATATATGTTATTTGATGTTGGCCAGCAACAAGCCTTTATAATGCTTATACAAAACAGCTTGATTTTACTGTAATGTGTGACATAGTAAACTGAAAAATGCAGATGTCATGCAACTGACCACTGGTAATCATTATTTAACATCTAACAACATTCAAAGATATTCCACATAGCCTAACCCATTACCGTCTTAAATCATGTAAAGTCATTGAATACTAAAATGAAGGGTAATTGGTTTAATATTACAATGAATCGAACAATTCGATATGACACTCTAATACCGGCTATCGGTTCCGCAGATTAAATACCATCTGTTGTACCGAATGCTGTTTTAAACAATGGAAATTGCTATTATAGAATAACAGTTTACTTCGCATCATTGCAAACTGTGGTTCAAAATAGCCATTTTAAGCGTTTAAAAAACGGTAATCGGTACAACAGATGTTTTTCAATCAGATGTACCGATAGCCTGAAATAGGGTACGTGTGTTAAATTAATTATTTGTGCTACCATTAAAGTTTGTATCTTGTTATAGTGGAATACATACATTGTACCATAATCTCTGGTTTAGATTTTATTTTTTTCTATATAAGAAGCTATCGGTCACTCATTTTGATCAAACACAAGTTTATTCTACTGTATTAAATATTTCTTTTCGTCGAAAGTTCTTCTTTTTTAGTTCGATTAAAGTTCTTCAACATCACGATAATATAAAGTATATAGAAATTTGTACATGTAGTTCATTTTTATTGAAAATTGAAAGTTTACGTTATCGTTTTTATCGAAAATATGTTAGCAATTACGAGAATATTATTAAGCTGTTTTATTTATTATATATTCTTTGCAACCTTTTAAAAACACAGTTTAGTTCCAACATCATTATGAACACAAAAATGACATTTTTTTAAACATCATTCTGAACACAAAAATAACATTTTAAACATCATTCTAAACACAAAAATAAACCACAATATATTGAAATTTGGCCGACACGTTGTTTAGATATACAAGTTCATTAAAATGTTAACATTTATCATATTCCGGTTTATACATGTTACCTTTAGATGAAGTAAATCTGCTTTGTACATAATGACGTCTTATAAGATTTTTATTTTTTAGTATAATCATGTTTCATTATCATTAATATACCCACATAATAATTATTAATTCTATTGCTTAAAGTTTTTTTTATATTGACAGAGTTATTTGTCCAATATGCCTAGCCGCATCCTCCTAAGTCAGGGGTTCTGAGTCCGCGTTCGCTCCATTATCACATGGAGCGAACGCGGACTCAGACCCCTGACTTGGGAGGATGGCCTATCAGAGGACCAATTACTAAGTCAACAAGAAAAACTAACTTAGAATTTACTGTTTTATTGAAAAAAGCTCGAAATGGAACGTAACATTATATTAAACAAAATTATTCGATATTCATATAGATAATAACAGATAAAGATAAATAGTAATATTATGTGTGAAAATCGGATGGTACAGGAAACAAACATTAATAAATTTAGCAGCCTTCTTTGTTACATTTCAGTTTTCTTTATTCAATAACCAAATAAATTTGTCTCTGTTATTTAGTTTCAAAGTGTGTTTGTTATTTTAAAACAGTTATCAATTAAGTCAAATCTGTGTTGGTTGTAATTGGGACATGTAATTATAAGGTGTTCCTAATCTTCTATGTCGACACAATTAAATTCCTTACATACCCATTCAGTAAGTTGGATTTTAAGAAAAGTCTATCTTCCTATTTCAATATGGAGTTAGGGATGTCTTGTCCTGAGACGCGTGACGGTATATCTATCAAAGTCATTATTGACATAAGACAAATATTTTTTTCAAATTTGAAAAAAATATTTAGTTTCCATATCATCTTAACTTCTCACTGTTGTGCACTGTATTTTCTTTCAAATTTTTTCTTTTAAATTAAAAATTTGATGTTTGCTTAGCTGAAATTCATTTTTACGTCAACTCCTATGACCATTTCAAAATTATCATTTAAGGCATGTGTTAATAATGTATTTATTAGTTATTTTACCCGTACTAAGTCTTATCCAATACTTTATCATAGATATAACATCTATATAAGAACGGTATATTGCAAGTTCGCCATAAAGGGCCTTTTAGCTAGTTTTTATATTTACATGTAATAAAGTTGACACATACCGAGATTCACTTTGTTAATATGAATATTTATCGCTGATTGATAACATTTTTCTTTGAACTTACCACGACAATGATTCATTTATTAACATTATCACTGCATAACACATTTTCGACTTATTTCAAGTGTTTACAATAATAAAAAGTTACTAAGTATTTAGACATTTTTATTTAATTTGGCAGTTTTTTCTCTTTAAAAGAAATTTGTCTCATCTGTCTGTCTGTGTGTTTAATCGCCGTCTGCTTCCTTCTTTTTCCCATTTTTGAAACATGGATTATTCATGTTTACTAGAAGATGATCCAGAATTAAATACGTAAAATAGCAGAATTTGGTAAATATGAGAGACAAGTGAAACATTTTAACTTGGATTCCTCACTATGTTAGAAGAAAGCGTTCAAAGATGCTATGAACCTTCCTATCCCCATTTTGTAAATGAATGAAATGACGTTAAGCCTGATTACGCACGTTTGTTGAGTTGCTACGCTTAATAACACAGTGCAGAGTTTTAATACAAAATCTTCCATGTTATGACCCAATACTATATATTTTTATTTTTTTAAATAATTTTAGTCGCAAAAATCTTATTTTTGTACAGAAATCAGCAATAAAATTACATTAGTAATTAGGTTTGCTTTAATGATTTTCTCAGCGTTGGCATTGCATCTTGTGGAAACCATTATCGCAAAACAAATTACTAATATTATATATTTCCATACTTTTCAAATGGTCAAAGGTTTCCTATGTTATGGGGTCTGTTTAAAGTGAAAATTTCAGTTATTTTTTAACCATATAAAGGATTGATTTAACTGTGTGGTCAGATATATCACAGGCATATCATCTTAAAAGATGCATGTGATCCTGTGAAATAAATTTAATACTTTATATAAGATATTTATAACTGTGGACAAATTCTTTTTAGGTTTTCCCACCTTTCATTAGGTTTTTTCACCTTTCAGTGGAGGCATGGGGTCTTCCCCATAGACGCTCGTGACTTTTTACCTTGAAAATGGACACAAGGTCAAAAGTCAAGGTCACGTTCTAAATTTTGACATTTGCTTGTTATCGCTACTGCTCTGAAAGGGGGAAAGATAGATAAACACTTATTAAAAGAAAAATGTTCACCTTATAAAGACCCAACATTTGGAGCGTAGTAATTTGACTTTGAAAATGAACACAAGGTCACATTCTAGATTTTGAAATTTGCTTGTTATTGTTAGTTCTTTCAAACCGTAAGAGATGAAAATAAACTTAAATCAAGGAAAATGTTGGACTTGTAAGAAGTAACTTTGCTACAAGTACTAAAGCATCATCAATCTTCAGAAATCTTGATGCTCTTAAAACTTTGTCCGACATTCATGACAAATATGTTGTTGTGCCAGCAGATAAGGCCCCTAACAACATTATTTTTATCTGCAAAAACATTACATAGAGTGTTTAATTTATGAGTTAGGCATGGACAGTTCACTTGGCAATCCTACATACACATTTACTGCGCTTTCAAAAGAGGAGATTATTGAAAATCACAAATCGATATTGGCATCCTTTGGTCTCAAAATCAAAGTCGAAGATTGTGATCTCCCCTTATTGTATTGGATACCAAAACTTCACAAAAATCCATACAAACAGCGTTTTATAGCAGGATCGTCTAAGTGTACTACCAAAACACTATCGCAACTCCTGACCACTATTTTAACAACAGTAAAAACGGGGCTTAAAAAATATAGCGACACTTTTTACTCCAGGAGTGGAATAAATGAAATGTGGATATTAAAAAATTCAAAAGACCTGATAGACATTTTGAGGTCTGGATCTCTTTCCCATTGTAACAGCATTAAAACATTTGATTTTTCGACACTCTATACGGCCATCCCTCATATCCAGCTTAAAACTAGGCTTAAAGATCTTATAAAACGGAAAGAGACGATAAAAATACCTAGTAATTAGTCATGACAGAACTTACTTCGTCATTAATGACTCTAAATCTACTACTAAATATACTGAACACCAAATCTGTCATATGTTAGATTTTCCGATTGACAATATATTCGTCATGTTTGGAGGACATGTTTTTCAACAGACTGTTGGTATTCCAATTGGTACTAATTGTGCTCCTCTCCTCGCCGACCTGTTTTTGTACTCTTATGAGGCTGAGTTCCTAGAAGGCCTGCTAAAGAAGAAAGAAAAGACACTGGCCCCGACCTTTAATTTAACATTCCGCTATATTGATGATGTTTTGTCCCTCAACAATACTAAAATATTTACATTCAATTTACCCTAGAGAGCTTGAAATTAAAGACACCAACCAATACACTAAGCTCAGCCTCTTACTTAGACCTACTTCTAGAAATAGACTCAGGAAAACTACAAACTAGACTCTACGACAAACGTGATGACTTCAACTTTCCAATTGTCAACTTCCTGTTCATCGACAGCAACATTCCAGCAGCTCCAGGGTATGGTGTGTACATTTCACAACTTATACGTTATTCCAGATCCTGCGATCGGTATTCCGATTTTCTAGACCGATCCCTGTTGTTGACTGCTAAACTACTCAAACAAGGGTTTGTTGCACCTAGGTTGATGTTATCTCTCCAGAAGTTCTATGGTCGTCACCATGACTTAATTGATCGTTATGGGAAATCAGTGTCTCAAATACGATCTGACATGTTTGCTGAGTCATAGGTAGTGATTCCTATTCCTGGATTTGACTTTTCTCTAGACATGACAATGAGTAACTCGACGGGTGTCTAATTAGAGGCAGGCACTGCTTACTCGTCCGGAGCACCTGAGTGCACCCATGGTTTTTATTGGGTTCGGGTTACTCTCTTTCTGTTTTTTGTGTTTTTGGTTTTTGTGTTGCGTTTTGTCTATATCCGGATTTGTCCCTTGTCTTTTGGCTCTTGTTGTTCGGTCGGTTTTCTTTGCTATTTTTTTTTTTGCTACATTTAGGAGGAAAGGATTTGACATAATGCTAAACGATTAATCTCCCATTAAATCAAGTAACTATTAGTTTTACAAACATTACTCGTTAACTGTTAATAGTATATGACCAAAGACTCAAATGACGGTTGACATTGAAAATGTGCACATTTTTATAGGAGTTATCTCTGTTAGAATGTCAATTGTTAGAAAAAAATAAAAAATAATTAAAAAAATATTTATGACAAAGTTATAACCGGTCAACTAGTAATGTTTAAATGTTTGAATTCCCCTTATTTTTGACTTTTTTAAATTTTTAAGATATTGAAATGACTTTTCTTTGAAAGGTGTTTTATATGAAATTACGATTAAATTTAGACATGTCCAAACAAGTTTTCAATATTTGTAATTTCATCATGCAATAAAAAACTTAAATTAATGTGGAAAGACCCTCAAATGTTCAACAGAACAGTTGATCTTTATTACATGTATTATGAGTGTTTATAAAAACACTTGTCTTTTACAATTCTACCGTATTTATTAAAAACCCAAACTTTTCACTTTTGATTATTAATGTCTAGTCCCCTCTCTTGGAGATACTGAAAAATTTTAAGCAACCATTCTTGTAAAAGATCACTCCTCTCTGACACCAGTTATATATTATTCGCATATAAGAGACTATTTATGTATTTTGCTCATAATTTAACAGGTAAACATCTTTCATCAAACATCGTTGTAATGTCATTAATAAAAAATATTAAATAGGTTACCTTGGATTACACCAATGTTAGAAGAAAAGGCTGCAGTTTTATTTCGAATATCAGTGCTGGCTGGAATTTAAATTCCTTATGAAGGTCAATAAAACATTAATACAGTTGTTTGAATTGTGTAAATATTTATCTATAGTAATGTAGCGACCCACGACATTTGACCGCTACCGATGTATAAAAATATTAAGTCATGTTTGTCCTATAATGGTCAAATGTCTGATTTTTTCCCATGTGAAACTGGTGTTAGACAGGGAGAAAATTTGCCACCTTTTCTATTTTCATTATACTTAAATGACCCAGAAGAATTTTTTATCAAAGAAAATATCACTGACTTAAACAATTTCAGATGAACTAGAACACACAATTAATGTGTTTTTGAAAATATTTGTTATTCTCTTTGCCGGAGACACAGTGCTCATGGCCGAGTCAGCAAGCGATCTTCAAAACCTACTTGACTAATTCAATTTATATTGCAATTACTGGAAAATTAAAGTTAATACAGAAAAGACAAAAATCAAGATTTTTTTCAAAAGGACGTTTACCTTTAAACTTGAATTTTAAATATAATAATGTAAACATCGAAATAGTAAAAGAATTTAACTATTTAGGTGTAATATTTTCTAGAACAGGAACATTTAGAGCTTGTAAAAAACATTTATCAGAAAAAGCCACGAGAGCCATGTATGAAGTCATTAGAAAAGTGAGAGCATATAATTTATCCATTAGCTGCCAGTTGGACCTTTTTGATAAATAGTAAAACTAATACTTCTATATGGCTGCGAAATTTGGGGCTTTGGTAATAATGGTATTGTTGTAAAGGTTCATCTGAAAGTTTGTTTTACTTATTCTCCGCCTTAAATCTTCTACCCCAAGCTGTATGGTTTATGGCGAACTTGGTCGTTTTCCAATGAACTCGATATCAAACTACGAACGATTTCATTTTGGGCACGTACATTAATCGGAAAATATTCTAAACTCTCTGCAGTTTCATATAAATTGTTGCTGAATTTATCAAATAGTTCTAACTTTAGTCCTCCGTGGTTAAATCATATAGAAACAATTTTTAATAAATGTGGCTTGTCATTTATTTTTAGAGACCAGTCTTTTTTAAATACTACATGGCTTAAGCTAGTAGTAAAAAATTGTCTCCAAGATCAATTTAAACAACCCTTGTTTGCAAGTACTCAAAAAACTCCTAAAATTTTAAATTATCGATTATTTAAAGAATCCTTAAGTTTTGAGCGTTATTTTGACATATTAGATGACAAAGATTTATTTACGTTTTGCAAATTTAGAACTTTAAACCACAGATTGCCGATCGAATCTGGACGGTGGAATAATATTCAGCGAGAGGCTAGAACGTGCAACCTTTGTAATTCAAATGATCTTGGAGACGAATTCCATTACCTGTTAAAATGTACATTTTTCTCTGAAAAAAGAATGTCATGCATTGACAACAAATATCTTTAAAATGTTATAAAATTTAAAAAAATTATGACTACAACAAAAAAGTCTATACTACGAAAATTGTTTTCATTCATTAGGGAAATAAACAAAAATGTATGTTTTCTCGGCTAAGTCCTGTTGTTATTTGTTGTAAATAGTGTACATAGGTACATAGTTGTTAATTTTTGTTGTTATGTATTTATGCCTGTATACCATTGTACCAACAAAGGTTTATCAGAAATAAAGATATATAGATATATAGATATATAGTGTTTGACCCAAGTTAAATCAAGTCACTTTTTATAATGTAACAATTTAATTCAACTTTTTAATGTTTGTCACACTTTGAAATTCATAATTACATTGAGAAATTATTAGATCAAAATTATTTTGTACAAATATGGCAACCGTGATTGGAATATCTCTGGTCAAGTGTGCCCAAATCAGCAAAAACTATTATAAAAGAAATATACAAGTAAACATCATTTAGAATCGTGTGTACATTTCTAATATTTTCCTCTTATAATGGGAGGACCGTAAAAGGTTCTGTTTGTTTTTTGTTTTTTTGTAATTTGTTTATTAATATTCTGTTAAAATCAACTATCCGGTTTATAAAACATTATATGTTTATACGTTGAAATCCTTCGGTGACGTCGCGGTCAAACAACGTGCTGTTTATGTTAAAGGCTTTACTGGTTTTATATAAACAATATGTTTATTTGTTTATTACACACTTTTGTAATTAAAATTATATATCAACAATGACTGTAACTTTATGTGTTTGTGTTTTAATAATCACATTTTGTTTGTTAATTGCGACGTAATTTCCTGATGGACTTTGCAGTAAAGCGTCCGGTTATTGCTTAAAGCTAATATAATGTAGCAGGGTCTGCTTTCCCGAATTCAATTCAAGACTCAAGAGAACCTTGCAATCGCGCCGTATTTATACCCCAGAACTGATTACAATGAAATAAGTTTTTATTTTGACGTCACCCGATTTTGTTTTGCTCTACCGTTATGTAAAATATATGTCTGCTGTGTTGAAGTTGTGTTTGTTGCTGACTGGACATTTTTAATATTTCATGTAAATTAAAGCATACTCGTTTTATTTGGATTATAATGAAGTTGAAACCGTTGGCAGTAAACATTCGTAGAGATTTGAAGAATGTAAAACGTGTAGAAATTCGTAAATTGCTAAGTTAAATGATGGAATTGCCGTGTTACCGGGATAAGAAAAACTGACGTTTTATAATGAAATCGTGTTAAAGTATGCATTTAAAACACATAATTGTATAACTTTTCTGGACCTTTGATATTATGAACTTTAAATGACGATAATGCTCAGAATATTGCGATTTATAAACAACTACAACATTTTATTTGAAATACTATCTAGACCACAACTTTTTTTACAATTTATAGCAGGCATTTGATATTTCTTTAACTAATACTGGCTTATCAACAATATCAGGGCCCATAGGTATATTTGCACTATCAAGGAGATTAATAAAATTGACATTTAGATGTATTTTTTCATTTGAAACCTTGTGTAGTCTTTAAAGTGGTTAAAAATTATTTGACGTCAACAGGGCCATCATCATGTGGTGATTCACTAATTTTGCGGGAAGTTACAATATCCCAAATTGTTTAGGAGTATCCTGAAGGACAGAACGTATCTTGTCGACTATTGATCAAAAGTAGTTACTCTGCCTAGCTTTCCTTTCTTTTGTTATTAAAAATTTTACTAATGATAAAGCATTACTTCCAAGGAGCAATGAGCAGTACATTTCCCCCTGAAAAATCACCAAATATTCTACCATTTAATTTTCGCAGTTTACTTTGGATACATCATTACTTTAAACTTGCTCCTTTTTTGCTTCTATGTCTTCTCTGGTTATAACACAGCAACAATCTTTAACATCATGTTCATCCACTGAGTATTTACCATAATTGTCGTTGGTAATAAAGCCAACACCATTTCCTGTTGTTGCATTAAATCTCCAAAAAGTAATATTTCATCTTTATCATAATACAGGCTATATATTTTGTTATATATTCAATTGGTTACCCTCTTTTACGGCATATGTAGAGTTTTGTATATCAGGTCAAATGAAACAAAGATTTACAAAGATGGAACCACATAAATTTGGAGTTAGTTACTGTTAATGGTATAACACCAGAAGATATTGACTTTCTCACAATATACTAATTCCTACAAATAATCGTTTGGATTTATTGTTTTGAGATCTATATGAGTGGTGTAATTTATAATTAGGTATAGGTTAACTAAATGAAGTATTATTATGCGTTTTGACCAAACCTATAAAATCATACAACTTAATTAAATTAAATTACTGTCTTCTAACTTATTGTACTCTTTCGTTTTAACACTATCTATATTCCATATACAAATGTTCAATTGCCTCTTTGTTGGTATCTTGAAATCGTCTCTATCGGTTATTCGGATTTAGCTACCTGCGTCGTATCGGAATGTCATCCGTCTTATTGATAGATCTTTTTTAATGTGCAGCAAAACCTTTTATACCTGGATCACTGAGATGATATCCATCGCTTTTAATAAATTTTGGGTTAATGTCATGAAACTTTGACAAATTCCCATTGTCACATAATAGTATAATTCTTTGTTTCTGCACACATTTCTTTGACTAGAGTATTAACTGTATTCACCTTTAAATTAAATTTTACCCCATCTTTCCTGTTCGTGGCTGGTTTTTGTGTTTTAGTTTTTTACTAGATTTATAATACTTACTTGGTATACATGTACTTGTTTGTTGAAAGGGATCAAGTAGCGATCCCCTCTCATCTTCAACGTCATCTTGAATGAGGTTTGACTGGAAGCTTGGATTATCTTATCATTCAGGCTGTTCAATTGGTCCACCACTAGGTTACAGAAAGAAAATTTCCTGACATCTGTCGTACTCTATTCTTTGGAAAGTTTCAAAGAATGGCCCCTGAGCTCAGGTGTAGGATGAGACGATAGAAAGTGTGGTGGTGTTTTGACCAATCCGTGCAAGTATTTTTATGTCTCTACCATATCGAAGTAAATTCAAGCATTTGTTTTAACTAATTCAAGTTTGTTTTTGTCGGTTTTAAGCCACGGGCTCCACACAGGAAAGGCGTTTTAAAAACCCGGTCTGATTATAACGATATACAAAGCTGTAATTTTCTCTTGAATTAAAGAAGTAAATTTTCTGGTAAACCTTTCTTGAAATGTTTGAATATGTTCTGATGGTTTAAGACTTATAAAAATTCACAGATTCTTTTGAGTAGATACACTTGACAAGTAAACTCTATTTAACGAGTTGAAATAGCGGACAGACTAACGGAGTCTGAGGACAGCTCACTTCTGAGCGTTAAAATTCAAAAGCCATAATTTAGACCAAGCGGAAAAGTTATTTAAATCACGCTGAATTTCTTGGAAATCATCAAGGGAAGCAGCAGATCCGTACAGCTTAGTGTCGTCAGCAAAAGGTTTGGCAGTCAGATTTGCGAAGGAGGTAGGTCGTTAACATATAGAATGAAGAGAAGTGGTCCCAGAATGGATCCTTGTGGGACGCCACTGGTAACATCTTTCCGATCGGAATATCCGTTTCTAAGTAAAACACATTGCGTTCTGTGCATAAGAAAATTTCCGAATAAAATTAACATAGAGCTCCTAATACCGTAGCGTTCTACCTCAAAACGCAGACGTTGGTGTTACTGTTTCGAATAGAAGACTCCGCTCGATGAGACGCTTTAATAGCTGACGGACGCAAGCGCACTTTTGTTGAAACCCATATTGATCACACGAGATAATATTACTGCTGTTTACAAATCGTTATATTTGGTCGCATTAATCGTTCGAGTTTGGCGACTTGGCTAGTCAGTGTAACTGGTCTGTATTTTTTACATAGGCGCCTAGATCCAGATTTGAAAATGGGTGTAATATTACCTTGTTTAAATAGTATACATAGAGGCAGTGCAAAATTGGGAGCCTTTTTAAGACGATCACATGAATGATGTCCGGACCGCTAGACTTGTACAATATTAAATAGGAAATCTGCTTCATTATTTGCTCATCTGTAAACTGGGTAAAAGAAAAAGATCTGTCAATTCTGTCAGTGTTGGTGGGTAAAGTGTAATGCACATGAGTCACATCTGTTAATACAGAGCTAAAAAGGTTATTTAAAGCTAGGGCTTTGTGTTGATCATGATTAATGGTACTTCCGTCAACATCTAACGTTTCGACTGTGGAAGAAGTCTTTGTGTGTTTCTTGCGTAGTTAAAAAATCGCTTATGGTTATCCTTAAGGGATTTTACAAGTTTGTCTTTATAGTCACCTTTTGCCTTGTTAAGAGTATATTGATAACTTAATTTACTATTGGTGCAATCCAACAAATCACAGTTCAGTTTTCTTTGTTTAAACTTCTGAAATGCCTTTACCTTTTGGATCTCGCACGACTAACAGATTTATCACGGATCCAGGGTGGATCGAGTTTAGAACCTTCTTTGACGATTTTATGGGGAACATACTTTTTAACAGGCGATTCATAAACATTCTTAATAGAGCTCTATTGTTGCTCAACTGATTTTTCATGTAGAAGCATATCCCATTTTGTTTTTCCAATTTTCCAAGCTCAGTGTTAATGCCGTTGTAATCGCCACGACTATATAAGTAAATTGTAAGCTGTTGGTAGTTAATCCTAATCTTCGTTCTTATGATCACTGGAATTAAAGTTTTCATCCACATTTACCTTATCAATTATGTCAAGGTTAGTAGTCAACAATAGATCAAATATATTACGGCCTCGAGTGAGTTGATACATAGAGTTTTCTTCAAAAGTGTTCATGAAAATATTGTCAAGGTCATGAAGAGAGGAGTATGAACACCAGTTAACATTTCTATAATTAAAATCGCCAACTAGAATGACGCTATGTACATACTTTGTTAATAGAGTCACAATTTGCAAGACCCTGTCAGCCCTGTTGTCGACACCAAGAATAACTGTTTTGCTGGAGGAGAGAGTTTGCACCACAAAATTTCGGGTTTCACGTCTGCTTCGTGATATTCAACAGGATTCAAATCACTTTTCACAAGAATTAAGACGACTCTGCGGTGGAGATGGCTCCTAAATCCCAGGGTGACGGCTGTCAAGGTTTGGATTTCTATGTTCGGCGGCCCATTATTTGAACTGACATTGGCAGGATCGTGTAATCTATTATTGGTTATGTCTTGGTGTGAGTCAAGAGTTGCAGGGTTTCGACGATTTCCAAAATAACGGTTTTGATATCTTTTGGCCTGGTTAACTTGCGTTGTTTACGGATATTTGTTTCCGTTCTCTTTGTAATATTGTTAGATCAGGATTAATGTAAATTTCAGGAGTGTTCAGATGTTCACTACTTGCGTTTTTTTCAAACTTTCGGTTAAAACCAAGAACTTCAATTTTTTCTGCAGTCTCATTGAATTTTACTCCGAGAACTCGCGGACGGCCGTCTTCCTCATTCTTTTTACAGATACGGTCGACTACAACTGGATTCATACTAGGTACACCTAAATGCGTCAGAAGTTGCTTCGCGCCTTCTAAGTTTAATTGGCTGGATTCAGGCACACCACAATGATACTGTTTTCACTCTTACTTATTTCAATTGGCTCATTTATAACATTGTCTAATTTGTTAGTTAGTTTTCGAACATCTTCGGCAAGACCCTCAATTACAAGGCAATTTGCTTCAACCGAGGACTCCATATCGTCTGTTATCAGCTTTTCGTGTCAACTCGCATTCAATTTCTATGAAATTTGCGTGGTATTTCTTCATATATTCGGCACAGCGTTCTTCTATTTCAAAATGGGTCCGTACAAATTTAATGACGGTTTCGTTACATGCAAAACAGACCCAGAAAGCATCGGAATGGTCTCTTAGTTTGAAATTAGTTGATAAGTGATGTTTGAGTTTATTAGTTAAAATATGAAAGGCAATCACTTCCGGATTGTAATCGAGTTTGTCAATTATATTTCCAGCTTCTATGTAGTATGCAGTTTCTTTGACAGTTGTTGTATTTTGTGCTTTGTTTCTGTGGGTAAACTTTATCAATATTTGATGTCCTTATAAGTAGGACTTATCGGTTTTTCTTTTCGGCAGTGCTCTTGTTCACAGTAGTAGAGCACCCCTGACTCAGTCACAACATTAGTTTTTGTAAAACAATACGGAAAGTTTATGAGTCCTGAATCACCTCTCACGCATTTTGAATGGTCAATTCCAGTATCACTGAATTTTCCATTTCAAATTTGCTATAGAACACTAGCCAATATAAACAACACTATACCAATTCATTAGCTTTAATTTGTAAAATATCATATATACGTACTAGGAAGCGTTCTCAAGGCTTTCCCCACATATCTGCTAAAAGTAAACTATGGCAAAAAGTGCAGAAGTGTAAGGTGCTTGAACATACAAGACTGATGAATTCAATGATTCATACTTCATGATGCAGAGAAAACACTTGCCCACAATCACTGGAATGAGAGGTATCGCTAAAAACGCGTCGTTGATGGCAACAATTTTAGTGGAGGAGTTTTAACCCGCAACCTTAGCGAAGCTTGATACTGTTTCACACCACACACCTTGTCCGCAATGAATCGCAGTTAAAAATGTTGTCGCACAATTTTTGGCCACACATTGCTCGTTCTGCTATTAATTTTCTCGACAACCAGAGTATAAACGTGCTCAGAAAAATTTAAACCCAATAAAATATATTCCGATGATTTTGATCCAACGTGTGCACAGTCGCTAATCATTGCCGTTAACTGTACAAGAACTGCAGTAGAACTGAACATGAAAGACAAAAATTGAGCATTGCGCAGTCGCTGATCATTGCCGTAAACTTTCTAATATATATAGTCCTACAAGAACAAAGAGATCGATGCCTTGTCTGTGTTGATACATAGTGTAAGGTTTTTCATTTAAATTTCGGTCGATTACTACAGGGTATCACAAAAGCATTATCAGTCTTCAAAGATTCTGATTTGGCTTAAAATCTTTTTGAAATTCATGACATATTTGTTGCTGCCGATGCATATAAGGTCCTTAATAACATTATCTTTATATGAAGGCTGCACTATATAAATAATATAAGAACAATTTATTGATAGTTCATATTAACACACCCCCATCGCTTTACAAGCACCGTTACCACCGTTACCGGATCTGCCCGGTGTTCTATCAAACCTCTTTCTAAACTCCTGAACCATTTCAATATCTATGAAACAGGTCGTCAAAAATACATTGATACTTGTTATTCCCGACGAAAGGTAAAACTCAAATGTGGATTCTAAGAAAATAGCAAAGAAGCCAAGGGACAGTTACAAATCTGGATACAGACAAACAAAACACAAAAACCAAAAACATAAACACAGAATGAGAGTAACCCGAACCCAATAAAAACCATGGGTGTACTCAGGTGCTCCAGACGAGTAAGCAGTGCCTGCCTCTAATTCGACACCCGTCGAGTTATCATTGTCATGTCTAGGTTAAAGTCAAACCTAGGAATAAAAAACACTACCTATGACTTAGCGAAAATGTCAGATCGTATTTGAGACACTGATTTTCCATAACGATCAATTAAGTCATGGTGACGACAGTTCAAAAAACATCTTTGATTAGGTGCTTTTGTGCAATGTAACAGCGTAAAACCTTCTATTTTTTCACACTATAATACATATAAAAATTGAAACCGAGCTTAGAATTTTAAAAATTTAAGTCTTCAGCTCATACAATTTTTATGCTAACATCTTTTGATGTATTAGTGCCCGTGAATATCTTTTGACGTATTTCGGTTGTTTCTGACGTTATTATGTCTTTTTAGCATAGTCTTGCAACAGCGGTGAAACTTGTACAACTCATGTTTGGTCTACTCGGAATGTTCTTAATATATAGCTAAATCTATATTTTTGCTTACATTTATTTGCAAAGCCAATTAGTTTCCAGATGTTATATCTAGAATAAGGTCTTTCGACCCTTTCAAAATTGCTGCATAAATCTCTATATAACTGCAGTAATTTAATTTATCTTCTGTTTTTGTCCTTTCCGTCGTTTGTCTTCTTGATTTGTTGTAACTTTTGTGTGTTTTTGTGTGGTTAAAGGAACAGTCAATTTGTTTCATTGTTTTTTTAATTTTTTCATTTTAATATAAATTTCTGAAAATACGTGTTTTCTTTAATTACTAGACCACTTCTCAAATGTTTATTCTTGTAAAGTTTATATCACAACAAAACAATTTTAATGCTTTTAGAGTGTTTTGCTCACAGCTCTAACAAACTGAAATGAAGCAAAAATAACCTATTAGTATCTATAAGTGATACAAACAGTTACGTGATTCTTGAAACCTTACTTTTAAGCTGGTATAATTATATTTATAGAAATAAACCAAAGTCAAAAAGGATATCTTTAATTAATGTTAAATAATGACTGTAATGATTGTAAACTTTATATTTTCGAAACGCCATATTTTTGTCTTGATCACATCCACTCAAAATACCTAAATTATAGCTATGCCCGTTTTTCTTTCATGATATAATATTTTTAGCTTTTCTGCAATAAAAGCACAAACATCGAATACATCATTTAATATAAAATGACTCATGTTTACCGTTAGTTCCAAAATTTATTTATAGAATCACAAATTTTTAGCAATATATGGAAAACCTTTATATATGCTATACTTGAAAAGTAAAAATATTTAAATAAGACTGATAAAATACAGTCAATGTAGAAACGTTTATAAACAAAGTCATATGTCACTGGATTCACTGCAGTCATCTTCGTCCTACAAAAATCGATCTGAATGACATGTATGCTCAAATAGATTTTGTTTAAATGAAATTAGATGGGACGCATGTAAATAATAATATACGTCATGCAAGCATGCTGTATTTTTGCACATTGACCATGTGTTAATTTATACTGATTTTAGCCTCGCCTATTATAGCGGTGATATTAAAAAAACACCCGCCCTGACCGGAGATTGCCGAACAATAAAATTATAACTTGCTCCAGTAGATGTTTACGAGTGATATAAACAATTATCACCCGCTCACACAAAATCGCCGAACTAAAAAACTATCACCCGCTTTAGCTGAAGCTTACTTAAACGTCGTTTGTATTTCCTCGAAAAGATGTCAAAGACGCTACATATACATGAAAATGGTCAATTATTATTTGCAAAATAACAAATAGAAGACAAAAGCCATTTTCCATTACTAATCTTTGGCAATCTATATGGTTGATCACGTGTAATCTTTAGCTAATAGACATTCAGTATAATAAAAATCATTATGTCCTTAACCCATGTGTTAGGGTAGTATATCACATGACTTCGTCGGTGGTGATAATTTTTCTTCGTGCCATAATCTAACCCAACACTATCTTTTAAAGGCAGTATGATTATAATATTTCACGGAGGTTAAATTATAAGCACTTTTTCGCTGCCACTACTGTACGGATAATCAGCTATTTTGTCAACATTTTAGTGCTGAAATGATATCAATTTATATTCTGTTTAAATGTTAATGTTTATAAGTACTACTGTGCATGATTTCTCAGCAAAAATATTGTAAATGCACATAATAATAGTCAATACCTATAAAGAAAGTTATCGTATTTTGAAAATGTAGCACTACAAGGAATCATATTTCTAGACACATAATTTGTTGATATGCAAGTACATATATTTGTATATCAATCTATATTCTGTAAATATTGCGTAATAATAAAAATAACACTAAACTGATATTTCTGAACGTTTCTTACCATTTTATTCTGTGGCGATTCATCAACATTTTGACCGCCGGTGTTGTCCAAATATCTTAACTTATATGGTAATAACGGATGCATTGAAGGCCATGGTACAGATGGTCTGGCCCAATAGGTTTTCATGTCGTCGCTGAAGAATTCTTGAACTAGTTGTCGAACGGTATCTTCTGGAAATACTTTGGTAATTAGACTTCCTAATGTATCTTCGTCTTGAGGGGTTAACAAAAACTGTTTACGAAATTTTTTGTTGAATTTTTGTTTAACTTTTCTATTCCGTACTTTATTTAGAGATGCAGGAAACTCTGTTCGAACCTGAGCTCGTTTACTCGGATTTTCATCTATAACCTTAATTTCATTGCTTTTAGCTATGTCACTAATAGGATGATCTTCTATTTTAACAGATTGTTTAGCATACATTTCATTTGGTATTTCTTGTAAACTGTTGGTTATGAGTTCATCTGAATGTTTACTTTGATGTTCGTAGTTTGACCGATCGGGATACTGTTCATTGCCAGATGAAGACATCAGCCGCTGAGATTGTTTTGGAACATCAATGGGGGAATCAAATTTCCTTTCTGTTACTTGAGTATCTGTTATACTGCTGCCAACAGACGATAATAACTCATTAAATGATAAACTGTATTTGTTGGCACTATGTGAAAGAGATGCTAAATCGTTTTCTGTAAACCGAACTTGCAGAAGTGATATCAACTGTTGTTCTGTTAGCTTACTCTCCGGTGTGAGTACTGTAATGTTATCTTCAAATGGTCCTCTTATAACCTTTACAATGTGAAACATATATGACATTGGGGTTTCAGCATCGAAGGACTCGAGATAATTTATATTTTCTTCAGTTCCAACAAGACAAACACAAGAATAATTGTCTGCTGAGCGGTTTCTCCTTACAACCAAGTCTTTTTGTATAAAACGAATACCAGCTATCAATTTGAAATATATGTAATTGTTTGTATGTTCTTTAGCATTTCCGGATACATCACTTGTCTGAAT
Source organism: Limnoperna fortunei (assembly GCA_944474755.1). Taxonomy (NCBI): domain Eukaryota; kingdom Metazoa; phylum Mollusca; class Bivalvia; order Mytilida; family Modiolidae; genus Limnoperna; species Limnoperna fortunei. The sequence continues at coordinate 61,030,278 of OX104118.1, forward strand.
GTATGAAAAACAAAAGTACTATAGAATAAATAAAACAAAACATTCTATTAACCTTGGTACCTTTGATGACATTTTATTTTATAGCTATTTAGTAGCGCAGTACTATGAGCATGTGATAAACAAAATTTTTTTTTTTAACTATTCTCGTTAAAAAGCATGGAATTTTCACGACAAACATTGAATTAACATAAATCACTTATTACCAAAGAAAACATATCGATTTTAACTGAATTAAGCGGTATAATAAATACTGTTATTTTCAAAGATACTTTTGTTGCTATAATTACTATAATGGCTTTAATTTATTATACATTTATACATTCGTTTCATTATATCAGCATAATTTATTTACAAAATTTGTATTTGACAAGATGAGTCAAGACGAGTAGTGTTTTTTACCTGATCAGTTAAACCGGATGTATTACTGGCACAGGATTGTTTATTTCTTGTTATATTGTACATATTGGAATTCTCTTGTATGGCTAAAATATATTTTTTGAAATTTGTTACATATATTACAGAATTTTTGGAAAACGACGTGTATAAATTGTTTTACTATTCAAAAACGTGTAATATTTGCAAATGTTTATGTCTGGTAATGTCTTTATGCACGAATCCTAAATGCAGGTATATTTTATGAGCGGGAAATCTTAAATGACAAAAAAAGGTTTTGATAAGTGCTGTCGCAAACTATTATCACCTTCACGTTTAATTTATTGATCCCATTTCATCTGACATTGAAAAAAATGAAAAAAATGATAGTTCATCCTGGAGTAAAACATTTTCTTGCAATAGATATACACGTACAATATTTCTACTATACAATTTATAATAGCAATAATACAATTATATAATTAAATGTTTATCAAAAATTATTGAGATTGATTACCTGCTGAGAATAGTTGCGTTTCTTCTGGTTTCTTTCCTGCTACATGAGTAACTTGTGGGTCTGAATTTGTTCCATAAACATCAACATTTTGATTGTTTTTGTCTGCATGACCTATATACATATATATCAATTGTAGAAATAAATTTAAAAGAAATAGTATTTTAATTTAACAGAGAGCTAAAGCAAAAAACTAAATATGAGAATATAATATCATATACCATTACTTAGTAATTGGCATGTTTGGAATATCACACATAAATGTTTTATATTCTAAATGTTTATGTTTACAATGCTAAAAAACTTATTATATCTTTAAATGGTTTTATGCAATAACACCTTAAAACAAGAGTTATTATTTAAACATTCGCACATAAGAGTGAGTAACACGAAAACCGTCAAAACAATGCAGTGTATGTAGAATGAACCAGAAAATTAAATTACTCTTTGTCATATAAGAATAGAACTAACTCGTGGTTTGTAGGTTGTTGATGCAAATGCACGTTATAAAAAACATCGAATATAAGGGCTCACCCTCTTGTTAATAAGTAAAATTTCATTTTCCCACGAATTATTTCTTTGTAAGATCTTTTATTCGGCATTTGATGTCTAGTATGTTTTAACTTTACCTTTTATGTGTGACTTCGTTGAACTCTGAAAATTGGGATAATATTCATAGTCCAGTTCCCGTTTAATTTTTTCGGCTTTATATTTCATTATTTCCGATTCATATTTACTTTTGTCAGATTCATATTTAAATTTCTCGGATTCATGTTTAATTTTTTCTGACTCGAATTGAAACTTTTGTAATTTAATTTTCCTTTTTGCTGATTTATAATTTTCTTTTTCTGACTTCGAACGTCCTGTGCAGATACGATTGAGAAAACTGGTGAAGCAAGATGTCGATACTCCATTCGATGAATGTTGTATATCATCTGAAGACAAATGAACGAAAAAAGTAAATACAATAATTAGAAGAATGTACGTCTTTTACAAAGACCATGACATTCATCTAATATAATATTGTGTGTAAATTGTATGATAAAGAATCCAAGATCGGTAGAAAGTAAGATTCTGACTTGTTCCAAGTACTTGAAATTTTAATTATTTGTTTCAATATGTCTGATTGACAAATATTTAAAATATGACAAAAGAGTATTACTTGTGAATCTGCGAAAACAGTTAATTAAATATGAGGTAAATCCCTGCAGACCTGTTGTGATATCATTGATCTGAGGTTCTTCAACATTTTCAGAACAATAGCTCGTACTCATTTCTTTATATGCCTCCATGCATTTATGCTAGACAACAATCATGCTACCTGTTGCAATAAAATAAATACACTGATTTGTCCACTGTTTATGTTTTTAATAACCAAAAATGTATATTTATAGATTCATTTGAACTATAATGTGTTCTTTACTTCAAAAGGTATAAAAATATAACATTTTAGTTTTGTAAAAGTTTTTTGGACAACCAATAGAAATAAGGTAATTATTTCATCCTAATGTCCTTTTCTGATGAAGCCCACGGTTATACTACAAACATTATATGCTTCTTTCTAGTTTCTGTAAAATTCCATTAGAAAGAAACTTTATGTGATCTATACTTGACAAAATAGTTTAAAATGAGTTATTTTCAGTATTGACGTAATGTATCAACATTGTGATTCAATAATAAACAAAGATATTGAATGATATTTGGTAAAAAAAAATCATACTATGGGTGAAATCACATTACTTTCATTTTCAAAATCAAATATTGTCTTAATAAGGGAATACGTTATCATATCAGAAAGGTAATATTTGACATTATGAAAAACACCTGCTATCTTTGAGCTCATATGAAATCCGTGACGCTGTTGTATGTGAAGAAATTTTTGAATTGTTATTTTCAATTAAATAGTAAGGTTATTAAACCTTTAAACAAAAGAAAATATTTTAAAGATATAACTCAAATACAATATTGTAAAAGCTTTCAAAGCCTACCTATTTGCAAGTAGAGGTCGTCCATTGCTTTCTCGAGAAAATTTATATACGTGTAACATAATCTACAAGTTAAAATTTGACCTAACGTATTACCTTTATGAAACTAAAAATAGACTTTAAAGAGTAAATACGCCACAGTATGTAAATCTTTTATTTATCTGTAAATCGATCAGCAAATCAAATGCATAATTTATCTTACTTTAACAAGTCAAGACATATTTATTTAAAAAATCTATAGAGCTTTTAAAACCGACATAAAGGCATAACTCGACACATAAAAAGTATAGCAGGACATAAAAAAGGAACAAAGTACTAAAGCATATATAAAACAAAAATTCTAACACAAACAAACAATAGCAAATAAAACAATATGAAGCACGTAACTTTAAAATAATAAATAATTGTAACAAACATATCAAACTCCACTCTAATTAGCCCTTACCAAAGCTGCATGAAATTGGCACACCCTCTCCCGTATTCACCAAACTCTTAAAATGAGTCCAAATACATGCCTACCGTGAAATGTTGATGCAGCATAGCTAAAGGAGTAAAGCCAATATCTAGACGTTTTGTAACATATTGTCATAATTTCAGATTATTATTTTAGCATATCCTATATTGTTTAACTCTTCTATACTGGACCCTAACTATACCTTATGTTGTTGTAATTATGCCTTCCTTATCATACCAACATTACATGGTGTCAGCATCAATCGACGCTTATCTTCGCAACAAGAACCCACATCCAAAGTAGGAAGCAATTTAAAACGTTGCATAAAAGTACCTGCTACACATATTACATTTGGTGATGGAGAGATTAGGCGTTACAGGATCTTATCATAGGATGTATTGGGGAGCAACGGATTTAGTTAACGCTTGGACGGCTTTCAGACGACACACCGAATTCGGGCTATATTCCACGTGGAACCTATCAGAAGACGAACAAAGCAAAGAGTTCTATATGAAAACTTTAAGAAGCACGTACATCCAAACTCCAACTAGATTTATTCAAGGTACAAGTTCCAAAGTCGATTACAGATAGAAACACACACACATTCGTGGATTACCAAACAGATCTTAAAAAACTAGTAAAAAACTGTTTACCTGGTATGCACACTATTCGAATTAACAAATCAGTACCACCAGTAGTTCAGGCGCCAATGTGTGACGTAAGATTTCAAGAGCTTTAAAAATTAGAGGTAAAACTGAGCTGGGGTCATCTTAAAACAACAAGAACCGACAGAATGGGTCATCTCAGTGGTAACTGTGATAGAAACAATAGGAAAGATCCGAATTAAAATTGACCCCAGAGATCTACATAAAGCAATTTTACGAGACCACACACTCCACTGAAAAGAGTTAATAAAGTTTAGCCAAATACTAAACTATTTTCCAAATTAGATGCAACCAGTGAATTTGGCATCTTTAAATGGACAAAGCTAGTTTAAAGTTGTGTAATTTTAACCCTTCATGTAGACGCTATCGTTTTATAAAAAAACATTGTTGGAAAAGTACAATATGGCACTAAGATGAACCACAGTAAACGAGCTTTCAGAAGATAACAGAAATGGCAAAAATGCATCGATAGTGTAGTGCTACGATCCGAATAAGCAGCTTACACTAAGTGTTGATGCTAGATCACAAGAGCTAGGAGCAGTACTGATATAAAATCACAAACCAATAACAAATTCATACCGTGCTCTCACTCCTACTAAACATAAATAACCAAATATCAAAAAGGAGACGTTATTAAAAGTCACAAATCTCAGGGTACCAGATTACCGGAACACTATATTTAACATTGGAATTTTATCTGGTTTTTACTGCAAAAATGCCAAGCAAGTTAAATGACTAAATCAAGTAATTTAAAATTTGTATGACTATGTTAATTTTTAAATATGCATGACATAGTTTAGCAGAATAGAAATTAGTTAGTAGCTTAGAATCGACTATAGACTGTGATTTCTGATTCCAAGATTTCACGTTTTAATCTAATCATTATTAATTTCTAGTCAATCAGTATTATCTTTTACTGGGAAATACTCAATTTTTTATTAATGTATTTCAATCATATTCTTCATTCTGGAGAAAAGTGGGTGTAACAAGTTGTCGTAATTGCATATCATTATATTAGCATGTCCCATATTGTTCAACTCTTCTATACTGGAGTTAATAAATAAGTTTTTGTTATTATGTCGCCCTTATCATACCAACATTAGTTTTTACCCCAGGTGTTGTTGGCGGTGTTTTTATATCTGAAAGTATATGTATTTTGCTTAATATCGTGGAGATCACTAAAATAAAGATGGTAGTTTCTATTTACGAATTTGAGACAGTATAGCTAAATATCTGAGCCTTCGAAATTTAAGTTAATTCAAATTTAATCTGTTCAAAAACGTTATTATATTCTTCAATCTTTTCGATGTTGAATTTACCACAAAAATGCAATAATAATGGGCCAGAATTAAAAGTTAATAAAATAAAGGAATAATAACTAGTTAATCTGCTAACCTAATCAGATATATTCCAATCCTTTTGTAGAAATTTAGATGCTGAGATGTTTTATTACAAATTATCTAAACATGTGGACTAAAGTTTTATTTTAAATCAAAAGTTACTTCAAGCAGTTTTGGCTTCATCGTCACAATTTACAATAGTCTTCTTAAATTGAAATTGTATACCTCCTTTTGTATTATTAACAATACATTAAATAATAAAAATATTTAAAAGTACACGTCCCAAAATGGATCCCTGTGGACCACATTTGTACAATTCTCGAAAAGAACTAGGATGATCATTATTTACACTAATAGAGTTTTCAACAAATATCTTTTCAACATTTATGAAAAATCATTACCAAAATTTAAAATATTACTCTGATTTGTTAATTATCATTTTCATTTAGTATAATGTCAGACTCAAAATTATTTGTTAAAAATTGCTTTATTGTGGGCTAAAAGCTTTATGTTTTAGTGTTATGTAAAAATAGCTTTTTACAGATTTCCTTTCTGTCTTTGTAACATTCATTATTCTTTGTATTCTATACCATTCCCGGGTTTTATCTTGATACCTCTTATAATTGTTTTGTAACATGCGTTTTCTATATATTGCATGTGCTATTCTTACAAGGTACAGAGGATTTTACAATTTTTTTGTTTCATGTTTCTCATATACATTTATATATTTACTATTACAATTTGCATAGCACTTTTAAGCATCTAGATTAGTATCGCATGTACAGGTATGGTCGAAACCAACATACTCTAGATCATAAATACATTGCTCATGATCAAAATGTTTATAGCTTCTATAGGATCTCGTTTAGCTTTGTCTAAGTGAGTCTCTGTTTTAAGCTGTACGGATATTGAATTGTGTACGTCTCTAAGACCACAATTAAAATGACATAATTCTGCACAAAATTTTGGTTTATTTTCCGGAATTAGATCGAGACGGCTAGGTAAGGAATTTTTCGGAAAACATGTTGCTTTTTACTAAATAAGTAATGCCCAAGAAATCAAAGTATACAAGAAATTTTTCTTTCTCTAAACAGTGAAGTTCCAAAAAATAAAGAGTTATCATATGAATTTTTAATTGTATCTATAATACTCATCATTATATCATTTAGGAAAACATCCTTCTTCATAAAATTCATAAAATAGGGCTAGTACATACCCGAGGTAAACATTTGGTATTGTTTATAACAATTCAACACCATTAGATTAAATTGTGTTTAACTCATACTGTTTCTTAAGGTCTTCTGCTATGTCATATCTTAGGTATGCCATCAGTCCACAACCTTAGCTATCACGGTAATTTCTCCAGATAATGTAGTTGTCAACTTTAAGTTGTACATCTACAAAAGATTGGTAAATTTGTGTTTATGCTAAAACGAGTATCTACAGTTTATTCATTAAAAGTTCAAAAAATGTGAAATATTTTGTGTCTAGTACTATTGATGTTACGGGAACGTTGTTCTCTTTTCATGTTTGTTATTTTGTCAAAAATATCTGTGGTTGTATCCGAGTCTGATTCATTATTATCAGGAAGTTGTAACTGCTTACTGATATTTGATACAATGTCATGAATGTTGGCATTAGATTTGTCAGTTTTACTACTATTGCTACGGGTCTACAGAGATATTTGATATATTGAAGAAAGACTGAAATTGCATACCCATCCCTTATCAGAATTACTCATTACTACATACATGTATGTTGTCGGGGTAATGTCAGCATACTTTGTATGCCACCGTAGGAAACAGGCTTCACAAAGGTAAACGGTGTGATTCTTAAGAACATGCTTGTAGCAATAAAGAGTTTCTGAGGGTCCGGGGACAATGGTTCGATGGTAACTATATTGTAGAGCTATTGTTATGAATAAGGTTCTTTTCCGACTATGTTTAACATGGTAGAAGAGCATAGTAAATTGCTCTAATCACTATATACTGTAAATTGTTGTTCTCACCTCTGGCATTTTACCAGAAAGCTGGTGTAATGAAATAATTCTCCCATTTGTAAGAAGAAAGACATTGCAATGATCAACACTGCTATCGAGCCATAACGCTAATAAGCTGCCCACGAAAATTATTATCAATAAGAGGTTATTTATGAGTTTGACATAATTGCACAGTGTCAAGCGGTTTTGACAGATACTTCGAATATCTTGTCATGTGCGAATTATTGATAAATATCGGTCTGAGATTGGCACCAGCCTTCAAAGTTTATCAATATGGTCTACTATAGATCCATCCTTTTGTAGCACTGAATCTACATTCTAAACTAACTTCGCTCTTATCCACTATAGCATATTTTAAAAACAAATTCATGAACACAATATTTTAAAAAACCGGGAGACGAACGAAGGACAATTGTATGACAATTCGGTATTACATAATACTCTACTATATGTGGAGGGAATATGTATGACTCTGTTACCTTGTAGAATGTTAATGTACTTACGTTTAAGTTCGTTTTATGTTGTAATCAGTGTACAACCTAGCTTATTTATTATCATATATCATTTATAATCACTTTAAAATCTGTTTATTTTAATCTAATCACAACACACGCTAGGATCACATAGTACTAGACGCGATAAAAGAAACTTGAATTATTGCACTGCTTTGCTTACTTTTATATTTACCGTTTAAATTTTAGAATCGTATTCATTCTTCAATTTTGAAATAATTTTTATACATTTGTGTCGCGGCTCGTTGCAACTGCTGCAAAAAACCGTTTCCAGAGCGTTTTATACCCTATAATGTTGAGAAGTGATAATTTAAGTTCTTAAATTCACTATCGGTTTACAATGTTAACCTTCAGTCACACTACACCGTATAGCGTTAACGGACGTCCAACGCATAACAAAATTTTCAATCCGTCCATGTCCGTTCGCATGCGTTTCTTTTCCGTTTATCATGCGGCGTTTGCGCTTCTTGTCCGGCGATGTCCGGTGGGGTTCGTTCCGTTCGGTGGAAAGTTTTGAACATGTTCAAAATTTGGAACGTACAGCACCGGATAAAGTTGTCCGTCAGATGTACGGTAACCATGCGCTGGTATGCGTTTTGTTCGTTACTCGTACGTTCCTTATTCTGTACTTGTCCGGTTCGAGCCCGTTCTTTCCCGGTGGACCTGATTTACGTCCGGACTACTAACGGACATGCAGCGGATGTAACGTAAGTGTACGCTGCGTGTACGTTTTGTGCGGTACAACTCCGTTACTAGTACGTTGAAGTCGTTAACTGTACGTCGTTCATCCGGTAAATGTGTGTTGATCGTTCGGTCATTGAGCGTTTTGCACGTTTTATGCGCCCCGTACAGCGATCATGAGAGCAGCAGATAACTTTCAGCTGCATTTTTCTTTGCGTTTGGCAGTGTAAAAATGACTTTTTATTATTTTTTTAAATAAGCACAACTTGTTTATGAATAAACAAACAGCATCAACTTTGAACTTTCAACTTCGACATTTTTAGCCAAAAAGAGTAATATTTATAATTTCCCTGAGTGAAACTGTTAAACTGTTTGAAGAGAGCAGAAGGATAGACCCCAGCCAAAACATAAATGTTAGAATGACAATGCTTTTAAAACGGATGTCGAGTGTTGACAGCCGTTTACAGAGAGTAGAACGAACGTTGACACGGTTAGATGATTCAAGAACGCTAAAACTTCATTGACTAGCCGCATGATTGCAGCTGAACAGAAAATTAATGATAACGGATAAGGGTACCAAACTAAGGTCGCTAGAAGGAGATGTATAAAGGGCATCTAATCTGTTTGACGACGTCAAAACACAGACAGATAAAAACAAAGACGACATGAAAAATGTATATCTTAAACTAAGTTCAAACATAGAAAATTAAAGGGTGAGAAAAATTATTACGACTGTTAGGCTACAATAAAATCATTAAAGGAAGATGTCTTAGAACTAAAATGCAGGTCAATGACAAACAATTTAGTGTTCTCATGTTTACACGAAACACCTGGTGAAAACACCGAGCCCTACTACGAGATTTTATGTACCAGGAATTAGGCGTAGACTACAAGATCGAGCTTGGAAAGGTACATAGATTTGGAAAAAGACAAGGTTCCGGAAGGCGACCAATTGTGACAAGGTTTATATTCTATGCCAATCTACAGTACGTTCTTGACAACGCCTATAGAATAAGTGGTACCCATTTTGGTATTTCTCAAAAGTTTCCACATGAAATCGAAAGCAGACGAAGAAAACTATGTCCAGTTATGAAGGAAGCTAAGCGAAATAGACGCAAGGTAGTCATGGCTAGAGACCGACTATTCATTGACAATGAACTATATGTACCTTCTGATCAAGAGCCAGAGAACATAACAAATTACAGGTACAGGGATGCCGTGCAAAGGACCGACTCGCCTCGTACTCCTACTGACAAAGAAGACAGTAGACCACCACAGAAATGTCAACGGATATATTCTTCCACTTCACCTTCACGACGAGAAACCAAATCAACTACCGGTATCTGAAAATTCATCGAATACAATCACAATTTCTCAGGACAGCGAACGTATGGTTAGGGACTCGCATGTTTTAAACAATATTTGTGTTGTAACCGATGATATTCTAGAGTTGCTTTTGTTTTATGTACAGAATTTTGATCTTTCAACTAATCAACCTGTAATATATCATATTTGATTAAATATAGTAATAGCGGTTGTGAAGCTGATAATTTAAATATCATGTTAACATTATATATGGACTTGTAATATTTATTTATAAGCACATATAGTAAAAGATTATTACAATCGAGTGTGTTTGAAAACCCGCGGATAACTGTATATACACAGGAGCCAACAATTTAAATAACACGTGATGATACTATAAGATTTTGTTATTTAAATGTTTGTGGCTTAAGAAAAAAACTCCGATGCCCTGATTTTGTTGATATTATACTTAATCATGAGATTTGTATTTTTGTCGAAACGAAACTCACTGATCATGATATGTAATAAGCCCTCCGGAGGTATTGCTATAATTTGTAACTAAAGATTAGAACAAAGTATTAAATTTCATAACACTTATAGCGAATATGATCAATGGTTTAGTCTGACTACGATTGCCCACTTTGACTCCGATTAAATATTTGGCTGTGTGTACATACCGCCTGAAAATGCTCCATACTCCTCTGAAGACTCATTTGAAGAAATAGAAAATGAATTATTAAAATTTACACAAGGCAAAAACAATGTCGCTTTGGTTGGGGACTTTAATTCAAAAACAGGTATTGAACAAGACTACATAGTACCAGACGACGCCATTATTGACATATTTGACTTGGACGGGATCTCGACATGCTAGAATTTATGCAAGATTTTGAAAACATGAACTGACTCAATATTCCGCTACAGAGAGTAATAAGCTGCACCAACAGACCTAATCGTCATAGTCACTTGCTTCTGAGTTTGCGTAAAATAAATAATATCTACATAGCCAACCCTAGAGTCGGTGACGATAAAGGAAAAGGTGAAAGAACTTGTAAAGACAAAAGTGTTATTGATCACTAGATATGTTCGTCGACATAATTTCCCTTTCCTTTTGTGTTTCATATTGAAGAATTTATTTCTTTATTCTCTGACGACTGTCATTGTGCGACCGAATTTAAAATACGCGCAATTGTCACTAATGGAACTAATGCTAATTACGCGTATAGAGGACAGTAATGACACGTCTTTTGAGAAATGGAACTGTAAAAAGAAAATTGTGTTTGTCAACTATCTTAAATATGACTGCGAGGATGTGGCCTCTGGACTTGATCATGAACTAGTGACGCGATGAGACGATATTCGACAGGCTGATATAGATAATATTAAACAAACTCTTAATGTTAATTTCATTAATGCTACAAAAAATGTATTCGGAAAAACTTTAAAAGACGCCAATAAAATAAATAAACATGAAAACTCGAAACCTTGGTTAAATGACGAATGCGCTACGGCTGGCAAAAAATTCCACACAGCATGGAAGCGGTATAGTTTTGTAAAGAATGCTCTACCTTTAATGAACTGACATATTATAATGCGCAAACAACACCGTATACACACCAAACAACAATCAGAAATTAATGACTTCATATGATGTGTTCTTTTCCAACGACCTAGATATTGACACACAATATTGTTCTAAAACCTAAAACACAGCAGATCTCTACCATTATCGATTCTTATTGAGCTCAAAATTACAACTCATCGACTTTTGATCATTCTTATAAGTGGAACTGTTTCGCTCAATCCAGAGTCGTAAAACCCTTGCAAAAATTGCTGGAAGCCAGTTGTTAGACACCATAGAGCTGCTGTGGTGCGATGCCTCCTACTACTGGTGGCATATTAAATGTGCTAAAATTACACCATCAGAATACATCGAGTTATAGGAATCCGTTGACCCATGGCTATGTAGTGACTGTGTCCCATATTTCAAGTTTACTGATGACTTTTTCGACACTATTAATATCAGTGAAATTCATACTGATATTAATAGATCTGTTTGGAAATCAAAGTATATCTCGTATTGATATACATACATCTGATGAAGAACAAAATGACATTTTTGAACAACTTTGTGATAGTAGAAAGAAACACCCTAATAACTTTCTTATCTAAATATAAACAGTATGCGATATTAATGTGACGAACTGAAGCAGATCCTTCTTGATAAACTAGTAGACTGTCTTATAATATCTGAAACAAAATTAGACTCTTCTTTCAGAGACTCCTTATTTGAAGTAGACGGGGACAAGCTGCAGAGACGAGACCACAGTGGAGGACTGTCAACTTTCATGAGAGCAGATATACCAGCTCGGAGAAGATTATACATTGAATGTAAGACACTGGAAAACATTGTGTTTGAAATTACTATTGAGAAGTCAAAACGGAATTTTTTTACTATTTACAGATCACCTCTATGTCCAAATGTCAGTTTCAGTAATAGTTTGAACATTTTACTTGATAAAGGTTCCAAATTTATAGAAAACTATATGGTTGTTGGAGATTTGAATTTTGCTTCATTGATTTCTGAAAAATCAAAGACACTTGATGACATCTGTGCAATTTTTGACCTTACAAATAATATTACCAAACCTACATGTTTTATGAAGGGTAAAGAACCACCATAAGTTGATGTGATACTTACTAATAGAGGTGATAAATGTTTTAAAACACTTAATTTTAATACTGGTATCAGTGATTGTCACCATATGATATCCACTTTTATTAAAGGTAAAACACCAAACTATGAAGAGGTCAAATTACAATACAGAAGTTTTAAAAAATGTTGATATTGACAATTATGATTCTGATCTTGAGAAAATTGAAAATCAGTTCATACTATAGATGATTGTAACATATTATACAATGATTTTGAACAGAAAATGTCAGATGTTATTAATGAACATGTACCATTGAAGCTGAGATATCCTCTCAATGAATCTATACCTTTTTAAATTGAGAAAAGCTATTTAAAAAACAGATGCTTCGTAATAAATATGAAAACTAAAACCAATAAATCATGGGAAGCCTATAGAAAGCAAAGACTTTTTGTAAACTAAACTTAAACGTAAATCCATCAATACCTATTTTCATGAAAGATGTGCTGGAGGACAGGTGTCAGAACATTTTTATAGCACTGTTAAACCATTTTTATCAAAAAAGTCATGTAATGGGCAACAGAAAATTGTATTAGTTGAAAATTGTAAAATTATTTATAATAACAAGGAGGTATGTGATACTTTTAATAACTTTATGACATTGGCAAGGACATTGTTTTTGATGAAAAGGACACGGGTGTCAGCTATTCTATTGGATCTTTCGAAAGCTTTTGGCTGTCTGCTACATGATATTCTTTTAAGCTAACTCTGCTTATGGTCTATCTTCAAAATCAGTGAAATTACTTCAAAATTATTTAACTGGTCGTAAGAAACAAATTAAGCTTCATGTTCTCAGTGACAAAAGGTGTACGTCAGGTTTTATACACGGTCCCCTACTTTTTAACATTTTTATGATATATTTTATTTTATTGAGTATGGTACTTTATACAATTATGCTGAAGATAATACCTTATCTTATGCTGATTATGATTTTGATAATTTAATGTCTATTATTTCAATTAAAAGTACTATCTTGATTGATTGGTTCAAAATTAACTGTATGCAAACTAATTCTTATCAATTTCAGGCTATTGCCATGGGTAATAAAACGCATGATATGAAGCCACTTTTTAATATTGAGTCAGCTGTAATAACTTGCGATGATGTAGTAAAATTACTTGGGATCGGTATACATGTAGATTACCAATTTAATTTTAATCAACATATTAAAAATATATGTTGTAAGGCCTCTCAACAACTTAAACGCATTGGTTGTTTTCTCTCAAAATTGAATAAGCTCACCATTTTTCACACCTTTATTCTTTCGAACTTTAATTTTTGTCCTTTGGCTTGGCATTTCTGCACTAAAGGTAGTTCTGCTAAATTGGAAAAAATTCAGAGAGAGAGCCTTACGATTCATATATGATGATTACAAGAGTACATATGATGAATTATTATATTGAGCAAAAGTAACATCACTTAAGATGAGAAGGATGCCTACGACGACTATTGAATGTTTAAATTTATATAAATTATCACCACCTTGTTTACAGGACCTTGTCGTTTTAAGAAATTCAAATTATAATTTTAGATTTTAGATATTCCAATATTGCAGATATACCTAGAGTACGAACAACTACCTATGGTAAGAATTCTTTTAAATATGCTGCTGCTGTTTTATGGAATGACCTACCTGATGATTGTAGAAAAACCTCAAATTTTAATCGGTTTATGAACATTTTGAATAATAATCTTGGAATGGGAACAACTGTAAATGTGATATATGTGCTGATATACCATCTAGGTCATTACCAAATTTGCTTTTTAGTTTGCTTGTATGCTTTTATGTTGCTAATCTTAGCTTAGATTTACTATCTACTATTTTTTAGTTGCTAGGTCTTTTATTTTCATTATTATTTCATTTCATTATGTTTTCCTAGCCAGCTCTTCACATCTATGTCTCTTGTATGTTTCTACTGTTTTATTTACTGTGCATGTTCTGTTATACATTAATTGATATTGTTATTAATGTCGGTCAAAAGCACATCAGTGCTTATATTTCTTATTGTGTATATATATGCCGACTCTAAATAAAAGTTATTTATTTATTTATTTATTTATTTATTTATTTATTTATTTATTTATTTACTACTTAAAAATTGGAGCTTCCCACTATCCACGTCATAGTATCAGTTAGTTTATTCCTTGAAGAAAATAGGAAATTTCTATTAACCTTTTATGATTTTAGAAATACATTCTTATAGATAAATCGCACATTTTATTTTGATACATATTCGGTGTATGTGTTATATTTGTACATTTTCTGTATATATTTGTAAATATTCCAACCAAAATTTGTTCATTTGATTGGATTATATGTGATTTAAATTTTACAACATATTTAGGTTGACATTTACATGTATTATGCACCTGTATGTAATCTTCAACACATCATCACATTCAAGACTCAAGTAATTTACTGACCAGTTTTACATTTGGTTAATTATGCACCATGTTAAAACTACTGATTATAGGAGGAAAACATTCAACTTCAAAATGGACATGGATAATGGTTTAATAATATACTGTACATGTAAGATGTGAGGGATATTAAAAATTGATCATGCAACACACTAGTCAAACTTCCTATTCTGACTGATTTATAAATTGTGTACTGGAATAAAAGATAAAATATATTCATGTTGATGCATATGGATTATGTTCATAGTTTCAAAACCTGTTGCAGATTATCACATTAATTTCCATTTCATTTTGTCTTATTTTGATTTGTTTGTTGTGTTCATCCTACTTTCAGAAATTTTTCAGCTTTATAATGCCATGTAGTTTTTTATTGGGGAGGAAGCTGGTGTGCCAGGAGAAAACTCCTAACTTTCCACAAGGTCAAAACGGGTCAAGAAATCCTGGAAAAGTTTTGGAATTTATCAGTATAAAAAATTACAACAAAGTTCCAGGCGAAAAATTTCTACTGTGCCTTTATCTCATATTTTGTGTTAAATTGCAAGTGTCAATTACACTGTCATGCTAGAATCATTCATGGAAAATGGTCACATAGTTCTTGACAAGTCATGGAATTTTTACACAAAGAATGAGTATAGACCATGTTTCGGTAGGAAAATTGGCAATTCTTGTCAGTTAAGATAGGAGTCAAGCACACCCTGCCAGCAGCCAAGCCCAACCTGCAACCCCTGTGTTAACAGTGATCAAAATTAGATGACTAACTACCTCAACCACTCTGCCACCGAGTCCCTGTCTTAAAATATTCAGTCTCGGAGTGATTTTAATTAGCCCAAGTGAAATAATTTTTCATATACTAGTACATGTACATTTGTTTCATGGCAAGAATGAGACTTGTATGGTACTAGTTTACATATACTGTATGTACCTTATCTGCTGGACCAGTTAAAAGAATAAACCCATGTTTTTTTAAGCAAAGGACTGGATGGTTATGAATGAATTGTTAAGTTTATCAACAAGGTGTTCCAGAAGTATACAATAAGTGGCAGAAAAAAATATAAAATATAAAACAGTGCAAACAGTTCAATAACAGATAATATTTGTAAACCCCTGGGTGTTGAATCACAACCAGCTGAGTCATTCAGGGTAATGGGACATCTTAGCAGATCATAAATTGTCACATGAGCTACATAATTGTATTAAGAATAATTTATAAGTACTGGTATGCTTAATACTAGACCATAATTAAAGGTTGATGATCTGTTTATTAAAGTTCTAGAGGACCCAATTAACAAAATCATGGACTTTAAGTGTCCTATTTGGGGGACATGAAAGTTAAATATGATTGCAAGTCTAACTTAACTAAATTGAAAAATACATTTAGTTTTTGGCTCCAAATTGGGGTTTAAAAAATGTATTGGTAATCTAGATTTTGCATATTGAATCTGTTGATACAAAATATATTTCCAAGTAACTTGTCCTATATATCAAAATAGTGTAATTTTGTGAACATGTATATGGTCATGTTTTGGAATTGAACATGAACTAGTACACATAAATCTTATTTACTTAATTTCTTAAATACTGCTTACCTAAAAGGAATAAATGCAAAAGCTGCAAGTGCAGTTTTTTTACTATGACAATGGCACTTGTTTTTAATTATTCAATAAATATGCAAGACAAAGAATTAAAACCAAGCTCAAACTGTCCTATATTGGGGCTTGTCATAATATATAAGTAACTACATGTAGTATGGCAAACTATGTAGTTCTCCTCTAGGTTAAAATGAGCTGCAATTCTTGTATGTGTATGCAGCTTAAAGTCAACATGGCAGGCAGCTTAGTTATGACAGTGTATGGGATGTTATTTAGATTGTTTAACTTGTTATGGTACTGGCCCATAAGATCTAAAATCAAACTAAATGTGCAAATGCAAAAAATGCAACTTGTTGAGCTTGTCTATATATATCAAAGGAATATTCTTTCGGTGTAATGCAGGCAAATACAAAATAGCATGTACACCACTATGTGCATGTATGAAAAGATTATAAATGCTAATAAAGGCTAAACTTTTTAGTGTCCCATTTCATTGATCCCTCAATTTATATCAGCAGACACTGAATTATGCATTTGCAAATAACAATTATCAATTAGTCAATTACAATTTGTTTGGAACTCTATGCCACTTTCAGTAATTTTTTTAGCTATATACTGATATCCAGGTTTTATTTGATGGAGCTAGACAGAGGAACCCAGTAAGTGTATACACAAGTACTGCTTTGGTATAAAAGTTAATATATTTTGTTGAAATATTTCAAGGGTACATCATTAACATCTTTAATTTCTGGATTTTTTTTTTACATCTGTAAAAGGTACATGTATAAATAACCAAACACATCCTTTATGCAGGCTTGTGGGGGGGGGGGTGGAAATAAAGTGGGGTCTAAAATATAATACTGCTAAGAACACTTCCTTTCTCCCTATATGCTCTTTTTGCTCAGTTTGGAATTACTTACTGTCTGGTTCTTCTGGACTAATTGTGTCCAAAAAAATCCTACCCCCCCTTTCTACAAAAAGTAGTAGTTCCCTACAGAGTCATATACTGACACATGCTTACATAGCTAATGTCTTGTTACATATATGGATATAAGATTAATATTATTTACGATTTATAGTACAAACATACAAATATAAGCTTCGTCTTCGTGGAATTGACAAGGTCCAAAATATTCGAGAAGAAAATAAAAAAAACGTATCATTAGCTGTCACACACCTTATTTTGTGTTGGCGCACGTTTAAATATAAGATACATGATATATTTTTATCAATTTCAAATCAAATTACCGAAGTAATCACATGTGCTTTAAACCTCGTGTGTTTGTTTACGTTCGACATGCAGATTTTGTAAAAACGATTTTGATTGGTACTTCTCTTCGACCCGAAAAATATATATGTATGTTGTCAGGGGTGATGATGGAGCGAACGCGGACTCAGAACCCCTGACTTGGGAGGATGATGTAACATATACAAAATCGCCCATTTCACACCTGTAGCTGAAGTTTCTGTTCCAGCAATGAAAAGGTCTCTCATTGTACTAACGAACTGAAATTCTGCATGAAATAAATATCATGTTTATTTCTGTTAATTTTTTGTAGAACTTAGAATTTGTTATTAATTATATAAAACAGGTGTAATGTTAGTTCTTCAGTTCTATTTGACAATTTTATTGCTAGCATGTTTCTTTTTGAATTGTCTTTACATGTACGTTCGTTTGAAATCCTTTGTGATAAACATTAGTGTAGGAATGTATAGTATTGCGCGCAAAAAATTTAGGAACCTATTTCTGCACATTCATGTTTATCGTGTAAAGAAAGTTAAACAAATAAACATAATATGTATGTGTATTATGTTGTGGCTTATCAACATGTCCCTATAATTATTGCTAATATAATATAATATCTGGTTTAAAAGGTAGAACGCGTTCAAAAAGGACAGAACGTGTTCTCATTAAAAGTTATCTTATTTAGTTTAAAATATAGAACTTGATCAATATTGATTATATTTGTTCAACATTTTGTGTTTAGGTAATGCTGCTATCAACGTAACTGTTATAATCACCGGGTGTCGTCTGCTTATAGCTGAGAATTCTTTGCTGTCCAACCCCTACTCCCACCCCCCACCCCCACCCGCAAAAAAATCGTTGGACTCCAGAGATTTCTTGGAATAGTGTGCTCAAAGTTACTTCTTTTTCAAAAATTTCATCATTTATTCTTATAATGCTAAAGCCCCGTATGTAATGGTAAGAGATCAGTGGTAACAAACAAGTCAGATTAGTAGATACCGAGAACTGATCAAACGTCAAATTAAAGGATGGAACAAAAATGCCATGGCCACCAATAGCCCTATACACATTTATCAAGCAACTGAATTACGATTTCTTGACAGTTGAATTAAACATCTTACCAGATGTGTTTTCCCTCCGTTAGGCATAGTAATGTTTCATAGTATTATCAAATGAATACTGATATGGACGCTATAAAGCAGTAAACATTTAAAAACCTACCAGTAAAACTTGTACTTTCGCTACTTTTGTGTTTATTTATCTTATGGATATAGGCGTCAATAAAATCTCTCAGGTTTTCTTCATCGAAAGTTTTTCTGTGTTCACGTATCCTTTCTTTTACAAATTCCGTTATTAGGTCAATATTATTTTTTAACATCTTTGCAGAAAACATGTCACCTGGCAACAACGTCAAAAACGGCATAAAGTTCAAAACTCCTGCTAAATCTGCTGTTGAAAAGTTATCATTCATAAGCTGCAAAAATCGGTTAAATGTCTCGTCATCATATTCATATCTCTCACCAAAAACGATTGAACATATAATATTTGAAATACTGATATGTATTTTATCGGTCAATATAAATGTCTGTCCATTATCTTCGGCAATCGATACCAGAAACACTTCCACTTCTTCCTGTATCCGGTGTTCCAGACTTTTTTTGCCGAACCCGAAATCGCGTAAAGCTCCAAGAGTAAATGTTCTCTGTTGCTTCCCACATGGACCGCTATTTCCGATTATTCCTTAAAATAATCAATATAGGGAAATATGTATATTTATATGAATTGGGAAAGGTAAAGAAGTGGTTTGTTGTGGTTTTAACACTTTTCTGATGTGTATCACTTGCTTAAATCAGGGATCCAAGTTAATTGGTAAGTGAGCTTTTTTAACAAAGAAACTTTTGTGACGGCTTTTCTTTAAAATCTATTGAATTGGGAATTCAGTGTGACAAAATTTGTTTATGAAATACTTCTCGAATGGTACTGGTAAATAGCAGCATGTTTTAATTATTTTTTTTAAACTGACATGATGTCACTTACAAAATTACACTGCTTACTTTCTAATTACACTGAACCCCTGTAAATGTTAGCCTGTGCATTTTTGGGACATGTAATCATGTATATAGAAAGTTTATTCATGCGTTGAATCCGTAGCGTGTTCAGTTGTGTATGAGTCCCCTATAAATAACATGACTAATTAGGGTAACATATCCATTTGTTAATATCCATGTCACTCACAATTATGTGTCAGTGTTGAACGGGCTAAGGGATAACAGTCAATCCTTTTTCTTGTAATATCTTAATAGAGTAAAAATTCAAACACACGAAGTACAGAAAAAAACTCATGGAAAAGCAACAGGAGAAATAATACAAATTATTGCATATCAATAATAAATACGTACATTCTATTGGTTATCCACTGATCAGCTGACATAAAGAAATACAAGATATAAAAGCCAGCGGTCCGATTGTTTTGTTTTCTTATATGTACTGCTGGCTAACAGTCCATATCATAAAATCGGACCGCTAGCTATGGTATACATTTCATAGTTGTTTTCCTTTCCAATAGGTTTTTTGTTTGTTTGTTTTAAATAGTTTTTAACGCCACTTTCAGCAATTTTTCAGCTATATCATGGCGTCCAGATTTTTTTTTGGGGGGGGGGGGAGGAAGCAGGAGTACACGGAGAAAACCCCTACATGCGGTATGAAAACTGGCAATCCTTTGGCTCGGGCCATATTAGTTTCTTGGTTCATATCATTACCCTTGGGCAGTCCAAGTTTTGTGATATTGCCGTCGCAACATAAACTCTTCTGTAAATAAAAGTTAAACCTATAAAGGCCGATTTACTACGCAACGTCGGGGAAAGTCTTGATTTTTATACAAAAGTAAGCTGACAATAATAAAACGTTATACGAAGTATAGAATTGTAGAAAAAAACCGTTATGAATTAAATTAAGGAACAAATTAAATTGTTTAAATTAACAAGACAAAGATTGCAACTAAATTAAATGTTTATTTCAATGTGGGTGATATTAAAACACTTAACAACAATTGAATGTAGCAATACATAATGAAGTCCACATCTCGGGACCAAAGAAATAAAACATCCACAGTCAGCCAATATACTAAGACAGGGTCGAACGTGTACTATTAATTATTGAAATGTAGCAAAGGAGATGTATTATTGTTGGTTCAACGATAAAAGGCCTAAATAATAAAATAATACCATCAATGCTTTTATAACTGTTTATCATATATTCAACAACAAATAATTGCATGTTTGATCATCATAAAATTAATCGCACAGATAACTATGGAACGCCGTGATTGTCTTATGTTGGGATGCTTTTTTATATGCTGTGGTTTTGTTATTACATGCTGTGGATCTGTTTAATAACAGAACTACACTGCATACAATAACGGAACCACAGCATATATCAAAAAGCATACCAACATAAGACAGTCACGGCGTTCCATAGATAACATTTTGCATATTTATACATATATGCCAGAATAACCCGCTTTTCTTTGCAAACATCCCGCTTTATTTTCATGATATTTTACAAAATAAATTTTTATAAATATAAATAATTTTTTGGGTTCTTTAATGATGAGTGTTTTAACTTTCGTTACCTCAAGTTTAAGCTTACCTTACCTCCTAGTAATTTCACGAACAATAGAAATGTCTGGTCGCTCTGAAAATACGTCTCCTCTTGTAACAAATGCTTCTCGGAGATTTTCAAATCCATTTATAACCACAACCCATTTGGATCCAATTGATGCGCTGAAAATGTCTCCATAAAGTTTTCTCCAGTCCCGAAAAACATACACATTATCGTTATAGTATTTCCGACTACCGGGATGGTATAGGGCCCTGGTGGAAATCCCTTAGGTCTTCTTGATCGCACCCAAAACAACAGAATTATCCCTATTGCCAAAACAACTGGAAATGCATCGATCCCCATGGCGGATAAAGCAAGTAAAATAATCATTGTACCCACTGCTGGTAGTAATGAAAATAGTCGTCAAAAAAGTACATTTAAATAGACAAATTGGGCCTTCACCCCTGGCGTTCAACATTTTCACATCGTTCTACATTGTGACCTCATCATAATAATACAACGTTTTATGTAGTTCTAACCTATTTTTATTTCTTTAACATATTTATACATTTAAAGGCTTGGTGAATAAAATTAATTATAATTGGTCATTGTCTGGCGATTTTTTTTATCAAAATAAGTTTGTTATTATAATTACTTGAAAGAACAGTATTTAAATATGAGTTATGTATATATGTATTTTATTAAACACCCGCGTTCAACTTTCAAGGGTCAAATTGTGTGGTTTAAATTGACTGATTGAATAAGTAGATGGACTAAACGTTTCACGAGCAGTATTTTAGATTACGATTTGTATCATACTTTTTTCAATTCAAACTCTCAAATATACAGAGTAGACACTCGGCTTTATAAATTGTGTCATTTTTCGAAGAACTTTGAGATATAAAACATAAAATAGATTTCTAGTCTGTTTTGAGAAGACTATACAAATACAAAATCATCGTTCGTAGATAGTGACGCTAAATTAACGACGTGTTTGTAAAAATATTTTAAATTCGCAACATCATTGTTTGTCGACAGTATATGGCAAAAAGCAATTCTACCTTCAAATTGACTGATCTGTGTTTATTGGATCCGTTAATTTCTTTGCTTGAAGCTTTAATATCTGCTCGTGTTTTTTTGCGGATTAAAGAGGAAAAATGTTGCTAGAAGATTTTCAAAGAACTATTCCTATATAGGACAAACGCAGAGAACTGTTGCCATAAAATGGAAATCTCATCTCTACGTTTTAAGACATATAATAATAAGAAACGTTGTTTAATTTATTTTTATTATTTTAATTTTATTAATTTTTTATGATAAGGTTCATGAGAGCACAAAACGCTAAAGACATCTAGCATTGTTTAAACTTTAAGCATGGTGTTCTTAATCTACATATTGATGGTCTGTTGTTAAACGACTCTTAATTTATAAACGATATTATACAGTTACTGACTTGGATATAGGTCGCTATAGGTATTTCTCAACTAGAGAAAATGTTGCGGCTCTGTGAATATTATACAAATAACTAGTTTGAAATAGGTCGCTATCGGGATTTCTTAATCAGAGAAAATGTAATAGCCACCGGAGCCGTTAGACGAGGTAAATATGTATTTTGGTGGGTTGAGAAATCCTGATAGCAACCGTATATCAGTAAGTAATTATTTTATTACAAGAATAAAACCAGTATATCCTCGTTTATAGTAGCAAATCTTTCAGCAGCAGATGCGTCCATTGTTGTTGACAAGATTTTTGTGTGTTATAAATGCGTACATGATCAGATACTTTGATTGGATGATTGAAATTAAGACGTGATTAGCTACTGAACATTTTGCTTTTCGATATGTTTTTAAAACAAGTTAATACTGGGTTCCACTTGACCGCGTGTGCAACTGACAAAGTAACCATATGTTAATGCAATATTAGAACTGATGCGATTAAACATGACCGGAAATTATTTTTAGACCTATCAATTGTATAAATATATTAGCAGCAGACCCGTTATTATTGATGACAAGAAATATGTTACAGACTCGTGTGTGAATCAGCTAAATTGATTGAATGATTGTGATTTAAACGGTTTTTTTTGTTTTCATTCTAAATAATTGTACTTTTCGATCCATTTGTACGGTAAAACAAGTTAGTATAGTAATAGTATACCGCTTGACCGCTTAAATGCGATGTTTGGTATAAAACTGTGCTGCGGATAGAAAAAAACAACATTTTGATTCAAGTTTATATATTTGTTCCTCTCATACAATTCGCCTAACGATACTTTCACATAAACGCCTCTTAATCTTTTTTTTTTTGGTTATATTACGTGAAATCGGCCTACAATAATTAGATATGAATGGAACAATAACGCCTACATGTAAAATTGCTTTCCTATAGTTGCCTATATAGAGGGCATTGTCATGATATCTTGACTGCACAACGTAGAGTGGTATTGCCTGAACATTGATAATGCCCGAGCCGAAGCCATGGGCATTATCAATGTTAAAGGCAATACCACTGTCCCGTGGGCTGTCAAGTATCATGACATTGCCCTCTATATAGGCAAATATTATATTTATTTCACTGAAGTAAAAAAACTGTTTGTGTTGCTTGTGTTTGGTTTTCAAATTCAGTTTAGCATGTTTTTGTTGTTCAATATTTATTTAATCTACAAGTATATTGAAAAAAAATATAAAACGTATGTTTGGTATGTACGATTTTTTATGCGTGAATTAATCATTTAGTCTCAACAAACATAAATTTACTGATATGAAATAATTAACAAATAGTTCATGACACTGAGGGTCTATATATTTTTTAGGGCCACCAACCGGTCCATATACTGCCATATGACCCGAAGTGTCATGAACTATTTGTAATATTAAACTTTACTTTGTGTAATCTTCTATGCTCTTTTTTATTTAATCCATACGCACAATATGTACTGTCATGACTGATCATTTTAGGTTATTTTTGTTTTGAAAATTCATTTGCATATCAGTTAAATAATCTTCACTGAGATTACAAATCACATATTTGGTTATTTGTGTTTTTTGAACAGATGTGTAAATCCAATGTATATTTTATCCACAGCCGGTCATTATATGAACCGGTCCATATACTCCGGTCGGTCTATATACAATTATATGGATCGTTTATGATTACAAAGAAATCATTAAAAAATAAATCTTCAAAGTATAATATTACGTTATATTAATTGTTTCAGATAATAAATAATTTACCGAGTTCTAATTGACCATTGTGAAAGTATTAAAGTTATCTCCCTTTACTCAGTGTTGCCTATAGGGCTATTAAATGGACGCAGAATTAAGCAAATTGCATACCGTTAGTACTTTTGATTAAATGACAAAACATGAACATAGTTGGGCATATACATCGATGTTCTTTTATTCTTCAGTTACCATTGTTAAATTAATTTAAACATATATTAAACATATTTTATTTTGTTAATCAGACACAAGTAAATACATACTTACAAAGTCCTCCCCGCATTACCAAAGTATATACATATACTAGAACAAAGAACATCACAAGATACAAAAACGTATACACAATTTCAAATGGGAAATAACTACATATTAAAAGAATCAAAGTCAAAGTCAATAGTGGCTGAAGGGGTTTCCGGTTGACTCTAATCACTACACCACACAAATAAAAATCTTCTGGATCTCTTAACATATTCAAACACTTCTCTAAAAATACTTACATTTTGTTCATAAGTAAGTTCTAAATTGCCACAAGTAAGCGTATGTAAATCAATGTTAGTTCCATTTTGTAGCCGTCTAAGACTACCAGTAAGATCTACTCTTTTGTTATATATGAGAACTTCAAACAAAAAGCGGTTTGCATCTTCAATATGAATACCGCAGACACACGATGGATTTGAAATACGGTTTGATCTAAATAAATTGTTATTAAGAAAGGGTGCTGAGCATCTTAGTTGTGTTAATATTATGTTTAATTTTTGGGGACCATATACATAGTGTCTTGGGATTTCCAGCAAAACAGAATCTATCCCTAAAGTATTTTTAAAGGCCCAAAAAGTGTTAACATTTTTTATATTAGGATTAATTCTATTCCGTTGCCTAATTAATGATTGATAAGTGAGAGAAAGTCTAAAGTATGGTAATATTATGTCCTTACCATTTCGCAATTGATAAGGACTTAACTTTTGAACTTAAGTGGAACGAGTCTACTTATGCTGGTTTTGTATTGTATAAAACATTTGTAACCTTCATTTCTTTCTTCTTTCCGCAAAAGATTCCCAACAATTTCGGTATATACTGTGTCTAATTTGGTACATATAAGCAATTTTGTTACTATTCTTGCTGCTTCTGACTAAAGTTGTTCCAGTTTGGAAGCATTGCTAACACCAGTTATCTCAGACCTCAGACGCGTTTTCAAATAAAGGTCTAAAATAAGTAATGAAGAGTTTTTCTAAATTATTTCGACTCAATTGATATTTGTGTTTTCTCAGAACATTCAAATGTTTCTTTACACTTATTATAACAGTATAAATGTTAGTATTACATTTAGCATCATTACTAAATATAACACTGAAGTGTTTATGGCATTTTGACAATCTTGATTGTGACGCCATTTAATGTAATTGTAATGCAAGGGATTTTAGCACTTGAAAAAACACGATTTCGGTTTTTTCAGGATTAAATGACACGTGCCAACGCTTTGACAATTCATCCAACTCCTTAACAACTCGATCAATTACAGTCTTGATTTGTTCTTGATCTTGATCTGAGTAGTTAAATGAACTGTCGTCAGCAAATAACCTGCATTGTGAGGTAAATTTTTCGGCAATATCATTAATATAAATGATCAATAGCAAGGGTCCTAATACATATCCTTGTGGTACACCCGCAGATATACCACATAAGGATGACGATGCAGTATTAACAAGTTTAGCTTTTCTAAAAAGCTAACCGTCTCTTAGCTGCATTACAAATCTTATGGATTTATTAAAGTATCTGGGTTTTTTTGGAATTTATATGTAGGATAGGTAAACAATGTACATGTACCTTGTAAGGACTTTGTTTACGCTAAACTATTATCCAATAGTGCTTGAGAGATTTAAATGCCTGCCGTCACTTCACACGTGCTTTTTAAAAATAATTAAACAAAAGTTGACTCCCTAAACAAATGTTCAAAATGAGCGGTAAAAATATGTTATGTTAAATTTGCATCAATATCAGAACGAAAATACAGATACAGAACATATATTTTTGCCTAACCCAAACAGCTTTAAAGAGTAGGGAGATTTTGGTACAATGTTTACCTTTTAATTGTTCATTGACCAATGCATTGAATAAAATAGAAGTCAATATGTGGAACGTAACATTACTACACTAAAATACTGATTTAACGAAAATAAGAACGTCGTAAAATAAGATATCGAACATATATTTTTTTCCAAAACAGCTTTATAAGTTTGGGAGATTTTGGTACAATTTGTTCACTGACCAATGCATCGAATGAAATAGAAGTCAATATATGGAACGTAACATGAATACACTAAAATACTGATTACAACCCCGAGTCAACCTAAGAACATATCGAAATTTCAGTACACATACTACTGCGACCTTGACGTAAACCAATGAAATGACAAAAATATTTATAGATTTAGTAAACTACCCAATCAAGTAACAGAGAGTCATTTACTCCGAAGACTGATCGTCATTTGACTATGTATACCGTCTCCCATGGGAGACGGTAATGACAACTTTTTATTTCCTTGATTCAAGATACCCTTTGTACCAACGTAGCAAATAGTTTTTAATATCATATGCGTGTAATTGTATTTAAAAGCTCATCATGCCATACTGTATCGAATGCCTTTGAAAAATCGCAAAATACAAATCAATGAATTTCTCCTATTTCCACAGAATTCAGTATACAGTTGTACATTTCAAGTAACTGGTGAACAGTATAATATTGGAGTAAAAACCCTGATTGGTATTCATATTTCTAAGTGTTTGAGACTAGATGATTATAAATATGTTTATGTATGATTCTTTCCTTGACCTTACCAACACAGCTTCTAAGGGATGTTGGTCAATAATTTAAGGGTAACGAGTGGTTTCCTTTTAAAACAATTGGTATTAAATTAGCAAGTTTACATTTGGGAAGGAAATCAGCTCTGCTGTAGAGATCTATTAAACAATATTTGCAAATGAATTACTATTTTTTTCTGGACAGATTTCTAACATTTTGTGACTAATTATGTCTGGACCCGAAGCTTTGTTTAACTTTTAAGTTTTAATAATATCAATTATTTCACTTGTTTATATAGAAATTGTCTCAATGTTCGGTTCTAAAAGTAACAAATTACCGCATTTATGTAATTTAGCCGATAAATCGCTGAATAATTTTCATTTAAAATCGAACATTTACTGGTGTCATCACATAAAATATAGCACTGGTACGATCAGATGTTACGTTTCGGATTCGACGACTGTATCAAAATTTTCATTATTTTCCAGTTTGTTTTAGAAGTGGACGCATTTTCAAGAATATTATCCCAAATTTTGTTCGATTTTTTGTGTGCAATTTTCTTCATATTGATGACACTCTTTCTCTGCTGTTTATATCTAGCAATGTCCCTATCATTTTTAAACTTTAGAGCTGTTTCTAAATCGATCCCGTTTCGGCGCATTTCTCTTCTTAATTCGTTTTGTAAACCATTATGGTTTATCGCTTTTATGCACCGTAACCAATTTGGTTTGGTATTCATTCGCTCGAAATTGTCAAAAAGTGGTTAGAAAATATTGTACAGATATCATGAGCGTCTGTATCTACAGGAAATAAATCTTACCGGTTTGCTTGTTCAATCGTACTTTCAATTTTTTTTATCTAGTCTATCATAGATCCAGACACTTAAAAGTATCGGTATTTTTTTTCTATGAAGAAGATACAAGCTCGATGATCAGATATGTATAGCGGAATCAGAATAACTGTACGTCAAAGAGTCGCTAATTATTATTGGGTCAAGCAAGGTACTACTTCTATCAGTGACTCGGGTCGGTTTTGTAATTATATTTCGCAAGTTGAAATGGTTCATGGTATCTAACAGTTAATTGTTGCTTTTGTTGAGTAAATCGGTAAAATGTTAAAGGCTGCCCCTGAAAAAAAACCCCGCGTTTTTGCAAGTAGTTTTTGACCTTTCAATGTTAATTTTCATATGGGTTTTACCCCGCTTATTTGATTACTATTTTGTTGAAAGACATTTTTTTTAAATAATTAAACGATCAATTAAGAGAGAGATTATATGTTAAAGAATAGGTGGTTTAGTGGCGTTATTAAAAATATAGGTTCCTATTGCTTTTCTGACTGAAAAATGAAAAAAAGGCGAGTCATTTTTTTCAAATTTCCTCGAGGTGTCCTTACGTATTCGAAATTAGATTTCTTCCTTCAGAATGTGTTTAAAACTGCTTTATTGTGTATTTTCTTAACACGCAGACTGCATTTCTTTCCCAAATATATTTATTTCAACAATCATTATTGCCCAATCGCGTTTAACCTGACAGTTTATTCACACCTTATCTTGTACTCGTAAAATGGCCGCGCCCATACTGTTATGCATTAGTATATTGATACCTTTAGCAAATACGTTAACTTACAAGTTACATGTAAGATTTCAGTTCAGAATGGCAGAAACCAAATATTTGACGTGCATTTTCCATATGGTGGTACCTGCAACAAAGAATTTCTGTGCGAAAATCCTCTCTATATAACAAGTCCCCCCACGACAACACTTGCTTGTGTAAGTTGTAATGTCAAACTTCTTTATCGACAAAAATAAAAACAAAAAAGTTGTGGGGCTAAATGCAGATAGATTGTTAAGCATATTGTTTATACTTTTTTATTTTGCTATTTTTAGAACCCAATCAGATGCATCCATGTATTTTCTTCTATCTTGGGTGTATTGTAAACAAATAATTTGTTAATTGTGACCAGAGAATCAGAATGACACCGATAATAATTTCAGAGTACTACTAAAACTTGTAACATTTGGAAGTGAAATTTGACACGCCGTTTATTATTAGTAGGTGACTATCAAGACCATTCGGCCACTGAAGTAAACATGGCAAATATTCAATTATAGAAACGAACATTGTAATGGTTTTAATAACAAAAACCATATAACATAAGTATGTACAAATATAAACATAGCTCTGCATACTGAGAACATAATACGTACATCTGCAATAAAATAGTACAATGGATGAATTGCAATATAAATTCGGCATTACAATTGTAACATCTCTAAGCCAAAAGATTTCTACAACCAAGACTGACCATACATCTTTCGACATATTAATGGAAACTCTTTCACTAAAATTTCTATGGAAAATTCTTATACAACAATGTCCTTAAAATACAAAGGAATCCCAAAATGACGACAAATTAACCTTTTTTATTGGAAAGATTTCTTTGAAAAATATATATTATCTTGCTGACTATAAACTTACCTCGCCCAGAACATTTTGAATTAATTTTGCAACCGAATAAAAAATCTGCTATTTATATTGAGTTTAATTTCTAGTTTTGGATAAAAAATAAGGACAAGGACACTCGGAATAAATCATAGTATTGTCCAGTGACAACAGATGAAAACAACCAGTCGAATTGATCAAAATATATAAAATGCAAATTCTCAAGTTTACAAAAAAAACGATGGCGGGGACGACAGTCCAATATCATGATATGTTTATAATGCGGTAACAAAATATGTGCAACAACTATTATGCAGTATAATAAATCTTTTATATACAATAAAAGTCGAAACAACAATATGTCGAACAAAAACATAGGTTTCCCTATAACAATAAGCTAGGTGTAGTTTAATTTCTTACATCATTGTAAATTGTTTTTAAACAAACAATTAGAATATCCTATTTTTTATAAACTTTTATTCCCTCGAGTAGGTTGTTTGTTTGTCTGTTAAAAATTTCAGGCTTAAACTCCCTATTGCATTAGAATCTATTAAAAAAGTAATACAATCTGCATTATTAAATTAGATTGCACATATAGCATTTATCTCAATAAGCGGAACTGATCATCGAACTTATTTATATGCCTGTTTTCAAATATCAAAATGGTAAGAAAACAATTTAATGTATCACTTTTGCTACAATGATATAAATTATCAAACTAAACCAATAGTAACAGATTATAATGCTGCTAATAGGTACTATTTGTAAAGATCCAGAAGAACTATGTTATAACAGCAAGAACTCGTGATCCATTTACAACCTTTGCACCAAATGGCACAAATGACAAAATAGAATCGATGTTATCAAGCAAATGATTTGGAATTGGTCCGTCATGGTGTATCTTCATCCAGGTCTGACCTATCAGAAACACAAAAGACAACAAAGATGTGTTCTTGAATTAAGAAAGCATTTTTTTTTTCGTGCAGAGTGTGTAACATTATACTTTAATAACTTGACTTGCTTGTTTTGTTGAGTTACTATACATTGAAGACAGATAAAGCAATAATTTATATTATTACAGAATCTAGTTTAACAAAGATTATAAGAACTAGTAATAGTGTTGATGTGCAATGAACAGCTGACAATGAGAAAGCGTATAATACATATCTTTATTAATTACTATAACATTCACTTAGATAACAATTAAACTGGCAAAAGGATATATTTTGCCGAAGCAGTTTAAAACGAAATTAACTAGTCCAATACCGAGTTGGCCGGACTTCGCGCTGTATTTGTCCGATTCCCGATCTGTATTGGCCTGATTGGTATGGCTGCGTTTCGGGCCAATACAGCAATCCTTGCACCAATCACTAGGCCAATACAGAAATCATCACGAAATAATATAACATCATCCAAAATATTGCTCGCTGGACAGCATTTATAAATCAATAAATACGTAAATATGGTAAAATAAATCCAAGTGTACCAACCTACATTTTTCATTTTTTATCAGTAAAACGTACTAAGTATGCGGTATATTTATTGCTTACAAACCTTTTACGACCTTGCTGCCAACGTGAACACAAAGCTCTAAACCAACAGCATAATTAATGGAGTCCGAACTTTTATTTCTACCAGCTCCAAGCCTTAGACTTAACTCGGCACATTTTAACGAATCAATCTCCGCAACAATTCCTACAAGAAATAGAATTAATTATAACAAATTGTACAAGATGTAATATATTCATCATATATCACCCTATCAGTGCAATCTCTTCTGGCCAATCATCATAGGCGTAACAAGCGGTAAGATTCCGACAGTAACCGTACCAGTTGTTTTGTAAATTTAAATAAAAAAGTATAGAATTTCATAACAAATCGTTCAACATAAATCTTTTTTTAAATAACTTTCATATAAAACAGCAACCGTTACGATCTCAAGTGCGATTTAAGTGACAAATAATAGTACAAACTATCTATATTTAAACATTCAAAGTAAACGGGTTGTCGATCCTTTACCGACCATACCATTATTTGTCTGGGTGCGACGCTTATGAGCAAACACCTCGGGCATTTCGCGTCACAAACGATCGTTTACCCCAACCACTTCATTCCGTAGTGATTGACAATACGATATCGGTTCGTGATGACGTTACTGACCACTTTAATTATCAATTGTAGTTGAGAATCTTATTTTTAGGCCTTTGAAAGTTGCAGCCCACAAAGATTTATTTTAAAGTATGATTATGCTTGTCCCCAGTAATATAAATTATAGAACTTGAAACCGTCGACCGTATTTAAAGAACTAGTCCATCGGACTTCAATCACCTGGAGTATGCGTGATGAAGTTGTTTTTATTTGTCATTACGACTAACTAACCGTCATGCGATCACATGTGATGTAGAATTTCAGGAGGCACTGACAAATATTTAATATTTTTATGACAACCTATGCACAAGGTTACTTAGTTAATTATGTAATAGTTTCATCAAATGGAAATGGTGAGTAATTGTGCTTTGTCAAATATATAATTTAAAACTAGAATGATTTGATCACTGACAAAAGCTTCAGACATTGTAAAACTAACCGGAAACGATCTTTATAGAAGAAATACCCGTTTTCTTCCTTGAAGATGCGTTGAAAATGATATGTTGATCATTTGTCCGTATATGGATAATGTGACCAAATTTTAGTATAATCGGGCTTTGCATACTGTAACAACCATTCCGTAGTAAGAATCCAGTAACTTACATACACATTACCAAGTTGCTAATCGCCTTTCAGTTTCGGGTTTCTCAATGTTTTTTCGTTAAAACGTAATGAAACAGAGACACGAACGTCAATTAATACACAACGCACATAGCGGGTTATAAAAAACGGCAATAACTATTATCACGTATCAATAATGATTGATCTTAAACACGAAACTGAAAAAAAAAATTATGACACTTTTTAAAGATTGACTACGGCGGATTATATATGCAATTTTTTTTGGAGTAATGGGACTTAATTCGTACCCTCGCCAAAAATAAACAGTGAGGGTTCTTTATAATGAAATTGGCCTTTTAGATTGCAATGAACAAAAGTGAACACAAAAACTATTTAGAGAAATCACAACATAATAATTTACCCACAAATAGTTTATTACCTTCCTGGCGAGAAATTATTGGTGTAATGTGTTCGGCTTTTGGAAGTATTGACCAAATGTCAGCTCCAGATTTACATAGACTTTCTGCAATATTCCTGGAAACTCCCTGGGCAATTATCATTTCTTGGAACTTTTTAAGAGCTTCCCCGGATGAAATGGATGTTTTCATCAGTTGACGTGACTGCTCAATTGTCAGATTTCGTCCACTTCGATGAAGAACTTGGGCTCCTGAAAATTAAACATTAAACAAGTGGACCTGTGAGCTAATGTTCATTAGTGTTTTGTTTGTTTGAATGTTGATTTAACGCCAATTTCAGCAATTTTTCAGCTATATCATGGCGTCCAGTTTTTATCGGGGGAGGAAGCCGGAGTACCCGGAGAAAACCCCCGGCCTGCGGTAGGAAAACTGGCAATTCTTGTCAATTAAGATTGGAGTCGAGAACACTCTGACTGCGGTGAGAATCGAACCCGCAATCTCATTGTTGACAGACCACTTGATCAATAGTAGACGAACTACCTTGACCACTCGGCCACCGAGGCCCCTGTTCATTAGCGATACCACGGCCAAAAAGTATTCGGTAAACAGGATTGCTTGTTATTTGAATGGTGTTTAACGCCTTTTCAGCAATTTTTCAGCTATATCATGGCATCCTGTTTTCATTTTGAAGGAAGACGGAGTACCCGGAAATAAACCCCCGACCTGCGGAAAAAAACTGGCAATCCTTGTCAATTAAGATTGTAGTCGAGTACACCCTGCCTGCAGTGATAATCGAACCCTTAATATCAGTGTTGACACACCAATTGATCAATAATAGACGATTACCCTAACCACTTGTCAACCGAGGCCCCTCGGTAAACAGGAAGTAGATGATCAAAGAGTATAAAGCAATATGCAAAATATCAGGCTTCTGCTATAGTTGCTTAGAAAACTGGGACGAAAATTTTAGTTACGGACGGACGAACGGATGGGTAAAACAGTATACCCCCTCCTTCTTCGAAGTGGGGCTTTAATTATATAATATATGACTAGTTACACAATTTGTAACACGAGAAACTGTATATACTCAAGACTCGGTTAACAGTTTCAATAAAACTAGTCCTTAGTGGTTTAAACAATAGCTAACAAGAACAATCTAATCAGAACAAACTCGAAAAGAACATTATTTTGTAAAAAATATTATTTACCTAACTGGGTCACACGATCCATGATATCATCTGGTCCTTACCTAACTAGGTCACAAGATCAATGATATCATCTGGTCCTTACCTAACTGGGTCACAAGATCCATTATATCATCTGGTCCTTACCTAACTGGGTCACAAGATCCATTATATCATCTGGTCCTTACCTAACTGGGTCACAAGATCCATGATATCATCTGGTCCTTACCTAACTGGGTCACAAGATCCATGATATCATCTGCTCCTTACCTAACTGGGTCACAAGATCCATGATATCATCTGGTCCTTACCTAACTGGGTCACAAGATCCATTATATCATCTGGTCCTTACCTAACTGGGTCACAAGATCCATTATATCATCTGGTCCTTACCTAACTGGGTCACAAGATCCATGATATCATCTGGTTCTTACCTAACTGGGTCACAAGATCCATGATATCATCTGCTCCTTACCTAACTGGGTCACAAGATCCATGATATCATCTGGTCCTTACCTAACTGGGTCACAAGATCCATGATATCATCTGGTCCTTTTCCGTGAAGACAGGCTAGTGACTCTTCGACTTCTAGGGCGTTTCCAATTTTGTAACCTATTGGAGCATCCATTTTCGTAATTAATGCAACTGTGTGCACCCCCAAGCCGTTTCCAATGTTTACCTAAACAAAAAAGAAACGTTTACGATATATAGATGTTTTTTTGGGCAAAATAACCTCCGTCAAACAGTGCTCCGACTCCAACTCGAACTGACAGCCTTAGTTTGACACGCTAGTGATCATTTGGAACGAGAATTTACGACTTATAACTTAGCTACTCACCACCGCGCCATAATTTTAGAAAGTGACAAAACAATTTAAAAAAGAACAGTTTGTAAATTCAAATAATAATTTTTTTTAAATGTGAAAAATTGACTGTTTATTTGAAATCAACAAAATATATGTTGTCATGGTGGCACGTACAAATAGAATGCCATAAGAACAAATCATAAATTTTACTCCGTTTTTCTTTGATCGGGGTATATAGTGGTCCTCATGTCCGTCCGTTCGTCCGTCCACATTTGGTTTGCGGATGATAATTCAAAACGTTTGCATCCGATTTGAATGAAACTATGGGATATCGTTATATATTAGGTTGTTAAGAAGCCTATCGATTTTGGGGGATATCCGTCAAATTTCAAGGTATCAGTCCACTAAAAACGATAGAAATGTTTACAAAACTGTTGTTTCCGGACAATAACACGATAAATTTGCATCCGATTGGAATGAAACTTTGGGATATTGTTATATATCAGGTTGGTAGGAAGTCTATTGATTTTGGGGGAAATCTGTCAAATTTTAAGGTCGCAGTCAATAAACTAGAGGCTCCCAGGAGCCTGTAATCGCTCACCTGGAACCCAAATGACTTCAACTATATTTAAAATTTTTGAAATTAACAGTTTCAGTCTAGTTGTTATAGCTTTTAAGTTACTGTGCAAAAATAAAACATTTCTTCAAAAATTTTAGTTAAGTACGATAACTCCTGTAAGGTGCCATCAGACAATTTCAGAAAATTAAATGGTTTGTAGGCCTTGTCCTTTAGGGTAATTGAGAAATTTACAGTTTTACTCTAGGTGTGTTATAGACTAATTTATAATACAAAAACTGTTCATTTGTCCAAATTCATAATTTAAGGGAAATAACTCCTATAAAGAGTCATCTTGCAATTTTAGACTAAGCAATCATTTGTAGGGCTTTTATTGCTGATCATTTGTGCAATTTACAGTTTCAATCTAGCTGCTATAGTTTTCAGGACAAAAATGGAAAATTTCACACAAAATTGTCATTTAAGGGGAAAGACCCCTATAAAGAGTCATCTGACAATTTCAGACCAATTAAGTGAATTGTAGGGCTTTTATTGCTTATCATTTTTGCTATGTATAATTTCACTCTAGCTGTTATGGTGTTTAAGTTACAGGACAAAAACCGAAAATTTCATAAAAATTGCAATTTAAGGGCAATAACTCCTACAAGAAGTCATCTGACAATATCAGACTTAAATAGTGAATTGTAGGGCTTGCATTGCTGATCATTTTTGCTATTGACAGTTTCACTTTAGCTGTTACAGTTTTTAAGTTACAGGACAAAAACAGAAAATTTCATAAAAAATTGCCATTTATGGGTAATAACTAATATAAGGAGTTGTCTGACAATTTCAGACCAATCTAGTGAATTGTAGGGCCTTTATTGCTGATCATTTGTGCAATTTACAGTTTCAATCTAGCTGCTATAGTCTTCAAGTTACAGGACAAAAACGAAAAATTTCATAAATAATTGACATTTAAGGGCAACAACTCCTATAGGGAGTCATCTGACAATATCAGTCTAATACAGTAAATTGTAGGGCTTGTATTGCTGATCATTTTTGCTAATTACAGTTTTACTCTAGCTGCTATAGTTTTTAAGTTTAATACGGGACAAATAGGGAAAATTTCAAAAAATTGTCAGTTAAGTGCAATAACTCATATAAGGAGTCATCTGACAATTTCAGACATGTAGGGCTTTTATTGCTGATCATTTTTGCCATTTACAGTTTCACTCTACCTCTTATAGTTTTCAAGTTATATTGTAAATACCAAACATTTTGTCAAAAATCGTCATTAAAGGGCAATAACTCCTACAAGAAGCCAATACACAACTTCACTCTAATAGCATCTATTGTAGACCTTAATGTGCTGATCAATTTGAAGTAACGGTTTTCTCTATAGATATTATAATTTTTGAGATAATGAACAAAAATGTCTGTTGACACCCATGTTCTATTGTTAGTAACAGCGGCCATCTTTGTCTGTTGATCAACACCCTGGGTACAAACTTGAAACTAGGAACCCTAGGGATGATTGTGGTAAAGTTTGAAAAAAATTGGCCAAGTGGTTTCAGAGGAAAAATTTGTGAAAAAGTTTACGACGGACGACGGACGCCAAGTGATGGCAAAAGCTCATATGGTGAGCTAAAAATGTTTACACAAATGTTGTTTCCGGACAATAACTCAACAAGTTTGTATCTGATTTGAATGAAACTTTGGGATATTGTTATATATCAGGTTGGGAAGAAGCCTATCTATTTTGGGGGAAATCCGTAAAATTGCAAGGTCGCAGTCCACGAAAAACGTTACAAATTTTTACAAAAAAGTTTGGTTTTTTTTGACAATAACTCAAAAAGTTTGCATCCGATTTGAATGAAACTTTGGGATATTGTTATATATCAGGTTGTTAGGAAGCCTATTGGTTTTGGGGGAAATCCCAAATTTCAAGGTCGCAGGGGTATCAGTAATCGCTAGATCGACTTTGTCTATTTTAAAACAGAAATCTTTGTCCATTAAAATTTGAGTCGAGCACACCCAGCTTGCAGTGAAACTCGAACCCGCAACCTCAGTGTCGACATGCCCGTGATCAATAGTAGATGACTAACTACCTTAACCAGTCGACCATGCCACAGTGCCTGATAAGTCCTTTAGTATTATATACATATTCAAGAAGTAAAGAAAATATAACAATTGATTTTATTTATTGTATTAAAGGTTTATTTACCATTGTGCTCGCCAGTTCACGAGCCGCATCTTCTGTTTTGTTAAAGGCTCCAT
Source organism: Limnoperna fortunei (assembly GCA_944474755.1). Lineage (NCBI taxonomy): Eukaryota > Metazoa > Mollusca > Bivalvia > Mytilida > Modiolidae > Limnoperna > Limnoperna fortunei. The sequence goes on from OX104118.1 coordinate 61,068,084, forward strand.
TACCACATTTGACATCTAAAACTAAAGCATCAACTTGCTCAGCCGCTTTCTTAGATATGATTGATGCTGTAATGAAATCAATTATGTTGAATTTGTACTGAGCATACTTATGAAGATGGAGAGTTCATTTAAGCATGTTTTCGTACATATAAAAAGTAGCTTTCTCAAATGTAAACGGTCATGCAAGTATAAAAGCAATCAGACTGCGATAATTTATAGAAAATTTGTTTAAAGCATTACCTGCTATTAAAGCTATGTTTTCGACCGTGCCTGAAACGTCACGCGCTGCGTATAAAATCTTGTCGGCTGGTACAAGTGATTTTGTTTGTCCCACAATGCAACATCCTACTTTGTCAATGATCTTATGCATTTGTGATTGCTCGATGCAAACTGTAAAACCCGGTATTGCTTCTAACTTGTCAAGGGTTCCGCCGGTAAAACCAAGTCCACGGCCTGATATCATTGGAACCTAAAATGTTAACAACAGTTTATTTAGTATAAAATAAGCACATACATCTCCAAGTCTTTGTGTCATTCTTTCAGTAACACTAAATTATTCTGTAGTATATCTTCTACATAATTTGTAGATGTCAAAAATAACCCTAGCGTAGTTTGTTTTCAATAATGCTTATTCCCTTTTCTTAATATTTTGTCTTTCAAACACATATTTATTTGGGACAGATGAATTATCAAAAGATCAACATAACTATTTTTGGCTAAGTAAAAGTACTTTATAAAGAAAACAAATTGTTATGTACACCATCTTCTAAGTAAAAATATCTGTATAAACACTCTCCAAATGGTATTTCTTATTATCCAAAAAGTTTTAAAAACCTAAGAAGTAATTCATAGCTTGATAGAATCAGATTTTTATCTTAGGTTTGCGACTTAACCTAAATTGTGTGTTTGGTAATAATGATTCATACAAAACAATTGGTTTTTGATAGAAGCATATTTCATGGGATATCTCAGGCGAATCCTTTATGGCCACAGATAAAATAACGACATAAATGGTCACCCCGTTGTAAAACAATGATAAATCACAGCCTCTGTGAATTATTTCTTTTTTAATAAGACAATCACGGAACATGCATGGTATTTACGTCCCCGTTTTGTCAATGTAACACACAATTTATTGCAACGGATGTCAGAACGGCAATCAGAAACACCGAAACATGAACGTTGCTGTGTTTCCATAAGTGCTGAAGTGTGCGCGTGAGCTCATCTTTACTGGATAATCTGTACCGGAAATCAACCACTAAAAGAAGAACACCACTACCAAAACCCTAATGCCTTATATTTTGTGTGTCGTTAACATTACATCTTTGTAAAAGACACAAAATTAAAATATTTAATGTTAAGAAAAACAATTTCATATCGACTTAGTCCTGTTATTTTGATATCGGGGTTAGTATACTGTGACAAACATCGATCAACAAACAACATAGGAAAATGCCGTGACAAATTGTTGGAAGAATTTCCATTGCTATCACGCGTGTTTACCTTCATTCCACATGCCGCTAACGCAGGAGCTAAAACGAGGCTTGTCTTGTCTCCAACACCACCAGTACTGTGTTTGTCGACTAGATGGCCTCTCATATCGTTTGGCCAGCTAAGGAGATCGCCAGAGTTCATCATAGCACGGGTTAAATGTGTAGTTTCTTCATTATCGAGATTCTTCAGGAATATTGCCATAAGCATCGCACCTGTAAGGTTTATTAATACGATTAAAAAATTATTGTATAATCCGTAGCTTGTGTTCAAGTATACATATACTAGTAAGTAGGGAATACTCAATAAAACTAAAAACACCGTATACGTGTTTTGTTTTCGCGTGGGGAAAATTAAGCGTTTTTGATAAAAAACTGTGCGAGTTTATTTTGACGTAATGTAATATTTGCGGTCCGTAATCAGAATGAATAACTCTATCATTTGTCCTAAAATTTCGCGCGCTTTTATTTTCGCTTTCCAACTTTTACCGCGAATATAGCGAAAATTAAATCACCGCTAAAAACACGGTACTTTTTTTTTGTAGTTTGTGGCTGCGGCTTTATATAGCTATCATATTCAAAATGTTACGTGCTTGCAAAATTATTCCTGGAAAAAAACGAATAAATATTTGTTTCTGTTGTAATGTAATATATTTATACATGTAAATGTAGACTTTGTTATGTCTATTTCGGTTATTTCAATTAAACTACCCAACTTATGCAGGTCAATCTAACATTAATCCTATGACTTTTGACCATGGCCAAGGGCGTATTTACCTTTATACAGAGAATAAACAAATTGAACGTTTGTTTTCGTCGTATAACTTGGAAACATGAGTACCCTCGAACTCATACCAAGTATTCAAATAACGCGTAAACCGGAGAATCATACTGCAAATGACTAATACACGTTATGTGGTTAAAACACTGTAGAAAAATTTACAGTACTAACATGACGACATTCGTCAATCAAAAACTGGACCAAGAATCGTTTACATTGAAAATACCGACACACGACAGGTCAGTTGGACATGTTAGGTATTATCTATATTTTATGTGTTTGTTGTTTACATTTCGTAACTGTGGGACCTATAAGCGTCAGATATATTGCTTTTGTATGTCGAAAGTTGACATTTACAAGCAATGTTTTTATTCTGACCAGTCATTATTTATCACGAATTTGTATTTATCAATATGAATGACCCTGAAATCCACATGAATTGTGCTTTATGAAGAATTTTCAAAAAAAGCATTGAGAAGACAAACGATGTCAGGACTTTTTGTAGAAGGTTGTGAACTTAATAAGTTACAAAATTCGATACATATACTTTTGTGTAAATATAGAACATATATTGATAAATCCTCATTCCGATGTCAAATATCTCATAATTTATATATACCGTAACTTTATGAAAAAACATTGTAAATTCAGTGTCATCAAACATACCAAATTTATAGAATTTACTACGCCCAACGCGCGTCTCTACTATTCAAGACCCGTCAGAAGCACTCAAACTCCCCCCCCCCCCCACGCCCCGCCCGAAAAATGTACAACGAAGACGCCCGTATAGAGGTGGTGCTCGTATACAAACATAATAAAATTTAAAAAAATAAGATGTTGTATAGCTTTTAACCTCTAAAATCCAAAACGTTATGCCAAATCAGATTAAGCACAACTAGAAGAACCTTTGAGTGTAATCACGACTAACAATCATTTAACGGCTATATCATAATTGTCTCTGATTTTGCGAGTTAAGTAAGGACCTTAGACTTTTCGCTCTTGGGGAACTTATATCTAATTTGTTATTATTAGTTTGTTTTTGTTTTATAGAAATGAAACACGATCTTTTTTCCATCACATTTGTCAACATTCTCCATACACAGCATGACGTCCAAGATGTTGTTGTTTACTTTGTATATGTTGGTCAATAGGCCAAATTCTTAAAAGTAAATATCCTATAAATAGTTTTTAATTGTGTTTAATAACCTTGAATACCGCTTGAATTGACACCATGTCGTTAAATTGGCTAAAAAAACGTATTATTAAGTAGGACGAACACATGGCTATAGAGATTTCTCAACAAATATATTGTTTTTATATTTTATTATAAATTTTTTATTGTTTTCATTATAAATGACTAAATTTACAAACAGTATTCCTGTTGAAGAAATTCATGTCCGTTTCATACTTTGTTGTTTATTAGCTAGGGATCTTCAAATGGCTATCTTGTAGGTCAATGTCAATGGTCCGGCCAACTTTGTTGTTTATAAATATCACATAAAGATTGTTCCCGCCAACTTTGCTTATAAAATATCCCATCAAGATGACATGTCGAGGGCAAAGCTAGGTTGCTACCTTGAAGGTCACTAGCGGTATTGAAAATTACGATCGACCCATAAGTTTATTGTTTAATTTTTCGCTTCTTTGTATAATTTACATAAAAATTCTTGAGCTTATTCAAAAAACCAAATAATACTCGGATATTATTAAAATCTTATAACGTTTTTTTTTTAAATATCGCAATAATCGTTTTATAGCGATTTATCACCCATTGCAAGAAAATAGCAGAAGGCACTCTTTCTTTGCTACTCTTATTTATCGCAAGTGTGTACACGGGGCTAATCCTTCGATTTTACCTATTTTTCGTTTATTTATATCTTTTTGCGGTGGTTTTGTTACCTTAGCTTTGAGGAGTCAAAATTAGAGTACAAGTAGTTTATTTTACCCCTTTCGCTGTTTGTTTGTTTGTTTGTTTGTTGTTTTGTTTTGTTTTATTATATTTGATAAATAGTATGTTTGTGTAATGTATTTTTTAATGTTCAAAAATTAATTGTATTAATTAAGATTTGAACACACGCTGAAGTGTAGTGTGAACATTTCAAATATGTAACATTTTATTTTATAGACATTTTTAGGACATATGGGCCCTCTTAGACAAGATTACTGCAAGTTCCCTTTAACTGCAAAACACCAACTCGTTCTGTGACCTTCATTACAACAGAGTCGATAATTTAATAAAATTTGGTACTATAAGGACAAGCCTTATATATTGCAAAGTTTCCTCAAAATAATTAAACTTGCACTACAAATGTTCAGATACCTTTTTACCTCCTGACGCAAAATTCGATACATATATACTTTTGTGTAAATATAGAACATATATTGATAAATCCTCATTCCGATGTCAAATATCTCATAATTTATATATACCGTAACTTTATGAAAAAACATTGTAAATTCAGTGTCATCAAACATACTAAATTTATAGAATTTACTACGCCCAACGCGCGTCTCTACTATTCAAGACCCGTCAGAAGCACTCAAACTCCCCCCCCCCACGCCCCGCCCGAAAAATGTACAACGAAGACGCCCGTATAGAGGTGGTGCTCGTATACAAACATAATAAAATTTAAAAAAATAAGATGTTGTATAGCTTTTAACCCCTAAATTCCAAAACGTTATTCCAAATCAAATAAGCACAGCTAAAAGAACCTTTGAGTGTAATCACGACTAACAATCATTTAACGGCTATATCATAATTGTCTTTGATTTTTTGCGAGTTAAGTAAGGACCTTAGACTTTTCGCTCTTGGGGAACTTATATCTAATTTGTTATTATTAGTTTGTTTTTGTTTTATAGAAATGAAACATGATCTTTTTTCCATCACATTTGTCAACATTCTCCATACACAGCATGACGTCCAAGATGTTGTTGTTTACTTTGTATATGTTGGTCAATAGGCCAAATTCTTAAAAGTAAATATCCTATAAATAGTTTTTAATTGTGTTTAATAACCTTGAATACCGCTTGAATTGACACTATGTCGTTAAATTGGCTCAAAAAACGTATTATTAAGTAGGACGAACACATGGCTATAGAGATTTCTCAACAAATATATTGTTTTTATATTTTATTATAAATTTTTTATTGTTTTCATTATAAATGACTAAATTTACAAACAGTATTCCTGTTGAAGAAATTCATGTCCGTTTCATACTTTGTTGTTTATTAGCTAGGGATCTTCAAATGGCTATCTTGTAGGTCAATGTCAATGGTCCGGCCAACTTTGTTGTTTATAAATATCACATAAAGATTGTTCCCGCCAACTTTGCTTATAAAATATCCCATCAAGATGACATGTCGAGGGCAAAGCTAGGTTGCTACCTTGAAGGTCACTAGCGGTATTGAAAATTACGATCGACCCATAAGTTTATTGTTTAATTTTTCGCTTCTTTGTATAATTTACATAAAAATTCTTGAGCTTATTCAAAAAACCAAATAATATTCGGATATTATTAAAATCTTATAACGTTTTTTTTTAAATATCGCAATAATCGTTTTATAGCGATTTATCGCCCATTGCAAGAAAATAGCAGAAGGCACTCTTTCTTTGCTACTCTTATTTATCGCAAGTGTGTACATCAGGGCTAATCCTTCGATTTTACCTATTTTTCGTTTATTTATATCTTTTTGCGGTGGTTTTGTTACCTTAGCTTTGAGGAGTCAAAATTAGAGTACAAGTAGTTTATTTTACCCCTTTCGCTGTTTGTTTGTTTGTTTGTTTGTTGTTTTGTTTTGTTTTATTATATTTGATAAATAGTATGTTTGTGTAATGTATTTTTTAATGTTCAAAAATTAATTGTATTAATTAAGATTTGAACACACGCTGAAGTGTAGTGTGAACATTTCAAATATGTAACATTTTATTTTATAGACATTTTTAGGACATATGGGCCCTCTTAGACAAGATTACTGCAAGTTCCCTTTAACTGCAAAACACCAACTCGTCCTGTGACCTTCATTACAACAGAGTCGATAATTTAATAAATTTTGTACTATAAGGACAAGCCTTATATATTGCAAAGTTTCCTCAAAATAATTAAACTTGCACTACAAATGTTCAGATACCTTTTTACCTCCTGGCGCGCTACAAGTCTCTTATTCACTGCAACTATATTGTACCAAATATGCCAAATATAGCCGTATTTGCACAAAATTTTAAAAAATTTCTCTACAGCCATTTAAACCAAGTTTTCTTAATAAAAATCGCAAAAGTCTGGAACATGACTTTACAAATTGGGAAAGACAAACAATGTTGTTCCTCAAAAGATTGGCGTTTCGTTTTAAAAATAATCCTCTGTGCTGTTTTTAAGCATTAAATCATGAATGTCAAAATAAAATAGGTACAAACTCTTTATAATTTGTGAAAATAATGCATGATGAAGTAGTTTTTAACATAAACATTTTCTGAAAGTGGCTAATATGGAAAATCCTGGAACAATTTCATAATAGCAGTTGCACAACTTCAATACATGTGCAATCTTTCTGTGAAGTTTCATAGATCTGGGTTAAAAACTGTAGGAGAGAATTGTTGCATAATAAAGGTATCGTCTACTGCAAATGTTCTGAAAAATGTTCCCAAGTCTGCAAAATTATGAAACAAAATCCTCGAACAATCCCTAAATAGAAGATGCACAACTTCAAGACATGTGTAATCTTTCAGAGATCTGTGTTGAAAACTGTAGGAGGAGTTGATTACACACAAATACACCATTTCCACGCCGGTCCGACTTCACCATATTGTTACACAGGTTGCAACACGACCAAAAATCAGTTATAAAATGAGGGGGTTCGGCGGGCTGATGTGAGGAGGCGGCTTCCAAATAATTCCGTGCTTTAATTTGAGACCCCTTTAACATATTTTCTTTAATTCAATCATAAAATGAAGGTTGGTAAAGATCTATTTTTTTTCGATGTTTATTATGAGAGTAATTTCCCTTCATGGAAAAATCATCCTTACAATACATGTAATTTCCGGGTTATAATGCGAAACGGTCAAACCATCTGAAATATTTACTAGAAATGTACATGTGTTGTTTTTTATCATAATTATTTATTTCGGATCATTTTCCAAATTGTAATAGTAGTAATTCCCTTTATTTACTTATATTACAAGTGAACGTATTTTGGAGAGGGTTTTTTTTGCGTGACAAATGAAAACTGTTTACCGCGTATGGCTCCTTTTATAGATCACGAAGGGTACTTTTTGGAATTAACCATTATTTCCTCGAGATATTCAGTGTTTTGAAATATGACGGTTTTAAACTTTTGATAAGGCGATTTTCTATACTAAAATTTGACCAAAATTAGAACGGAAGTGTACTTTAGGAACAATCGATTGTCGTACGTTAATTTCGCTGAAACGCATTGTATTTTATTATTTAGGAGTATGGACGAAATTCGAGTATGTGGCAACAATAGAGCAGCCGGGAGTGATTCACATCCGGGGGTTTTATGCCTATAATCAGCTATTAAACTGTTTCCCTGATTTGCTAATACTTTTATGTCTTTGAAATTTAACTGATATTTCTGCAACACCTTATTCGTTAGTCTTACACTTTATTCGTAATCAATGCATTGTTGAAAAAATTTGAATTCCGGAAATGCGTAATTTCCGGATCATTTTATCTATAATTTGCATTAGCCCGAATAAAATTTTTACGGAAATTCCGCAATTATACACTCCACAATTTCAAATTTGTCAACAATGCCACGATTACGAAAAAGTGTTAAAATGAATTAATTAGACATTGTATAAATGTCAGCTGAACGGCGAAGATTATTAGACAAAGAAATCAGTTTAATAGCGGAAAATATATATAAATCCCTAGAGTCTTTTGCTCTAATACGAGTAATGAGACCTCTTTGTAGCTCCGTCCATAAAAAAAGGAGCTAAATTAATGCAGCTATCTACTGACGTGCGCATATCTATTTTGTTTAAAATTAACTCAGTAATCAACAGCCTCAGATGCATTTTATTACGTCATAACAGCTATACCAGCTAATAAGTTTCATTGGTGTACGTTATACTAAATCTATATATACATGTACAATTCAGCATTATTAATACAATAAATGTAAACTTTTGTTTTTCCAATGAAGAATGTGAAATGTTATAAATTCCCAAAACATGATTCAATTGGTTTCAAAAGACTACAAATCTATAGAAAAGAAACCAACAACTTTTTGGTTTAGCACAGTTAGTATTGTTCTTATCCGTGCGAAATGTTTCATTAATTAATTATGCAAACACATGCAAGTAAGGAATACTAATGCAATTGTCATTAAATTTACTTTGCTTAAAGTCTTACTGAAAGGAATACAATTTATGATACACGCTCGGGCACTTTTAATTTACATTTAAAAACCGGATTTTAATATCTTCTAACCCCGTGACCCCCAACCCATCCTTTTGAGATATTCCACTGCACTTACACATACATACACACAGATACAATGTCAAGTTTTTTGTTATACTCGGAGCAATTAAGTATTTACTTTTTTCAAATCATGGAAAAAAATGTTTTCGGCAAATATTGTGAAATTAATTTTAAGTCCAATGTTTTCTACGTACAAAAAAGTGGGTCTCCGCTCGGTGGCTGAGTGGTTCAGGTAGTTCGTCTACTATTGATCACGTGCTCGGTGGCCGAGTGGTTCGGGTAGTTCGTCTACCATTGATCACTTGTTTTCAACACTGAGATTCGAGTGTCATTGCGGGCAATGTGCGCTCGACTACAGTCTTAATTGACAAGAATTGATAATTTTCCTACCAAAAGTCGGGGGTTTTTTCTGGGTACTCCAGCTTCCTCCCCTAGTGAAAACTGGACGCTATGATAAAGGTGAAAATTTTCTGACAAATCGAGTTAAAGACCACAAACAAACGTACGAAAATACTTTCATTATAACTGTAAAAAAGTTAATCGTATTTTAGAACATAGTTACTGTCCCCGAAAGATATGTATGGATAGAAATTTTGTTTCAAAAAAAAAAATTAAAAGAAAAAGATGTGGATTATATGCTTTAATTAAGTTGTGAAAGGCATGTAGCATGCTCACTATAACTTTTTGAAAATCCCCGATTTGTCAAAAGTTATTTTTATATAGCTATGCACATGCATCTTAGGTACATGTATCATGCACTGGAGTAGAACGAAATGTATTTTAATATACAAGGTATGCTAATTTTGTCAACAAATTGGAACATATTTAATAAAAGAAACAAGTGACAGTAACTTTAGTGAACGGAAATATGATATATAGCTAAAAATAGTACATATATTATTTCACATTAAAATGTATTTGATGACAATCTGTTTAGATTTTATTGTAACAAATCGTCTTTTAAAGTCAATTAGGGGCCTCGGTGGCTAATAGTTAATAATCTATTTATCGCGTGTCAACACTGAGGCTGCGTGGATAAGTAGACCACCTGTTTTTATTTAGAACGAATAATCGTACCCTCGCTTGTTTTATATTTTTAATCCGAAAAATCACAAAACTAACTTCGGATTATAACGGCAGTAAAATTCGGCTTGGTTTTTATTATAACGTGTTACCGTATATTAGGTGGTTTGTGCGAAGCATGAGTTTTTAATTAATTGATTTGTTTGAATATGGTTCTACGCCACTTTCAGAAATTTTTCGGCTTTATCTTGGCATCCAGCTTGTATTGAGTAGAGGACACCGGAGTACACGGTCAAACCCCCACACTTCGGCAGGAGTTTGCCAAGTCGAGCACACCTTGTCCGCAGTAAGGCTCGACTAAGTAAGCTAACTGTTGAAACGCCGGTGATCAACTGATGAAAGACTACGGTATCATAACCACTCTGCCATCGTAGCTTCTGATTGACTGTAGAATTTCATTTCAATTAGCTTAATGACCGGCGTATCAAATAACACACGGACCACTTTAAATGTGTAAATAAAAGTTTCATTTTACAACAAAGGGCATCATAGGACGATGGTCAAGGATAAAGAAGTTGTTCTCGTATTCTGTCCAATTAAATATAGAATAAAATCTATATAAAAACATTCAGTATGATTTTATTATCCCAACGGCAATGGGCATAAAAAGATATACAAATATTATTGGGTATTCTTAAGTAATAGATTGGATGTTTAAACATGGTCAAGTATTTAGTCATATAAGTAGATTGAAAATTTAATAGTACTTTTTAATACGAGTACTCGAGACACATTTTCCTTATGACTGCTTAATTTTTTGCCTTTCAGGGGTTGAGGGGCGATCGTTGCAAACTCTGGAACCCTAAAAAAACTGAAAAAGAAGCAAAAAATTAAAAAAGAAGAGATAATAAGTCGAGCGCTAGAGAAAATAAGTCGCGCGCTCGAGATAATAATTCGAGTGCTGGAGATAATATGTCGAGCGCTTGAGATAATAAGTCGAGCGCTCGAGATAATAATTCGAGCACTTGAGATAATATGTGTAGCGCTCGAGATAATAAGTCGAGTGCTTGAGATAATAAGTCCAGCCCTTGAGATTATACGTCGCTCCCTTGAGATAATAAGTCGCATGCTCCAGTTAAAAATTAAAAAAAAAATGTGTGGCTAAATGTACCACCGTAGTAGCTTCACACATACTAGACTATACATCATATCATTGTTGTTACTTTTTCTTGTTTTATATCCTCCGTTTAAAAAAACTGAGAAAACATTTAGTTTACTAATACCATAATCGCCAACCTAGTAAACCGCGTTGCGTAAAACTGCCCACCACCACTTATGGATAAATGTCCATATCATTCAAAAAGTATAATAGTACAAGACGTAAAAGAAAAAAAGTATGTTATTTTTTATGTATTTTAATTTTACAACGATATTCTTAAACTGCTTGCTTTTATTTATTATAGATCACACACAGTACTAGTGTATAATTCATCTAAAGCAATCGAAAACTATCAAAACATATTCTGCACAGGAATAATTATATGGTTAAAAAGAATAATAGGTTCTTCCATACGTTTTTGGGTTGATCTTTCACGAGTGATAGAAATTTAATGTCTTTTCCCGAGTGGAGCGCAGCAGAACGAGCCAAAAGACATAAACATTCTATCAGGAGTGAAAGTTCACACGGACTTTCCCAAAAACGTATGAAAGTACCTATTTCTTCCGTAAACCAACAACTTTCACATCGCTATAACATATAAGAATCTTAATTGTTGTAGACTCCATTGTCTCAGACGTCCAATCAGAACGCCTGAAACAAGAACGTCATAGAAGAACGTTGTTATGCTTCCATAACAACGTTCTTGTTTCTGGCGTTTTGATTGGATAATGCAGCAAGTACAGATGTGTGCGCGTGAGCTCATCTGTACTGGGTCATCTGTACCAGAAATCGGCCATTTACGGAAGAAATTTAATGTGTTAAACAGAATACTGAAGTCGATTCTTATTAAGAAATTTTAAATAGTATAAGTTTTAGAATGAGACAAATCAAAGTTGTAAATATTGCAAAATAAAATCTGTGTAAGCGTCATATTCCTCATTTTTATTGTAAAACAATGGCCAAAAAATGGGCGACATTTACCCCTGGTGTAATTATTGGAAGAAACTTGTGTTCATAAGAAGTGCCACAGATTAATTAATCTTTATTAATGCAAATTTATACCCCGAAGGGTTGAAAGCATACAAACAAATATAAATACAAAAAGGTCACAAAAGATATTAACAGCATGTAAATTATACGCAGAACATAATAATACCATCAAAATTACTGTCAGTGGTGAATCATGCAATTGAATTCCATTTTTCTTAGTATAAGTGACTTTTTAATAAATGGAGCAACGTATTGCAAATGATCTGATAGTGACAATATTTCAAAAAGTTTATTATTAGAACTCTTAGGAACACATTATACATGTTATAACCCGATAAGCGAGCAAGAATCTAAGGACCACTTATATATTGCATAATATAAAATCTCGTGAATCATGCTTCCGATGAACCAAATAATTACGAAACATGCTTACCGAGCTGAACATCTTGTACGTGGCGGCTAACAACAGAATCCACAAAAAATTCAATTTCATCTTTCGACAATTTGTGTCCATTTCTTTTTTTAATGATTAAATCAGGAATTCTGAATTTTTCTATGTTGTTATTTATCCCGGACATCGTTTGGACGACAATGAATGACCGACTTTCTCTTTCTACTACTTGTTTACAACTGGATTAATCAATGGAAAAGTAAACCAGATGGTTGTCCGAAATCTGAAACAAGGTAATGTGCATATATATGTTTTCTCATTCGAGGCACAACTTGGGAAATAATTTACTTCACGGAGATTATAGGTAAAGAATATCTGTCATTTTATCTAATAAATTAAGACATTTATTATTAAACTGTCATTAATTTTCTTGTTAGATTCTTGTATTCGTATCAAGACAATTTATATATGTTGTAATCCAAGAATTACAAATAGTATCCAAATGATACGTCCAGAAAAAAATACCTAACACATTTTATATGACTTATATCGTTTCCAATTTTCTTTGTTTAACCACTGGAATAAATAAAAACGTGCCTATTAAAACAGGTTTCTATCGTACACCCAACAATACATAACAAAATTTATTGGTTTGAAGTTTTTTCCTGCAGTCGATTTAATTAAAATTAAAATTAAATCTTTCACTAGCTCCCCCTTTTTGTATTGGTGCTGCGTGAAGCGAGCAAAATGGGGCGGGGGGCAAGTGAAAGATTTAATTTTAATTGTACCATATGAAAAATTAACTTGCATCATAACGTGAACGTAAACTTGCATCATAAAATAAGCAAGAACAGGTAAAGAAAACTGCTTAGTATCTGATTACTGTAGCTTAGATGATGCTCTATGTTCACTTATTATAAAAGGCCTATAGCTATTCAAGACCACTTTTTAAATTTATTTTCAGAGGGTGGTTCAAACGTCTTGATAATACTTCTTTTAGCACAACCGTTCTAAGTTTCACTTTTATTACTCTCGAACATATCTACTAACAAATCCATTCAATAAAGAATATATTTAATTCCGAACACACTAGAATCTATCAACCACATAGCCTAAGTTGAATTCCGAAGACACTAGAATATATCAACCAAATAGCTTCAGTTGAATTCCGAACACACCAGAATCTATCAACCAGATAGCCTCAGTTGAATTCCGAACACACTAGAATATATCAACAAGATAGCTTCAGTTGAAATCCGAACACACTAGAATATATCAACCAGATAGCCTCAGTTGAATTCCGAACACACCAGAATCTATCAAACAGATAGCCTCAGTTGAATACCGAACACACTAGAATATATCAACAAGATAGCTTCAGTTGAATTCTGAACACACTAGAATCTATCAACCAGATAGCCTCGGTTGAATTCCGAACACACTAGAATCTATCAACCAGATAGCCTCGGTTGAATTCTGAACACACTAGAATCTATCAAACAGATAGCCTCAGTTGAATTCCGAACACACTAGAATATATCAACCAGATAGCCTCAGATACTTAGAGGCATTAAATGATGTATACTAGGCAATACTGTTGTTACTTCATAATATCTAAACCTATAAATAGTACAAAAAACCTAAATTAAGAAAGTTATTTTTAAGTAAATTTTTGCGTCCATTTTCCCTTGAAGACAGCTGGTGAAAACACTTTACCACTAAAGAAAAACTAGATCAACGAGGCCTATGAGGGGGCTCCGGTTGCAACTCAGATGTATTAAGTTCCTTTATAGGATTCAGGACAGTGCATTCAAAGTTCCTATTCACAACTTCTATTTCACTCTTTCCAATATTCTTACCACAGTTTTAAACGATTCGCGACCTCTTTATTTAATGCTATTCAAGGCTGCAGGATTACCTTCCGAAATTTTTTTATAACAATGCTTATAAACATCCTTAACAGAAGTCTCATGGTCAGCTTCTGGTTATCCTACGTATTGTAATAGCCAACAAACTATATCTGCAGCATAAATTCTTCTTTCAAAGATATGAAGTAATGTTTGTGTGGGAATTCCATGTAAATTCAGTAATGCAATGTTCAAGACAGATCCGGTGTGGAGGGTGTGGGATGGGACCGTCCTCCAAAATGTTAGAACAGTTTTGAGCAAATTGAACAAATTTGAGCCCTTCAGGCGCATTCTGAACTGGGTTTGATAAATTTCATCCAATACAGTCAGCTAACATAAACAACTTTTTGTAAGTAAAAGGACCCAATGCACCCTACCCCACCCCCTTCTGACGGCCATGATGTTAGACAACAAACCACTGGGAATTCATTATGATTTGTGTGAATTTATGATTATACCGTCATGAATAGTGATGTACTGTCCTGAAACAAGTTCAGTGGTCATCTGTCATACAGACAGTATTGTTGTCCACTTCCCGTAAAGAAGGACAATGGACTATAGCCTACTTTATATGTAGACAGGTTAACCTTGAGTAAGACATGAGTATAAATATAGCTTTCTTGTGTCATATTTGAAAATAACATGTTTTATTAACATTCCAGAGGGCGACCTCATGTGAGCAGTTTGTCAAATTTTTGGGCGCTAACGGGTCAACGGCGTTTTAGAAACACATTTTTTATATTTGTTTGTGTCCCAAATGTCACTTAAATATTTAGTGAACTTTGTGTAGTTGTTAATTGTATGAATTCGGTTAAACTTTCATATATGTAATTAAATAATGTGTCGGCGTGTAAAAGAAATTACGTAATTTTTGTATAAACATAAAATAGCTATATTTAGCTGCTTAACAGTATTACACGTTTTTGTATTATTTGGATTGAAATTTATATAAACATTTCGGAAACAATTGGAAAACAATCTGACAATATACATTGGATGACAATTGATGGAAACATTTAACATAAACTGAAATAAAAATAGCGTTGACCTGATATTTAATGTGATTAAGTAAACCACAATAAGCCGCCGAATCCCATACCAAAGTTCTTGCCCTGAGGCTTTCTACGGAACAGTAACTTTCTGTTTATTCTTCGTTAAATCGGGTAAACGATCCTTTTATCAATTTTAATGTTATATTGGGTCTAGTTTTTATTGAGGTAGGAAACCGGCGTAAATGGCGAATACCCCGACCTTCAGCAGGAAAACTGGTAATCATTGTCAATTAAGGTTTGGTCAAGTTTAACACACTCTGCCCTCAGTAAGGCTCGAACCTGGAACCTCAGTGTTGAGCATGCTGCTATTTTCTGAAATACGGAACTGATATTTCTGTTCTTACAGATTTTTCTTTCCCAAGAAAGGTGTAGTTATGTTTCTAAAAGTAACAATCGCATAAAAGGAATAATGACGCGAAAACAAAACTCAAAACAGCACGACTATGTAGCTTTAAAATAACTATATCTCGTTTTATCCCAGTGGCGCTGTTGTATTTTACCAAAAAACAAAATAAATATAATATAAATATAACCCCCTCAGTATGTCCCTAATCAAATTAAAACTCGACAATAAGTAGGTGTCATAGCTGTACAGAGAAAAAACATACTAACACAAAATACTTTCCTCTAAGGGCCGAGAAAAACAACCAATAATTCTTTGGCCAGATGATCCATGTAGTTAGTCCGAGTCGGCGTCTCAGCACTGAACTACGATCTAATTTGTGGGAATGTTGGGTTGATTTCATCATTAATTTACAGAAATAGCCTGTTTTCGGGAATACTTTGTATATACTTCTTGGTAATTGTTTTTTTTTTACATTAACAAAGATCAAGCGACCTAGCCTGAATTCTTTCTCGGAAACTATTATTCATTCCTTTTTACGGGATAATAAAGTAATACAAGGCAAGAGGGTAATCCAATATTGGCTTGTCAAGAGCCTTTTAATATCATTTAAATTTTTTAAGTGCATTTCTTTATAAGAAAACAACTATTAAAGTGTATTTCTTAATAAGAAAACAAACTGTTGCAATTTACCTATTTTCATACAGGTAATGATCCGTGAAAAGGATATAATTACAGAAGTTTATCCAAGTGCCTTTGCAGTCGAATACACTTAATATTGTTACGCTTATATATTTGTAACAAAAAATTAACATCGCTATTCTGAACTTGAGTCATTTGATTAAACCGTGAAATAAAATGAATGTTTTTCTGTATAGGCCAATTCATTGTTGCATTATTGAATTTTATAGCGTAGGCAATTAACAGTTGTCTTTTGGACAGGAAAAGTGCTCAAAATTGAAACTTTCGACCAATATGAATCTTATTTTCATTGGCAGTCCTTCATACAAGACTTTTATACAATTTTCCCGTGAGACTGTTAAAATTTTTATCCCAGTATCTACCATCAACTTTTAACATTGTATTTTTCACATATTTTCTCATTTCTACCGCTTGCAGGACATTTGCATCGATTTTGGCATTACCGAGATATTCGGCAAAAATTTACTCTATGTGCTGTGGTATTTGCTATAAAGTTACAATCGCTTATACTATTCCTACAACAATTCATTCGGACTGTTTTGTACTTTTACCTCTAAATAAACGTAACCTGATGTTGATAATCGGTAAACGTTCCTATAGGAACATGAGGAAAAAGTAATTAAAAATAGCATGCAAAGGACATCATAGTGACTGGCG
Organism: Limnoperna fortunei; assembly: GCA_944474755.1. Lineage (NCBI taxonomy): Eukaryota > Metazoa > Mollusca > Bivalvia > Mytilida > Modiolidae > Limnoperna > Limnoperna fortunei. The sequence goes on from OX104118.1 coordinate 61,085,019, forward strand.
GCTGTGATCCAAAGAAACAAGTGGTTTTATAAGTGTTTTATATTATTTCTTTTTAAAACCATGATATTTCATGTAATTTATCAAATATATCATGTTTGTGAAGGGTTTTTGTGAAAAATATCAGTCTCGAGAATAACATTTTCCACTCCTACCGGCTATGGAATTTTTTTATCTGTTGGCTGGTATTTTTCACAAATGTTCCTCTGGACATGATATATCTGTTCAAAATTTCTATGTCATAATTATAGTGCAGAAGAAATATTAGCCCTGGCAATTGCCTTTCGTTTGAATGTTGTTTAACGCCACTTTCAGCATTTTCTTAGCTATATCATGGAGTCCTGTTTTTATTGCGAAGGAAGTCGAAGAAAACTCCCGACCTGGCAATCTTTGTCCATTAAGATTGTAGTCGAGCCCACCATACCTACAGTATTAAAACCAGCAACCTCAGTGTTAACAGTCACGTGATCAATAGTAGATAAACTAACTACCTTAACCACTCGGCCACTGATGCCTCACTTACTGTTTGTATGACGATTTGTAAAATGTAAGCCTATAATTTCTAGTTGTGACCCATCCCACACGCAACCTTATTTATATAATCGCCCCCACAAACTTACATTCCTATTCTGACTTACATAAGCCAAGAAACATTTCACGGAAACTTATGTGACATGCGAATCAAACAAGAAATACGGGTCCGACAGGTATGACAATCATTTACATGTACAATTCATTAGTACATTCCACATACCAAACATCAAATCTTTCCGACCTACCGATACTTTTCAAGGAATTTTTGGGGGCATATTTACATCACTTATAACATTTTTGATAGGTGTTTTTATTATAAATTACGAGCATTCCACCTAATACTGTTTGTCCTCTGTTTATACTCTGCAAAAAAAACGTACTATGGATTTTGTAAGATTTTACTAGGTGTACTTTGGACAAAGACTTTACAATAACAACTATTGATATTCACTAAAATGGTTTTATTAAAACTAAATTACAGTTCACTCCTTAAAGATTGTGAGTAAAAGTCACAGTTTATCACAATTAAGAATACTTCCGGTCCCGTATATTAGTACTGTGTATGACACCTATAGCTTCCAACACTGCTCTGCATCTACATGGCATACAGTCAATCTTACATTTGCCATTCCTGTTGAAACATTTGACTTAGCTGATCGAGGGCCCAAGGCTGAGGTTGACGATGGCGCACACTGTAACCTGGTGGTCCCACAATTGTTCAATTGGTTCAAATCCGGTGATTATGAAAGGCATTGGTAGCACAGAAATGTTGTTCTGATCAAGATAGTCCCTTGTTTAGCGCGCTGTGTGAGGCCTGACATTGTCGCCTTGAAACAACTTCCTCTGTTGGTCGATCGCATTAGATGAGGTTGGAGAATTTCGTCTCTACCTACGGTATGTCCAATGCTTTACAGCTATCCATTTCTTATTGGACACAGGAGGAGAAACTCCATTCCTTCGCCGCTATGCAGGGATTCCTCCATAACGCTTCTGTAGCAGAAAACGGGACTCGTTGCTAAACCAGATTCAAGGTCAGTTGCTGAATGTTCATCCCCTCCATCGGTTGCGGACTGTTTGCGACCTGGTGCTTCTCAATCCAGGATGTAGCGATCTTGACCAGGAGTCTTTATGCGAGGTCGTCCACTTCTTGGGTGGTCATTGGTAGAGCCAGTCTGCTGGAATCTGTTCCACAGCCGAGAAATTGTGCACTTGTTTTCGTTTTCAGTTCGTGCAATCTCATGTTGGGATATTCCGGCCTGGAGAAGATATTTCGAGTAGCAGGATCCAAACTTGACATGGCAGTATTTTAATTTTATGATAATTTCAAGCTTCAAACCTCGTTCTTTTATACTCATTTTACGTTGCGGTTGAATTAGACAAAAAGTTTACTGAAAAAAAGTCAACTAAAATTAAGAACGATACAATTGATGTGCACCAACCTCATTTGGCAGCTATTCAAATCTTAGGAACAGCAAACTTACCTGTATAAAATCAATGATTAAAACGACCGCTAAAATTGATCATTTGCATTTTGAAAAATTCAAAAGGGCTATGCGTGTCTTTTTTGGACAGTATACTTTTTGAATAAAAGTTTACATAAATATATTGATATGCCAGGTAAATGTTTATGTTTGTATTGTTCCTATTTTATACTATTTAATGTCGGCATAGTATGACAATATTGGTAAAATTTCTTTGCTCGTTATGTTGTAATTTGTTGATTACTCTGCATTTTGGGTAAAAGCGTTATCGATGTTTAGCAAAGTTTTCTGCTTCAGCTGGTTCTACAGAGCATTTATTCAGTTTATTTCCTCACTATAGTTTTAAGATGAATTAAAGCGCGGCTCCGTTGCTTATAACGTTTTCTATGTATAGTGATTTTATACACCATAGTTCTCTTGTTTTAACAATGTTTGACTTTTGTTTTATAATGTTCAATGTTATACAGACATTAGTTGTACGAAGTTATTGAAATGCCCGATGTGGAAATATAAAACTACTAAGAAATAAGCGGCTGCATTAAATCGTGTCAATGAATTTTCATTTATGGTATCATGATGAAAACATGAGCTGAATTTTTCCGTGCCATTTTTTTTCAGTAAATACGTTTACAACAATGATTCAAACTCCTATAGAAAATTTTTTGGCATCTGAAGAAAATTTGATAAATGTACTTTTGAGCAAAAGCACTTGATATAGAAATATATTTTAGAAAAACGTACATTTTGCAGTTATTTGTTCAAATTTTTTATTTACGACCCTTACTAGTTATACTTTGAGACCTTAATTTGTTTAGATCTTGTTTCATCTTGTCATACTACTTTTAACCAAATTTAAGTCGGTTGAATAGTGTTAATATTAACACTGCGTTACCGGTTGCCGATCATGTGATTTTGAGGGTCTCCCCACTTCCGGATTCGGTTTGGATGTTGTTACTCTCTGAAAGGAAATTTTCGGCGTTCTCATTTATAAAGTCAAGTGATATTATTAGTCAATCAGTAAGTATTTTATGTGAGTTTTAATAATCCCAATTATTCACTTAAATCACAACAAATAACCAAACATTAAAGAAAAAACAACAAAAAGAACAAATATACGAGATTATAAACTCAATGTATGTCTTTTTTGCACCATACAAATGTATTTAGGTCATTTAGAGACGCAATATGGTTCAACTTTTATTTATTCAATTTTTAAAATTACTTCTATCTACTTCTCTTACTTCTCTTAATTTCTTACTGTTAGTAGTACCGGATCTAACAGTGAAGTTAAATTTGTGTGAACTTAAAAAAAAGTTTATATTTGTAACAATAAAACAGCAGGATTGCCGGTTTTGCTGAAGGTTGGATATTTTCTTAAAGAGTAGAACGTAACATATTAAATTTGTAAAGTATCATCGATAAATATAAAGCCGAAATGTATTCTAACTTCATGAACTGATGATGAATGTTGGGTGTTTTTTTTGTCAAGATTTGTCAGAAATTCAACTGTTGAGTAATTACTGTGACTTTGACATTTGACCTTTGTCACAAAATCAATGTTCAGTGTTGTGTAGAAATCAAGCAGTATCATGCATTCTACATGTTATAATAAGGTGAAAACTGGTCGTCATGAATTGGTGTACTGATTAAAGGACAACGGGCAGACGACCATGAACATAGACCAGAAATAACTTTCCAAATGTTATGTTTTAAAATATTTATTTCTAAATTTTCATCAAATGGAATACAGCAAAAAAAATGAAAAATATGTTTTAATGTATAATTAGTCCAACATTCCTTTGCTTTCCAACGACTCTAGACTTTGAAGAGAGCGTGGGGCGTCAGGGAGCGGATTTCGCGACACTTATCTGAGTCGGTACATTTAAGTGTCACCCGATGTTATAAAAATTCTAGTGGGGATATTTTGCGGCATGAAAATAATCATCTTGATTTCAATCGTTATAAGGTTATTTAAATCCATTTCACAACCCCATCTTTCTGAGAAGAATGTCGGAATGTAGGGGTTGTGATAGATAGGATTTTTAAAATGGACTTACATAAGCTAGATTGATGTTTGTTTGTTTGAATGGTGTTTTAACGCCACTTTCAGCAATTTTTCAGCTATATCGTGGCGTCCAGTTTTTATTGGGGGAGGAAGCCGGAGTACCCGGAGAGAACCCCCGACCTGCGGTAGGAAAACTGGCAATCCTTGTCAATTAAGATTGGAGTCGAGTACACCCTGCCTGCAGTGAGAATCGAACCCGCAATCTCAGTGTTGACAGACCACGTGATCATTAGTAGACGAACTACCTTAACCACTCGGCCACCGAGGCCCCCATAAGCTAGATTGAAGACAAAATGCTTGTTTTAGTGTAGAATATATCTAAGAAGTGAGTTGTATATATTTTAAATGACGAAAATTTGTTTATAACATCGGGACACAGAAATGTGCGAACCCAGACTCGTGTCGCAAAATCCACTATTTCACTTGTGGAGAGCTCTCTGACATCTCACGCTCCAATCAAATTCTAAAATGCGCTGACAGCAGAGGATTCTAATACAGAAAACAATATAAGATGTATTTGTTCGCTACCTTTTCCTAATTTTTTCACTGGCGATTCTCATACTAACGTATTATCTAAGTATTTAAAAGCTTAACAAAAGCCTCAAAAGCACACAATCCAAACAAATTGAATTATTATTGCTTAAATACATAGTAGTTGTGAATCAAACTGAAATGTATCATTTCATAACCTCATTATTATCGTAAAACTGATGCGGGAAGCTTTCGATTAAAAAATTTTAACTTTACATGATTGTTGTACTATGTGTCATACATTTGCTGTGTATAGCCTTTTCACTTTGTTTGAATATACGGCTTAAAAGGTTCATCTATAGACTAAATACTTATGACTTACATTAGTACTCGAGAAAAAAGTCAGCCTTACGACCCAAACGAAATTAATTGTGTCCGAAAAGTAAGTCATTTTCGTCTTTATGTGACATTAACAAAAATAGCAAGTGTGTGAAATTTACGATTCTTCGATGACGTATAGGTATTTGTTGCAGTCCTTGGCCAATTGGTGATATGCCTTTGGCAATACGATAGTTGTAGCCATGACAGCTAGACTAATTATAAGAGCTGGGCATATTCACAGCGGTATATGTAACACTAACATCATACAAATATACAAATAATACATATACATGCGAATACAGAGATACTGTCAACCTCCCAGTTAGTGTTACAGAATGGTTAATTGTTTTTTTTCATCCCCTTTTTAAAGTATATATTTTGTACAACATCATCGGTCTATTCTAAGTACTGGACTTGTTCGAATTTGATTCTGAAACACCATTCTTTATGAACCTACCTGATGTTGGACCTAACAGTCGACTATGTTGCTACAGAGAATCTAATTTATCAGCAACAAACACACAGCAACGTTTGTCTCCAGATTTACATTAATATTATGTGAAAACAGTCAATTGCTGATAAAAGTATTTGATCCTATTTGATGATAACCTCGACATGTTATAAACTAGTCATATTTTACTGTAATGTTATGTTTGTTTCTATCTTTACCAATGGTTTAAAGACGGAAACATTTATTACTTACTTCCATGAATGACAATATTACATATTGTATACAAGCTTAACTTTTAAACTGTGCAAGTTAAGTTTACACACATAAACCAGTGACATAACGAATAACTAACTATTACAAAATATTGTTGATATTGACTCTTACTAAGCTGTTGTAAGTTTATTAGTGGACAATTTACCATATTTCATTGATTATTGCAAACAAATTTTATAATTGTTTTTGTGTCCAATGTAGTTCAGGCACATGATTAGTTTGTATATTAGTCTTTATTTTGCAAGTTCTACTTTCGCCATCTTAAAGCGGTTAACGCAACGGAAACTGTTTCTCAGATTATTCATGATTACCTTTGTTTTTTACGAACTCTTTTTACTGCACTAGGTTACATGGCGGTGTCTTAATGTAGAAAGGAGTAGAAACTACTTACACTTTTAGTTAGCCTCCAGTTTTTTAAGGTATCATATATACACTTGGCCATAAGTTAGGGACTACCAGGATTTTAGCGGAGGTGATTTTTTAAAACCAATATTTTTATCAATATATAACCATCCATTGTTCATTTCACGTTTCGTTTAATATAGTCGACTATTTTAAAGAAGTTTATGATTTTACTATTCAAAATGTATAGAAAAGACCAACAAGATGTCGTTTGTAAAAATATGCCATAAAACTGCAAAATCATTACTCAAAAAAAGTTTCAGGTTGAACCGCTGGTAATGTGACATACAAAGAGTTGGCAGGTTGAGGGTTATTAAGATGTTAGAAGAAATCATTTTTAAACATTTATTCACAAGAAAAGAGTCAGTATCGTGTGTATCCACGACGCTTCTGGTGCAATTCTAGAACTCGTCTCCTCATGCTCTGGACAAGTCTCCGAAGTCTACGTTGAGAGAATTGCCGCAACTCCTGAATTAAATTATCACACGAAATTCTTGAATGTTCTGACATGGAGGGTCACGTTCATTCACTTTCCGGCCGAGATAGTCCCAAACATGCTCTATCGGATTCATATCCGGAGACATGGCAGGCCATGGTAATGTCTAAATTGTCTCATTTGCAAGATAATCTTTGACGATGCGTGCTCTATGAGGTCTTGCGTTGTCGCCGATGAACACGGGTCTGTTTCCAAGTGGATACGCATCAAAATGGGGCACAATACCGGGTCTAGAATCTGATCTCTGTATTTTAAAGCAGTTAGTGTGCCATCTAATGGATAAAGTCTAACTTACAGTCATATGGGAAGCAGCCCCAAACTGTCACTCCGCCACCACCAAAAGCTGTAGTTCCCAGAACATGTGTAGGATGAAAAGCTGTGTTGCGTTGACGCCATACCCGCATCCTACCATCAACTGGTTTCAGAAGAAAACGACTTTCGTCGGAACAATGAATTCTTTTCCAAGAGCGAATATTCCACCCGATATGGTCACGCGCCCACTGCAGCCGGGCATCCTTATGTCTTTGTGTAAGTGCTGGTCGCTTTATTGGTCTCCGTGCTAGAAGTCTTCCGCAGTTTATCCTTCTGTTTACTGTCCGTCTACTGATTGTAAAATGGACATTCCATCGACTACGCAACCTGTTTGCAGTGGTAAAAGGTTGTTGTCTAGCAAGTCTTCGAAGTAGTCTATCCTCTCTCTCTGTTGTCTTCTTCGGTCGCCCTGATCTTGGCCTTTCCCCAACAATACCAGTTTCATTATATCGTCTCATTAGCCTACTGATGACAGAATGGCTAACATTGAACCTATCTGAAACCTGCCGCTGTGTCATTCCAGCCCTTATCATACCAACTGCTTGCCATCTCTCTGCATCTGCTAGTTTTCGACGTACCATGTTGAAATGATTTCAAAACAGGATAAATTTTACCTGTTAGGAACGTGCACATGATGAAATGAAAAAAGGCTCCAAACTTGGGTTTTCAAAAGCTGAGGGTAGTGTTTTTTAAATCTCTATTGTTATTGTATCATGAATCGAGCTATTTAAAAATTTTAACAATAGATACTACAAACCTAGCTTTTGTTGATAACATATGTACAAAGAACCAGAAACAATTAATTTTTTTATTTATTTGAAGCAAAACCTGGTGGTCCCTAACTTTTGGCCAAGTGTATATGATTTTATGTTTTCCTTGTTTGCTCTCGACGACTGATGTTTGTCTGGTTTCTTTTTTTCTGGCCACGTCTAAATTTTCTTCATATTAATCTCGTCTTTTTTTGTATTTTGGATTATTATGAACAGAAACTATTTCAAAATTTTTAATGTCTTCTTTTAGGAGTAAGTTTACTAGATTTTAGGATGTTTTCATTTCCACCACAGTAAAATCTCAATCTATTTTAAATGGTATAATAAATGGATATGAACTCAAATTTAATATTCCTATGAAGTGCTAATGATATTTTGATATATGTATTTAGCTAAAACTGTATTAACCAATAAGTAATTGGCAGAATTTTATTTTTGTTTATATTTAGGTCTATATCTTAAGTGTGTTATCTTTGCTGATTTGTTCAGTCTCAGGTTAGACCTAAATAACTCAGTCCCATGGTATTTCTGAATAACTCAGTCACATGGTAGACCTGACTAACTCAGTCTCATGGTAGATCTGATATAACTATAACTCAGTCTTATGGTAGACCTGAATAACACAATCTCACGGTAGACCTGAATAACTCAGTCTCATGGTAGACCTGAATAACTTAATCTCATGGTAGATTGAGTTATTCAGTCTCATGTTAGAACTGAATAACAGGCTCATGGTAGACCTGAGTAACTCAGTCTCAAGGTACTTCTGAATTACTTGAATAAATCTAAGGTAGACCTGAATAACTCAGTCTCAAGGTAGTCTTGAATAACTCAGTCTCATGGTATACTGAATAACTCAGTCTCAAGGTAGTCTTGAATAACTAAGTCTCATGGTATACTGAATAACTCAGTCTCATTGTATACCTGAATAACTCGGTTTCATGGTACATCTGAATTACTTAATCTCATGGTAGACCTGAAGACTCAATCGCATTGTAGACTTGAATAACTCTTACATTCTGTTAAAATGTCGTTAAAATTGGTTGCCACTATTTTTTAGCAGACGAAAAATTAGGATTCTATAGACTACATTTTTTATAGATGAGGAAAAACACTTGAAGAGGAAGGTTTTCCTATGTAAAATAAACCGACTTGATAAACACGAGCAAGTTTGACAGTTACGATTGTATTGGCATCCTTACCACGTGGATACCAGATGTACCCATTTTAGATGAGAATTTTGTATAATCTTTATCCATCGCTTGTAATATACAGAATTCACTATTTTCTTGCCACTCGAGATAAGTGAAAGTCAAATATTGTATAGTTAGTCTTAACACTTACCCACAACTGTTTTTAGCTTTTTGTTAGTCGATCATGCACAAAAAGACTGGGGATCAAGTATTATTTGTTTACAAGAACGTGATTCATTGGTTTGTTGAAAGACGGGTTATGCATTACCACGTTACGCTGTATAAAGTTTACCTACTATATATGCCACAGTTCAGCGACTACTTGCTTTTCAGCTAAATATTAGTGATGCTGTCATTAACTAGAAGACACATCACGTCTGCACATAGTACAAATTCACAATACTTTCAGACAAGTTTACAATAGAAAAGGACTCTCAATTCGAAGGAAAAAAAAGATAACGAACAGACAAAACCTAAACATAGAGATTAGACAGACAATTTTGTCTTGAAGCTAAAGTCGGGAGTCGATAACTTATTTGTTTATTGTGTATTTATCAAAACGCTATGCTATTGACCACACAATTTCTGCAGGGGAGATAACAAAGCCAATTAAATTAAAACAACCTACATGATCCTTAGGAACAAGCAAAAAAGTACATAACACGTGCATGAAAATTTGTCTGTAAGGTACATTTGTCTTATCATAGTATTTGGCTCTGCCAACACTTAATAAGACAAGGGTTGGAATGTTTTTTTTGTTTCTCGGTATACTTAAAGGGATATAACAAATCTGATTCTATTTATGATGTTATAAAAAATACATTTGCAAATTAAACATTCAAGGAATGGCGAAACTAAAAACTATTAATATTTATCAAATATAATTAAAAAAAAGATGTAAATAAAAACGACAAATTGCTGTGACCCATGAATGAGAAGGCATTTAATGTGGAATTTAATGATAACAAATTGTGTTGGCAGTGCAGACTGTAGAGAGCTCAAAAATATCCATCAAAATGAACAATAAAACCATTAAAGATATTAAAACAATTTCACTCAATTGAAAGCTTTTTTATGAGAATAACATTAAAATCACGTAAAAACAAAATTATCAAAAATATTACAAACAATATTTGGTCCATATTAATTTCAGAGCTACATGATATATACTGTTATACTAAAACATGCCATAATACGCTCGGCAATATATTTAAGGTTATATTAACATTTGATTCAAAACGTTGTTACACTAAGTTACGTGTTTCTTGATTTATCCTTTTTAATACTATATAACTCTATATCACTTTTAATACAATTTCATTGATAAGCTGCAACATCCTCAAATGATATGTCGAATGGACTAGGTAGTTACCCATCTATTATAGATCTCCAGCGTGTCAATACTGCTGTTGTGAGTTCGAGTTTGAACCTATGTTTTCAAGGATGGGCAATTTTCCTCCCAAAGTTCGAGGTTCTCACCGATCATTCTGGCCTCCTCCCTTTAAGGAAAAGTGGATGACATAATATTGATAAAAGTGTCGTAAATCACTTACAAAACAAACAAGCAATTTATTGCAACGTAACTTCATTTAAATATTTGTCTAAGAATGGTAATCGTATTAATCAAGTTTTTACATAACATTAAATTTTCGTTTAGGTTTAGATTTAACATTTCATAAACCAATATTAATTGCCTGCGTTAGACACACAAAATAAATATATATATTTGACACATGCAGATAAGTATTTTCAGCGTGACCAATTGGTGACAAGGGGCCTCAGTATTTCCTTGATGCATAATTTATTAATAAACTGTAAGTTACTTATTTAATTTTTGTGAGATATAAGAATATAGGGTTATTGCATGAATATTGGGAAATATTGTCCCAAGCAAGTGTTATATTGCACGAGCTTGCGAGTTCAATATAGCATCTTGCGAGGGACAATATTTTCCAATATTCATGCAATAACCCTTTTTTATATAGTAATAATTTTTTGGATGATTTTAGGTGATTATTCATTATATTTTCTATTTTGTAATATTTTACTAGGTCCAATATTATAATATTTTCACTTGGTCAATATTACAGATATTTATTTTGATGCACATAAAATAAAAAAACTGATTTTTTATTGGTCAATCTTGTGTTTTTTATTTGTTGCTCCTGATTGTTATGAATATACAACGTTCTAAATTCCTGCTTTGAAACGTACACGCTTTTGCTTGTACACGATATTTAAATCCAGTTTCGTACAGTTTACCGTCGATTTTTATTCTTTTGTTGGTCTATGAATTCTTTAACGGTACTTTTATCGGCCATCGAATTCACTTCCATTTGTTATGTTTCAAGCGTTTCTGCTAATTCTCTCCTCAGGAGTAGATCATGTACGTCATTTTCGGCCATGTTTGTTTACCAAACGACAGTAATAATATAAAAGCCGATGTTCGGAACACATCTGTACTTTTCCCGGAAATTACATAAAAGACCGAGACGTAGTGTAAAATATGAAAATATATTGCACTATATTCCTATATGAAATTAAATGGGGGAAAATTATTACTACATAATAAATCTTAAAACTATCAAAATTTTACATATTTTAATTACGCCTTCTAGTTGTTTCAGAGACAATATAATAAATTCACATGTTTCTTTGTATCATGGAAACAATAAACATTCTGTATCGGTTATGCCATCAATTATTGATTTATCCATCATAACCATATGTTGGTACATGTATATTCTATATGAACAATAATATTAAAATATTTGTTTACTTTTGTATGTTGTCAAAATATACAAAATTACGTAGCTTTCCGTCCATTCATCACACTAATTTTGTTCGTATTTTATTTGTTACACTAACCCATACAAGTTAAATGTGTGTATTTTTATAAAGCAAAATAAAATTTAGTTTAAAACATTTGTCGCTGACAGTTTAAGCTGGGATGGTTCCAGATGACCTATGTAATAGTAGAAATGATTCTGGGTTGAATGACAACATTTTCTCCAAATGGCACAATTGACAAAATAGAATCGATGTTATCAAGCAACTGATTTGGAATGGGTTCGTCATGGTGTATGTTCATCCAGGTCTGACCTGTAAGGACAAATAACAAAGTAACACATAAATAAGACAGGGACTCGACATGCAAACACAATGATTAGACAATGGAGAAAAAAATAATAGACATCTCCTGTATTTGAAAGTTAGAGTATATGGTCAGAAAGTAAATATTATCACATTTCCCCAAATCTGGTATAATACATATTGCAAAACCATTAGGTTTGTTCTAGAATTGTACATAGTATTCTATTGTTCCGTGTCGGTTGTTTGCGTCTGTAAAGTTTGTATCTCATTACCCAGAATCTGAGAGTAACTGTATTTGGCAGACAACTGCATGCATATGAAACGTACTAACAAAATCAAAAATAGCAGATTATTTGGAGCAGAAAACCTAACTCCTTTTATTCAACCCATTTATAAAATAACGCTAAAGGAGAGTACTACAATACAATGACAAAGATACCAAGATTACGTCTGTTTAAATTCTCAGTGAAGGGTCCATTTTGATTTGCTGCGTTGTTCTATTATAAAGTAAAGCAAGGGATATCCATGACTGGACAGTGACATGTTGGAAACAACCGGGTATACATAGATGTACCTAGCTAAATGAAAATATCTAAGTGCCTAATACATTACTAATAATAGTGTTATTGTGCACAAAACCGCTGCATTGCGAACGTAAAATAAACAATCTATCTGCATGGTTGCTTGTGTGCCATTTGGCTTTTATTTCCCAATTTAATAAACATGTAAGTTTAAAGGGTCGTAAAAGCGCTGACCGGTAGTGATGTACATTTTTTTTGGCTTTAGATAGTAATATACCCACCTTTTGCGACCTCGCTGCCAATGTGGACACATAGCTCTAGACCAACGGCATGATTAATGACGTCTGTACTTTGATTTCTACCAGCTCCAAGTCTAAGACTTATATCGGCACACTTTAAGGAATCAATATCCGCAACAATTCCTAAAATTATTCAAAGTCTAACATATATTTTTGCACAAAGTGCATTAAATATATCATATATGAAACCTTAAACTCAAGTTCATTTATATGCAGGGATCATGTTGTTATACCATATTATGTTATTTGAATTATGAAGAGACACTGTTTTGGTATTATTCATGATTTGGTTTTATGATATTTTTACTGACAGTCATTTGTTTAGTAAAATGTGATTCCAATGGATTGTGTTGCTTTTATTGCTTTAAGATGGGGCGTGTAACAAAACATTGAACGTCATTCCGATGATTGATTGGTTGTTTATAGAGTTAATATTTATTTTTGAAAAGCAATAAATAATTGCTTTTAAATTTATGCTATATATGCAATTATATTCGTCTAGTATATGCCATATTTAATGTATTTCATAGTATTCTGCAAATTCGCTCAGAATTTGTATAGAACATTTGAAAATACGTACTTTAAAGAATTTCGTGCGGATGGAGTGACGTTTTCAATAAACATCTGGTGTATAAAAGGAACCAAAGCCTTAAATATATTTTAGTTCCAAAAATATAGAATAATTTAACCAAAATTATAAGTTTAATTGACAAAAAATATTAATTACCTTCATGCATTGACATTAGTGGAGTAATGTGTTTAGCTTTCGGTAGTATGGACCAAATGTCGGCTTCAGGCGTACACAGATTTTCTGCATTTTCCCTGGAAACTCCTTGTGCTATCATCATTTCTTTAAATTTGTTTAAAGCGTCACCAGACGAAATCGATTTTCTCATTAGCTCAATTGACTGCTCTGTTGTCAGACTTAGTCTACTGTGGTGAAGAACTTGGGCTCCTGAAAATTGAACAACCATTCAATTAAATAATTAAACATCATACACGTTACTCTTTTAACCATATGACTGTCGTAATGCATTCGTTTGCCAAATTCTAATTCGTCAGAAACTTAATCTTTTGCCAAAACTAACGTTAATAAATTTCTAATAAATAGTCCGCCTGCACTTACGACATGTTCTGCAATATTATTTATGTGTTTTACGAAAGAAGACATTCTAATATGACGTCCATAAAACGTCAATCGATATATTAACCGATATATCCTAACTTCGCACACGCGCAATGCCACGTAACGTCACAAGAGGCAATATTACCTGCTGAATTTTGAAGTTCTGATTAAAATAAAAATCAATAAATAAGACATATAGAGGGTACGTTATGATAAAATATTTAATAAATGTTTTGTTAGAAGGTATTTTGTCCACCGTACATTGCAAACTTAAAAGCATTTCTTGAAAAAATTTTCATCATGAAAATGGCGGCTAGAAAATCATGGCCTATAGGGCCCGCTTGAATCGTCCACAAGATTTTGTCATATTAGAATTGTAATAATTCATTCTGGGTATGATGTTGTACGCATTTACACATGAGCTGAGCCTTTATATTCATATCTTCTACCTCGCTGTCGGATCGGTTAAATAATCGAATATAAAGGCCCAGCCCATGTGTAAATGTGCACAACATCATACCCCAATGCATTATTTCTTAAATGTAGTAACAATGTAATATTCTAAAAATAAGTACTAAACTTCATCCACCTAAAGGACATATATTTTACAGGAGACTGGCATTCTCCAAACGCGTAACCAACTATAGTCCGTGGTCAGGCTTTCCGTAATATAACTTGGCATCACTATAACCATCCGCGGGCCATTCTTATCCGCCACATGTGGACGAGCTAATCAGTTATGTGGATCGAGCCCTGTGAACTCTTCTCATCTTAACACATATAATATACCCAATTGGGTCACAAGGTCCATAATATCATCTGGTCCGTTTCCTTGAAGACAAGCAAGTGATTCTGCAACTTCGAGAGCATTTCCAATTTTGTAACCAATAGGTGCATCCATTTTCGTAATCAGTGCGACTGTTTTCACCCCTAATCCGTTTCCGGTTTTTACCTAGCCAAGAAGGAATGCAGTTTCTTCAAAATGGTTCATATTGAAATATTTTTCAAAGAAGACAAATAAATAGGTAGCTTAAATTTTGGCAGACTTAATATAGACTTATATATAAAATGTAAAACAGTGAATCATAAAATTTACCTCAAGGCTTAAATTGTACCTAGCAAAAAGGCTCTTTTTGACGTTAATTTAGTACGACCGGTGTCATCCTGTAAATCAGGTTATGATCACCCTTGCTTAACACCTGCTATAACACCTTTTGTATGTTATATATGTTTGTTGTTTGTTGTGTTTGCAGGTTTTTGGTTAGCTATGGCTTTGTAACTTTGGAAGTTTACATTTGAGTATGTCTTTGAATTACTTAGACCTGTGGATTTGTTTTTTTATTTGTCAGTTATTTGTTTTTGGAAATGATGTTTCGCCACTTGTAGCAATCATAAGCTGCATCATGGTGTACCAGCAATTGGTAAAGACAGTCGAGTGCTAGCAGAGGACCCTCGATGGATCTATCATCAGAAAAAAGGGAACCATTTTCATTTACGGCCAACAGACACTGCATCTCAAATTTTAGTTTTATTTACCATTGAGGTCGCCACTTCACGAGCTTTATCTTCTGTTTTGCAAAAGGTTCCATTGCCACATTTGACATCCAAAACTAAAACATCAACTCTCTCAGCGACTTTCTTCGATATGATTGACGCTGAAAGACATGTTTGAATTTACTAAATTCAGATATTATGCAATAAACATCTACTGAAGACAAAAGACACTGGACCAGACCTTTAATTTTAACATTACGCTCTAAACAATGCTAAATTCTGTGACTATTTGCTTATGCATTCAATATACCCTTCCAGGCTTGCAATTAAGGAAACCACAAATTCACTAAGGTAACTTTATGCTAGATTTTGCCATCAGTAATCCGCTTTGTGGACCGGTCACTGCTTTTGACTACTAAGCTAATCAAACAATAGTTGTTTATACCTAAGTTGACGTTATTTCGTATAAAGGTCTTTATTGATCGTTATGAGAAACCTATCTCTCAAATACGATCAAGCATTTTAGCTCAGTCATAAGTAGTCTTTTCAATCCAGGATTTTATTATTTCCTAGACATAACAATAAGTTACTCGACGTGTGTCTACTAAGAGAAAGACAAAACTGCTTACTCGTAATGAGCAGCTGAGTGGAGTGTAACTATGGTTTTTATTGGGTATGAGTAACTCATTTTCTGTTGTGCTTTATTGTTTTTGTTTCTTATTGTATATGTTGGTCTAAATCAACATTTGTAATCGTCCCTTGACTTTCGGTTCTTGTTGTTCGGTCGATTTTAGTGCCTTTTTATTCAATTTAGAGTATCGGAATATTGTTAATCACGCTTTTATTAAAAGCTTTTCAAACATTCAATTGAAAGTATTTATCTTTTCTTAAACAAAGATTGAAGGATTTTCCCAAATAAAACATTAGGAACGCCTGTTGTATGTCGTACCTGTTATTAAAGCTGTGTTGTCGATAGTTCCTGTTACGTCACGAGCTGCGTACAAAAATTTGTCTGCTGGCACCAGTGATTCTGTCTGTCCTACAATGCAACATCCTACGTCTTGAATGATGCTAGTCATTTGTTCTTGTCCTATGTCAACCGTAAAACCTGGTATAGATTCCAGCTTGTCAAGGGTACCTCCTGTAAAAGCAAGTCCACGGCCTGATATCATTGGAACCTAAAATGGAGCATAACTTTGATATACCAAGAAGAATAATGATTCACAGAAAAATGACCATGTCTATTTTGCTAGTAAATAGGATTAGTTTATTCTAGAGTTTATCTTGTATATTTTTGCAAGTATTGCTTAGAGATTAAAAACGTATCTTGACAAAGTATTTTGTCACAAATGTTTATCTCACCCGAACAAACAAACAATCAATGTAAACAAGTCCGGATGACGAGTAACTATAAATACTGGACGAAGCAAAGTAGTGGTTACCGATAAAATCTATCTGTCGAGTAAAACCATGCATGAAATGTGTTAAAGCTATAATATGCGTTTTTAGAGAAAAAAGTTTACCAAAGACTCAAATATAGATCTTATATTTCGAATGTTGCGAAATTTCGAAATTAAAATAATAAATTGTGTTTTGGGAAATAGTACTGCATGTTTGTAGGTATGAATTTCAAAGAAAACCGTCTTGGCTGTACTTTTACCTTCATTCCGCACACTGCTAACGCTGGAGCTAAAATGAGACTTATTTTGTCTCCAACTCCACCTGTGCTGTGTTTATCCACAATCTGACCACTCATTTCGCTCGGCCAGGTAGGTAGTTTGCCCGAGTTTATCATAGCACGGGTTAAATTTACAGTTTCTTCATGATCAAGATTCTTCAGAAATATTGCCATAAGCATAGCACCTGAAATGTTTCATCTGATTGTTAAAAGTTCAGCACAACTGTTTTATAACATTTATAATAAAATGTATGATGATTTATTATATATTATTTCTGACTTCAATACGTTGTTCTCATTTGGAAAATACCAACAATAATAGAATGCAACATAACTTTGACCTTGTAAAGCTGTAGGATTCATCACTTTCAACAAGAATTTCTTTGAATTCCTACTAGTTAAACAGAGCAAGTCGGCTGCTGAAATTTTCATAATTTAACTTTCAAACATTTGAAACACAAATAAATTTGTGTATTTTATTATTGGCTGAATTTACAAACAGAAATAAACAACTAATAGCTATTGTAAGTTTGAATTCATAATTTAAAATTCGTCTTTAGAGAGGAATAGTTTCTAAATAATAATTGTAGCAAAAGATAGTTTACATAAATTAGAAACTAATAATACTGTAATAATAAAATATTATTGATGATCATTCAACATGACCACTATTGACAACAATAGCACACATGTAATATGAACATATTCTTGGAGGGTTGTAAACATTTATATTTATACGATATAAATTGCACGATCTACGATCTACTATCAGTTATATATCTCTGTAAACGGTTCTTAAACTTTTGCATAGCTGTAATGTCGTATGAAAGAAAAGAGTGTTGTGATCATTTTAGGTCAGATCTTTGTCTGCCCAACATTAAAATTGATAATTGACTCTAATATGGTCATTTAAAAATTAGTAATTAGATGATATAATGTTATTTAAAATTAAAGACATTCTATCCAATGTGCGTTTGATTAGTTGTGTTCGAAAATAAAAAAAGAACATAATCTAAAATCAGTATTTTTTTGTTCAAGTATACACGAAGAATGGAAAGCACAAAAAGCTTACATTACTATTTTTCTGTTGTGTTTACCTATGTATATGTTAATCAAATGGTCAAAGTTCACGAGCTCTCTTACCTATTCAAATTCACCAACTTAATGCATAAAGATAGAAATCACTAAACATACAACAAACTAACACGAAATACAAACCCCTCTGAACAAAGTGGTGGTATCAGGTAGATGCGGAAGTATATTCTGCATTACCAGTGACATTGGTCGTGTTCATGGTCAATGTCTGTATGATGGCACGAGAAAAGAGATTAATTATATCGTTGACATAGGTACCCCATGACTACCAATGTTAAAACAATTTAAGCTTACATTTGTCTTTATAAACAAGGTTTATTCTTACCTGACGGCAAAGTTTTTCTGTGTAGTTGATGTTGTATTTATATTTTGGAAGTTGGTCAGTAGGATATATCCAAATTTTTAGGGTAAATATCCTATAAATAAATATCCTGCCGAAAACGGGTGTCTTTTGCAGGTGCCGCTTCCTTCCACGCTAAAACCTGGACTTAATCATATAACTGAGAACTAACTAAACTCTGCTTAAAACCATATTCAAATAATACAAACCATGTATAATAATTAATTGTGTACTAAAACTATGCACGTGGCCAATGTGAATACTACTGTATATGCGTAGCGTAGAGATAAGGGGATTCCGCAGCTTTTCATTGCTTAAATCGCCAGTTTAATTTAAAAATTCAAACCTCTCGAAGTCCAACTCGTTAAATTATTCGTGTTAAACGTGTTGCACACACATTTATTTGTTCTATATGCTAAACATGAAAATGGTCAAACGCTATTTATTAATGATATTGTTTTAGTCTATACAAATAAATGAATGATTTTTATGTATGTATACAAAATATACGGCAAAGTTTGCAAATGTAAGCATTTGTCTTTTCAATAAATGATGAGATTGTTTTACTAATTGCTTAAGTGGACTGGTTACAATTGAAATTAAAAAATGTCAAAAGGAGGGAATGACACAATCTAAACCTACCGACTGCTCTTGCCTCAATTTCCCATTCATATACTGGCTTCTTGTCACGTTATAACTGGAGATCTGAATATTGTTGACAATGAAAGCCTCCGTAATATTTTGGTTAAAAAAAAACCTTAATCCATCAAAACAACTTTAAATTATTAATGGATTAAATAGACGACTATGCCAGAATCGGAGGTTGACGCCTTGTTCGAGTGGGTAAAAGCTTTGAGATCATTTGTTCAAGGAAAATTCTCGCTTAAGAAGGTTTATTAATACTAAAGCATCAACAGTTTTCAGAAATATCTTGATGCTGCTCAACAAAATTTCCGACATTCATGACAAATATGTTGTTTGCAGTTGACAACCTCTTGCATATTATAGGATTAAAACGGTATTTAATCCATATGATTCTTTAAAATTGCATTAAGAAAATAATATGCCTAAGGTAATCACAATTTCATGTTTCTTGAGTATTTTGATAGCAGGACTGACCTCTAGGTTTTACGTACAAAATGTCATTCAATAAACCTCCTTTTGATTTCAATAAAAAAGAAGACATAACTAAGTTTTAACTTACATCTATAACAATTTTTTTTTAATTGTATCGCCGTAAACATTGAATGCAGTCTTCTTAGTTTACACCTGTTACATTAAAAGTAGTTCGGTCAACGTCATTAATATAAAAATAAATTCAGTCAACTTATCAAAACATAAATTTCTTTGAAAACCTCTCCGGAAGTCATATCGACCAATCAAAGTATTTCTAAATATGCAAATCATATAAAAATTATTACATAATAACATATATTGTGTATGTCACGCTCTAATAAACTGAAAAATTCTTCAAATAAAACTTCTATTTCGTTTTACTTGGTTAATTATGCAACCAGCTACAAACCGCACTATCATAATGATTACAGTGTTGACATTTAAACAAATGAGTTTAGAAACTTTCTTGTTACTGACAAAAGACTGCTTTATTCTAAACTAATCGTTAATTAGGTAAAGTCTTAATGTAATTAAGGATTGTTTTCAATTGCTGGTTAGATTATTGGATAAAGACGACTTTGGGTCGGTTTACGCCAATAAACCGCGGAGCGGTTTATGTCCAGCGTATACCGACCCAAAGTCGTCTATATCCAATAATCTAACCAACAATTGAAAACAGTTCTTATATTTTAAGTTCAATAATATGAAAAGAAATTTAAAAAAAAGATTTAACAGGTAGTTAAATAATATTTGCAATTCAAAATTTTTAGTGTCGTCACTTGTTGTTTGCGGAAGAATTCATTTAAAGTCAACGTCATTAATACATATAATTATGACGTCACCAATCAGTCACGTGCTGAAATACCAAGATAGGTTATACGAAATGAACAATGTTGCTCAGCTATTGAGTATTTAAAGGAAATTAAAATATTTCAAATGGTAACAAAATATTGAATGCAATTAGTTAAGGTCTATCATTATTGGAGCAATTAAAACAGTTAGTCTAATCATATCCACTGTAAATACCTTTTACATCGTATATGTACGTAAGTAGGTAAAAATATATTAATATACTGTGCAGACTCGTTATTGTATTGTTATTGTTTGAATTAACGCTACTTTCTAGCAACTTTTCAGCTATATCATGTCGTTTTAATTTTTTGTTGAGTGCCTAAAATCCGGGTGATATTCCAAACTTTTAACAAAACACCTGGCAATTCTTGTCAATTAAGGCTAAAGTGGAGTGATGACGCTCGAACTCGCAACGTCATTGTTGACACGAACGTGATAAATGACGTTGTGATGACTATCTAACTTAACTACAGTCGAGGAACCGGTAATCGCGCGTCCGGTGATTCCGCGCATGTTACGTATCTTCCAATTTCGGTACTATATGAAATATATATATTGCACATGCGCGATATCACCGGACATACCATTGTTTACATAAAACCAGGTCATGCTGAACAAAATGACAAAATTAAATACTTTGCCGACGAACTTTAACAAACTATGTTGTTTATTTTAAAAATAATATATTCAAAGATAAAAACATTCAATTTTCACAATAAAATTTTTTTTCTGAAACTAAAAAAAATTACAAAAATTTCTTAGGTGCGCGATAACACCGGACTACTCTGTACTCATCTAAAAATGAAAGTTATCGATTGCCAGATATGTTGATACATTAAAATTAACTAAATTATTTCATAATAATATTAATACAAATGTATTTTGTTTACTATATTCAGATATTTGACTTGTTATATCGACTTACTAATAAAAGAAGATAAAAATATGACAAACGTAATTTGAATAATTATTAGAAGACAGAACTACCAAACTACAAATTACTACAAATCAGCAAACAAGTTTTGAAAAACAAACAGCTGAAACGTAAAATACTAACTTGAAAGAGTAACATTATACTGAAGAATCTGGATATAATATTTTCAGGAATTCCAACCGTATATGTAAACTCAATATGCAGAAACGTATAAAACAAACTAACACACTAATAAGAGAACAAAACTACATCTGTACCATTTAGAAACAATTGACAAACTTATTATCTCCAAAAACGCACAAAACATGTAAAAACAAACAAAAGACAAACAATAAAAAGCAAACACATAAAGTAAATAAATTCAAGGAAAACATAAAAAAAATGATTGGACTTGAATGACGAACAATTACGCTTGATGAAGATGGGAAAAAATGAAAAGGTTGCCGATGAAGACAGGCTATACAGGATTTAGGAGAAAACAAAGTATGAAAACCAATAGCTCAACAAGAATCGAAAATTGAAGTACAGTAACAAAATTAGTATTGAGAAAATTACTCTTAAAATGTTAAGTACGCATTTGTAATTAACATGTTTAAAATTTTTACCGCATACAGTTGTACTTCAGTTTCAGGCACCAACTATGTTTTCATATTTATTCTAAAGTCTTCAACCTCCAAATCACAGAACATTTTTGTTTCGTCTTCTTCATTCGCGACTTATTTGAATTACTTTAAAGTAGGAATATGATAGTAACACAACAAAATAGTCTCTATCAAAGCGGCTTTGTTTAGCCTGACTTTCTGTAGGTAAAGAAATTAGTTACTGTCGTGATATTGGGTCGGTTATCTACAAGCCTTTGATACACTATTTTAATTTTTTACATCTAATTATAAGCTCATTATTGAAAACGGTTTCAATAGGGAAATAAATTGATGAATAGATGAATTACGTTTTGAATATGGGTGTGTTTGACATAAGCGTATTTACAAAAAAAGATGTCAAATACATATTAATATTGCGTGTACAATCATTCCACTAAATTGTCAACAGAGAAACATTTGTCATTGTGATAAGTTGTCGTCATTTAAGTTTACAAGTTTCATACATATCCTGCTCTAAGTCATTAAAACCATACAAGTTAACGTAATGATATATAAAATGTCGCGTTTATGTCTACACATTGAGTTATAGAAGATTACAATCTCATTTAGTGAATCTTTTATGAACACGTATTTATATTTGTAGTAAACTTGTATGTCCGGCGAAGGAGTAATATATGTCAATAAAACTCTTGGTATTTCAGCACTGGAAATTTGACTTAAAAACTTTTTTATTGATTATTCAATGCAAAGATGTTTGAGCAAAGCTTAAGGTTGAAAATAATACATTAGTTTATGCAGAAATTATTAGACATGGAAAATGGACCTACCAGTGATGATCAGTGATTAATTAATGCAGATAGTGAATTCAAATGAGGCTAAATTTGATAAGTAGGAAGAATTTTTCAAAACAGCTTCTAATTCAACACTCTTGCCTAATTTGCACTGAAGAAAATGAACCACAGAAAGCGTTTTCAAGTCGTTCCATTTATATGCTCGTTTGGTTTTGTATATGCACGTCAAGAATCATTTTTATTTTCCTTGCATGCTAGAAAAAGTTAGGTAATATTTTCAAATTTTCATGAAAACCCGCTCCCATTTTGTATTTATATTTGTACATACAATGTATATTAAAGTCTCCATAATTAAATATTTAAATTCATTCGAATCGTTTCAAACTGTCAAAACCTTCCTGCAGACGTCAACTAATTTAAATTAGAGAATACGCAAATGAACAAACTACTGATAATTTCTAGCTACATATACAAGATCTGCTCTATAAAACGAAATCCATTTTAAAATTGGGTATAACATGTTTATTTCTGTTAATTGGTCTAAATCATTAACTTATAAATATAGTACTTTTTATGCAATATGCATTTTACTTTTTTATAATGTCCTTAAACAAAATGTGAGTAAATAAAATTTAGTATTTTCTTAATATACACCTTTTGGTGTAAAGAAATTGCACGAAGCATGTGTTTACAATACGTACCAATGGCCAAGATGGATGGAATAGCATAATAGTTAATAATCGAAAAAGCAACCAATGATCTTAACTAATGACCATTAATTATTCTATTGTATAAATTATCCCCCAAAAATTAATTACAAGAATGCTTACCCAGCTGAACATCTTGTACATGACGTCGTACAACGCAATTCACAAAATATTCAATTTCCTCTTTCGACAATTTGTTTCCATCTCTCTTTTTAATAATCAAGTCGGAAATTCTGAACATCTTTGGTGTGTAAATATGATAATTAATGACCGAATTTCTCTTTCCACTACGTGTTTACAATCAATGAATAGTAAGCCAGATGGTTTACCGAAATCTGAAACATGATAAAGCTCATTAGCTAAATATATATTTATTTTTTATTGAGGCACTGCTGGGGAAACAGTTTGTTCACTGAAAGGTAAACATTAAAAAATTTAGGTTACTTAAGACAGTTAACAATAAACTGTAATTTATTGTTTTTCTGCTATTCACGTAACAAGAATTTGGGTCAAACTTATTATCATAATTCTATGTTGTAAATGTTAACAGCTCGACATTTTTAGGGTTGGAGTAATAGTTTGTTTTGTGGATAAACCATAACATCATTATGTTTTATTCTTTGTTTTTTGTTTTTTGTTTTTGTTTTTGTTTGTTTGGGGGGGGGGGGGGGGGTCGGGCTGTTGGTTTTGCTTACAAATATGTGTAAAGAGGATAATAGTTTATATATTTGGAATGTAGACTTCGAAAACTAACAATAATAAACTAGATATATTTTAGTTGTAATTACACAAATTTATATTTGCTTCCGTTTTCTTTCACATAATGTTAAGCAGATGGTATATGCAGCTTGATAGTACTCTATAGCTTGTGTCTCTTGTAGAAATCAATTAAATCTAAAACTTAATTCTTTTCATGTTAAATACATGAAAGTGAACATTAGAGGGTATCGCGTTAACAGAGATTTGTTGTTTTACACCTAATTGTTTTACAAAATCATTGACAAAAAAGTCAAGAATTAATTGTGATTTACTGTGATCCAAGTCCTGTGGCCGGTTGTCGTTTACAAAATAAATCTAAGTTTTGCAGTCAGTTGTCCTTGAATCAGTTTATTTCTACAAGAGTAATAATTATTTTCATTCCAACTTAAAATAGCACATTGCATGAACATTTCAGACAGCGATTTAAGGAAGCATTTTCTGCTTATTTGATGCAAAATGTCATATTTATGGTAACTAATTGGTCAATCTTATTGTACAATAAATCTTTTATATATTACTTTTTGTCAGAATTGTCTAGCTGTTACTAACATTTATAGTAAATAATTGCACAGAACCTCAATGAACCTTCAAGTAAAGAAGTATGTTTTCCTTAACCCCTTTAATAGCTAGGTATTGCAAATTTGATTCAAATGCATTACGATGTAGCTTACCTATTTGTATGATTAATTTTGTACTTTTGCTTTTCATGTAAATTTTTAACCTATTGTTGTGTAAAATTTAGTTTAAGCTGCTACTGTGTAATAGTGTTGCGTTCTCTTTACGAATGTTGAACTATATCACAGCTTCATTAAAAATGTTTTCTTTTCATTAACGTCTGTTAGTTTTCTGATGTTTTTATTTTGTTTCATTATATGACGGAAAAGTTTTACTGAACCGTAATTTTTTGTGACATTATTTGTTCTAAATTACGGAGTATTGGCAAACAGTAAACCTAAGTTTATTTGACTTGACCAAGGCTCAGCGACGTAAATGAGCTGACAAAAATGTATTAAAGCTGTTATAATGTTTTGAAAAGACGTTGATACAAGTTGGCCTGAGCATATCACCGGCAACTTTAATTTCGATATCTTCTTGTCAATAAGAGTCATATATACTTGATTCACACTTATGATAGCTTTTATTACGTCTAGCGATACAATGATTCATCTGAACCCCTTACCTAAAGGACAATTAAGTTTGTAAAATGAAGAAGTCAACTAGAAAGATCAATGCAATGTCTGCACCTTTCGTTGATTTTTCCATTTGTAAACAATCAGAAGTCCATATAAAATAAAATATTTAGTCTACAGATATAATTGTGAACCTGAATTTTAGACGTTAGTGAAGATTTTTAATTTTTGTTTGGGTTCAATTCAGTCTATTTAAACCCTGTTGTCAAGCAATAAACATACAAAATATTATTGCATTTGCATAAGCATTTCTAAGTAAAGAGCTGTTAAGTGTTTGGCCTATATAAGACAATGATCAATTTTGAATTCCACATCTGCCAATAAAGGTCGTTTGACGTTTGTTTAACAAACATTAAGCTTAAGTGGTTTTAGTCGTAACAATGGCAGTCAAAATGGGTACCCTTCTTTTTGGCAACTACATTTGAATATCACCTTTACACAAGAGTATCCCTCCATTCTTTGTTTGGATCCATGTATACTTGCGGTTTTGCATTAGTTAACATTAAAATAGAAGACGTGTGATTTGGGAATCGTGAAATGGTCAAATGATCACGGATCGTGTAAACGATTTCGATGCTTTCCTTGGAAAAAATCTTTTATTGAATTATTTAAATAGCCACCATCTGAATATGGTAATCCACGAAATATAGTTAATAAAGTGTTAGGGTGTTAAACGTCTACATTATATGCATCTGATCAAACCTGAATTAATTTTAATATTATTACATGCTGAAAATTTTCACTCATCACTAAGTTATACACCAAAAATTACATTATAACATTTGGCCACTTTTGTCACTCTAATGACTTATTTGAAAGCATAAGACATGCCAATCAATAGAACATGCATATGTACATCTTTCCGTGGTATTCTTTCTGTTTATATTAATTTTATTATTTGTTGACAATTTATTTACCTTGTCAAAAGTTACATTGAAAGCAATTTCCATAATGCATACACTATAAAAGGTGGGACCGAATAATACCTGAAAACAATTGTATTTAAGCTAAAGGCATAATATTTATAACATATTAAATTTTATTTCCTAGAAGTATTTATAATCTATTTAAGACAATATTGAAATTAAAATATTATCCAGTGATACATGGAGCATAAAAAATTACCTACCTGCCACATAAATTAAAACTAACAAAATTCGTTTTAATTTGTTATCACGGATAGTACTTACATTTATTCTTTATTTTAATATGACAAATGAAAATTAATGCAAAAATTAGTATAATCTAAGCACTAATGTGAATATAGAATTTCCCTTACTTTTACTCAAACTTTTATTGTCGATTATAAAAGTGGATTTTTTGCTCAATATTTTACTGATAGATAAAACAACTAATTGTAGTTGTTATGTTGCAGGAAAAGAAGTTGTAATACAATTAAGATATATTCACGAACATTCAAAAATGAGCTTCTTTAGTTGCTCTGCTCCCCTCTTTCCGATTAAGATTTGTGGCAACCTATGAGCAACATTAAAGATCGTTTAAATTATGTAGAAGTACAAATATAAACATGGACAATTGTATTAATCATTTGACCATTTAACATAGAAACTTATTTAATATAAATCTTAAAGAATTATATGTTAAATAATTACAATTCTTCATTAACTTTTTAAATCAATTTTTTTAAGGGATTTTATGGATGGTCAATAAAGGTGTCTTCAAATCAATGTGCCACAACAATTATTAATCATTTGATCATTTAACATAGAAACTTATTTTATAGAAATCTTAAAGAATTAGATGTTAAATAATTACAATTGTTCATTAACTTTTTAAATAAATTTTATTTTGAGGGATTTTATAGACGGTCAATAAAGGTGTCTTGAAAGCAATGTGCCACAGCAATATCGTATGCAATCATAAAATCATTTTTTCTCTGTATATCAGCTCCAAGTAGTTATTTAAGCATACTTGGCTAAAAACATATTGTAACGTACAGTTGTTTATTCGTGAAGATTGTAGTTTAGTGAAATTGATATTAAACTGACCACAGTATTATGTCAAGCGTGGCTTTAACCACCGATTAAACAATCTTATTAAACAATCCATATAAACAAAGGCAAAGAAAAGTAAGAAAACAGTATTATTTACGCCCCAAGTTATTTAATATACTCACAAACAGTACATGAATTTGTGGATCCTGAAATCGGCTGGCTATAAAGGGATTAAACTATCTTGTACCTTTATATATATATATCGGTTACGTCATTGAACGAACGTACAATTACACGGTTTTCCTAAAATCTGGTTTGTTGTCTGTGATTAATATACTTCAGTTTTCCCTTGTAAAATTACATAATAATCCGCTATCGTGCGTACGTGCATTAACATGTAATACGGCATTAACTTACGTAAGGTATAGCAAATACACTTGCTGGCACATACACATCTTCTCTGATCCAGTAAGAACACACATTGTAACTTGCCGCAAAACACTTTTATAACATATAAAATAATTTATACTGCAATGAGTGCATGTTCTGCCTACATACAGGAATAAGTATTTTGGGTGTTATACGTCTGCTAGACATATAAAACAGACATAAACCGATTTAGTAAATCATGACGTTGACACGATTTATAAATTGATTTAAAAAGGTGTAATTTAAAACCAGCCATTTCGTAAAACTGGTTCCAGTTCTAGTTCTTAAAGGCCCTTTTATAAATGTTAATAACATTTATCAGTAAAAAAAACTTGTCTTTGTTTCTGTACAAAAATTTAAAGCATTCATAAAATTTCTGCAACACTGCCATGTGAAAATTGTCTATAGTTGACCCAGTTGTGACATTTTTGTAAAATACAAAAAAAAAACACATTATGCTGAATTAAAACCAATATTTCCCAATGCACACATATAAATTTTGATTGTTCCGTTAAATTTTAAAGTATAACAGTCCAATCAAAAACGTAAATATAATACTAGATCAAGCATATAACGTTGCCTTTTTGCACTTATATAGAATATGTAGCAAAAAAAACTGGTGACAAATCGGTCTTAAATACCTATTCGCTCGGAACGTGTTGTTTTTATAAATCTTGTCAAACAATGACAGTAATTTCTTATAATAACGTGTTTTTATCTGTCAAAGTACTGCAATTCCAATAACAAAATGAAACAACAAAATAAACTGTTTGCACTGAAAGTGACCGTGTACATGCGTACGTTTTTTGTAGAATTTTTAATATAATCTAAGAAAAGGGATAGGAAACTGATCGATAAATAATCTTTCCTAACCATAAAAAATCCAGATTACGACGTAGACACATGGGACAAAGAAGAAACCCAAAACAACAACAAAACCCAAAAGTAAGTAAAGTCAACCCAATAAAAACATGGTTGCACGTTTGTGCTTCTAACGAGTAAGTAATGTCCGCCTCTAATTAATTTCAGTATTATTGGCCAACAGTAACTTCCGGTCTTGTTGGACCATAAATGTTTTAAGAGCTTATTAAAAGCTATATGTACTATTCAAAAGAATTTTTGTCGCAACAAGAAAGAACAATGAGTATACTTGACATTGACTTTCAATTTGGACTATTACTTTGTAGAAATGTATGTTTGAATAGTATCTTGATTTATAGCACTTTGTCTTGCTGCTTTAAACATTTGCTATTTGGGATTACCTTGTTATTGACAATCGGTTATAATGTCAAATA
This sequence comes from Limnoperna fortunei, assembly GCA_944474755.1. Lineage (NCBI taxonomy): Eukaryota > Metazoa > Mollusca > Bivalvia > Mytilida > Modiolidae > Limnoperna > Limnoperna fortunei. The sequence continues at coordinate 61,114,121 of OX104118.1, forward strand.
TGCTACTGAAATACAATGAGCCTACTAGAGGTAAAGTAATCTGAGTAAAAACGTGAAAAATGTGAAAAAAGAATAATAACACTTTAAAATTGCCTTAAAAATCTTTTACAGCGCTCATTAATTTAAGTTTTAATAATTTTTGTCTACTGGCTGAATGATGATGCAGGTGTTATTTTTAGGATCAATAACACCGTATAATTAGAAAATGTTAAGGCAGATATAACTATGTGTGAGTAGAAATTCATACATTGTTTTTCCATAACAATTTTATAAGAAAAAAAAAAGAAATATGCATACAAAAAGATACATGTAATTTCCCTTATACCCACTTTTGTATTACATGTACTTTAAGTATCTAACACACAATTTGACTGCCACTTGAACAGTATGGTACCGACGCGCAAAATTAAAAGAGTTCACAATTATTTTGATAATATTCTCATATAAACAATACTTGAAAATAATATGATATGTTGAATTATAGTAACTTTTGGATATTACAGTCTTTAGGGCGAAGCAATAAGTTATTATTGTGTGATTTTTGTATAAGCCAAGTTATTGGTCCAAGGCCTGTCGATACAACTGACAGAGAACCAATAACTAGTCCAATAAATAAATCATCGCTTAATGATAATTAACTTTGCTAAATCAAATGTTACCTTCAGAACTTTTGCCAAATTAATACAAAATGTGAATTAAATATTCTGTCGTTATCATGCCAATACCGTATTCGACAAGTTCGCAAAATATGGCATGTGGGCAGTTGTACTGTTATCTAAGTGAAAAGTATACATAGTAAAATTACTTGTGACATAAATACAAGTTATTGCAAAACTTATATGACAAAAACATACCTTAAACAACATGAGATAAGACATCTATGCATTATAACTGATTTACTAATTTGTTGCCGGGTTCCACGAAGTGCAAATCCAGAATTTCTAGTATGGTGAAGACAGGTGGGGGAAAAGGTACCTATTTAAGGAATCAACTTATTCTACAGCTAGCAACCCATATCCCTGAAAAAGAAAGATATCACACACATTTATGTTGAGCACCTGCTATTATGGAATTGTTCCAGATTTTTTTGTGTTTTTTGTTTTAAGACTCAAAGCTTCGTCATTTTTAAGAAAATATCACTGCTTTGCAACCCAGTTGGATCAGACTTTTGCTATTGTTTCGAAAGCCGCAAAACTGTTTCCCCTTCATCTTTTTAAACAAATTCGTTTTAATTAATTCTGGTGAGACATCTAGCTTTTTTGATACCAACTTCTAATAGAAAATGTATGTTTTTCCAATCCCTGCTACAAGGGACAATTATCGTACTATTTTAATCCTGACAACAGTATCGATATTGTAAAATTGGGAAATTATTTCAAATATGTGCAACAGCTCTTACGAATCTGTTTAACTGATGTTCATTGTTTATTGTTGTTAATAGCGATTGAACCACGAGTTGTGGGATCAAATAAAAGAATATATGTTTGTTTGTTTGATGTTTAATGCCACCTTAAGTAATTTTACAGCTATTTAATGGCGTCCAGTTTTTATTGGGGGAGGAAAACTGGCAATCCTTATCAATTAAGATTGGAGCCGAGTACACACTGCCCGCAGTGAGACTCGAACCCGAACCCGCAACCTCAGTATTGACAGACCACGTGATCAATAGTAGACGAACTACCTTAACCATTTGGCCACTGAGGCCCCTAATAGAATATATGTTTAAACTAATAACATGTAAAATCAAACTGTCTTTTTTATCAGAAACGTGTTTCAACCTGCCAATATTAATTATAAATTTGAATGACAATAAACTTAATATTTAAAGTGGATGATTTTTATACGAAACTCTTCTAGTCAGTACATTTTTACACTGTATTCTCAGAACGATTAAGTAAAGGGGCATGAATGAAATAACAAAATATAGGACAAGGTCAAGCGTATTTTCTACGAATAAAATGTGCGGAGGCTACATGGGGGATTTTTGTTTATTTTAATTTCTGAACATGTTGAAAGAGCAGAAATAATTGTTTAAGGTATATGTTGGATGCGACCATATATTTTTTAATATTTTGTTTTTGTCTTTTAATTTGAATAAATGGCATTGCCTGACCCATAAAGCTGAAATATGAAAAATGATAAACAAAACTATTATTTAACATGACATTTATTCACATGTGTGTTTATACACGGAGATAATATTGCATTTAATAAAAGAACAGGTGCTTTTTATTAATATATATATATCCGTTCCTTCAAAACAGTTTTTGGTCTAGACAACTGTTTTTAGAAATTAAAATTTAACTATGTCTTTTTTAAGTGCTCTAACTGTATGAATCATTTACAAATAACATTTTAATATGTCAACGTGTATAGTCTCGTTGTTAGGAGTTTATGTCTTATGTTTATCAATGCAAGTGCCGTATGTTAGTTGCTGCAATGTTCTTTGTTCTTATAGACCTTATGAAATTATACAATGCGAATTATTATTTCGTCGACCTCCGTTTTCGACAAACACAAAATACATTTTTGCTAACTAGATAACATTTGAATATCTAAAACAAAAACGGCAAAAACAAACACTAAAAAAATACATATGGGAGTCCATGTGTGCACTCAGGTGTTCCAGACAAGTAAGCAGTACTTGCTTGATACCTGTCAAGTTACTCATTTCCATCCTAAGGGAAAAGCCAAATCAAGGAAGAGAAGATACTACCTATGGCTGGATGAAATTGTACCCATCGTGTTCAAGATAAGATCAATGAGGGCATGGCGACTACTAAAGGGATAACATCAAAATATATTTTGAATTATGTTGCATGTTGCAACTAAAACTAACAATTAAATGATAAACCAATTAACACTTAATATTTAAGACAAAACGAAAAACGATTCAGCTTTAATGAAAATGTCAAGAAATATGTTAATTTTAAACAGTTATATCGTTTTAGTAGTAACTTTACATTACTTTATTACGTTATTCGCATTCTATTTAAATTTAATTTCGAACCAATCCAGGTCTTACAGTTTTTAACATATCAAGTAGAAACCTAAAAGCAAACTTAAGTGTAGATACATGCATTAAAGCAAACACTTGTTTCTTATTAACGATCAAATAGCACACACTATTACATCAAAATAAATTCAGACGTACCAATGTAATAGGATTCAACTACCAATACCATACAAATTAATCTTCAATTACAACATAAATTACATTGGTGCTATAAATTGCACAGTAACCATTAACGAATGAGTAAACCACAAAAGTGGGTTGTCATTCGTTAGAAATAAATGGTGACAAAGTTAGTTTTACAAACCACTTGAACAGCAATAAGAGCAGCACGAAGTGATACACAAGAAATTGTCTACTTATATAGTTTTCTATTACTAGTAAATACCTTATAAGTGGTCAGATGTGTAAATTATTTATCCCCAAATTGTTAAAATTTCACAATTGTCATGGGAACTGCAAGTTGTGAAAACGCCATGTATTTTCTACAAATCGCGAAAAATATATAAAACTTCAATAAAGATGGTCCAGTTAAAAAACTGACTTCCTTAAACAATGCCCGATTTGTTTATTTCAGACTTCTTGTTATATATGTTGAATATATTTTTAACATTATTAGACGGCAACAGTGTGATCTCATATATATATATATATTTAAATCCCCAGAAAAGTCATTTACTTTACGTCTTTTTTTGTCAAACAAAGACATACACTTTGTTCTAAGAAGTGATTTTGCTAAATGACACATGCCAATAAACTATTATTAGAAAACTTGAAAAAGTTTTGGATTTTGAGCAAATTCTTCCAAAGAAATCACAGTGTAAATGCATTGATACAATGATCTATTTGTTGCCCCAATCATCAGGGAATAAAAATATATGACAACTTTGGTTACACCTTATCCTTAATTTTAAAATTTATATTACTATGCCATTATTAAAGAGCCGAAACTCAAGGACAATTATAAATCCAGATTTATACGAGCACATACCACACAAAACCAAAACAAAGAACACATAAACAGGAAGTGAGTAATTCGAACCCAATAAAAAGGATTGGTGCACTCAGGTCCTCTGGACAAGTAAGCAGTACCTGCCTCTAATTAGACACCCGTCTTGTCAACCACTGGCATGTCTAGAGAAAAGTCCAATTCAGGATTACGAAAGACTACCTATGACTCTGCTGAAATTGCTAAGAGATAGATTTCCCATAACGATCAATTGTTATGGTGACGACGAAGACCATTGAACTTCTGTAGCGATAACATCAACCTAGGTAGAACAAACAATTGTTTGAGTAGTTTAGTAGTTAACAGCAGTGACCGGTCTAGAAAATCGAAATACCGTTCGCAGGATCTAGCATAACGTTTAGTTTGTGAAATGTATTTGAAATACGAAGGAGCTGCAGGACTGTTGCTATCGATGAACGAGATGTTGACAATTGGAAAGTTGGTCATCACGTTTGTCATAGAGTCCAGCTTGTAGCTTTCCTTAGTCTATTTCTGGTTGTATATCTCATCATTAGGCCGACCTCGATGTATTGATGGTATCTTTCAAGCTCGCTTGGGTAGATTGAACGCAAATAGTCACCGAATTTAGCATTGTTCGGGGACAAAACATTATAAATATAGTGGAATGTAAAATTAAATGCCTTTGCCAGTGTCGTTTCTTTCTTCTTTCTTTGAAAATGTAAATTTATTTTTAGTATTTGTTAGACAACAATTTGACCCTTGCGTCAACAAAAAAATGATCTCAAGACAGAAAATTGTTAATCACAAAAACAGCAAAGACATCGGATGTTTTTAGTTTTGATTAGGCAGACTTTTCTGGCATAGTATTGCGACCGTAATAATCCAATTTTAGTTTTGTGACTTGTCGCCAAAACAGACGAGGGTACGATTAATCGTTTTATGTTTTGATTAATTAAAATCAATAACAAAAGTATCTTTAACTTAGCTTTCTTGGCGCAATGCCAGATGTAAACGTCTTTAAATCCACACAAACTCTACGTAACTTATTTACATATTCCTACCATTTTTTCTGCACAAAATATGTATAACTGACTTTGCAAAATACACGAATAGAAGTACATGTAAATTCGTTAACTTTTGAACATTGATGAAATTTATGTTCAATCACTTGATCGATACCTCTCTTGTGGAATGTTAGTCCCCAGATTTACTTATGTGGCAGATTAAATTAAAAAAATATGCGAATGTTGAAAGAGAAGATGTTTGCTTTGTAATAGAATAATCTCTCGAAGTCACAAAAAAACAACTCGACAAAAATGCACATGGAACTTGCTAACATTTATCATTATGTTACTTGGATGAAATATTCATACGGAATAAATTTTTGAGAGAAGAAATGCGTTTACGTTGCGCTACTTCTATTGTGTAGCGAAATGAAGTATAAATAACAGGATACTAACTTTTACTTTTAATAATTAGGATTGTAATTGATCAACATTAAACATAAAATCTATTTTTATTTAATTTTTAGAGCTCTCAAAGAAAAAGAAATAACCTAGCTGACTAACAGAATGGTATAAATACTAAAAGTCTTATTATATCTCTTCTATAGCAAAAATATAATCTTAAAATTTCTATAACGTATAAAAAGTCGTGCTAGTCCGAACTGCACTTTATTTTAACCGATCTGGAGACTTAATCCTAACAACTTTAAAGGCAATCAATAAACTTTTACTAACAAATGAAATGACTAAGAAACAAATTAAACAAATGTAATATAAACATATTCAAATGATTTTTCTTTCAAAAACCTAAAACGTTAATCGTGAATGAATAATTGTTGTAAAAAATTGAAAATAAATTTGATATAAATAAATACAATATCATGTGTAAGTATTATTAAATCTTAAAATTTAAATTCTGAGAAGTGCACATTAAATTCAATTATGTCACTAACTAACTATATTAAGAAAAGAAGGATTGTTTTACCATAATATTAAATAGTTTATTCACTGATTGATCTATATCTTGTTTGTGATGGTGAAAGTCGATTTTCTTATGGAATATCAATGAATTGCACTGTCCGTTTTGTATACAAAACAGTTTATTCTAAATTTTCTAAAAACCACATTAATCATTTATAATTTATTTAATTTATTATATATATTTTTATAACCAGGAGACAAACATTTTAACATGTGAATATTATTTGGGATTAATATACTAGGATATCATCTTTCTCCAGAATTAAATTAAATTTCAGATTATCAACAAAAATCTATGACCCAATTTATTTTTTAATTTCCTATCAAATATCTCTGCAGACACTGGGAACACGAACATATAACAACATTTAAATGCAATCCAAAAAATACATCGCTACGTTCCATAGCAAAAGGGTCTAAAAATGTGTTGTCCACAGGAGACGTCGAAGAATGACAATATAAATTACACAGATGTTAAGGCAATGTGACTATATCTTTGTTAATAAAATTAAATACTTTAATAAAAGAATAAAGCTACGTTAATCCTGTCGACATATGACAGTTAAATGGAAACTCCATGACAAAACTTTTTCTCTTAAAATAATTTAGTTTTACAATTATGTAGAAGTCAATTCTTGTCGTTTTTTTACTTTTGAATGTGATATTGTTCAGCTTTCTGCGCATTGCTAAGAAACCTATTGTGTGTATGGTTTTCCCCTATTAATGAGTTTCAAATTAAGCAACGTGACTACTGTGTGGTAAAACCTCGAGAGTTCTGCCAGTGTCTTTTTTCTCAAAATAATTTTTTTTAATGAAAAGAAATGTAAAAAAAACAAGTACGATTTCAGTCAATTGGATAATAAATATCAAATAATTAATTGCGTATATTGATGATTTCTTTCTTTCAAATAGCTGACACAGAAAGATAATTGACTATGATTAAAATAAGACTACACATAACATTAACCATAACATGTCTGGTTAACGAACAAGTGCCACTAAAAATAATGCCTTATTTGCTGGCATGTCATTTTTGTTAGCGGCTACACAATAAAAGCAATATTAAAGTTAATTTCTTTAAACAAGACAAATATAGTTCCTGCACGTTATTTAAAAAATATTATCTAAGTACTCTATACAGACACAATATAATTATCATATCTGTGTACGTTCCAAATATTTGTACGTTTATTATAATTATTTATATTGTTCGCGCAACGTTATAGAACCTGAAACTGAATTTCACAACCATGCTTAATTTACATTGAGCTTGCCATGTGGGTCTATTGCTACTTTCAGCTCGCTTTCACCCAAAAATTCTAATCGTGGAATTCCGATCCAGAAAATGACTGCAGTTGTTTCATACATCATACATTAATCCCATTTTACATTGTTATTTTTATTGACTGTTTCATTTATTGAGATAGTGTCTCAGAGGCTAATTTATTAAGGTAGTTAACTATTTATTGTTGATCGCCGCCATGTAAACATTGGAGTTCGAATCTGCTCTCAAGCATGTGGTGCTCCTTAACCTTAATAAACAGTTAGTGCAAGGCTTCCCGCCGCAATTCGGATGCTACTACTGCTTTCTCTCCCATTAAAAAGCTAAACTAGTTAAAAGTTGCGTTAAACATCACTTAAACAAACATACAACTGATTTGAGTAATGGCTAATAAAAATTTTATATTTCAAACATATTTGCCTACAATCAATTATGCAATCATTAGGCATTTATTAGTTTTTTGCATAAAATATCTTTAACGTTAACTAATTTACTAATCGTGTTTTGTGTGATTAATCATTGCAATTAATCCAAAAACATTAGAAAGCCAAACACTGAAAGTATATGACTATTGTGTTGCACCATGGTCTGTTATCATCGATCTAATGGCTAAAAATAAGTCATCAAAGATAACACGGTTAATTAATCTAAAATCACTCGCGTTCGTCTAATAAAGGCTCATCCGTTGCGCTAAAACAAATAAAATTATTTTGCTTCTAGGCTTTGTAAAAAAATACAAATAATCCTTACTTCTACAAAAAGTAGTTTGTTCCAAACGTTTCGTACATGCACATGCAAGAGGACGACACAAGGATTGGTTTTGTTTTCAATCAATCAAACAATATATTAAAATTATCAGAAAATGGTTCTCTGTAAAAAAAACAATCAAATATTTTTACTACAATAGAAATAAACTCGAATTATTCCATATATGTTGCAGATATTTGTATAAGACGTAAAAGTTGGCTAATAATTTATTGCTCAATAAACAATTGACTTTTCCCAAAATCAGGAACAAATGTCACTATATTTTATTTTAATTTCATACAAATAATGTAACTGTTCTAAGTATTCCAAAATTTCACTTTCGGCTGTTAAACATCACACATGTACATATAACAATGCTCATATGACAAAATACACAGAAAAATAGCAAATCAAATCGACCGAACAAAAAGAGCCGAAATCAAGGGACAAATAAAAAATTCAAAGAACTGACGTATTTACTAAGTTTGTATTTTTTACAATTAAAAGATTCTTCAAATAACAAGATAAAATCATTAGTTCATTGTTCTCTCATGTTTGAAACATTATCGTACTAATAGCATAACTTAAAATTTTACAATAGCACTGAATTCACCCTGGCAGTGTATTCTGACCACTGGTGAACTAAATTTTGCCATACAAGACACGCTAAGTATTTAAACTAGACAAGGAGATAACGTAAGCTGTCATCTGCCAATAATACCTATTTTTTAAATGCAGTATAATAATGTCTGTCCAACTAATGGCGTAAAACTCATACCCAACACAATTCATTTTATATGTTACTTCATTATAACAATGTTTTGAAGTATTCATAACAATCTTTAATGTAAAAATGTTAAAGTAATCAAGTAATGTCTTTATCGTTTATGTTTAAGGACATAGTAATGGGTACGATTTTAGGTGATTTGAGGATCCAAAATCTTTGTTAGAATTTAGATTTTATTTCTTGCCTTTTGTACAGAGCAACCAATGCGTTCTGCTGAACCCAATGATAAATATTTTAAAATATTATTTTATGCTATTGGCATAATGAATGCTATGTTAATATGCATGTTTATTACATGTTATGAAAAATATTAAATATTAATAAATACGGAATGAACTGCGAAAACTACTTTCAAAACTAAACTTCGTAAAGAGTTTTATGATATGAATAGAAAAAGGGATGTTTTCTTCGTTTTTAAATAAGTTAACAATTATTTTTAATTACAATAGTTTTAATTGTATATTTGATGTGAAAGATGTTCAAGTAAATAGGTTCATTATAGTCAATTAGAAGCGGGTCTTAACATTCGGACAGCGATTATGAAATAACATGTACTATTCTGTAAGTAAGTAAGTAAGTAAGTAAAGTAAGTAAATTTTATTTATAGTCGGTACATATATACAAAGACAACAAGACAAACATGAGCTCTAAGGAGCTCTTACAACCGACTGACATATAACTATATATATACACAACAATAAAAGAACATGCATGCACATTTCATTACATTACATATAAAACAAAGCACATTTTACAACAATAATTTTTACTCTCTTTCCTTATTAATAAATGTCAACACATTCTTAAATTCTTGTTTTTACTATGATGTACTTCTTTTTGTTATTAGCACTTTAATAAATTCATTACAATACCATTTCAATCTTTTTGGACATGAATTCAATGAATTTTGTGCTGTACTGACTCAAGTTTATGAAAATACAACTACTATTCGTACGCTCCTACTAGGCTACTAATAATTACTGCCTGCATATGCTTTTATGCTATATATAAACTAACTAACTTTCTGCAACTTGACCAATATCTACACAGCTTTTAGCAGCAGAAAATTGTCATAACAATATAGTACAAAGCATATAGCACAGTCACATATCTGTATCAATTAAAACAGTGAAAGGACTTTTACGGCATGTGACAACTCATTGCAGAAACATTGCTGACACTATAATGTACATAAATAAGTCTAAAACGGAAAACGTTTCGACAGTCTATATGCCAAGGAAAAAAAAATAATTAGCCGTGTCAAAACTGTTCACTTGCAAAACATACATGTTCAAACATCTAAAATTTTACCAGTAATTATGTCTACAATATTTTGTAGTTGACTTTAATATTAGAGGAATCGCCATTTTAGCGAGAAAAGTAATTCGACAGTTAAACGTTAAAGTTAACGATGTTTTCAAAAATATCGGTTTTTACTTTATACTTAATAGTAATTTAAACATGTATGTATGTATAGTCAGCATATGTTTTTGTATGGTATATTTTAAATATGAAGCGAAAATCACAGTCATACATGCAGAAATATTTTTTTCCATTTATTGTTTGAAATTTTTTAAACATGTTATAGCATACATCCAGTTCATGCATTACTTCTATATGCACTTAGTTATTGGTATTTTTGACAATGTTATTCTACAACCTAGAAAAACTTTACTTCTATATGTAAATAGGTTAATCACAATTATGTTTAGCGTGCTTTGTGTTGTGAAGATTCGTGTTGATAAAAATTGAATTTCTTACCTTTTTTCTACAATGCACTTTTCCATAGAGAGTTGTTTTATTATAATTAGTACACTGTCTATAAATCTTCTAAAGGCGTTGGCGACTGGGTGTCAAAAACATGTATCAGACATATAAAAATACAAACGGAACGAATATGATATAATAACGGAGTATATAATTTTCGAGTGCACTGCATCATAGTTTATAAATCGGTACAAATATACAACTTTCTATGATTTGCTATGACATAGACAGATGCTAATAAATAGTTAGCAACTTATAGCTGACCATGTGAGCCGCTACAGCAATTCAAAATAAACCATAGTTACTCACTAAACCAACACTGCGTCTAAATTTGCAATGTATATAACACAAAACTATGTTTATTCGGAATTTATTTCGTTGGGGAAGATAAATGTATGTGTTTTTTACGTGTGTTAATGCCACAACATAATAATTGTCTGTGCTTTTTATGTGTTAAGGCCACAACATAAAAGTAATTGTTTTGACCAATACTTATGTTCAAGAGGACTCAAACTTAATTTGGAAAGCATGACAGTTTTCTGGAAAATAGTACTCATTGGGATCTTCTGCCCTTGTCAAATAAAACACAAGGATGTCGTAATATTTTATTAATTGCTAAAAATAACAACAATCGTAAAGAAACAATCGATAACTATATTTATCCACGGTTAGCAAGTTTTGTTGGAAAGATCTGTTAAATTAATTCGTGAACTGATAGATTTGACAATCGACAAGGCTGTGACGATTTTGTGTGAATAAATGGGTGTTACTCTATAAACTACTTTGAAGACATATGCATTATAGGAAATTACCAACAAACAAAATGGTAGAACACCGGCCTCCGTGGTATTTTAATTGGGTGTGTTTGAATTGGCTATGGTCGCTACTTATTTTGGATGACTAGTTTCGTATAAATAAATTGGTGTTAACAGTATTAAGAAATACTTTATGCATCGAACATATATAGTGTTGTCATGGTTTGCATTTTGACTTTTGCAAAGATGTTTAGATTACTAGTATGTTAGCCACTTAGAGTGTTGTAGTGGACGACTTGTCGACATATATGATTTCCATTCCACTCCTTTACTGTCTTTGACTGTATTTTTGCATCTCCCGAATAAGTTAATGTAAAGAATAAGTATGGTCATTTGTTTTTAGTTAGGATGAAAGTCAATACATAAAAGTACTGATACTAAATATATGTTCAAGTCCTTCTATGCCAATAGAGAAAACATCTTTTTGTGTCACTTTACAGCTAAAGGATACGAGTGCAACGAACTGTTTGAATTGTTCTTGCGCGAGTTATTCTGCTGACAAAGTCTGTTCTTGATAACATTTCTAAATGGTCTAACAGTTCTAAAGTGAAGAGTTACCGATGACTTTAATGAGGCTACAAAGGATAATTGTAACTCCAAGTAATACTAGTTGTCTTAAATAAAACGCACATCGTATTCTTCTCTTAATCTACCTAGATATAGTTCGCTAAAATTTCCAGTTTTAGACAATTGGAGCTAAATAGTAAGTGGAAATAATAGTTAATATCGTAAAACAACTTTTGTTGAGCATATGGGTGAGTTTTTTATTGAATCAAAAAGTGGACCTAGCAGACCTTTCTAATGACATAAGAGTAAATACAAACGATGTTTCGTCACTGTGACCACAGAATGTGCAACTCTACAAACACATTCCATACTAACAAAGTTTCATGTTTGATTAGACATACATCTAACAGCTCTGAGAAACCGAGCGGACAAGTTTGAATTGGGAAAGAAAGGAAGAGAAAGAAGAAGAATAGGAAACCGGGAGAAATCATTATTTCTCCCAAAACTTCGTTTGGAGCACATTAAACAAGATATTTTAAATTAATGAAACGAGGAAACCGTGATGTTTTACTGCAGCTTTACCATATTTAAACAAATACAATGTAGCTGATCTAAGTAAAAGAAATGGCAGTAGGTTCATATAAACTTATCCACTAGCTACCTTAGAGAGATCTGATCAGATCTCTTTTAGTGCAGTTGATTGAGCGGTGTGAGCTGAGATGTCTCGGAATGTGGTATTTTTAAGGAATAATTTATGCTTTACTGTTAGATAAAGTAAAAAACACTTGTCTGGATGACTTGGTTTGGTCTGTTTGTTTGTTTGTTTGAATGTTTAAAGAAGCCACTTACAGCAATTTTTCATCTATATAAGTTTTTATTGGAGAGGAAGTCGGAGTACCCGAAGAAAATCTTGACTTTCAGAAAACTGGCAATCCTCGTCAATTAAGATTGGGGTCCTGCAGTGGGACCTCAGTGTTGACAGCCCACGTGATCAATTGTAGAAAAACTACCTTAACCAATAGGTCACCAAGGCCCCCGACTTGGTTTGGTGGAGATTACACAGATTTTTTTAGATAGAGCGGAGGCTTATGGTGAAAGATGCGTGGGTTTTATTCTCAACTTTTCGCAAAATAAACGCGCTACCATTCAAATTATCTTTATACCGTATTCATATACAATGGTGCCCTAAGCACATTACATTTTACAACTTAACGAATCAAGCACACCTTGGAACTTTAAATCAAGAACACTCTGTACTGCTGTATACATTGTAATTACATTTTTCTGTATTATTTTACTGTTTTTACTGTTCACTCTCAATTTACAATGCCATTATATTTTTGTTTATTGTGTTTAGTTGTCATTTTCATGAATGTGCATTTCACTGAATGCATGATATTTCGGCCAATAACAAAATCGACCTTTGACAAATTAGGCCCATTCCAAAATCAGTCTGCTGGATATGCTGAGTCTGCAATATTTTGTTTGTATAAGAGTTATTCAGGAATATTAATTTTGAGATGTTGAAATCTTGACTATAACTATGATGTGTATCTTTGCTTTATCTAATCTGACAGAACATTAAGAGAATTGGTAAAAAATTAAACATGTTTTAAAATTAAATATAAACTTTTTATTTGCAGGTTTACTCATTTTCACTTTGGCATACATTCCCCAATACGGATTGACTCTCATTCACTGCACCATCTTTTTTGTCTTTCATTAAAACAAAGCATAAATAACTGTCATTGAACAATTATTAACAAAATACATAACAAGTTATGATAAACATGCAGCAAATACAAACAAACAAAGCACTTAAGTCATATATAAACTAATACAAGGAAGTAAAGTGTCACCCAATAGTCCTAGCCAGGCTTAACATGCTAGCTGTAATGTTGATATCTTTTTGTTTCTGCACTGCTTCCACGGCTCTGATAATCGACCCTCAGTACGGGTGTGTCGGTGTCTGTGGACCTGCTCTTTGCTGACCAATCATAAGGTGAGGCAAGCAAGTATGTAGAAGCTGACTTCTGTCTTCCTTGTTATCGGAGTTTATGCGGTTGTGCCAATCTTAAAAAAGAATAAACATTACAATATTATGATAAAGATATACATATACATAAATGTGTGTAATAACTTATTACTGTATTTTAATAATTTTTGCAATATCCTATCCACCGGGTTTTGACTTTAAAGTCATAAAGTTGCAGCGATAACCATAAGTAAATACTTTCCGCTAGTAATGAGGTCTCACTTTCACGTGTTTAACATATTCCACATTCTCACTTTCTCCATAATAAAAATTATCTTCTACATCATTGTTGGTACGTATGATTATGTTTTCGATGGGGTAAGTTTGTTGTGGCGAAACATTTTTCAATATCAAGATACTGCTGATAGCTGCATATCTTATCATCATCTGCTGGAGTTCTGAAGAGCTAGCTGTGCTTGATATCTGCAGAAGGGAGACATAATAAATGTTGAACTGAAGAACACAACTATTTCTGCCTGCAAAATTATTATAATCAACTCATTTATAATTTCGTGTTAATCATCAATATAATTATGTCCGGAATATGTTTCCTCTCTGTCACCGTCTTTTGTCTAATTTGACTTGCTTTGTTTACTTCCGATTATATTCTGCCACCTGTCACCAAGATGCTAATAGTCTTCATTTTTTAACAATGCAGTACAAAAAACACATAGTCCATTAATCTTTCATTTGAAAACAAGCGATAATGACCCAAATATGGAATCCCTCATATTATTTAACAATAACAGTAATCTGTACACTGTTGGCATTGCCAATGGTGTTTGTTCGGGTTTGTGCTTCAAAACAGAAAGTTCCAAGATTGTTATTAATATCATTTGATGGTTTTCGATGGGATTATCTAGATAAGTCTGAAACTAAAACAAATACTCCTAATTTTCACAGATTAATGGAAGAAGGCGTTTTTGCAGAGAACGGTATCAAAAACACTTTCATCACGAAAACTTTTCCAAACCATTATACAATAGTAACCGGCCTATATGAAGAGAGTCATGGAATAGTTGGAAACATAATGTTTGATCCGGTTCTGAATAAGACATTTTCAATATACAATGAAAAGGAAGAAAAAAGCTCAAAGTGGTTTGATAATGGTGGTGAGCCCATTTGGGTAACCAATCAACTACAGGATGAATGTAACTGCAGGAAAACAGGAGTTGTCTTCTGGCCAGGAGATCAAGCACCAGTTAAAGGTGTTCTGCCTTACAGATATTTGCCTTATGATAGTACAATGCCAAATAACAGCAGAGTTGATACAATTGTTAATTGGTTTACAGACAAATACCCTGTGAATCTAGGGTTATTATATTTTGAAGAACCAGATGGCACTGGTCACAAGTATGGACCAGATTCACCGGAAGTTAGTAATATGGTTAAAGGATTAGATGCAGTCTTGGGATATCTTCTTAAGAAACTTGAGGAGAAAAGTATTTTGGATAGTACTGATATCATTATAACTAGTGATCATGGCATGTCGTTAACTCCAGAATCTCAAGTTATAAATTTAGATGATCATATTTCAGTGCAGGATTATAGGATATTTTCAGACAATCCAATTGGCAGTATCCTCCCAAATCCAGGTAAATATAATAAACTGTTGTGTACATGCAGTTCTTCCAATAAGTATAAACTGTTAACAAAATATGCTGGTGGTACATGTATAGCTGTAGTGAATACAATTGCTTATTGAGAATGCCACTATTTTTGTTTGATACAGACATGCATGTACATTAGAGGATATGCTCAGAAACTTGAGCAATTAATACAGGGGAAAAACTTTTAACAGTTGCTAATGGGAGTAGAACATTTGAATGGTGGGCGACCAGTTACCCTGGCCTGTTTAGATCGCCCAGTTGGTGAACATAACAAAAGAAGAGTGATGCACTGACACTGACAGAATCCAAAAAATTAAAGGACACCAAGACATATTTTTGCATTTAAAATTGAAGTTTTGCCCCTTTAAAAAAATTAATTGAAAACAAAATTTTGCCTGTGTATTATATTTGGTAAAGTGGCTTAATTATGATCCAGGATAGATGGAACAACTTTATTGTTATTTGCATCAGAAAGGCCTTAATAAGAGTAACCAAAACAGTGTAAACTGGCACGGTCCCCTCCTTACTTTACTTTGTACATACATCTGTAATTAAAAATAGTGTTGAATAAAAATACTTGGAGAAACCAGTACAATGCAAATAAAATACAACAATCTGGAGGTGTAGAACTAGTACACTACAGATCACGTAGATTCTTATCTTCCCACGTGCCTACAACTACATGTATTGCCCACTCCATGGCTACAGGGTTGGCATACAATCCATGCCATGGTTTTGAAATTCTCTATAGACCATGACACAAATTATAATTACTGAAACAACAATCATGATTCACACAATACACATGGTAATGCATTGTGGAATGTCAACATTCCATTAATCAACAGGGCATATATATGTAATAAATATAAATGCTGCCTTAGATATATAAATGCATGATACTATCAGCATGAGGGATCGCACCTTCTGGCAAGTTCTGCCATAGTAATAAACAACAGTTCGTAGATTTAACCCTTTCACATTAATATAAAATGCAGCTGAAGTAAATTTTACAAGTCGTACATTGTAAGTCGTAAGCAATACACGAGAAACATATGGGGATAATATATAATATAGTTACATGTATAACCCAATGGATGACATATAGAAAAAACCGAGTAATGCACGTACAAAAACATAAATTCCAACAATATAAAATATATTGGTTCTTTCAGGAGCTTTTCTTGGCAAAAAATTTATAATGTTTGTTAATGCAAAAATGTGATTCATTGCTTAGCTTAAGCAACTGGTATTGTGAACAAAATTATTTTTGGGTCAGAAAACATCGCAACAAAGATACTTTATTGAGATTACAAAGTTACACGTTTTAACGTGTAACATGATAAGTAGGATCAATTATATTATTGTAAGCATTATTATTGTTTGTTTGATTGAATGTTGTTTAATGCCACTTTCAGCAATTTGTTAGCTATATCATGGTTTTTATTCGGGGAGGAAGCCGGATCACAGTAAGTATTATCAGACATATTTTGTCACTAGTGATAAAGACTAATGTAAAATAACCATAATGAGAAATTTGCTCATGTGAACAGAATGGCAAAGTAGCTTAAAAACCACATGTTTTATTGAGTGTGGTTATTATTGAATGAAATATTTTCTGATCAGTTGTGTTTTAAAACTTTTCTAAATTCCTCCATCCATACTCAGTTGAACGTATAACATTTGCCCATGTGTATAGGTGCAAGTGGGCAACCATGAACATGACACCATGCAATAGAAATTAAAGGGGCCCAACATGGCTGCAGACAAGGATGGGCACCAATGCCTATGGGATGCTTACATCCACGGTGGGCAAACATTACAGATCGCATGGATTTCCACTTAGTGGAAATTCCATGCGATTGTAATGTATGTACTCATGCAGTGCTGGAGATTGCAAATATGATGCTGTTCATGTTGAAATAACAACTGCAAAGATCTTTAGCTACATGTATTAGTGCTAGAAGGGCCAAAACAGAATGAGTGTCTTGTTTAAAAAATAAATGTTTATTTCACAATTTATTTCAGGAAAAGAAGACGAAATTTACAATAATTTAAGAAACATTCCTCATCTAAAAGTGTACAAGAAAGCAGAAATTCCTGACGAATTCCATTACAAGAATAACAGACGAATTCAACCACTGCTTCTGGTTACTGATGATGGGTACTCATTATCACACAACAAATCCACTGTTGGTATGTTTAATTATGTTTCACATGTGGGTCAAGATTTTTTCACTTTATGTATGTACCTGTAAATTACATTATCTAAAGAAAAATCCAGTTATATTTATAATTCAGAAACTTGTAAGCAACAAAAATATTGTTGAGAAGGTCTTCCTCATTACAAGAGCAATTTCATGACTACCTATACTCCTGAAAAAAATATTAAAATAATAGTTTTTGGCAAAAATTAGGAAAAATATGTGTGTTTTTTTCAAGTTCATATACAAGTTTTTCAAACAACTGACACAAAATCATTGATCATACCTGTTGCTACTAGATAATGGAAGTTCATAATAACATATATTATTTCATGAATAGAATTTTGCGTGTTTTTGATTGATCTAAAAACAAGTACTAAAATTTCATAAAATGTTTGTAAGCTGCACGATTCCGCTGCATAGTAGTCAAGCGGAATCCGATATCGACCTGGTTTTTATCTTTTATCTTTTATCCAATCAGAATTGCCGTCTTAATAAATTCATTACTCCAATCAAATCGATTGTATTAATTGTATTGTACACAATTTGTTGACGTCTGCTACACATACATCGTTCGTGTCAACAACAAATGTGAGAAACGTCGGCTCTGCGATATATTGATTCATTTATACTCTTCTCAATATTTAAAACTGGAATTTCAGGATTATCAGCAAATTGAAATGAAATGCAGTTTTAAATAAAAAATATTAAGGGTAACTAGCATTACAACAATTACAAAATGTAAGCAGGTGCTCTCGTAGGAAAGGCATCCTCTGTTTTTCTGATCAAGGGAGATGGTGGTTTTATTCATGTAATAAAACAATTAATGACTTTGATATATGGTCGCTATCAGGATTTATCAGCCCTTAAAAATGATATTCACTGGAGGATAAATGCTGATAGCGACCTATAATAAAGTAATTAATTGTATACTGTTATTAGTATTTTTTCTTTTATTGACATGCCAGCTTCTAGTCTTGGTTTATAGGTCATTATCATTATATTGATAACCTTTTATTACATTATTTGAATGATAAATTAAAATCCCAATCTTAATGCAAGATTTGTGTTCTGTAAGGTCCGGGCAATATTACATGTTCATGCAGAGTTGTGTTCTTATGTGTACAATTATTATAAAATAAAGGCCTTCCAATATTATATTTAAGCAGCTCGGTTTGAAGGATGATTTTGTGTAATTTTATAAATAAAAAATATTTACACACACACACATGCTTTTATTATAAACCACTTTGTGACAGACATAAATCTGAAAATAGATACATTGTACAAAAGTTATGGATTTTGAAATGGTTACATATGTTTGATATAGTTACAAACATTAACAAAGTAAATATGGTTTTACAAAATTACCTTGCTATAAAACCAGTAGCACATCCACAAACATGTAAAGAAGTAGTTACTAGTTCAAAACGAAGCTTATATTTTCCATTAGCATTCTTAATTAAAATTTGAAAATTTGAAGAACTGTATACTGTATAACTTGTGTTTTTGCGGGTATCTAATTTTTCACTTTTTTCGCAGTTATCAGCAATCTACAATATTATAATCCTGTGAAATATTTTGCTTGTTTTACAAGATTATTACAGAAATGCTCTCTAAAATTGAATTCCGCTAAAAAAGAACTTCCATTTTGCAGGAAATCCACGAAAGTTAGCTCCCATGAAAACACTGTACATGTATTTAGAAACATTTAATGAGTCTACATGTATATGTACTATTTAAAATAAAAACAAAAAACTTCTTTCACAAGAATAGTTGATGATATTTTCAATAACATGGTCATGGGATGTTTCAAAAGAAAATAAAGTTTTATATAATTACTGGGGGTGGGGGGGTAGTTAGTCATCAACATGTAAATGTACAATTGATCACATGAACTGCCAACAATGAGGTTGTGGGTTCAAGTCTCACTGTGGGCAAGGTGTGCTCCACTGCAATCATAATTGACAAGGATTGCCAGTTTTCTGACTGAAGGTGGGGGAGGGTGGCTTTCTTTGGGTACTTCAGCTTCCTCCCAACAAAAACTGAACACCATGATATAGCTGAAAGTGTCATTTAACACCATTCAAACACATTTTAGAACTAAATATGAATTTACTTGCATGTTGTAAACAATGTTTGTTTTGATGAAACATTTACTAATGACCAATTGAAGCCCAACATTGCTATATAGAAAGAATACAAGTAGTTCCATTTCGAATAATTAAATGAAATGTAACATGCTAATAGATTTCTATTTTCTAATTTCAGAACATGGTAACCATGGTTATAACAACAGCTTCTCAAACATGCATCCATTTTTTATAGCACGAGGACCATCTTTTAAGAAAGGGTTTAAGATTGACACATTTAACAATGTTGACATTTATCCATTGATGTGTGAAATACTTGGAATAAAACCTGCACCTAACAATGGATCTCTGGAGAATGTTAAAAGTTTACTCATAGCACAAAGATCCAATAGTTTCTTATCTTATGATTCAACATTCCTAATATGTAAGTAACTGTTGTCTTTTTATACTCAGTAGTTGTGACATTTCCATAGTCTATAATTTAATTAAATGTAGTCATTTTAAAAGTTTTAGCCTGAACGTGTACAGTAGCTGTAACATTTTGTTAAGATACATGTATCAGTGCAAAGTATGAAAACTCTGGTTTGTACATCTCTGCAAGAATTGTCTTATGAATGTTTTCACAAATTTATCCTAAAGAAGATTTACTTTAAAACTATGTTGTTTACCTTTCCAGAAACATATGAAGAAAGGTAATTCCCCTTTGTCTAATCACTTAGTCAACATGACAAATTCATACAGATTTCTCATAAAATTGCTTTAAAATATGCCTCTTCGGCTTTTATTTACGTCCCTACATGTACACATAAAAAGAAACATAATAAAAAGCATTAAAACATTGATCATGAAGTGTATCACATTTAAAATTCTTTAGGAACTATTTTGGGAATGGGACCAGAAACTTTATAATTCAGTGGCAAGAAAAGGGTCATCCCCATTGTAAAAGAGTTAAAGAAGATAACAAAAATACACTTGTTGTTGTCCTTGCCTTTCCTGATACATTTACATGTGTAATTGGTAGCATGTTGATCCTGGTATTATGGGTTTGTTCCCCTGATATGAAAGAACCCAAGACATTAAAATTGTTAACAAAAAATGCTGCTCCTCTACATAGCTTGTAACATTAGACATGTAGAGCAAGGTCAGTTCAGACTGAAAGTGTGCTAGAGTCAAGTCACTGGGGACATGTTTGATTGTTTGTACACTGTCCTAGGACTATTTAAATTAGATTGGTCCTACATTTGAAGTAATATCTTAATTTGCATTCATGTACATACAATCATACTTTTGATCTTAAACAATTCAGTGATGCTTCTAAATAAAGATTATAAAGTTATATTGCAGTATTAAAAATGAAGAGAAAAATGTATTTAAGCAAGCATAACAAGTCTTAACTAGTGCCATGCAAATTAATGATTAAATTATATGTAGAAGTGTGTCTGTCTTCATAAATGACTTGCATAAACATTTATATTCATGTACATTTTTAGCCAGTTATAGTTCTGACAATGTACATTTTTAGCCAGTTATAGTTCTGACAATGTACATTTTGAGCCAGTTATAGTTCTGACAATGTACATTTTTAGCCATAGTTCTGACAATGTACATTTTTAGCCAGTTATAGTTCTGACAATGTACATTTTTAGCCAGTTATAGTTCTGACAATGTACATTTTTAGCCAGTTATAGTTCTGACAATGTACATTTTTAGCCAGTTATAGCTCTGACAATGTACATTTTTAGCCAGTTATAGTTCTGACAATGTACATTTTTAGCCAGTTATAGTTCTGACAATGTACATTTTTAGCCAGTTATAGTTCTGACAATGTACATTTTTAGCCAGTTATAGCTCTGACAATGTATCCTGGCTTCATCCTCCCAGAAAATCACTAATTTTACATTTTAGAATGCATGAAGACATGTTATCATATAAATATCATAAACTATATTCTTTATATGCTAAACAGCAATTATTTATTCCTTCATATATTATCTGCAGATATCATAATTCTCCTGTTCATAGCAACTGTGGCAGGAATATTTAGTATAGCAGCTTGCAGACAACAAAGAATTCATCGCCACAGAAAACTGAGGTTGTCATCCTTGTCACCCATGACAATGCAGCTAAAATATTCATCTGCTGCTGCTGCTGCCAACGGAGGAAATCAACCATTATTAGAGGGGTCCGATACAGAAGGGGAATTTTAGTGTAGATGTACATTGTATCTGGATTTCTGTTTGATTTTTTGAGTGCATGTCTTTCTTCATTTGTGTTTGAGTTATTTCCCTTCACGTACTGTTGTTTCTATAACATGCAATTCCAATTTTATCCATGATTATACAAAAGGCTTCCAGTTTTTCAAAATATTTTTCTGCTTATATGTGAAATTTCTTAATAGTTCAAAGTTCGACTTCTAAATTCATTTGACATTTTTAACAACTGTCCTAATAAAGCTTATAAGGCAGAATTTCATGCATTTGTATCATAAATTCCTGATTAAAATAGCCTTAAGCTGCAGGTCTGGCCATTTATTTTTTTATTTTAAAGCTTAGAATTATTTATGTTTATAATATGTCAAAAATGTGGCAGAGAATTTTTGAATTCAATACCCATATTACAAAAGTTGTTTGTTTTCCTTTTTGTTGAGTGCATTTTCCCCTATAACATCAGTAAGCATAAAAGTTTTATTTCAAGTCAGATTTTACAACAAATAGAAAACGTAAGCTCTGTACAGCTTTTAGGAGACTTATCATCATAGAAAACAGGTGAACAGTTATACACGTAACCAATTGTTTATGGTCATATGAGATGTTTGTAAAAAATGTGTGCATACATATAATTCCAAGAATGAAATACATGTATGAAAAGAATGGTGTAATATAGAATTTGTAAATATATTGTAATTATATTCCATTAACTCCAATAAAGAGTCTGATATTGTATTTTAAGGAGTTATAAAATAATGTTGTGCAATGTTAAATTTCTGTTTGTTGCAGATGAATGTGATGTATATTGTGTTTTCTTTGTATATATGTGATACCTGTTATTTATATCTTGGTCATTAAAATTTTTTTTTTACTGATACTCATGTAGTGTAGACTTTAAGTTGTGTTAAAATTTTTATGGTGATATTTTTTCAGGTGGATTTAAATATGAACCATGTTGTATTGACTTTTAAAATGATTTGTATTTATTATGATGTTGTTGGAAGAATATTACATGTAAGTTGTCTATGTGGTTCTGGATAATGGATAAATAAAGGTTTTTAAATGTTTGAAATTCAATCTTCAAGAATATAGCTATTAAATTTTAGAATAACTACTATGAGAGCACTTCAAACGGACATAAATCAGTTATTTCAACCTTCAAATGTATAAAAAGTGAAAATTTATGTTAATTTCTTTTAAGGTGGCATTAAATGATCACTAAATAAACTTTGTCTTTTTATAATAAGTGTAAAAATCGATAAATCTTAGGGCTACATTGCTTCTTTGTTGGGGAGAGGGAAGGGGGATGTAACTTAGATATATTTGATTTAGTTACTACTTTACTGTAATTAAGGTGTGTTATATGTACATGTGTACTTAATGTTAACTGTTTATATGCCATTAAGATACCATAGGTCTGGTAATTTTTACAATGTTTTAATTTTTGCTATATTCCTGAGATACACTGAATCTTAAAAAGTAAAACTCACCAAGTTTGAGTCCAAATATAGTTGTTCTTTGTTTGCCAATAAATAATAACTACAAAAAATTAAAACCCCTATTTGGAGAACAAATTGGAAATTTTACACCACGAAAATCACCTGCTATATAGTATCAGACCGCCCAAAAAACCTTGATATATAAGTGTATGTAAGGTTATTTATATTAGGAACACCTACACAAGACTTTTATACACCCTCCATGTACTGATACTTTCAATGCTGTGATTGCATCCTTAGGAAAAAAAATATTTGCCACACATGAATACTGACTGGGACTTACCATTTTACAAACTGAAAAGTAGAAAGTCCATGGATAAAAAAAAAAGAAAAAAAAATCCTAAATGTACCATTTATGAAGGTACCCTTCGTTGGACAAAAAATGTTTAATAAGTGTTTTATTGATAAAATTAAATAAGAATATACTTAAAAATGTATTTGAGCAATCTATAATGACATGAGATTTTGTATTTGTTCCTTCGGAATCATTGTTGTTACTTTTAAAAAGGCCAGCAGTGGCCAAGTTGTTAAGTTATCTACTGCTGGTTCCCTGTATGTCAAGCCCCACAGAATGCTGAGCTCCAGCCTTAATTTCTCCACTAAAAAGAACTGGATGCCATGATATACCTATAGCCAAAATTAGCTGGCGTCAATCCTAGTCAAACTAAAAACACAAGCATCATTAATAGTATGACATCAAAAGTGGTTAACAGTGTTATAGTATGTTTTTCCCTATTTTACATATACAATGTTTGTTAATTATGATATTGTCTTCGTATATTGTATATAAATTAGTTCATCTCTTTTTTTGGTTTTATTTGACTGTTTATGTGTCAAAATAACTAACCTGCTTACATATGTGTGGAAGACTATATATGAAAGCATGCACGGCTGGCTTTTATGCTGTATCTGCTCACAATCCCTTAATTAAAATATGATCTCAGAATGGTTTAAATTGGGTTTTGTACATATCTGTGTGAGAATGATAATTAATGTAGACGACATTAGTCCCTCTCTTAAATTTTAGACTATCACTTATGGAATTAAAATGGTTGTATGATTGATATATGATATTTGTGGACTAAACAAATGTTGGGCCATGTGATCTTAGTAAGGGTCTGTCCTTACTGTAAGGGTCTGTCCTTACTGTAAGGGTCTGTCATTACTGTAAGGGTCTGCCATTACTGTTAGGGGCCATTACTGTAAGGGTCTGCCATTTACTGTAGGGGTCTGTTCGTACTGTAAGGGTCTGTCATTACATTAAGGGTCTGCCATTACTGTAGGGATCTGTCCTTACTGTAAGGGTCTGCCATTACTGTAAGGGTCTGTCCTTACTTTAAGGGTCTGTCATTACTGTAGGGGTCCGTCCTTACTGTAAGGGTCTGCTATTAATGTAAGGGTATGTTCTTACTGTAAAGGTCTGCCATTACTGTAGGGGTCTGTCCTTACTGTAAGGGTCTGCCATTACTGTAGGGGTCTGTCCTTACTGTAAGGGTCTGTTCTTACTGTAAGGGTCTGCCATTACTGTAGGGGTCTGTCATTACTGTAAGGGTCTGTTCTTACTGTAAGGGTCTGCCATTACTGTAAGGGTCTGTTCTTACTGTAAGGGTCTGTCCTTACTGTAAGGGTCTGCCATTACTGTAGGGGTCTGTTCTTACTGTAAGGGTCTGCCATTACTGTAAGGGTCTGTCCTTACTGTAAGGGTATGTTCTTACTGTAGGGGTCAGTTCTTACTGTAAGGGTCTGCCATTACTGTAGGGGTCTGTCCTTACTGTAAGGGTATGTTCTTATTGTAAGGGTCTGCCATTACTGTAAGGGTATGTTCTTACTGTAAGGGTCTGCCATTACTGTAAGGGTCTGCCATTACTGTAGGGGTCTGTTCTTACTGTAAGGGTCTGCCATTACTGTAGGGGTCTGTTCTTACTGTAAGGGTCTGCCATTACTGTAAGGGTCTGCCATTACTGTAGGGGTCTGTCCTTACTGTAAGGGTCTGCCATTACTGTAGGGGTCTGTTCTTACTGTAAGGGTCTGCCATTACTGTAAGGGTCTGCCATTACTGTAGGGGTCTGTCCTTACTGTAAGGGTCTGCCATTACTGTAGGGGTCTGACCTTACTGTAAGGGTCTGCCATTACTGTAATAGTATGTCCTTACTGTAAGGGTCTGCCATTACTGTAGGGGTCTGTCCTTACTGTAAGGGTCTGCCATTACTGTAGGGGTCTGTTCTTACTGTAAGGGTCTGCCATTACTGTAGGGGTCTGTCCTTACTGTAAGGGTCTGCCATTACTGTAGGGGTCTGTCCTTACTGTAAGGGTCTGCCATTACTGTAGGGGTCTGTCCTTACTGTAAGGGTCTGCCATTAATGTAGGGGTCTGTCCTTACTGTAAGGGTCTGCCATTAATGTAGGGGTCTGTCCTTACTGTAAGGGTCTGCCATTAATGTAAGGGTATGTTCTTACTGTAAGGGTCTGCCATTACTGTAGGGGTCTGTCCTTACTGTAAGGGTCTACCTTTACATAAAGGGTTTCCATTACTGTAAGGGTCTGTCCTTACTGTAAAGGTCCGCCATTACTGTAAGGGTCTGTCATTACAGTAAGGGTCTGCCTTTACTGTTAGGGGGCCATTACTGTAAGGGTCTGCCATTACTGTTAGGGGCCATTACTGTAAGGGTCTGTCATTACTATAAGGGTCTGTCATTACTATAAGGGTCTGCCATTACTGTAAGGGTCTGTCATTACTGTAAGGGGCCATGACTGTAAGGGGCCATGACTGTAAGGGTCTGCCGTTACTATAAGGGTCTACCATTATTGTAAGGGTCTGCCATTACTGAAACGGTCTGCCAATATTGTTAGGGTCTGCCATTACTGTAACAAAACAGATATGCTTGAATTACACACTGCACAGGTAATATAAGTGTGCATATATACATTTATTACAGTTACATTTTCTTTTAAATACTGACATCAAGTAAATTAAGGTAAAATGGTCATTTAGTCTTTATATTAGTGTGTCATCTTCTAGTAGTTTAAACCTTGTTGACATAGACAGGTAAATCTTTTACAATAAATCCTTTATGTCTCCTCTCTGACAAAACAGTTTTCTAATTATCTGCAATTTAAAAATTGGAAATGTTTTGATTGGTTGTGAATTTGGTCAAAATAATGGTAGACATTGAAAGTGGGATGAACTTGTTGAACTTACTTGCATTGACATCATTACACTCGATGATAATAATAAGCGCAATGGAATGTAGACCTGAAATAGAATATTTGATGTGGTCTATATATATATAGTACATTTTAAGTATGTACTGTGGGCAGTAACTCATAGGTTGAACATAAGTGTATTGATTTGACATGTAAACACTACAAATACTTTTCTTGTTAAACCACGGTTCATGTCACCTGATAAAAATCACCATTTAAATACAGATCAAGTAGGCGGGGCTTAGCTATGGTATAATCAACCAACTTTTTAGTTATTCCATAGTTTAAGCCCCACCTTTTGCCATTTATATAAAACCAGTGATGACAAGTTCATACTATTTTTTCTGGAAGATTTTCCATGTCTGCAACTTTCAGGATGGTTCATCAACCACATTTCCACATCCATAACATCTATTGTTATGTAAAGAAACTCAGCCATAGGACAGTACACATTTGATGAAGTGTCACATCCATTCCAAAATGTAATAAAGCTTACTGTAATGACAACAGTCGGAACTTTGGTGGGTACATACTTCAACAGACAATTGACAAAAAAAATGCACCCTCCAAGCAGACTTGTTGCACTCATATGAAGCTGAGTTTATTAAAGGACCATTTCCAAAGACAGAGACAAAAACAGGCCTATCAAGTCTTACAGTTTCACATTTATAGATAAATAGGTAACGTCCTATCAATAAAATAGTAGCACAATACATTTTTACTCTAGTGTTGTAAATTAATGATACTGGCAACAATAATAGTTTAGGATTCGATTTCACAAAAAATCGTAAGTGTAAAATTTATCCCAATTGTTTGAAGATCAAAAGGAAATGCATTGTGACATCAGCACTTACGATAAATTTTACACTTAAGACTTTTTGTGAAATCGACTCCAGCTTCCTGCAATAATCTTTTTGTGAAATTGACAATCTACCAAATAAAGTCTTTGATATTAGGGATAATTGTAATTTTAAATCCTAAGCATCCTCTTTTTTAACAGTTACATTCCATCGACACCACATTATCGAGTTTACAAATCTCTTCTCCAGTTACATTGATTTCGCTAAGAGGTTATACAGTTAGATACCTGCAACACTAAAAATCTTGTGTCTAAAGCAAAACACTTGCGGGATTATAATATCTAACCGTTCTAAATATGCTTGAGGTATAACTGAAATAATCTTCTAAAATCCACTTTATATATCCATTGTTTTGTTGACTCAAGTCCTTATTCAGTTTTGATTTTAACATGATCAGTAGTAGACAGTTTAATAGGGTTATATACCTCTTTAAGAGACTTTAGTTCCATTATATTTGGGTGAATGGTTAAGGTCATCTACTATTGATCACTGGCGAGTTATCATTGAAGTGGCAAGTTCAAGCCTAAAGTTTGAACATTGTTCTACTGGGCCCTTAACTGATAATGATTGCAAGTTTTCCTGCAAGAGAACACCAGCTTCCTTCTTCAATATACCTGGATGTTATATAGCTGAAAAATTACATTCAAAGAAAGAATCTTATTAATTCTCATTTTGCAACAAAATGACATTAAAGCAATTAGAATAAAACAGTTTAAGATAAATACATCTTGGATGGCAGTTTAGTCTATTGTAGATTATGTTGAACAGGGTCCTTCAAGTGACTATACAAAAAAAATTATGAATAAATTTGCAAGGCAGTTTTAATAAATAATTATAAAAACATCAGTGATTTTATTGTTAATTTAATAATAAGCAAGCAATATTTCAGCTATATTCAGGATAAGTAGAAGTTAACAAACATTAAATCAATGAAAAAAGAGGTTGGAATATCAGGAACAAAACTTTGACTGCTTAGTAATGGATAGTTTAGTCTTTTGTAGCAGCTACAGTGAGCCTATTCTCTTTTTAAATCTACAAACGGGGTCTTTATCCTGAAAAGGGAATAGCATTTTCTGAACACATTACCCAATCAGGCTTTCTGTATTATAACCTTACAACCCCACCAACTAAAGGGCCTCCATTATCAAATACCTGGGGATGGCTTGGGCAGCTCTTTGTGTTAAGCAAGAAGAACCCTTCCAGTTTGTTCCCAGAAAAAAGGAT
Organism: Limnoperna fortunei; assembly: GCA_944474755.1. Taxonomy (NCBI): domain Eukaryota; kingdom Metazoa; phylum Mollusca; class Bivalvia; order Mytilida; family Modiolidae; genus Limnoperna; species Limnoperna fortunei. The sequence goes on from OX104118.1 coordinate 61,142,929, forward strand.
CAATACATGACAATAGCTCACACTGGAATGGGTAGTCACAGGTGTTCACTAAAATAAACAACTCAGTAGGATTCATATTTATTCTTACTTTGGTGACCAAACATACACTTCAAGATAGAAAAAACACAATAGATTTACTATGTCTTACTACACCACCACTGATCACAAATAGCAGCAACATCTACCATTGGAATTACAAACTAATGATTTGGTTATGAAATGGTCTACTAAAAATATTATGATCTGTTTGATGCTGAACAAGAGCAAAATTAATTTGTTGACTTCAAAAAGGAACTTTTTAATTTGTTATGTAAAGTTAGAATGGTGGTAACATGTAGTTATGGTAACTCTAGTTAATCATCCAATCAAAATCATGTATCCACTTCTTAGGATCATTACCTACAGATCTACTTAAACAGTGTTGGTTCACCTTTATCTTTCTACTAAATGAAACATTTGTTAAAAATTAATTTAATTTTTTTTAGCAATATTTCTCTTTTCCTCAATAATCAAATAAATATTTGTCTACTTTTAAAATGATTGTCTCCCCTTTTAAAAAAATCTAAATTAATTCCCTTTTTACATGTAAAATAATTTTCTACAAAACCATATTCTAATCACAACATTTCTGTAAATAATGCATTTAAGGGTTGAAAAGAATGGTTTACAAGAAGTTGAAACCTCCTCTTTTTTATACCAAACACTGAAAACAAAATCTAAACTTAAGTAGTTTTTTTTAATTTTGTCTTAAATCTACCTCTTTTCAAAAATTCCTCACATGTAAAAACATAAACTGCTATCTAATGTCTATTCATATTTTCAATCACACAACCAAATTAACCAGTTAAATTCAATTAAAATGTATAACAGACAAGTTATAAATTAGACAAATATTCAAATTTTATAAGTATACAGTAAATGTATATGAAATTAAAGTTTTTAATAAATATACTACGTAAAAATATGTATGTGGCTCGCCACAACTCTGGATTTCTTCTTTATCAACAATTTACAAGTTTAAATGCATATATATGCTGACCTTTACATTGTGCATATTTGACAAAAATAATTTACATTTTTTGCAACAATTTTTACGTAAATTGAGACAGTCGGGAATAAAATGAAGAAATTGCAGGAACTTGTTACAAAATAAAACGATAACAATTTATGTATGGTCATCACAATTCACAACCAGAAATCTTTAGTAACAATTTGGTCCAATATATAAGAATTGTTGTATATTTTGTTTGTAGCCTGATTTATTTAGACTATTACATGAAAAACATCTTGAAGTAACATAACATATGAAATCTAAAACAGCTAGATTTTGATAAAAAATCCATTAAAATATAACAAGATACTATAAGTTCATGCAAACAGTTTTTTCATTATATGAACATTTGAAAATATATCCCAAGTTATTTTAAAACTGGTTTTTTATTATATGAAAACTTCGAAAAATATATCACAAAAACATCACACTGGTCCCATTTCTTCAATGAAATACATTAATATGGTTCTTAGATGCCTTTCTGGTTTTGAAGCAAACAAACATATCTATATAATATTGTAATTGGTTAATAGACAGAAACACACTTACTGTAAGAATAAGTTATAAACTAATATGTACATGTACACCAGACAAATTCTACTAAAGCATCCTATTATAAAAATATGGCCACACACCAAAAATTCATACAAATAAATGCTTAATTTATAGCATTTAAAAAAACTTTCAATAAGACACAAAATAAATTTTACCAATTGCTACAATCTGCATATTTTTTATTCTCACTGATTTGTTATAATAAACAAAGAAACTAGGATCTTTAAAGGCACCGACATTTCCCTTGCCTCTTATACTGTTTTGCATCTCATCTAATTGTCAGTGTTTACTGTTTTCAGTGAGTATATTGTCTTGTAAAATTTACAGGTAATATCTGTATTACAAATATTAAAATTCCAATTGTATCAACAGTATTTCCTACTATTTGCAAAAAACAATCCCACAATTTCTAATTTAACCCATTTAAAATGTACACAAACCAAAAATATGGCCTACTTTGGATAAAGCATGTCCCTTTATTATTATGCTATGAAACAACAGTATACAACTATAAAATTGACTAGTAACTTATTTTTAACATTCAATATAATCCGCTTCATTCACATTAAACTATTCATGATGCTGGTTTGTTTTCATCCACGGAACAGTTCTAACTTAGCTGAAACAAACCAGCCGTTATTACAAGATTTTTGAAGTCTATTGTAAAATTGGTTTAATATTATTCTTTTACAGAAAAGAACTAATGTATTTAACATCAATTATCACTTTCAGATAACAATACAAGTTTTAATTTTTTACCAAAAATAAAAACCAGGAAAAAAAGACCTGTTCAGTTTAAGACTCTTACCATATTGTAACACTACATCACGATCATTCATACTATGTTTGTAGAAATTTCTAAAATTTTTGAAAATGCAACAATACTATGACAACCACATAACAAATATAAACTTGACTATTAACATGTAACATAGCTAGTAACAAGGGAATTACATAAACAATGCAAATAAATATTCTAAAATATCTATTTTTCTTAGTTTTGTGCTTTTTTGTAAATCTCTGACAATATTAAGCTTTCTTACATGAAAATAAAATGACAAAAAATGAAAATCTTAGAAAAAATATATTGTTAAAACAAAGAACACAAACTTGCATCTACATGTAATCTACCTAATGAAACCATGGTGAAATAGACAACATCGATTTCATGTTTAGCTCATCTCAAATTTAAAGCAAAAGAATTAATTGACCTAAAATCAAAGTCATTATTTTGTAATTCCCAATCTTTTCTGTAGAAACTTCGATGAAACCCTGTTGGCATGTTTTTGCACGTATTCCTTTCCTCCAAACTGACCCCATTCTGCTTCAAAGTCCTTTCCTAGAATTTCAGCACCTTTCTTACGAGTCAATCCAGTTTCCTCTAGTTTTAATTCACACATCTGAAGATCGTCAACACCTATAATAAATTAAATATGCAAAAATAGGAAAATAAAACAACACAACTTTTAATTTTTAAATTTTGATTTTCTTATCTTAGGCTTGGTATACTGAAGGGTTCCCAAGTCTAGACCCACAACACTGCTCAGCATACCCCCATGTGGCACATACTCCAATACATTTAACCCATAATTCTACAGTGCCTGACACAATTTTCTGCCCTTGATTGTTGAATAGTGTGCCACTTTCAGCAATTTTTCAACTATATTCTTGCCTCCAGTTTTAACTGGGGAGGAAGCTGAAGTACTTGGAGTATACCACCAACCTTTGGTAGGAAAACTTGCTATACTTTTCTGCAATTGAGTCCATTCTACTTCTTAAATTGATTATTGTTTATCATGACAATAAGATATGTTACATCTTGAATAGATGAAATAATTTTTGCTGGATGCTAAGCAACCATTCATTCAATCAATCTGACCTTAAGCCATCTGCAATAAAGTATCTTGCTCTTAGAACCACTTGTTTAGATTGAACAAGTGTGAATAGTATTGCTCAGGCAATACTGTAGGAGGAGTTGATTATACAAAATAGGCATCGAATTATGCAAATGTTCTGAATAATGACTAAGTTCTCAAAATCCTGGAACACCTCATAATAGAAGGTACACAACTTTAATACATGTGCGATCTTTCTGTGAAGTTTCATAGATCTGGGTTGAAAACTGTAGGAGGAGTTGTTTACATAAACTAGGTACCATCGTCTGCAAATGTATGAATGAAATTTAAAATTGATCTCATGATGGCTGACTTAAATACCAAATGTCAGCTCAATATTTGCATGCATTTACAAATATGTCAGGAAAAAATGTGTGGGACAGATGGAATGCAAACCTATAGTCCCTTGGCAATGACATTATGGGACTATAAACCAGGGCTGGACAATGAGTTGCATTTTATTTGGACTTGTTTACAATTTCAATCTTATCCTTTTACAAGGCATATTTAAAAAAAAGACTATTTCATTTAAAACAAGCTATTTTCTTAGACTGTATGTTATCCAGTTCTAAGTTAATAGTTAAGTTTGTAGCCTTATGTTTGCAAAAGACAAGTGTGGACACAGAAAAATGTCTCGCCTGCATTCCGCATCAGTAACGAAAATAAATTTCGTCATAAGCATTACGTAAATAGCATTAGTTATTAGCAGCAGCCTGTATAAATATTGTCACCATACCATGCATAGTTACAGAGGAACTGTCCTAATACAAAAACTTTAACGTAGTCGCTGGACCGTGAAATTGAGGTCAAGGTCAGGTGACGCCTACCAGACAGTCATGTACTATTCATCAGCAACCTATATACCAAATATTGTCATCCTACCACGCACAGTTACAGAGGAACTGCCGTAACCCAAAAACTTTAACGTAGTCACTGGACCGTGAAATTGAGGTCAAGGTCAGGTGACACCTATCAGAGAGTCATGTACTAGTCATCAGCAACCTATATACCAAATATTGTCATCCTAACATGCGTAGTTACAGAGGAACTGCCGTAACCCAAAAACTTTACGTAGTCACTGGACTGTGAAATTGAGGTCAAGGTCAGGTGACACCTACCAGACAGTCATGTACTAGTCATCAGCAACCTATATACCAAATATTGTCATCCTACCATGCATGGTTACAGAGGAACTGTCGTAACCCAAAAACTTTAACGTAGTCGCTGGACCGTGAAACTGAGGTCAAGGTCAGGTGACACCTACCAGACAGTCATGTACTAGTCATCAGCAACTTATATACCAAATATTGTCATCCTACCATGCGTAGTTACAGAGGAACTGCCGTAACCCAAAAACTTTAACGTAGTCACTGGACCGTGAAATTGAGGTCAAGGTCAGGTGACACCTACCAGACAGTCATGTACTAGTCATCAGCAACCTATATACCAAATATTGTCATCCTACCATGCGTGGTTACAGAGGAACTGTCGTAACCCAAAAACTTTAACGTAGTCGCTGGACCGTAAAATTGAGGTCAAGGTCAGGTGACACCTACCAGACAGTCATGTACTAGTCATCAGCAACCTATACACCAAATATTGTCATCCTACCATGCGTAGTTACGGAGGAACTGTCGTAACCCAAAAACTTTAACGTAGGCGCTGGACCGTGAAATTGAGGTCAAGGTCAGGTGACAGGTGACTGGCAAGTACTCATCATAAGCTACCTCTGTACCAAATTTGATGGACCTAGGGCTTGGGCTTACAAATATATGAAGCAAGATGTCAAGTGTTTACGCCGCCGCCGCCGCCGCCGGATTCCCATAAATATGTCTCGCCTCCAGCGACTTTCGTCGCAGGCGAGACAAAAAACTAGTATTCTATTATAATGCAAACCTATGTTTATCTACACACTGTAAGGAGGGGGACCTAAATGAAAGCCAATTGACTTAAGTAATAACTGGAAAACAACATCTAACACTCATCAAATACATACCGGCAACCATCAGTATTGGAGATTTCTCAGGATAAATTTCCATCTGTCTTGCAATCCAGTCTCCATCAAAGTGTGCATACCACATACCATGTTTCTTAGTTGTTTCACCTCTAAACTCGTCAGCTGGTCGAGCAAATGGTATCTTGAAGAATCGTTGCTGATTGGCTGTGGCATTGGGGGTAGCATTTGCCTTAGCAGGGGCTGGTTTAACAGGTGGTTCATCAGCTATATAACCAAATAATCACTGTACATTAATTTTTTATAACTCTTTTTAAAAGAAATCATTTAAGAAATCAATAAGATGTGTTTTCTTAAGTAAACAAGAACATTTTTATTTTTCTACATTTTCATTGGGATACGCTTTTAATTCTGGCCACATTTACTAATTAATAAGCTGAGAAAAACTTGTTTAATTGGTCTAATGACATTTCACAAATGTATTCAAGTTACTGTAAGTATGATACAGGCTTATTATCCAGTGATATGTAGGTGGCAACATTAAGTGTTACTTTTGATCCTGACTAAACATACTTTCAATTATAATAGCAAAAAAATACTAAAATCTTCATAGAAGTCATCTAGGTTAAAAAATTATCCACCTACCATGTTGCAGAACTTCATTAGGAGCTCTCTCATCTGTAGTTCCCTCTGTCTTCTTCTTGTTTTTCTGTTTCCAGGAGTGATAGACCTTAAGGCGTCTATGGAATTCTTCTCTGCAGGCATCCAATAATTCTATGTCTGCAATTTAAACAAATTGAAAATTTATTGTACAAACTTTTTTTGCTCTTTTTTGACAGTTCCTTTGGTGTTTGTTATTACCTTAATTTATAGAGATTTTAATAATAATACCAACGATTCGAAAATTAGATATTTGTCAGCTTATTTCCCATACAGTAGTCACACCATCCATGCCTAAGCTAGACAATTGGAAAGGACATACTGTAGTATTAATGCACTAATGTAGTAACACAGACCCAATCCAATTTTCTTGGAACACATGAGCTGATTCTGAAAAATTCTCAGTGTCCCACCCAGGAAATAACTTCTTCTTAACACAAACCAACCACAAAAATAAATAAATTACCCTGCCACCCCATATTATATAATAAAAGTTCCTTACTTGTAAGCAGTATTTTTTTTATGATCCTTAATTAAACCTTAGCCTGACTTATGTATATTACTCACCTATGCTGATCACAACAGATGATCTCTTATAAGAAAAGGGTAATTATTATAAACAACTGATTACTGTACTCAGAACCTAAACATATGAATCATAACATACCACACGAAGTGTTAATTGTGTCTCTAAGTAATTATTATAGACAACTGATAACTGTACTCAGAACCTAAACATATGAATCATAACAAACCACACGAAGTGTTAATTGTGTCTCTAAGTAATTATTATAGACAACTGATTACTGTACTCAGAACCTAAACATATGAATCATAACATACCACACGAAGTGTTAATTGTGTCTCTAAGTTCAGCATACTTCCATTTAGTCAAATCATATTTCTTCTGTAGTGCTGCAGCTCGCAGGCTCCTGAACTCTTCAGACCTACAGGATCAGATATGTGTTCATTAAATCTCATTCTTGTTATAGAATTTCAATGATAAAAGTGAAACAGCCAGATTTTCCTTAATAAAAAGCAATTCCTGTTTCAAGAATTCATATTGCATCAAACTTTTCCTCAGGAATTCTTTTAAAGTGAAATGTCTAATGTGTATATCACAGTGTCATAACTAAGGAATTTTACAATGGTTTATAAATTATTATTGTTTGGTCAACAACTTTAAAACAAAAGCAAACATATTTTTACCTTTTATTTCATTTTATTGCATAGTTTGTTTTTTCTGTGTGCCTTGGTTCTTTAACATTAAGCATTGGTTAAATGTGATATATAATTTATGGAGAGCATGACAATTGATAGGATTTAAGGAGAGTCATTAGCGAAAGGATTTATGAATAGTCATTAGTGACTGGATTTACGGAGAGGCATGACAATTTGACAACAAATTCTGGTTTTTTTTATAATAATTGTACTATCAATCATTATTTAAAAATTGACTGCTTCATGATGAAAATGTGCTTCGGTTCAATGCTTTCATATGTAAACTTCAAAAGAATGTATTCAAATCTTATTTTTACAATTTATTTCATAAAAAAATGCTGGGGTCCTGATCTAAATCATACAGGACATCGATGAAAGACGTATGTTATGTATATATTACCCTGTATACCATCTCAGTTATTTGATTCACTTACTAATATGAACCTCTAATTTATCTCCACATCAGAACTATATAAAGAGCAAGCATAAATATTTTTGTGGAAATAAAATGAAAACATATGTTTTTGTGTCAAGAGATGAAGTGGTTATAAGAAATGTGCAGGGTTGTGCACCTTTAATACAGGAACATTTTTTTGTGTATTTGCATGCACATAAAATACTGTGTGTATGGTACACTGATTTAAATGTTGCTATAACACCCTCGACCAAAGTATCAAAATTTGGCAACACAGAGAAAAACAGAATAAAGTCTGTTACAAATCAAAATGGTCAAATAATGCAGTGTCTTTCATCAGTATAATATGTCTTTAGTGAAATAATACCATACAAAACAATAACAAATTGACTATTTTCCAACAAATATTTTTAGCCAATTTCTAATTAGATTTGTTGTTCCTTTTCAGATTTTCCAATTTTGTAATTACAACAAGTCAGAATGTTATCATTTGTGTGATGGTTATAGATTATTAGTAACCTTTTAGAGTCCCCTGGTACACTGATATGAAAGAAAGATACACAATTTATTTACAACAGATCCATACAAACAAGAGAGCCCTCGAAGATAACATTTCATTAATTGCCTGGGACAAGCCGAAATGTCTGACGGACAAGAGAAACTCAGAAGTACCTTGTCCTGGGGACATGTACAAAAAAAGACTATATGGAAATATATGGAAGTATCTTTTCTAAAATTATGAGTTTGGTCAACAGCTTTAAAATTCATTAAATTTATGCAAATTCCTTATAACTACTGGTCAGAAACTACGTATGCATATACATAATCAGGCTTCGAAGTGAAAAGTAGAAATCTTATTCATCATCAAGAAAAAGCATGGATGAACGGAGCTTGCAGATAATAGCTGTAAAAATATTTTGACATCAAAACATATACATTAACATAGATATCTTATGAATCAGACAATTGATGTTTTCATTTGGACACGTAAATTTTGATAGTTACTTGCCCAAAGGGACAAGTTTAAAAAAATGTTATTATCGAGGCCTGCCTATGTTTGGACTATATTATTTATATTTAACTATAATTTACATTATTTGTGTTTTATTTACTTCCAGTTGAAATAATAACACAGAAATTGTTAATTGATTCAGTCATTACAAGAATTTAATTAGTATGTGTGTTATTAATTGGTGCATAAATCATAAACAAATACAAGTATCAATGTTAATAGTGCAGCCCTTTACAACCAGTCAATTTATTGTTACCTGTTTTAAATTTTAGGCAATAATTGATAACTGGTTCATTTAATTGAAGATTTAGTCTTTTATTTTATCAAAACATAAGTCCTTTTAATATAATTTGTATGATAAAAGTAGTAGTACACACACTGTACCTTTGTAATGGTGGAACGACAACGTCTTCAACCTCATTTTGATCCTCTGCAGCCAGACGTAAAGCCAATTCTCTGTCCCTTCTTTCCTGTTCCAGAACTTGTTGTCTAAAATAGATGTTTAAATATAAATGCATGCAATTTAATATAATTTCAATTACATCATGAATTTTTTCCCTTGACAAAAAAGAGCTAATATCCTTAACATTAATTAAAGTTATGCATGGAAAAATGGTAAACAAGAATGAAAAAGAATGAAAAAGAATGAAGACAGAAATAGTAATCAAACAAAAACAAAAAGGCAGGAATGGTAAGCAAGAAACAAGAACGTGGGGATAGTCATCAAGAAATGGAGGCAGTAGTTATGGTAAACAAGTACAAAAAAGGGCAGGAATGGTAAGCAAGTACGAAAAAGGGCAGGAATGGTAAGCAAAAATGAAAGCCAGATATGATAACCAACAAGTAATAAAAAACAAAAACGATACCAAGAAACAATCAAGGCCAGCATATATGTTAAGCAACAAAGAAAAGGCAGGAATAATACCCAAGAAATGAGGTAGAAAAAATGGTACCAAAGATAAAAACAAGTGTGGACACAGAAAAATGTCTCGCCTGCATTCCGCATCAGAAACGAAAATAAATTTCGTCATAAGCATTACATAAATAGCATTAGTTATCAGCAGCAGCCTGTATAAATATTGTCACCATACCATGCATAGTTACAGATGAACTGTCCTAATACAAAAACTTTAACGTAGTCGCTGGACCGTGAAATTGAGGTCAAGGCCAGGTGACGCCTACCAGACAGTCATGTACTATTCATCAGCAACGTATATACCAAATATTGTCATCCTACCATGTGTAGTTACAGGGGACAGTCGTAACCCAAAAACTTTAACATAGTCGTTGGACCGTGAAATTGAGGTCAAGGTCAGGTGACACCTACCAGACAGTCATGTACTAGTCATCAGCAACCTATATACCAAATATTATCATCTTACCATGCGTAGTTACAGAGGAACTGCCGTAACCCAAAAACTTTAACGTAGTCACTGGACTGTGAAATTGAGGTCAAGGTCAGGTGACACCTACCAGACAGTCATGTACTAGTCATCAGCAACCTATATACCAAATATTGTCATCCTACCATGCGTGGTTACAGAGGAACTGTCCTAATACAAAAACTTTAACGTAGTCGCTGGACCATGAAATTGAGGTCAAGGCCAGGTGACGCCTACCAGACAGTCATGTACTATTCATCAGCAACGTATATACCAAATATTGTCATCCTACCATGTGTAGTTACAGGGGAACAGTCGTAACCCAAAAACTTTAACATAGTCACTGGACCGTGAAATTGAGGTCAAGGTCAGGAGACACCTACCAGACAGTCATGTACTATTCATCAGCAACCTATATACCAAATATTGTCATCCTACCATGCGTGGTTACAGAGGAACTGTCGTAACCCAAAAACTTTAACGTAGTCGCTGGACCGTGAAATTGAGGTCAAGGTCAGGTGACACCTACCAGACAGTCATGTACTAGTCATCAGCAACCTATATACCAAATATTGTCATCCTACCATGCGTAGTTACAGAGGAACTGCCGTAACCCAAAAACTTTAACGTAGTCACTGGACCGTGAAATTGAGGTCAAGGTCAGGTGACACCTACCAGACAGTCATGTACTAGTCATCAGCAACCTATATACCAAATATTGTCATCCTACCATGCGTGGTTACAGAGGAACTGTCGTAACCCAAAAACTTTAACGTAGTCGCTGGACCGTAAAATTGAGGTCAAGGTCAGGTGACACCTACCAGACAGTCATGTACTAGTCATCAGCAACCTATATACCAAATATTGTCATCCTACCATGCGTGGTTACAGAGGAACTGTCGTAACCCAAAAACTTTAACATAGTCGCTGGACCGTAAAATTGAGGTCAAGGTCAGGTGACACCTACCAGACAGTCATGTACTAGTCATCAGCAACCTATACACCAAATATTGTCATCCTACCATGCGTAGTTACGGAGGAACTGCCGTAACCCAAAAACTTTAACTTAGGCGCTGGACCGTGAAATTGAGGTCAAGGTCAGGTGACAGGTGACTGACTGGCAAGTACTCATCATAAGCTACCTCTGTACCAAATTTGATGGACCTAGGGCTTGGGCTTACAAATATATGAAGCAAGATGTCAAGTGTTTACGCCGCCGCCGCCGCCGGATTCCCATACATATGTCTCGCCTCCAGCGACTTTCGTCGCAGGCGAGACAAAAAGTATGAATGATAACCAAAAAACAAAGTGGCAAGAGTGCTAACAAAAAATACCACAGCAAAAGGTGAATATAGTTTTTTTTATTAACACTTTTTGTTTTTTGATTGGATGGTCAAACAGGAGACATATATGCCTGTGAGTAAGGAAAGAACAGTAAACAACAGAATGTATGACGTATTACAATCCTTATACAACATTATTTTTTGTTAAAGATTTAAATGATTTATAAGTACTATTTTGACATAATCTAGCTAATTCCTGCATATTATTAAACCTCTGATACTTATTGGAGGAAGCAAAACTTACCTCTGTTTGTTTTCTTCTGCCTCTTTAGCCAGTTGAGCTTTCATTTTTTCCTTAAATGATACAGACATTGAACGATCAACTCTGTGTTTATACAAAAATGTTTAATTCTGTAATGTAGTTAATAAGTATATCGCACACGTTAATGTGTAATATAATTGTAGCGTTGCAATTTTTAGCACCAGTATTAAAACAGTTCAGTTTTTTTATTTCCAGGAAGAATTGTTTCATCAAATTTATTCCTATGCTAAAAATGTTTCATTTAAAAACTTCATATCAATCATACTTTGTTTTTGGGCATATGCAACTGTCAACTAACATGAAGGGTGGTTAATTAGAGACAGGCACTGCTGAATACTCTGGAGCAACCAGAATTTTTTAACGTACTTTTTCTTTTCTTTCTTCTTCTTCTCTCTTCTTTCTCTCCTCTTCTTCTTTCTTTCTCTTAAGCTCCATCTCTGCTTTTCTGTAAAAACAATAATGTAAATTTAGAATTGATCACATTAAATAACATTTTAAATTTTTTAGTCAGTAACAAAAGACATAAATAACATAATTCTTTAGCCAGTTTTATTCAAATGAAGATGATAATATAAAATTTAAAGGCTCAAATCCACAAACTCATGTGATCAATAGTAGATGACTAACAACCTTAACCAATTGGCTCCCAAACCCTTCAAATCACAATGTAATGTAAAAGTTTCTTCATTTTAAAACCTGAAGAATCCCCAGTTCTAACTGTTTAGAACAAGAATATTGATTTAAGAAATCCCACTCCATTTATGTTTTCATCAATTGTCTTAACCAAAAGCTCATTCAGGGTGGGATCTGGGCTTCACTTGATCTTAACTTATAAGGAAACAAATTTCTCAACCCCAGATCTTTAGAATACAAAATATAAGATCTGGATCTAACTATATAAACTTACAGTTTCCTTGCTTCCTCCTCTTCTTTCCTTTTTCTTTCTTCTTCCTCTTTCCTTTTTTTCTCTCTTTCCATTTCTTCCTGCAAAAAAGTACTAAAATGCTTTTAATAAGTAAGGAAGACTTACAAAGGTAACCTTAAGAACAAATAAGGTCTGTTCCATTGAAATATAAAGCATCCACAGGAGGCTTTCAAATTGCTGCTATGTGTGTACAGTTTAAAAATTTCTGTTCATTCACCAAAAACATGGAAAATAATTAATTGCTTCAATGGGAGGTTAACATAATTTGTAAGTGCCTTCTTGGGTACCATGAATGTTTCATGGAAAGGCCTAGAGAAAAAGTATCTACAACACCAAAACAGCATAATTATTTCTGGTGTTCACATTTGAACTATTTTTTAGTTTAATTAGAAACCCTGATGACAGATACCCATAAAACACTCTATAAAGCAAGTTTCAACCGTGCCAAAAAACAAATTGATTTATGTCATAAAAATACTAATTAAATTCAACTTGAGGTTTTTTATCCATAAAAGGTTAATTAATGGTTTCTAATATTAATTATAGCTTCAAATATAGCACAACCTGTGATACACATACAAATCACATTTTATTTCACAGTTACATAAAAATTGTCAGTTATGTTGATTTTTACCTTTAATTCTACAAAAATGGAATGAAAAGTCATGTTAATTAATGTAGCTTGACTTGGTGCATAGACAAAAAAACAATATCCAAATACTCAGAAACAAAAAATAAATTTCATTATTGCTGCATGCATCCTTAGTTACAAAAAATATTTACACTGTTATAGTTTTACTATCATTTATACAGTTTAAAGTTTAAACTTATTTTATTTGCTGTAATGTTATTCAGATATCTCCAAAGATGATGCAAGCTTATTAAGAATAATGCAATATTTTGCAAAATCTATTTAACATGCAAATCAGTTTAATGGGAAACTTCGCGAAAAAATGAAAATTTGATATGTTATTCTTCAAATAAAAAGAAACACTTTTGCCTCTTGATGTTTTATTATATTTTCAATGGTTAAGTTTCTACATTGAATTTACTGTGTAAAAAATGCACTTATGGAGGTCCGCCATCTTGTCACTATCTCGACACTAGATGGCGATACTAGAGATCCCTAAACATCCAAGTACCTTAAAGCTGCCGTATGATAATAACGTGAAACGGTCAATAACAGAAGGATGTACTATAAGACAACTTAATCAGATTATGCAATTTATTGAACAACACTTTTTTATACAAAATCTTTGCGAAGTTGACAATATTAGAAATAACGGTCATTAAATGAATTATTTTTAAATACCCTGTTTTCGCGCATCAAAATTTCACTTCACATTTAGTACATTTATTATTTTTATTAATACTGGTAACATTTATTGTGCGTGTGCGTAACACAGTTTCCAAAATTTTACATGTGTATATTTTGAGTCAACGTGTCAGTTTTACGTTTCCTCTGACATGACATCTAAAGGTATTCCAAATCTTATATACATCCTGTGTTCTGACACTTCGGTGTATTCAAATCATACCTGTCCTTGGCAGGAGGGGGCGTGTCGTTCTAATTTCGAAGTACATGATTAACCTTCAATCTGATTAGCTTTTGAAAATGTCCGAATATTCATACTTCAAAGTCGACGTCAAATAATCTAGTAATTACAATAAACATCCTGTGTGTTTACCTGCTAACTCTGTTAATTACCCTTCAAAAACAAGTAATGATTTACCTGTAAAATGTTTACGTCCAGGTACAACTGCCGTTTCAAGACGTGCAAAATTGTCTACGAAATTTTTTTTTATGTTAAAAAAATAAATATACAAATACATCTTTTCTTACAATTATTATTTAGGTAATTATCTGAGTTAAATAAAGACAGGTTAAAATTTGTGACTAAAAATACTTTTATGAATACAAAGAGCATTAAAACATTAAGACGTATTTGGTAATCTTATGTTGTCAGCTAGTTATTAGTCATCGCCACAGTTTTAATATTCTTCAAAGAGCAAAGGCTGAAAAACTTATTTTTAAGCTGGATTATTTATCATATTTACTGGATAATTACATTTATCACGTCACAAACCCAGTCACGTGATAAAATACTGTCAATATGGCAGCCCCCATACACAAAATTTTACCACCTTTAATCCACTCTAGAAGCGTAACGGTAAAGAATACAATAAAACATCAAAAGGCAATTATATTTCTTTTTATTTGAAGAATGACATATCAAATTTTCATTTTTTCGCGAAGTTTCCCTTTAATAAAAATACTTATTGCTACTTATTATATTAAGATACAAAGCGCCATATATGTACAAACATGTATGCATCTTTGAAACTTACATATTTTTATCTGCACTTAGTATACAGAAGATTGTTTGTTTGTTTGAATATTGTTTAACGCCACTTTCAGCAATTTTTCAGCTATATTACATACATGTGATATCTCACGGCATGAGACAAAAACTCACGGAATTCTGAAGGTCCCCATGCTCTCACGGCGTGAGACGATGATCTCACGCAAAACAAATAATGTAAAGTAAAAGAAGATTGATATCTTTTCTGCACGAAGCTTCTTGCTATTTCGTAAGCCGCCATCTGTGTTTACAATAGATTTTTCATAGAGTGAAATTACACTATTGATTATTTTGGGTGTTACTAAATTAAGGAATATGGTCAAAATTAATTTGAAATAAGGTGACAATGTTTTTTAAGGGGTAAATACAAGTTAATTGATGAATTAAGAATTAGTTCAAAGACAAAAATAATATTTTTAAAGTTTATTTTTTGTACAACAATTTCTACTATAAACTCAGGGTAGATTTGTATGGTCAGCTAAATGGGAACATTCGTATACATAATGCTGGCTATAATTTTTATCGTAATAAATATTACAAATTCCAGTTTTACAACTTTCAAAGAGCTAAAACTTGCAGAAATACTTCAACTTTTATTAATTTCATGAGTGTCAGGTACAGTCCAAGATGGGACAAACATATCCAATACAGGCTCCACCCAGAACAACTGAGAAGTATCATAAACATGGTTAAACAGTAAGATGATACAACAAATGAACAAACAAAATCAAAGAATGAAAATGCTAATAATAATGCAAAATCAGGGTTGACTAAAAATCTCACACAAAATCATCCAATCTCACACAAAATTTAGTCCAGTCTCACACATTAGGCTGAGAGAAATACCACATGTATGATATCATGGCGTCCAGTTTTTATTGGAGGAGGAAGCCGGAGTACGCAGAGAAAACCCCTGACATTTGGTAGGAAAACTGGCAATCCTTGTCAATTAAGATTGGAGTTGAGTACACCCTGCCGGCAGTGAGACTTGAACCCGCAACATCAGTGTTGAGTATACACAAGATATTTAAACTACAAGGAATCTGTATGATTTTTTATTTAAAAACCACAAACACATTGAAATATGGACTAATTTTGAAACTTTGAGAGTAAGCAATTTTCCCAAGTTAGCAGTTTCAAATTTGGTAACTATTCAAGATTGTTAAATAGAATATATGTTATATTCATATGTTCAGATAGTTCTTAAAAAATTTCAAATGATTTTTCAAATTCATGTTTGTGTACATAAATACACAAAATGTCAGAAACAATTTTAATTACCTTAAAGAGATCCTAATAAAAAAAAAAATCCAATCTGAGTAAGAATAATAGTGGGCTGACTCAGTCCAAAAGAATATTATTCCAGGACATGTGTATCTCCTGAGTGCATAATTTTCACCTTATGTTTAAATTTCAATACTGATTAAATATTTCCTATAAATAAATCATGGCTGTCCTATTGTATAATTGTACAGCAAATGAAGGAGTAAGGTGTTACTTAGTCTTACAAAAGGGAATAATAAATCTTCAACATTTCTTAAAGGTTTTTGGGGCCTCGGTGGCCGAGTGGTTAAGGTAGTTCGTCTGTCAACACTGAGATTGCAGGTTTGATTCACACTTCAGGCAGGGTGTACTCGACTCCAATCTTAATTGACAAGGATTGCCAGTTTTCCTACCGCAGGTCGGGGTTCTCTCCAGCTTCCTCCCCTAATAAAAACTGGACGCCACGATATAGCTGAAAAATTGCTGAAAGTGGCGTTAAACCACAATTCAAACAAACAATCTTAAAGGTTTGCGGCTTTTACCATTGGATGTAATAAATCATAACAAACTCTGTTGAATGTTAAATATTATTTGTTTGTCTGTTTTAATAGAGTTAAATGCCACTTTCAACAAATATCAGCTATATCACGGTTTCCAGACTTTATTGTGTGATTCGAAATCCTCTACCTTCATAAAATACTGATAATTTTCATCTCTTGCTTCTCTCTTGTAATGGTTCCCTTGAATATTTCACAATAAACTATTAGTTTTTATCGATTGGAAGATCGTAACTATACATTCAGTAATTTTCCTAACATATTTCCCACAATGTCCCAAACTTCAAATGCATATCAACAGATATATATTTATCAATTATTTTGCATAAAGCATAGCTGACAGTTTTAGAAAGTTAGAACTGGCTACATCTCACTATAGTGTTCAAATCATCAGATTTTTAAAATCCTACAGAGTATTGAAATAGGCTACAAAAATCTATGCATTTGACAAAGAAACAAAAACAAAAGTAATACCAGAGAAGCAAATTTTCAGTTATTCAGGTTTTGATACTGTACCTGTATTTTCCTCAGTCTCTCTTGCTCGGCAGCAATCTTTTCCTTTTCCACCTCCTTCCTCAGGTCCTGCATGGTCTGATCCATTTGTGTAAGGAAGTGATTATACTGTGATTCCATTTCAGCTTTCTTCATTTCAGTGGTCTGAAGTCATAAATTAACTGTAATGCATTTGTGTACACTTTGTATTCAAATTCTCATGAAACTAAATAGTCTCTATCAAAATATTGTATTTGGTTTTTTTTGGGGTCTTTTATGCCACTTGCAATGAACTGCGTCTTAGTCCAAAGTCAGATTCAAGCAGCCTTATACAAAACAATTCATAATTTTAAAAACTTATATTTTCTTACATACATCTAAAGACACTTCAGATCATATATAATTTCAACTACAAGCCATCAGTTCTGCTTTGACCATTTCTGTAGTCTATGCCAGGTATTCCAATAAGTTGGAAGGGAGATTACAAATGTAGTGAAATCTTATTTTTGCACCTAAATACAAAATAAGCTATATGGGAAAATAAATTGAAGCCACTGCTGCTATCACATTTTTTCAGCATTACAATTTAAGTCTCCATTAATACTGGAACAATTCAAAATAAAAATAAAGAAATCATGACATACCCTTATTTTATTGATAAAGGTTTCCAGGGCTGTTTCTATACTCTTGACTTTTTCAGAGGCAGACTCTTTGCCTTTCTTTAGCTGTCCTACAATCTCCTGCATTCTGGTAAGCTGGCCTTGTGATCCCTTGGCTTTCACAATCATCATGTATCTATGAGGTAGACCAATAAAAAATTATAAACAATTCTTTTTTTTTTTAAAAAGCCTTTATACTTCCAGTTAAAATTATGAAAGTATAAAACAAACAAGATTTGACATTAATCTTGTGCAAACAAAAATTAAAGTAAAACTGGACATTCATGCGCTTCAAAAGGAACAAAGAAATAGGTGCACGTAACATGGGTAATTTCTTCATACAGGATTAATTTAAACGAAATGAACAGAAAAAAAACCCAGGAACTAAGATTGCTTAAGGGGGTCCGTATCGATACAATACAATGGTTTCCCAATCAAAAAGGTCCTTCATAACATTGGTATTTCAAAAGAGAGAATTTCTGTATTCCAATGCCTTGACATTACAGTGGTCTCCAAACCAGGGGAGGTAACAAGTATTTTTACTGTAGACATCATACCTTGGTTTGAATTTCCTGACATCTCTCCACATTCTGATTGTCTTCTGTAATGTTACAATCTGTCCTCGCCTCCATAAGATTTTGTTCTTTACTGAAGAAAGATAAACCATCATTAATGAAGAGTAGAAGGAGTGTACACATTTAAACAGATTTATGTCTCAATATTTGGTTGTTGGTTGGACATAAGGTCCTGGTTTTGAATGCAGCCTTGACAACTCTGCTGTATTTTTATTGACATTGCTAATAACTCCCTTTAATGTTCAATTCCAACACCTCTGTTTATCTTTCAATAAAAAAAAACTGTATTTAAATAGTTTTTTTTCTTTGGTTATACACTGTGAACTCTGGCTTCCTTGCCGAATAAAAAGCCATGATATAGCTACAAAACTGCTGAACACACAGAAACAAACTCTAAGCTATCTGTCACTGCTAAGATTGTTTGTCTACTCTTACCATTGTATTACATTCAGGACAAGTTAACAAACAATTTATTATTTACTTGTATTTCAAATAGGAAATGGGATGGGCCAAAGGTCAGAAATTTTAAAAACCATTTGAAAAGGGTATTTGAAAATAGTGTAGGAAAATGTCTCATCAGCAGCTTTAATACATACAGACCATAATTTACAAAAATGCACATATGAATCTGTCTTCCGCAGGAGGCACAACACTTTTTTTAATGATTTTTAACAGCTACTTCAGCAATTTTTTAGCTATATCATGGCGTCCAGTTTTTATTGGGGAGGAAGCCTGTGTACCTGTAGAAAAGCCCCCGACCTTCTGTAGAAAAACTGGCAATCCTTGTCAAGTAAGATTAGAGTCGAGTATAACCAGCCCAGTAACTTGAACCTGCAACCTCAGTGTTGACAGACCACGAGATCGATAGTAGAAGAACTACCTTAACCACTTGGCCACCGAGGCTCACGGCACAACACTCTTTCAACACAGAACCTTGGAAATGTTTTAATTTGATGGTTATAATTGTTAACACCTCCCAAACAACCACAGACATCAATGTAAGAGTGGCCAGAGACGACAGGTCCCATTTCTGTTTACCGGGCTTCCTTGTGTCCGTGTTATTAGGCAGGAGTTTATAAAGACTGTTTTAATAAATGCCTTGACATATTCACACATAAAATACTATGTCTCTGTTTCTGTAAATATGTTCTTAAAAAAATTTGAAACATACACATAATAATTTAAGATGAATCACAAGAGACTACCCGTATTATACAAAATCCTGCACTGTACGACCAATTTTTCTAGAAACGATAATTCCATGTTTATATACATATGTGCTGTTTAAAAAAAAAAGACCCCAAGATGTGAAAAAATATCAAAAAAGAAATTAGTGAAAAGGTAAGAAATAAAGTTTTTATAATATTTTATTGAAAAATTTTGAAATATACAAGTGTGGACACAGAAAAATGTCTCGCCTGCATTCCGCATCAGTAGTAACGAAAAAAAATTACGTCATAAACATTACGTTAATAGCATTAAATTGTTATCATTTAAAATATACAATGCATGGTTACAGAGAAACTGACCTAATCCAAAAACTTAGTCACTGGACCATAAAATTGAGGTCAAGGTCAGTTGAAACCTACAGGACACTCATGTACAAACCATTAGCAATCTATTTACCAAATACTGTCATCCTACCATGCATGGTTACAGAGGAATTGCCCTAATCCTTAAACTTTAACATAGTCGCTGGACCGTGAAATTGAGGTCAAGGTCAGGTGACACCTGCCAGACAGTCAGGTACTCATCATCAGCAACCTGTATACCAAATATTGTCACCTTACCATGCAAAATTACAGAGGAACTGCCCTAATACAAAAAACTTTAACGTAGTCACTGGACTGTGAAATTGAGGTCAAGGTCAGGTGACACCTACCAGACAGTCATGTACTATTCATCAGCAACCTATATACCAAATATTGTCATCCTACCATGCGTGGTTACAGAGAAACTGCCGTAACCCAAAAACTTTAACGCAGTCGCTGGACCATGAAATTGAGGTCAAGGTCTGGTGACACCTACCAGACAGTCATGTACTATTCATCAGCAACCTATATACCAAATATTGTCATCCTACCATGCGTGGTTACAGAGAAACTGCCGTAACCCAAAAACTTTACTGTAGTCGCTGGACCGTGAAATTGAGGTCAAGGTCAGGTGACACCTACCAGACAGTCATGTACTATTCATCAGCAACCTATAAATCAAATATTTTCATCCTACCATGCGTGGTTACAGAGGAACAGTCGTAACCCAAAAACTTTAACGTAGTCGCTGGACTGTGAAATTGAGGTCAAGGTCAGGTGACACCTACCAGACAGTCATGTACTATTCATCAGCAACCTATATACCAAATATTGTCATCCTACCATTCGTGGTTACAGAGGAACTGCCGTAACCCAAAAACTTTAACGTAGTCGCTGGACTGTGAAATTGAGGTCAAGGTCAGGTGACAGGTGACTGACTGGCAAGTACTCATCATAAGCTACCACTGGACCAAATTTGACGAACCTAGGGCTTGGGCTTACAGATATATGAAGCAAGATGTCCAAGTGTTTACGCCGCCGCCGCCACCGGATTCCCATACATATGTCTCGCCTCCAGCGACTATCGTCACAACTTTAACATTTATACATTTTACTTCAGTTTAACAATGATATGCTTCATATAACTTTTTGTTGTTTACTTAAACAATTTAATAAATACTAATGACTTCTTGTGCAAAATATTGAACAATATGGAATGGTACTTTTTCACACACAAAAAATTTTCAAGAATTTTCGAAACATTCTTTTGTTATCTACCTCTTAAAATTTTTATTAAGTCAAAAGTAGTATGTATTTTTGCATATGGCAAAAAAAATATTAAATTGTAATTATAGATCATCCCTGGAAAAAAAAAATTCATGATAAATTTAAACCATTTATCATCCATCTGAAATATTTATCAACGATTCTATGTAGCTTCTGCTAAAAAGTAAACAAAAACACAAAATAAGTCATATTACAAAGAAAATATATCTGAAAACATGTCATTTGTTGCACTCCTGACAGTTGAGGGTGCTCTGTTTTATTTGGTGTACCTGATCAGATCACCAGTTTTAGGGTATCTTGCAGTGACTGCTTTGATGCAGCAAATATATATTTATGATTTTGTTTTGGTTTAATCATTGAAAACAAAAGGAAAAAATTTCTACAAAGAACTTAATGCAAAACAATATTTTCATACTTTTTTAAATGCAACATACTTTCTTTTGATATTTTCAATAAGTTAACACATGAAACTTTGTAATAAAAAACGAATTATGCACATATTGCTAGATTTGACAATTTGGTGACCTTAAAAGCATTGAACTCCTGACAATTTTGGCATAACTTTTTTGTTTTCTGAGATATCTTCAAGATTTTTTGCAGACATGCTCCCTACAACTAGACATACATTTTCAACTATTTAGAAATATATCTATTAATTTAGCAAAATTAGAGGACCATAACCTGTTGGGGTCAATTTTTTTTAAACCGCCCATATACAATATTTAACTGTAAAGACCCTGCTTTAAGAGACCAATTTGTTATTCTACCTTGAGTAGTCACTTAAAGAAGGTTTGAATGTAAAAAATATATCACATATCTTACATTTAATAACCATCAAACTTCCATACTGTGCCCTCTTCCACCTAGAGCAGATCAACCAACGTTTAACCTTCTTTATCAAGATTGCTAGATTTTCTGGATCACTCTTCATAATTTGATCAAACTCTGCAAACTTGCCAGGTCTAAAGAATACTTTGGTCAATCCAAACTTGAAATCATTATCATCCAATCCTAAAGCTTTGAACAAAGCCTGCAAAAGAGAAGAACAATTTTAAGTCATTTAGATTTTTTGCTAGAAATAGAGTAAATGTTTTGTATACAGCACTTGATAACATTTTTTGGGGAAATACATTACGCAAGTGATTGCAGGCAGAAGATAATAATGACAACATTCATTAACAAACAAAAGGTTCACATACATACGAGGTTCTGCAATATTGATATAATTAAGTACAGTGATAAAATTGCAATTGTATCTACATTTACACACAAAAAAAATTATTAAAATGTTTAAAACTTCAAAATCTGAAAAATATTTAATACATAAGATCGATAAGAACATAGCAAACCGTCTACAACATTGAAAATATCATGAAAACACTGATTTATCAGTAAAAAAAACACAGCCATTTTTTAAACATATACATTTCTCAGTGTTAGATTTGACCTGCTCATACCTTACAGAACAATCTTGGGTCCAGTCTGGCTAAATCAGCTGGCATATACTTCTTGTACATGTTATAAAGCTCAGAAAACTGGGTTCTGGATGGGAAACCTTGCTGCATCAGATCCAATACTGCATTCATACCTGTTACAATAAAAAATGAAATTTTAGAACTTCACTGTACAGAATGTCTTTCAAATTTCAACTCAGAAAATGTTTACAGTCACCTTGTGAATCTTTTTAAGTTAAATTTGAAAATTTATATAAACATATAGACAGCAAGAAATTATACTTGCAGAATTCTGAAAATTAAAAAAACAAGTACTGCATGGATCTGGACATTTTAGTTGATTATCAAACTGTATCAAAAGAAAAGACTACATAATATGTGCAAAGCCTTTTCATAAATCTGCTTAAAACTAGACAAATATTCTGGGTTGATTTTTTATTGCTAGGCAGGATTTCACAAAACAAATTTTAGTCAAATCTCTGAATTAAGTTGTTGAAGTTTTTTTATCAACTACCATAGTAAAATCTTAACTCTCTTGTGAAAATATAAATCTGAATTTTAAACAAAAAATTGAAACTAAATTGAAAGTCATAGAAGAAAATTTAAGTGAGATTAATGAAAGTGATAATTTTATAAGTATTAGAGAAATTAAAGAAGTTATTAAAAATTAAGAATTCGGAAAGCAAATGGACCTGATGGTATAATTAATATCATTTTTATTCATTGTAGTAGGTAAATCAGACAATAAAACTCAAACAGGTATGATTTTTTTTAAATTCACGACCTGAAGTAACCAGTTATATACCTGCACACTCCAGCTGACTGAGAATCTGTCCACCTTCAAACATGTGATCTACCATCTTCAAGTTAGGCTTGATACATCTGATGAAGTTTGTTCCCTACAATAACATAACAAATCAGCTTTATTCAAGCTTAAAAATGACAACTGTCAATATGCCTAGCTGTAGACCAATATGGAAATCTTATTATTATGCAACTGTATCTATACTGACTAACCAGTCCAATATATCATATTGACTAGTCCAATATGTGATTAGAAAATGTGACACAATTTTATAAAAAATTTGAATTTCAGAAATTTGTTTGTTTTATTGGGTAAATGACAGGTAATGTTTCAGTACAAGTATATACCAAGTACTTACGGCTGAATAAACAAAGTGCCAAGATAGAACCATGATTTTTATGTATGCAAGTTTGGCCTTAATACTGAGAAGTGTAATCAGTGCACCCCTCTCGCCATCTTAAGTGGGGCATAATAATACAGAAAGATAGACTACCTATATATATGCTTGTATACCTTTATTTATGATGTAAATTGCCTCATTGTGATGCACTGTACATCACATGCACAGATAAACAAGTAAAAAAAAAAGAAAAAGTTAATATTTTTCCAAATGAAAGCACTGTATTAATAATCAGAGTGAATACGTTTTAAATTAAACCAAAATAGTTTCTAGCAAAATAATCTAAATAAATATAAACAGAGTTAAAAAACACAAAAGAAAAATATAATGGTATAAAATGGTGTATAATGAGCATTCTTCTAATGTATATAACATGCTAATATCTGCAATACAATTAGAGCTTCTGGGTCAGTTGGATCACAGGGTGTAATTCTAAATGGATCACACTGTTCCACTCCATACACAAATGGAAAATAATGTTTTTTACAAACTGAAACTTCACATTTATTATTGGTTTTATACATGAATTGGTAAATAATTTTGTGTTTTCCTTTAGCATCAGTCTCACTTTCTATCAAGGCAAACAGAAATGATGTTGTCCGAAAAAACAGTGCTAATTTTAGCACCTGTGAAAAACAAAACTTATTTTTCATGATTGTGGAATTTAAATAAGCAGCCTTAAACAAAAGGTAGGTAACTGTGAATTATCACAGATACATAAATAATTTTTCAAATCTAGGCTAAAGCCATCTCAATATTCTATATGGCTACTTATTTGTATGGCACTCAAATTTACCTCTAAAATAATCAACATGTATTCAGGGTTTAAATTAACTAGTGTCCCTCATGAATCTTTGTGAATAGCATCAGTGCAAGAATTCAGACTGTACGACATGCTGTTATTTACAAGCTGTCAATCAGTGTTCAACTACAGTGTCATTTCATACATACATATGGATAAATCAATATTAAAGAAAAAAGTTTTCTAAGTGAAAAAAAAACATATCAAGCATGACAATTAGTCTGGTTTCTGATTTATGATATATTATCTAAATAAGAGATAAATGATGCCAAGC
Source organism: Limnoperna fortunei (assembly GCA_944474755.1). NCBI lineage: Eukaryota > Metazoa > Mollusca > Bivalvia > Mytilida > Modiolidae > Limnoperna > Limnoperna fortunei. Next base: position 61,168,067 of record OX104118.1, read on the forward strand.
AATGCTCAAATTACTTATATAGATCTATATTTGTGTCTTTAAAACCATTAACCTTAACATAAACCAGTGATATTAGTAGAACCGATGGTAGGCTCCCAGAATTCTTGGTAATAGAAGATATGGTTCCACCATGAAGGAGAATAAATCATCTCTTCTACTGGTTTCATCAAATGTATTGAATTAGTTAATAAAATATATCGGATCATGTCTGATAAAAAAGATGGAAATATAAGGTTGCTGATGGAAATTCCGGCACATGTATAACAATTAAACTGATATACATGTGCCAATCATAATTAGGCCTGAATACTGATACTTCTGTCCACTAAATGTTGTTTATTATTCTGCACAAATGCAAGATAAGAATAAATTTTAATCAATATGTATGTCAATACTCTTGAGACGAAGATAATCTTATACTTATACATAAAATATTGCTCTCGAGAAGTTATCATGAAATTGCATCACAACAAACCATGACAACACCTATTGAATAAACAAGACACTCAAAGTGATATTTAAACATATCTTCAAAGGTCATATATTGTAGTTAATATATGGGCTATTTGACTGGTTTATGTCAAATAAGGAACCCCAAGCCCATTTAATTAACTGGTCAAAATAAGATATTTTGACCTGCTCTGTACTTTTAGGTAAGGCTGTACATTAACTATATGCTTCCCAAGTTTAGGATGACAGTCTTTGTTTTCTAACAGTCCAGATTTTTTTCCACTTAAGGATGATGGTCTTTGTTTTCTAACAGTCTAGATTTTTTTCCACTTAAAGATGATGGTCTTTGTTTTCTAACAGTCTAGATTTTTTTCCCAGTTAAGGATGATGGTCTTTGTTTTCTAACAGTCCAGATTTTTTTCCACTTAAGGATGATGGTCTTTGTTTTGTAACAGTCCAGATTTTTTTCCCAGTTAAGGGTGATGGTCTTTGTTAAGACACAATCAGTAAACAACACACCTATAACCATTGTTGTTAGAGCATGATTTCCACTTACTTTGATAAGGGCAGTAGGAAATCTCATTTGTGTTGGATCTTCCTAAATTCAAACATATCATTTAAAAACATACATAATACAATGCATGCTTTAATGTTGCCCCGTACATTGAGCAACAATTAATATTTAACATAAATGTTAAAATTTCTAGTTCGTATTAGGCAACCTGCATTTCTTTTTAATTAACTTAATTGCATTATAAAGTTGCCATTAAAGACATTGTTTTCTTTCTTGAAAAAAAACTTCAGATATCAAGCCTACAATTTAAGTGTCAGTGTCCTCTATTTGCTTCACATCAGCATACTCTAATTTTGTATGCTAACCTTCTACATTGAAGCTGGATTACCTAATAACCTTTTTGACCAACACTTACAGTTAGAAACAAGATCTTATCTTACCGTAGCTTTTAATTTCTCCATCAATACAACCAACTGTGACCTAAATTTACTTCCAACACTAATGAAGTTGAGTTTTCCTGTAGAAACTTGGATTCCTTCAAACAACTTCTTCAGCAAGGCATTGTTGCTGTCTTGGATCAGGAATTGTAGAGAGGCATGTAGGGCATCGTTGTTCTTTTCAATGAACTGAGTCTGTATGAAATAAAAAAGATGTTTACTGCAATGTCTTGAAATATTCTGGTTTGTCATTCAAGAATAAAATAAAAGATTTGATTGACTAGAACTGTTAGTTTACAAAGAATGCAAAATTGATGCCTTATGTGGAAAAAAAATTTACTGTGAAAAAGAATTGTTTCAACTTATTTTATTGCAATAAAAGTTATTAAATTTTAGCCAGAATAATTAAAACAAGATCTTATATAGTTTCTGAATATTAGTTTTAAGTATTACTAACAATAATTTAAAACAAAAACAGTTTACAAGGCAAAATTAATCTCTTGGCTCTCAGGCTAATATGATTAAAAAATAGGTGAGGAAGCGAGGCATTTTTATGCCTGTTGACTGAAGGAAAAAGTAATAAGGGACTTTTTATCTGCCTGATAAAATTGTTAAAAAAAAAAAAAAAATAAGTGAAGACATGATTAAGATTTCAAGATAATTTTTATTCATCAGGACTGCAGCACAAATTTTCTTTATTCTGCTAAAAAAAGATGAGGGAGTGCCTAAAAAACACGAATTTTATTTTTTGAATAATAAACAATATAGTATATTGTTATTGTTTCCCTTACAGTATGGTAACAGACAGCTCCAGCAAAATGGCGAATAAGGAATCCCTCGTCATCTCTCACATCTCTGTGGGACTTCAGCTTGGATTTTCTTGGCAACTGAAATGAAATGTTAAGTATAATAAGAACATTTGTATTAACAGATTCAGTTGCGTTCAACTTGGATCTTCGTAATTAGGTGGATCCAAGACATTTCTTAGTTAATTATATTCAATTAAAGACATGCCATATGTTAACAGGTTTAATATTTAGCTTCAGCTTAAAACGAAATCGTAATATAAAAGCCGTCTTTGCTTAGAAACTGATAAATGCAGGTGCTTTTATAAAGAGCAATTCATCATTGTGGATTGTTGGAAATTTTATCACAGGTTTACAATCCTTTTATAACCTTACAATCCCTTTATATATTTGTAATAAACAAAAATCAAATCAAACCAATGGTTTCCTTTAAATTTCCAGTCATTGTTTTTAGCTGTGAAAATTACATGGCCTTAGTAACATAACAGGTGTCACTGTGCAATATGAAAACCCTTTAGGATAACTCCAGACATCACACTTCGTTTAGGGGGATTTGTGTTGCCTATTTGTTTGTTATTGTTTGTTGCTTGATGTGAGTTTTCTGTTAAATGTGTATTTAATTTCTTTCTTAATTTAAATTTAATTGTGCCAAATACATAAATTTTTACTTAAGTTAAAAATCTCAATGTATGTGTATATAATACTTACACTGAGACGGAAATGACTTTTATTTTGGTTGTGAACCTCCATGGTAAAGTGGTCAAACTTAGGAGCTGGTAGTTTACTCTCCTCATCCAGTAAGTCAAAGATTCCTATCTTCTTATTTTCAATTAATTCTGTACAAAAAAAAAAAAAAACAAAACAAACAATTAATTAGGTGTTATATTTCTAAAAGTGATTGCTTCATAAATTGATTAATGTAATATGTCCAGTGAGACTAGATATTAAGCTTAATATGGAGCCGTGTCAACATTGTGGTGGTGAACTGAGGTGGGTAAATATTGTAGTAGGGTATGAATTACAATTAGATATCTTTGTCCATACCTATATACAATTTGTTTATGTCTAACCAAGGGTCTGGAAACGGTCATATTTGCCGGACATGTCCGACATTTACATTAAAATGTCAGACTAAGGTTTAGTCAAATCGGACATCTAAAAAAGTTATATTTAACTTGGTCAATAATATAAATATCTTTTAGTTGGTTTTAATACCTTTAATTTCCGCTAGATATAAATATTTTATTAAAAAATCAACCCTAAGGCTATTTCCTGTCACTGACACGTGTTTATTGAGTTATCATTCACTCCAGTCAAGTGTTAATTATGTAATATGGTTAACACAACAGGTGATAACCTAATTATGAGTACAGATCTGTTTCATCCATTTCGTAGAATATGTTATTGCAACAGTATTTTGAAACAATAAGAATGAATTGTTTGTATGTTATATTGCTTAAAAAATAACTTAATGGAAAAACACGTGTGGTCAAAATTGTACATCACGCATGCGCCAATGTACCTGACGTACATAAATCTTGGGAAAATCAATTCAAATTAAATTCTATTGAAATTATGAGAACAAAAATGAATATTTAATTCTATAAATAATAACTTGTAAAAAACGTGGTCCATCGCAGAATATCGTATAAATTCAATTCTGTTCCGAACTTGTTGTAATTTTGTAAGAACTAGTACTAATACACATGTAGATTATTATTAACAGATTTGTGCTGCAAATAATTGTCATTTATATGAAAAAGATTAAAAAAGAAAAAATAACTGGATCTTTTAATGCCCATTTACTTTCTATACAAAACACTGTGTGTCAAATAATGAAAACACTACACAGTTAAGAAAACAAACAAAGGATAAAGAATATATCAATGTATATGAAAGGTTTTAATAAGCAGTAATGTCCAGTTAGACATCTCATTAGACTACCTATACAATCCTGATTGTCTGTCCATTGGATCTTCTTTACACCTAGTCCTTCCTTTTCATACAGATCTTGTTCCTAAAAAGAACAGCAAATACAATAGTCACTACTCTGTGTTACAAGGTAATAAGGTTGGGACAATGATCCGTTATTATCAAAAGCTGACGTGTAAGAGGTCAGACAATTTTGATAAAAGATAGTCAAGTTCCATAATTGATATATCAGAAACAAGAAAAGCTATTCCTGTGTCCCAAATTTAAGCAGGCATCTTTGCAATGACAGTCAAGTCATTGTTTAACTAATCATAGGTAGCCAGACAATAGGACATAATTCACCTCATTTCTCAGACATTGTTGATATAAATCTAATAAAAATCTGTAAAATATACAATTTTTGGCTTAATGATCTTAGAAATTTTGACAGCCATTTTTTAATATCTAATTAATACTTACCTCTTTTAGGATTCTTGTATTGAAGAACTGTTGCAGTTTCTCATTACAATAGTTGATACAGAACTGTTCAAAACTGTTTACTTGGAAATATTCTAAAATAATATTTTTGAGTTTGACAAAGATAGTGTATAATACATGTATCAGAAATTAATTTAAAATAAATATTGCAACACAGTTTATTTAGATATTAAAACAATTTGCTCCTACCAACTTTTCATAAGATGCACTAAAATGATCCAAATTTCCATCACTGACTACAAATGGTTTTATTGAGTACAATAAAATTCAATCAGACAAGATTACAGGGCTTCCACAGATGTGTAAACCAGTGGACAAAATGAGTTTTATTAAAAAATCAATCCAATGTTTCCATACTCACCAAAGCCAGCAATATCCAACAATCCAATATAACACATGGACTGTGAGAACGGAATAGCCTCATTTACCCGGGCAACAATGTAGTCAAACAGTTTAGAGTAGATGGACTTGGCCAGAGCATCCCTGGCACTGCTGGCTTCTCCAACCTTCAATGGGACTCTAAAATGAATACAATAAAACAATTCTTGAAATTCTGGAATACCTTTTGTTTCAACTAGATATCAGTGAGATGGTACCCATCTCTGTGGGCCCGCCGACCTTGAGGTCAAGGTCAAAGGTCATCAACGATGGTATGCAATACATTGCCTTGATATTATCTACCCACATTCCATGTATCAAGAGCCAATAAAAAATTACAGCCCGGACATGAATTTGTCATTCAAAGAGCAATGTTACCTTAAGGTCAAAGGTCGACAACCACAGTATGCGACACATCGCCTTGATATTATTTACCCACATATCAAAAGCCTACCCCAAAAGATAAAAAAGTCACAGCTCGGACATGAATTTGTCATTCAGAAAACAATAATGTGACCTTCAGGTCAAAGTTCAAGATCAAAGGTCAACAACCATCGTATGTGACACATCGCCTAGATATTAACTACCCACTTTCCAAATATCAAAAGCCTACCTCAAAAAAAAAAAAAAGTTACAGCTCGGACATGAATTTGTAATTCAGAAAGCAATAATGTGACCTTAAGGTCAAAGTTCAAGGTCAAAGGTCAACAACCATGGTATGTGACACATTGCCTAGATATTATCTACCCACATTCCAAATATCAAAAGCCTACCTCAAAAGATAAAAAAAGTTACAGCTCGGACATGAATTTGTCATACAGAAAGCAATAATGTGACCTTAAGGTCAAAGGTCAACAACCATGGTATGCGACACATTGCCTAGATATTATCTACCCACATTCCAAATTTTAAAAGCCTACCTCAAAAGATAAAAAAGTTACAGCTCGGACACGATTAGGCTCGGACGGACGGACAGACTGATCACTATAGGGCGTCCACCACAAAGTGGCAGGCCCTAATGAATAGTTAGCAAACTTTAAAGGTGTTCATTTTTTTGATAAACTATGTTGGTGGAATTAAATGTGTTCATTTTTCAAGAAACGATTTGGTGGAACTAAAGGTGTTCATTTTTTTATGAACGATATTGGCATAACTAAATTTTTTTCCTGATGATATTCCTCCATGAACAGGAAATTTGACAATTACATTTAATGAGGCTCTGAAAGAATCTCAGAGTACATTGACAGCAAGTCATGCTCATACTGATTCCATGAATTTTCCATTTTAGATGAAAGTATTTTTTTATATTCAATGCTTCTTTTAATATACTGACTGACTAAATGATGCTTAGTGTCCAGCAAACTGTCAGTTCAGGGAAAGAAGAAGTTAAATAATAATACAACAACTAGGGAAAATGGCAAGGACCAGTAGAAACAAAAACTCTGACCTTCAGTAAAAAAAATTGTCAATCCATCTCAATTAAGGTTAGAGTAGAACAACCTGCCTGCAAAAAATTTAATAACCATAAAATCCCACATATACTCTTATAAATATTGTACACTTTCTGCAATATTCTATACACATACTTGATCAGAGTTCCCTTAGAACCTCCTTTGGAAGTCTGCATGACTCTTGAAATCATGGAATCTCTCAATTCTTCCTTGTCCAATGACAACAGCTGACTGCAAATACTTAAGGTTTTCTCTGATGGACCATTAATTTTACATCCACCTGAAGTAAAAAATTATATTGTTTTGTTCAGCATGCTTGAAAAAACTTGTACTATTTACTTCACTAAAAATCATAAATGAGCACTTAGTTGACATCTTTTACAGAACAATAAATATAACTTAGCGTGAGCCAAACAATTAGAACAGTATCAATAACAAATAAGATATTTACTCATTTCAAAATAGACTACTACAAAGACTGTTCCATTAAAACATTCCAATGTATCTTAATTCAGGATCATATGAAAGCTTACCTTTAGCATCCTCCAGATTATCCTCAAACTCTATATTTCCCAAATGTAACACTGCAGCTACTAATGTATAAATGGACATCTTTTCTTCATCATTAATTCCTAAATGTGTCATGGCTCCATCACATACATTGAAGTCATTTACATCATCAAGTTTGGGGTCGTGTAAACTTCCATCTTTCAAGTACTGTAAACAGTCAATAGGTTAACAATTGTATTTGCATTTCTTTTTTTAGTAGTTAGGCACAATACCCCAATGATCACCTCCTGATGAGGGTGTACAGGGGGAATTCAGATTTAATTTATTTGACTATTTTATGATAAATAATATTAAATACATAAACATACATGGACATGAACAGAAAAAAATCACAGAATATTATTATAGTGACAAAATATCAAATTTCCCCCGTCACAGTAATAGCAGTTAAAATCCCATGTGAAAATAATCATTTATTTTCACTCACTGGTTCTTTCAGGACAAAATTAATCTGCCGTCAATATATATATATGTATATATATTTTTTAATGTTGTTTAACACCACTTTCAGCAATTTTTCAGCTATATCATGGCGTCCAGTTTTTATTGGGGGAGGAAGCGGGAGTACCTGGAGAAAACCCTTGACCTGCGGTAGGAAAACTGGCAATCTTTGTCAGTTAAGATTTGGCCGTCAGTATAGTTTGTTTGTTTGATGGTGTTTAATGCCACTTTCAGCAATTTTTCAGCTATATCATGGCGTCCAGTTTTTATTGGGGGAGGAAGCCGGAGTAGCCGGAGAAAACCCCCGACCTGCGGTAGGAAAACTGGCAATCCTTGTTAATTAAGATTGGAGTCAACTACACCCTACCTGCATTGAGAGTCGAACCCGCAATCTCAGTGTTGGCTGACCACGTGATTAATAGTTAACGAACTACCTTTACCACTCGGCCACCGAGGCCCCCGGCCGTTAGTATAAGATTAGACATTAACATTAAAATTTTGCGAAAAGAATTTTGATCTACATAATATATATGATAATCAATTAGGGGAGTTGATATAAAAATGTCACAAATTCATTGTATTTTATAAACTCATTTGCAGAACAATTTCCATGCACTCATATAATCTGAAGCACTAGTGATAATATTTTTCTATTTTCACTCTGCCCAAGTAATCACTCCTATAAATCTTTCACCTCACACACATGTTAATGAGGAATAGTAATATAAAAAAATATTTATCTCTAACCCACTTTTAAACTTTCTCAATTCAAATATTTTAATTAAAATACAAATGATGTATTTGTTTGTTTTTGTTAGCTTAAATGGAGTTTAACTCCACTTATAGCAATCATTCAGCTTTTTTCATGGCATCCAGTGCTGATTTGGGGAGGAAGACGGATTACCGGGGGAAAACCCTTGAACAGCGGTAGGAAAACTGGCAATCCTTGTCAGTTAAGATTGGAGCCTTTGATTGCAAAACTGATAAAGTGACCAGAAAAAATATAATTTATAATTTGAACAGGTTTGTTTTTGTTTTAATGGTGTCTAACGCCACTTTCAGCAATTTTTCAGCTTTATCATGGCAACCAGTTTTTATAGGGGAGGAAGCCGGGATACCCAGAAAAAACCTTGACCTGTGGAAGGAAAACTGGCAATCCTTGTCAATTAAGATTGGAGCCGAGTACACCCTGCCTGCAGTGATAATCAAACCTGCAATCTCAGTGCTGACAGACCAAGTGATCAATAGTAGACGAATTACCTAAAGCACTCAGCCACCAAGGCCCCTGACTTTTAGTTTAGACTTTGAACAGGTTACAAGAAACAAATTTAATACAGAGCTAGAAAAAAGTTTTAAAAGTTCAACAAAAAACTCAGCTGGTGAATAATTTCATTGTTGTATGTTAAATCTTATTCCAGAAGTCAGCACCATGGCAACCAAATGTTTAAAATGTTAACAACTGTTTCGTGAAGTCATGAGTATGTTTGTTTGGTTGTTTAAATGGTGTTTAACGCCAATTTCAGCTATATCATGGCATCCAGTTTTAATTGGGGAGGGAGTACCCAGAGAAAAACCCCAGTCCTTCAGTAGGAAAACTGGCAATCCTTGTCAATTAAGATTGGAATCGAGTGCATCCTGTCCACAGTGAGACTCGAAAATTGCAACATGATTATTGACAGATTATGTGGTCAATAGAAGGCAAACTACCTTAACCACTAGGTCACCGAGGCTCTCATGAGTATGAATTCCTTTAATGTTGTTTGGTAAGAGTCGATGAGATATTTGATGTTGACATAATACTTATTGCTCTTAAATCATATTTAGTAATGGTTTTTTGGCTGAGTTCATACATCAAACAACTTTTTTAAAATAACCAGTTTATCTCAAGATAGGTCAGAATAAAAAACTGGTCATCAAATAATGTTTCTATGATTTTGCATTCATTGGCAATATTTTTACCTGTTGGCTTTTCCTATCTGCGGGCAGTTGTTTATCTGTTTGGCGTGTACAGAAATACTGTGTACATCCACGACTTAGGTACTACAACACAATTTTAACATGATTCATGCAGGTAATGACAACAGCAATGCTTGTTTACATGGTTACAAGTAAACAATTATCACAATATACACATTAGGAACTATAACTGTACAGTGAAACATTTGTTCACATATAAAATACAATTTATAAACAAAGCACAAAAGTTGTCAAGACAGCAACTTATTTGTTTTCAAGGTTATTCTTGGAATATTTTCCAATTAGAAATATTGTGTTACAATACATAATTGGCAAACTAGAATATAAAACTTAATTTTGATGTCATTAATTGTTGACAAACAGAAGTTAAGATACAGTTAATAGTTACATTTTAACACAGTAAAACTCTGATTTCATACAATTGAAGAAATAATGTTAAGCTGCAGCTGTTGTGATACTATAAATATATTTTTGTAAAAATAAACATACACTGGACTTCCTGTTTTCTTGTTTTATGACCTCATGTTTACATTTATTTCATAACTTTTACCCTTTTTCAATATATACCCCAAAACCCAGTAAAACAAATCTACATGATATCCCTAAATTAAACATATTCACAACAAATTTCAGAAAACAGACTTTCTGTCTAAGATTATGAAGTAATAATATCATGGTCCAAATCTACTTACAATAAAAAAAATGTATTAAATGGCGATATATTATAGTTCTGGCACATCAGTGTAGTAATGGCGATATATTATAGTTCTGGCACACCAGTGTAGTAATGGCGATATATTATAGTTCTGGCACACCAGTGTAGTAATGGCGATATATTATAGTTCTGGCACATCAGTGTAGTAATGGCGATATATTATAGTTCTGGCACATCAGTGTAGTAATGGCGATATATTATAGTTCTGGCACATCAGTGTAGTAATGGCGATATATTATAGTTCTGGCACATCAGTGTAGTAATGGCGATATATTATAGTTCTGGCACATCAGTGTAGTAATGGCGATATATTATAGTTCTGGCACATCAGTGTAGTAATGGCGATATATTATAGTTCTGGCACATCAGTGTAGTAATGGCGATATATTATAGTTCTGGCACATCAGTGTAGTAATGGCGATATATTATAGTTCTGGCACATCAGTGTAGTAATGGCGATATATTATAGTTCTGGCACATCAGTGTAGTAATGGCGATATATTATAGTTCTGGCACATCAGTGTAGTAATGGCGATATATTATAGTTCTGGCACATCAGTGTAGTAATGGCGATATATTATAGTTCTGGCACATCAGTGTAGTAATGGCGATATATTATAGTTCTGGCACATCAGTGTAGTAATGGCGATATATTATAGTTCTTGCACACCAGTGTAGTAATGGCGATATATTATAGTTCTGGCACATCAGTGTAGTAATGGCGATATATTATAGTTCTGGCACATCAGTGTAGTAATGGCGATATATTATAGTTCTGGCACATCAGTGTAGTAATGGCGATATATTATAGTTCTGGCACATCAGTGTAGTAATGGCGATATATTATAGTTCTGGCACATCAGTGTAGTAATGGCGATATATTATAGTTCTTGCACACCAGTGTAGTAATGGCGATATATTATAGTTCTTGCACACCAGTGTAGTAATGGCGATATATTATAGTTCTGGCACATCAGTGTAGTAATGGCGATATATTATAGTTCTTGCACACCAGTGTAGTAATGGCGATATATTATAGTTCTTGCACACCAGTGTAGTAATGGCGATATATTATAGTTCTTGCACACCAGTGTAGTAATGGCGATATATTATAGTTCTGGCACATCAGTGTAGTAATGGCGATATATTATAGTTCTTGCACACCAGTGTAGTAATGGCGATATATTATAGTTCTTGCACACCAGTGTAGTAATGGCGATATATTATAGTTCTGGCACATCAGTGTAGTAATGGCGATATATTATAGTTCTTGCACACCAGTGTAGTAATGGCGATATATTATAGTTCTTGCACACCAGTGTAGTAATGGCGATATATTATAGTTCTGGCACATCAGTGTAGTAATGGCGATATATTATAGTTCTTGCACACCAGTGTAGTAATGGCGATATATTATAGTTCTTGCACACCAGTGTAGTAATGGCGATATATTATAGTTCTTGCACACCAGTGTAGTAATGGCGATATATTATAGTTCTGGCACATCAGTGTAGTAATGGCGATATATTATAGTTCTGGCACATCAGTGTAGTAATGGCGATATATTATAGTTCTTGCACACCAGTGTAGTAATGGCGATATATTATAGTTCTGGCACATCAGTGTAGTAATGCAAATGTACTTTATTGCATAACAGGTTATTACCAATGCCTAACAAGATTTAGTTTTACAATTTTAAGTACATACTAAGAAACATTTTTAACCAGATTTGGACCAAAAACCACAACACAAAGACAAATTCCTGATCCCAGTCTCACAAAAAACCGCACACCTTACAAAGTAAGTTGTATAGTTTGTACAAGATTTAAGACTTTTTGTGAAGCTGGTTTCCATTTATTTCAGTTAAAGAAGAAAACTTTCATGGAGTATTACACCTGTTTACAACACATAACAAACCTTGAACTTATCTGGAGGAGCCAGACATAATTTCTGTCTAAGTTGTTCGGGGGCTCCAGCACACAGTCGGTAGAAGATGTGGTAGTTTCTCTCCTCCTTGCTCTGTGTACAAACCCTGGACTTCTCCAACAAGTAATGAGAAATAAAGCCTCCATTCACAAAACACTGAAATTACAATATTAGCAAAAATAAAATATTTACTTACATTTAAAACACATTTTCACATATTTAAATGATTTTTAAAATCAACATGCATGTTCATATGTAATACAAAAAATTGAAGAATGTGTCCATGGGACACGGATGCCCCCGCTAAAGGAAGTCCCAAACAGGAAGTAGTTGTCCAACAGGTCTGAAAGTCGCTTAGGACGTACAACTTGTGATACTGAACCACCCTGCCAAATTTCAAATTGTTCTCATGTACGGTTTCTGAGTAAAGCTTGACGGAAATTTTCATACTCATGTTGACACATTTTTAAATCGGCCCAGTCTAAAAAAAGGAAGTAGTTGTCCGACAGGTCTGAAAGTCGCTTAGGACGTACAACTTGTGATACTGAACTACCCTGCCAAATTTCAAATTGTTCTTGTGTACGGTTTCTGAGAAAAGCTTGACGGAAATTTTCATACTCATGTTAACACATTTTCATATCGGCCCAGTTGCAAACAGGAAGTAGTTGTCCGACAGGTCTGAAAGTCGCTTAGGACATACAACAAGTGATACTGAACCACCCTGCCAAATTTCAAATTGTTCTTGTGTACGGTTTCTGAGAAAAGCTTGACGGAAATTTTCATACTCTTGTTAACACATTTTCATATCGGCCCAGTGGCAACAGGAAGTAGTTGTCCGACAGGTCTGAAAGTCGCTTAGGACGTACAACTTGTGATACTGAACCACAATGCCAATTTCAAATTGTTCTCATGTACGGTTTCTGATAAAAGCTTGACGGAAATTTTCATACTCATGTTAACACATTTTCATATCGGCCCAATCGCAAACAGGAAGTAGTTGTCCGACAGGTCTGAAAGTTGCTTAGGACGTACAACTTGTGATACTGAACCATCCTGCCAAATTTCAAATTGTTCTGATGTACGGTTTCTGAGAAAAGCTTGACGGAAATTTTCATACTCATGTTAACACATTTTCAAATCGGCCCAGTCACAAACAGGAAGTAGTTGTCCGACAGGTCTGAAAGTCGCTTAGGACGTACAACTTGTGATACTGAACCACCCTGCCAAATTTCAAATTGTTCTGATGTACGGTTTCTGAGAAAAGCTTGACGGAAATTTTCATACTCATGTTAACACATTTTCAAATCGGCCCAGTCACAAACAGGAAGTAGTTGTCCGACAGGTCTGAAAGTCGCTTAGGACGTACAACTTGTGATACTGAACCATCCTGCCAAATTTCAAATTGTTCTGATGTACGGTTTCTGAGAAAAGCTTGACGGAAATTTGCATACTCATCTTAACACATTTTCAAATCGGCCCAGTTACAAACAGGAAGTAGTTGTCCGACAGGTATGAAAGTCGCTTAGGACGTACAACTTGTGATACTGAACCACAATGCCAAATTTTAAATTGTTCTGATGTACGGTTTCTGAGAAAAGCTTGACGGAAATTTTCATACTCGTGTTAACCCATTTTCATATCGGCCCAGTCCAAAACAGGAAGTAGTTGTCCGACAGGTCTGAAAGTCGCTTAGGACGTACAACTTGTGATACTGAACCACAATGCCAAATTTCAAATTGTTCTCATGTACGGTTTCTGAGAAAAGCTTGACAGAAATTTTCATACTCATCTTAACACATTTTCATATCTGCCCAATCGCAAACAGGAAGTAGTTGTCCGACAGGTCTGAAAGTTGCTTAGGACGTACAACTTGTGATACTGAACCACCCTGCCATATTTCAAATTGTTCTCATGTACGGTTTCTGAGAAAAGCTTGACGGAAATTTTCATACTAATGTTAACACATTTTCATATCGGCCCAGTCCCAAACAGGAAGTAGTTGTCCGACAGGTCTGAAAGTCGCTAAGGACGTACAACTTGTGATACTGAACCACCCTGCCAAATTTCAAATTGTTCTCATGTACAGTTTCTGAGAAAAGCTTGACAGAAATTTTCATACTCATGTTAACACATTTTCATATCGGCCCAGTCCCAAACAGGAAGTTGTTGTCCGACAGGTCTGAAAGTCGCTTAGGACGTACTTGTGATACTGAACCACCCTGCCAAATTTCAAATTGTTCTGATGTACGGTTTCTGAGAAAAGCTTGACGGAAATTTTCACACTCATGTTAACACATTTTCATATCGGCCCAGTCCCAAACAGGAAGTAGTTGTCCGACAGGTCTGAAAGTTGCTTAGGACGTACAACTTGTGATACTGAGCCACCCTGCCAAATTTCAAATTGTTCTGATGTACGGTTTCTGAGAAAAGCTTGACGGAAATTCGTACGGACATACAGACGGACGGACGGACAGACGGACATGAGTAAAACTTAATGCCCCGCGACGACATAAAAATCGAAGAATGTGTCCATGGGACACAGATGCCCCCGCTAAATGAAGTCCCAAACAGGAAGTAGTTGTCTGACAGGTCTGAAAGTCGCTTAGGAGGTACAACTTGTGATACTGAACCACCCTGCCAAATTTCAAATTGTTCTCATGTACGGTTTCTGAGAAAAGCTTGACGGAACTTTTCATACTCGTGTTCACACATTTTCATATCAGCCCAGTCACAAACAGGAAGTAGTTGTCCGACAGGTCTGAAAGTCGCTTAGGACGTACAACTTTTGATACTGAACCACCTTGCCATATTTCAAATTGTTCTCATGTACGGTTTCTGAGAAAAGCTTGACGGAACTTTTCATACTCGTGTTCACACATTTTCATATCGGCCCATTCACAAACAGGAAGTAGTTGTCCGACAGGTCTGAAAGTCGCTTAGGACGTACAACTTGTGATACTGAACCACCCTTCCAAATTTCAAATTGTTTTCATGTACGATTTCTGAGAAAAACTTGACAGAACTTTTCATACTCATGTACATACATTTTCATATCGACCCAGTTGCAAACAGGAAGTAGTTGTCTGACAGGTGTGAAAGTCGCTTAGGACGTACAACTTGTGATACTGAACCACCCTGCCATATTTCAAATTGTTCTAATGTACGATTTCTGAGAAAAGCTTGAAGGAAATTCGTATGGACGTACGTATGTACGGACGGACGGACATGAGTAAAACTTAATGCCCCCAGAAATGTCGTCGCGGGGGCATAAAAAATAAATGCATTATAATTCCTCTATTCTTTTAATCTTAAAATGTCAAAACTGTATAATGAAAAAAAACATTAAGTTTTTAAAAGGCCACTGCCTGGACCATCATCTCCAAAAAAGTATATCGGTTCTTAAGAATAATTAACGACTAAAGCAAGGCTACAAATGTATTATATAAGATTTAGGGGCCTACAATACAAGTGACAAGCTGTATTACTTATCTGGACATAAAGTTTGACTCTATAATGAATCATAGCAACATATTATAAAAATATATTTTATTAAATTGTTTATACAATATAACATATCAGTCTTCACGAAAGTTGCAAATGACATGCCTGACATTCGGTCCGGCCATCCATGTCCACCTGCCTGACCGAAGACAATTGTGCCGGACCGAAATTTTCAATACAACAATACTCATGAAAAATTCAGTTATAAAATCTTTGTGTTTGAGATCACAAATTATTTGTTAAATCACTACTTGATTTTAATTATTAGATACAGATAAAAGATTTTTTATCAAAATCTCAATATATTTACATTTGAGTTTGATGTTAGGCAAAATGATAAGAAAGTCAATGTTTCAATTTAGGTTTTCGATCAAATCCATTTAACTTATTATCAATTAAAATTTTTAACATAGAACACAGTTAACAATATTGATTGAAACATAAGCAAGTATTAAAAATAAATATAATCAACCAATGTAATTACCTTAAGAGTTTCTGAGTAGGGTAATAATAATGATAATCTCTACTATTTTCAATATATTTTCAAAATTCAAAAACTCAGTTTGAAAATTAGAACAGCCTTCTTTATATTCATTTTATTTGTAGATCAAAATTTGATTCCGGTCCTGATTTTGTATGACACCGGTTTATATATTAGAATAGATGCTTTGTCCAATCAAAATGCGCGATTATAATTAAAGGGGAATAACCATGGAATACCGGTGTCAAGTAAAATTAACACTAATTTTGTGGTGCCTTTCGATTAAGTTAAGTAAATTAAGAAGATAAAAAGGTCAACTGATTGTCAGGCGCAAAACAAAGAATCATCAGACCGCGTCTCATGAAATTTATCTGCCGGTCATTTGGTCAGACACAATTAAATAGACTGCTGGTCCAATGGCAATTTTACCGGACGGGTCCGGCGGACTGGCATATTTCGCGAAGACTGACATATGATTAAACCTAAGCCCTTGAAGACAAATGTAGTTAATCTGGCATTGTTTTCAATAAATGGTGATAAAAAGGGGATAGTTCTTTACCTTTCCATCAAAATGGATTTCTATGAACTTTCCAAATCTACTACTGTTGTTGTTTCTTACAGTTTTAGCATTACCAAAAGCTTCTAACAGAGGATTTGCTGTAATGAACAAAACAACATGGTCAGTTAGTGTAAACATGACACTAGCTGGAACAAATTAATGTTTTAAATCCAAATACACTTCTGTCAGTATGTCTCATAGGCAGAGCTGAAGATTCTAGTACAAACAAAATTGTAATGCATGAATTTTGTATTATTAACTTAAGAATACAAGCATTAAAAAAAAATTTCAACTGAATTGTCAACTCATGATTTCTAACTTTTAATTCAGAAATTAGTACAGATAGATAGCATATATATAATTCTAGTCTTATGGGATCCTTTTTTTTATGTGTTTTGATCATTTAAAATAAAATACAAACAATCATAGGTGCATATAACTACTGTGTGGGTTACTGGCACTTACATTCTAAAATTCTCTGTTCTATATTAGAGGCATGTGTTCCCCATGATTCAGTCAGATACTTCAGAATGTACTTAGTTGATTCTGTTTTACCGGCTCCTGATTCTCCACTGACAATGATGGACTGACTATGTTTACTCACTTTCATGTCACGGAAAGCTTTATCAGCTACAACAACAACAGAAAATTTTTTAATTGATACATACTTATTTTATTTTAGATATTTAATGTTCATGGAAAGTCTGCATTGAAAGTCTAGCTATACATTAAAACTAATGGAATGATTTCCAACAATCAAAAAAGTTAGAAAAAGCTAGGTTGCAAATGCAAGTTCCTGAATAAATGGGTAATCATATACAATATGTTGAAAGAAAGTTTGGGAGCTGTGTCGAAAAAATGTAGAAGCATTTGATTACACAAAAATGATACCGTTATCTATAAAACATACTGAAAAATGACTAAGTTCCCAAGTCTGGAAAAATTATTAAAAAATTCCTCAAACAATTCCATAATAGCAGGTGCACAAACTCAATGTGTGTACAGTTTTTCTGTAACATTTTAGGGATATGGGTTAAAAGCTAAAGGAGGAGTTGATTATACAAAATAAGTACTCTCTTCTGCAAAGTTTTCTGATAAAAAAAGACCGATTGCAAGTCTGGATTAATGGAAAAATGTTCTTGAACAATTCCATAACAGCAGGTTCACAACTTCAGTAAGTGAGCAATCTTTCTGTGAAGTTTAAGGGATCTGGGTTGAAAGCTGAAAGCTCAACTTTAGCATATACCTTGGTTAGGGCTTACTACTTTGTACAGTAACAAATATTAAGTAGAAACTTTAGTTTAAAACTTTATTATACAACAAATGAATTAGCAGGATTTATTAGTTTGATAATGTATTTAAACAAACAAAGACCCTACCAATAGCATACACATGAGGTGGCATAGTTCCAAGTGACTTTCCATTGTACTTCTTTATAGTCTGTGAGGAATATATTTCTGGAATCTCAAAATATGGGTTTACTGCAATCAATATGTTGGCAGTATATGTCTGAAAAAAAAAGAGAATCTTTGTCTAAATCATACCATACCAAATAAATTACATTTGTTTTGTAAATGTAAAAAAAAATATTGTTCAGTATTAGTGTTTGTTTGTTAGTTTGAATGGTGTTAAATGCCACTTTCAGCAATTTTTTCAGCTACATCGTGGCATTTAGTATTTACTGGGGGAGGAAGCCGGAGTACAAGTAGAAAACTGTTACCTTCATTAAGGATTTACATGCATGTACATAAAAAATACCAGAAAAATTAGTAAAATGGTGGACTTTGAGATTTTTATGCATCCAAAGCATTATTTAACAAAGGAAAATAGAAGACACCAGGACGTGATTTTTAAAAAAGTATGAAAAACAAACATGTGGCTAAACAATTTAAATTAGGTGGTTTGAGAGTATGCTTTTTATAATAGTCAAGCAATAGTAAGCTATTATTATGGCAATGACTTGATCAATGTGTTACTTTTGACCAGGTGTAACTACATGTGGAGATGCAATTTATACCCTTCTGAAGTTTCCGAGTTCACCTGTAGTGTTCAGTTGGGTAAATGTTCCTCGTCTTTCACTTTTTAGTACATTTATTTCAACAATAGTTTTTGTTATATTTTCACTTTATAAATCTATTTATTAAATAATAGGAATATCTTATGATACATGTACAATGTACGTCTGCTGGTACAGTAGATGGAATTTTAATGTTTTAGAAAATTGATATAAGTTTCCTGTGTCAGACCAGTGAAAATGACCTGGAGTAAATTTAAATAAATTGATATTCAATCTGACATAAGTAACAAAGTAATATCAAAATGATTTCGATCAATTTCCAAAACAGAAATGCACTAATGTAACAAAAAAATGACAAAAATAAGATATGAAATATTTTTTTACTATGACAAAATAAACCAAGATAGAGTGAGCAGTAGTGTACTTACATAGATCTGGTTTTTCGTGTATCTTATTCTCAAGTTGTGTAACAGGGTGGCTTCATTCAAGTACATTAAAGCACCTAGGATACAAGTCAATATGTTGTAAATTTTCAAGTTATTGAACATTTACAAAGTATCTAATATAACAGAAATGTAAAATATGGAATAAGAAAACATATATATTATGAAAACAACAAATATATGTATTTGTGTTCATTTCTTGCCCTTTATTCACTTTTGCCATTAAGTGTTTTTGTTTGAATTTCAGTAATATTTTCTGGTCATAGAAGAAGTCACAGTATAACATGAGAGCTCCATGCATACAGCAGGAAAGCAAAAGTCACTTGTCAATAATGTTTGAAGTCAAGCACACACTGCCAAAGTCAACTTATCCAAGTGTGGAGATACAAGTGAGCTATAGGGGATCACTAGCTACCAATAAAGACCTTTTGTAGAGGTCCTTTTTAATAAAGCTTAACAGCAGAAAGTTGAAGGACATACATATTAACATTAATTATTTATCAACAAAACCCTAAATACTTTTATAATAATTTGTCCCAGCCTTTACAACTTTGCATTTGCTTGTTAGGAACTTAAAGATATTGTGTGTTTTCATAGACTTGTGAATATGTAATAATTTGATTTAATAAAGACAGCAAAGGTGTTAACTTTTTTGTATAATTTATATTTACAATATGAAATATGGTCTGTTGTATTATAATTCTGATTGACTAAACTAATCATGTGATTTACATCATACTCTGTGTATTTTTTCAACCAAAAGCCTTGTTAATATTGATGTTACACTAATGAAGATACAGATATTCCTTCTGGTTACTATTTCATTATTCAATTAATATAAACAATATGGATGGTGTACAGACAAAAAATACAAAAGTAATTGTAATTTCAGATGTGGTTTTCACATGTAATATAACAATTAAGGACTTTTATTTGGTCAATACACTTTATATGGACCTCTTAAAAAAGTCCACAATTGATAAATATTGTATAATAAATGTAAACTCACAGTTATCGTCCACATCTTTGTTGTCATATTCCTCTGCAGGAAATGTCCTGTCATACACTGAGTGGATTGCCTACCATAAGTAAAAAATAACAAAAAACGTAATATAAGTGAAATATATTGTTATTTGTCAGAAACTTGAATATGCTATGGCTGTAACAGAACTGATTTGTCAGTTGTTAAATTATTTGCAACTTTTTTTTTACAATTTTTTCAAGGTTATAAAATAAGGCCTTTTCAAACCAATTGGTACATGTATAAATTACCATTCTGAGGTCAACCATCAAATATTAGCAATATATTTAGGTTTGTACTACCACTATATGAACAGTAATTTTAATAATACATTCAAAATACCATTCTCTATATTAAGTTGGTCCAAGCTCATGCATTCATTACTATTGCTATCATTAATAAATGTAAATAATTCAGATGTTTACATGTACAGTTTTGATTGGTACAAAATAAAGTCTAGGAAAAAGGCTGATTGTGTACAGACTATTAAAACTCAGAAGCTCTGACATGATATTCGAAGGATGTCAAAACTCACAGACTTTAACATGTGTATGATCTAACATTTCACCATGACATTTCATGTGTTAACCTACCGTGCCAGGAGCATCAAATGGTTCAATTGTGATATCATCAGATCCAATGTCCACAATACGACCAAGTTTAAACCCCTCGGTGGCATGGGGAACCCACACCTTCTTTCCACCATCCATACTGGATCAGCTCTGCAAAATAAGAAATAATTGATCACAGCCACTGACAGTTATACCAAAATATAATCATTATGAGACTCATTTGTGTACTTCTAAACAAATTTTATTGGAACAAAAATATACAATTTCCAATAAAATACAAACATGAATTAAGCTTTGTTAGATGTCAACAAATCACTTATTCTATATAATGGTTTGAATAAAAGAAAAAATAAGTCAAAGAATGACTTAAAACTGAAGATAAAGCCTCAAGTGATAAAGTAAATTAAGGACAAAAAAGAAAATCCATTAAAAACATACAAAAATACAAACATGAATTAAGCTTTGTTAGATGTGAACAAATCACTTATTCTATATATGGTTTGAATAAAAAAAAAAGTCAAAGAATCACTTAAAACTGAAGATAAAGCCTCAAGTGATAAAGTTAATTAAGGACAAAAAAGAAAATCCATTAAAAACATACAAAAATACAAAAATGAAATTTTGACCTGCAAAAATGAAAAATTGTAAAATCAATAATATTTATTATTTATTTTATGATTATTAAGAAGTTAAAATGCTATAACAACTAGAGGAATAATAGTCAACTATTGAAAAATATTTGTATGTATATATGAACAAGGGTCAAATATAATGCCCTTCTTGACGTCATAATGTGGGAATATAAAGCTAAATTTCTGAAAATTTTATAAAAACAACACTGTTGTTTTTGCAGCCAATGTTCAGCATTTATTACCCAAACACCACAAAAATAAAAATGTCAGTCATGGGAGGTAACTATTGGTAAAACCATTCAACAAAAAGCATAATAAAACTGACACCTAATTACATTACTTACACTGAATTGATGATTTATTTAATACATAATAAGTAAATTATTGTATAATTAAGTACATGATAATTAATTTGTGTAATAGGAAACATAAAATATTCATCTACTTTTGATGTGGAATATAATATACTGCAGTGTAACAAACGAAAGGTTGTATTGCTTTTGCCCTACTGACAATTTTCGAAGTGGAAATGCACTAACAGTTAGGAAGTTTGGCTGTCTCTTCCACAGCATCATGCAACAAAAATATGTTAAAAACTAAAAATATTTAGAGGAAAAAACCATCAGGTGAAACTTGTCTGTCTCTAAAACAGCAACAAACCATCAATTTGTTATGGATAAACTGCTAAATTTAATTCTAAAAACTCAGCTGCTTCAAAAATCTTACAATTAATCAACTTTTAAGATTATATCAGCATGTCGATGTACATGTTTTAAAAAATGTTGTCTTTAAGCTATAAAATAATGTGATATCAATAATTTATTGTAAAAATCTAATTCGCCCTAGGAAATCAATGGAGATAAGTATCTTCACACATCTTTTTGTATTGAAAAGATATCTTTACATGTACATGTATACCTGGTTAGTCATCATAAACAATTTACTGTTTACAAAGGGGATTATAAACCTCGTGTTCAGTTTGTTCTTCACACATAATACAAAATAAATTATTCATATAGAGGCTACTTAGCGTCCTTAAAAAAGACATTGATAACACTTTTACTTTTTAAATTTATAATTGAGGACATTAAATAAATGTCTCCACCAGAAAGTTTCTTGGTAATAGAAGATTTTTGTTATATAACCCTCATTTAAAGATTTTATATTTATACAAGTACAGTAAACACATTTCAATCTGATACATAATCTCTATGATTAATTCATTTCTAAAAACAAAGATTGTTTTGGCTAGTTTTACATGAACAAAACGTTAATAGAACTGCATAATGATATGTACATTTACATGTATATGGTCTCTTAAGATATATGCTTTGTTTTCAATGGTGTTTTACACCACTTTCAGTACTTTTTTAGCTATATCATGGAATCCGGTTTTTATTGGAGAGGAAGCTGGAGCATCCAAAGAAAACCCCAACCTTTGGTAGGAAAACTGGAAACCCCTGTCAATTAAGATTATAGTTGAGTGCACCCTCCCACAGTAAGACTCAAAACCACATAGATATTCAACATGATGTGTAGATTAAATCAATGAAAATGTAAAACAAAACAATTTTATGGTGATGCATGACTTTAATCCTTATTCTATACAATATTCACTTTTTGAGTGAGTACATTGTATATTAAACACAGTCCTAATTTAAAATTTAGAATTATTTTAAAGACCTCTATTTATGTACATCTCAACAAAAATGAGATGGTCATTAAAAACATTTCAACACTTAGTAATTATGGTAGGTTCATGTATACTAGTATCTCTAGCCCATGCTGCAATGTTAAGCAAGTTTCTAAAGACAGATGTCAATATATAAACTTCCAATATACCAAGAAATCCTACTAGCACTTACAAACTTCTTGTAATCAGTAATCACACAAGGTCTGTTTTGCTAATACAAATGTACATATATAAAGCAAAAACAGTGATGACTAAGTCAATGTTTACATCTTTCATCAAGGTAGATAATTCAGTAGCTTAAACAAGATTAACATAACCTAATCAAATCTTCCACCTGTCTTACCTGTACAGGTAATCAATAAATACCAAACCAAAATGCACTTTAGATATTTATAGCATGATAAAGATGCATACATGTACAGACAACATCATCTAGATACTTGTGATATATACACCCTAAGATGATGTTGTCTGGATAATTGTAATTTAAGTGTCATAAGATTCATGAGAATCATGTTTTTTGTTTGTATCAATCACAAATTTTTAAAATGTTTAAGAAACAAGATAATATAAAAACATGTGAAAACTTTTATTAAAATCTTTCCATTATTGTTTGATTCGACTTAAAATGACAATGCTTTTGATACTGTCTGAGCTTGCAAATAAATGTCATCTGTAGGGACAGAATACAAGCTGTGATGTATTCCCTCCTTAAAATCTTTAACTACAGATTTTTTAGTTCATAGAATTCTCTGCATGATCAATAGTCTGTCTTGTCTAATTAGCAAAGTTAAAATATAAGGATTTTATGTAACATTTTCTTTAAGAAATTATTTTCTCTGTGTGTAACAGGTAAACACGCTGCACTATTTTCACAGGTATTTAATCCATTAAAATTACAACTTTGTGTCCATAATATATCATTCACATGCTTCAGTTTAAAAAAAGAAACTAAGTTCTCTCATGATTGTTACAAATGAAATATATGCAATAACATAGAACTACACCTAAGATGTGAGAGACAATATTGAATATTTTTTGTATACTTCAGGATCTGATCATAAATCAACAGATCAATTCCATCTACATGTATACTATTGTAAATTTCAAACAATTAATTTGTTACTTAGCAACCAGGTGATTTATAGAAAAAGGAATTAATCTCATGTTTGTACTTAAATGAGACAATTGACATTTTTTACTATTTTATAGCAAGAACCTGATAGTTGACCTGTGGTCTCATTACACTTAACCAGCCTATTAATACACACTGAGAAATCAAATCTGAAGTCATATCCGATACTTCATTTAATATGCAACAAATTATTATCAGGTTTCTAATAATTTACAGACCCAGATCCAAATTTCATATTAGGAGGGGCACAACAGTGGGGATATGCTGGCAACAAAGCCAACACGAAGCTCCTTAAATGTGTTAATAATATTTGGGAATAATGGTTTCCTTCCTATGAGGAGATAACATTTGCAAATTCTGTGTATTTTTTACCGTATTTTACTCCATGCTTTAGCAAATAGCTACAGGATGCCTGCCAGCCATGCTCCCTAATTACATGTACTTGTATGATCCATTTACAGGTAAAACAGGTGTATCAAAGTGATAATTAAATGATAAATTTTGGCAAATTTTATACTGTTTAATACAATAACATTGTCATGTGTCATGTTATATAACAGGCATGTTTTTTAATCCATAATATTACCTTTAAATATACCTCAAAGCTATCAAAGGAACACAATTTAGGGGGTAGAAATAAATGTGAAATGCTTTAAACAATCTTGATGTCTCTCAGTAAATAAACATTTTCTTTCTGAAAAATGTTTTTTAGATGTTTTAGAGATTTTGATATTGTATTTTATAACCCAATATTGCAATGACAAAGGCATTATAAAAATCACATAATGGGTTTTCTGATCCATGCAGTGCTGTGCATTTACTACTAATCTATAGAAACATAAGATCCCATGATGGACGCTGACAAAAGAATCATTCTAAACAATATCTGGTGTTTTTAAATCACAACAGTGAGACCTATATAAGCATGTCTTTTTCACTCTTAAATTTAATGATGCTTCACTTTAAAAATGTGCAGACATATATTCTATTTAAAAGTGAATCGTTGTTGTATTATTGACAGAAAGGTTCAAATTTTGACAATAGCCAGCAAAGATCCAATTTTTTGTCATAGTGATGGTGGTGGTGACCAATACCCCAGTTTAGTAGTGGCCTTTATAGGCTGTTTTACAAAGCTGAGCGGCTGGTTGAATTTTTAGACTTTGTACAGTTCCTATTCTGTCAATTTATTGTGTTTTAATTACGGGAGCTATGTAAAGCTTGCAAAATAGTAAGAGTCCCCCCTTCATAAATAGCTATCACATATAGCTAAATAAGCTTTAAATATTTTGCCTCACAATAATTTTATCTCCAAGGCAAGAATAAAAAAAATATCAGTCACAATTGAAAGAAATTAAATATCAATTTATCAATTACAACTGCAACTGTTTTTTTGTTTCTGTGCAGGACAACAGATATTTGTTTGGCCTGGTTGACTAGCCAACAGTGTCATTCATAGCATGGCAGATTGCATGCATGAAAAGGAAAACATGGTTAACACTGAACTGAACTTGCTGGTATTGGTCTGTTAAACAGATTTTCAAATGACAGCAAGATAGCCATAGTAGAAACAAAAAAATTGAAGAATGTGTCCATGGGACACGGATGCCCCCGCTAAATGAAGTCCCAAACAGGAAGTAGTTGTCCGACAGGTCTGAAAGTCGCTTAGGACGTACAACTTGTGATACTGAACCACCCTGCCAAATTTCAAATTGTTCTGATGTACGGTTTCTGAGAAAAGCTTGACAGAAATTTTCATACTCTTGTTAACACATTTTCATATCGGCCCAGTCGCAAACAGGAAGTAGTTGTCCGACAGGTCTGAAAGTCGCTTAGGACGTACAACTTGTGATACTGAACCACCCTGCCAAATTTCAAATTGTTCTGATGTACGGTTTCTGAGAAAAGCTTGACGGAAATTTTCATACTCTTGTTAACACATTTTCATATTGGCCCAGTCGCAAACAGGAAGTAGTTGTCCGACAGGTCTGAAAGTCGCTTAGGACGTACAACTTGTGATACTGAACCACCCTGCCAAATTTCAAATTGTTCTGATGTACGGTTTCTGAGAAAAGCTTGACGGAAATTTTCATACTCATGTTAACACATTTTCATATCGGCCCAGTCGCAAACAGGAAGTAGTTGTCCGACAGGTCTGAAAGTCGCTTAGGACGTACAACTTGTGATACTGAACCACCCTGCCAAATTTCAAATTGTTCTGATGTACGGTTTCTGAGAAAAGCTTGACGGAAATTTTCATACTCGTGTTAACACATTTTCATATCGGCCCAGTCGCAAACAGGAAGTAGTTGTCCGACAGGTCTGAAAGTCGCTTAGGACGTACAACTTGTGATACTGAACCACCCTGCCAAATTTCAAATTGTTCTGATGTACGGTTTCTGAGAAAAGCTTGACGGAAATTTTCATACTCATGTTAACACATTTTCATATCGGCCCAGTCGCAAACAGGAAGTAGTTGTCCGACAGGTCTGAAAGTCGCTTAGGACGTACAACTTGTGATACTGAACCACCCTGCCAAATTTCAAATTGTTCTGATGTACGGTTTCTGAGAAAAGCTTGACGGAAATTTTCATACTCATGTTAACACATTTTCATATCTGCCCAGTCGCAAACAGGAAGTAGTTGTCCGACAGGTCTGAAAGTCGCTTAGGACGTACAACTTGTGATACTGAACCACCCTGCCAAATTTCAAATTGTTCTTGTGTACGGTTTCTGAGAAAAGCTTGACGGAAATTTTCATACTCATGTTAACACATTTTCATATCTGCCCAGTCGCAAACAGGAAGTAGTTGTCCGACAGGTCTGAAAGTCGCTTAGGACGTACAACTTGTGATACTGAACCGCCCTGCCAAATTTCAAATTGTTCTTGTGTACGGTTTCTGAGAAAAGCTTGACGGAAATTTGTACATACAGACGGACGTATTTACGTACAAATGAAGTCCCAAACAGGAAGTAGTTGTCCGACAGGTCTGAAATTCGCTTAGGACATACAACTTGTGATACTGAACCACTCTGCCAAATTTAAAATTGTTCTCATGTACGGTTTCTGAGAAAAGCTTGACGGAAATTTGTTCGGACGTACGGACGGACGGACAGACGGACGGACGGACATGAGTAAAACTTAATGCCCCCCGACATGTCGTCGCGGGGGCATAAAAATAGTACTTTTAATACTTGGTGCCTAAATCAATATAAAGCTGTACCACTCAGGTCACACCTATTCACATTAATTTATCACCAATAATAGCTTATCACAGTTTAATTTACATGTACACTATTAAGTAATTCAATTACAGGGATATTTCATTGATTCTAGGAATAGACAAGACAAAGTTTTATTTAAAGTTGGTACAATAACACATAACATAAGCTCTAAAGAGCTTTTTAACCGAAAAACAGTACATAAATAAGGCCTAATGACAAGATACATATATATACATGCAACATACATTAGCCACCCATATAAATAAGCACTACTGACATACTACATTACATTAATGCAACATACATTAGCCACATACATAAATAAGCACTACAGACATATTACATATACATTCATACAACATACATTAGCCACATACATAAATAAGCACTACAGACATATTACATATACATTCATACAACATACACTAGCCATAGCCTCTTACTTTATTTGAAAAAACACAGAGGTTAAGATAACATTATATGGAATCATAACTAAAAGGAGCTTTGATCAAATAAAAGAAGGTGAAAACTCATAAAAAACAGGAGGAATATCTAACAACATTGAATAAGATGCTACAGTAGGTACTATAATTTACATGTAGGAATAAAGGAAACGGGCAAGTAGTGGCATCATTACATACCCAACACTATAATAGCACCAGCAAAAGAAAACAGAAAACACGTTCTTGTAAATGCATATAATATGACCACACAAGGATGCATACATAGACACAGGCACTAAATACGATTAAAATAGTTTATTGAAACCAGGTATAAACAGAGAAGCACTGATTAGCAAGCTGTTTTATTTTGACAGAGCATCCAAGTTTAATTTAAGCTATATATAATATTTGTAACAAAAGCATTTATGAGCAGCATGCAGAGCAGTGACATGACTTGCCATTCCAAGAATTTATAAACATGAATGATAGGATGGTATTGCAAAAACATTCATTACATGGAAGTTAATGTGTCGGGTATACACTGTGTACTTATCATTAGTACAAATTCCCTTGCCCCTTTTGAGCTTTCATGGGTAATTGGTTTAATTTATGTGTGTAAGTGGTGTTAATATGTAAAACAAATGAACTTGTCAAGTTAAATAAGAATCTAACTGTATACTAGTCTCAGAGTTTGTTAGTGTAGAACAATTTTGATGATGACAGCAGTTCACTTATTTAATTCATATCTGACAGAAATTTAAGTATCTTTAGAATGTTGTGCTAGTATGCTAGGAGTATACAATAATGTACATAAACATTCCCATACTGGGCGTGTCACTTGAATTTAAAGATTGAACTAATATTAGACCTTATTAACTTTACACGGTATCTAATTGACAGACAATGCAAACAGTTCATTGATAAAATGTGGAGAGCTATATTTTTACCTGGAAATTTGACAAGTATAAAAATTTTACCTGAGTTCACGTGTTGAATCAAGGTTAGTTTATGACTTTAAGTGTCTTTTTGAACATACGATTTGTATGTCTTCGGTAGAAATTCTTATAAATTTGTCAATTCTTACCTAAATCTGTATCCAGTGACTGCAACAAAGGTGTTTTCTGTGTTTAACTTCCGTAAGTTAATTACCGGTGAGTTGACCTGCTAAAAATAGGTGTTGTCGCGTAGTGATTTTTCGAAACACCTTTTCAAATAGTCCGTCATTATTGGATTATTGTGTCTGTTTATTTATTAAAGCTAAATTAAATCTGACAAATGTTTTTCGCAGTAAATAAATCTAGATGAAACGTCAACTTATTTTCTTTTATAAAAATTATTTGTTTGTAATGATCATATAAAACAGAAATTCGCCGGAAATCAATGAAATCAAAACTCCGGAAACAAAAAATAGACGTTTTAAATCTATCCGCATGCAGGAAAATATGACTCTTCAAAAGAAGCACAACAATAAGGATAAATTAAAAATAAATGTAACTAAAATGAGAAAAAGTTACTTCACTTTGTAAAAACGCCTATATTAACTCATTGGACTTGTTGGCTCCTGACTGAATAGCATTGAACTTTCATGAACTTTCAAACAGGAAAACGTAGAAAAAGATAACAATGACTAATTCATTGATTTTCCTGTTTAACATCCTGAACAAAAACTGAAGATTTACTTCCTGATAGTAGATCTGGTTCTAATTTGGTTTAAAAATATACTGAACAGAAAGGAACAAGACTCTTCTGAATAGACATTTCCATACGGCATTAAATTTAGGTTAGACTTATCACCTTGGACTTCGATAAATAGCATTTATTGTTGATTGTATTCGGGTCGAGATGTCAATTGATTGATTGTTTGATTAGACACTTGCTTTAAATGTCCAGCGAGTAACTATATATTCAGGACGAGAACAAGTTAACAAGCAATAATTGAATTTTTGAAAAAGGATGGACTAAAGGGCGAAAATTTTGACTTACTGGCAAAGTATGGGGTTTGGGTAGGGGCGAATAATTAGCCTCTTGTATCGGCTACTCTTATCTACAAACATGACAAAAGAGGTCTTTATCGTTCAAGGAGCGTGGTACTGTTCAAACACGTTACTCACTGCGGTCCGTCAAGCTTTCCGTATATGGCCTTACAACCCCCTAACCAGAGGGCATCCTCTTTCCGCCACATGCATGGGGACGCGGTGGGCAGCTCTGTGGGTCGTGTACTGCCGTAGGTGAACCACCACTCAGACAGAAATGGTGGTAGAAAAAAAGAAATGAAAGAAAAACTGCAAGAAATAAAGAGGAGTGAATAAACTCTGGACATCAATAATATATCTAAAAAATATGAAGAAAACATAGTGTGTTCAGTATTTATTAACCAGTTGTGTAAAATACATGTGAAATTGTCCATACAATACGGATATAGTGAACAGGCCTAATACAGAAAACACAGGGCCAATACGGAAAAAAAACAGGCTCAATACAGAAAAACAGGGTCAATACGGAAAAAACAGGTTCAATACAGAAAAACAGGGCCAATACAGGAATGTCATTTCCGGTAATTTATATATAAATATCATTTTAAAAACAAACACATTTGTTTTGCATTACGTAAATTGCAGAATTTTCAGGGGAAAAAAAACATTTTCATTCTGCAGGTTGCTCATATTAATCTTTTATTATGTCAATGAGAAGCCAATTTGGATCGAGTATAGCTATATTGGTCAATGATAAAATAGTACTAAAATTTACTCAACTGGTTAATAAAAGTGTCATTAAATTGGTGTTTTCATATTCTACATGTATTATGTCCTCGGTGAGCGGTATTGGGTCTCGAATAGCTGTATTAGCCCTCGGCGTTGCCTCGGGCTAATACAGATATCCTCGACCCAATACAGCTTCCCTTGGACAAAATACAGGTCAAATATGAAAACACCCATTTAATAACACTATATTATTGACTTGTTCATAGAACTATGTCTATCCAAGGATTTATACTTTTACATCTATAAGGATGTTTAATTATCTGCTAACTTATAGGTGGACAAAATCTTCAGGACCATTAAGTTCATATATAATGCTGTACATAGTGGATAAATTAAGCAGGTCTGCATCTAATTGGCTTTTGTTTGGTACATAGTTGATTTATGGTTGGGTTCTACTCTGCTCTGTTTTGATATAGATGGGCACATGTTGGCGGTTAGATATAACGGTATTGGCCCAACAATAGGCCGAATTTTACTGCCGTTATAATCCGAAGTTAGTTTTGTGATTTGTCGGATTAAAAAAAACCGAGGGTACGATTATTCGTTCTAGCCCAAAAATGGCTCTCAGTTGGGGACTAGACTTGACGACATTGGTTTAACGTTGGCAAATAGATATGACGACGTTGGCCAAACGTTGGCTCTCGGTTGGCAGATG
Source organism: Limnoperna fortunei (assembly GCA_944474755.1). Lineage (NCBI taxonomy): Eukaryota > Metazoa > Mollusca > Bivalvia > Mytilida > Modiolidae > Limnoperna > Limnoperna fortunei. The sequence continues at coordinate 61,199,277 of OX104118.1, forward strand.
GGTGGCGACGTTGGCACAACGTTGGCTATCAATTGGCTGACAGATAATTATTACGACGTTGGCCCAACGTTGGCGCTCAGTTGGCAGTTAGATTTGACGACGTTGGCCCAACATAAAACCAACATGTTGGCCCAACGTTGGCCCACTTTGCACTTATAACGTTGGCCCAACATTGTTTTCCGACGTTGGCCCAACGTAATAGGTAATGGTTGGCCCAACCAAGGCTTGCTGTCTGTGATACAGGCGAGAAAAGGTAATTGCGCAATAGGTACAAGTCTATGCATTACATGGATTTTTGTAAAATATTCATAAAACAAAACTTTTACGTTTGTGATATTTAAGCGTTCTTTATATAATAATAACCATTTTAGTTATATTGTGCATGACGTATACCTGTCTCGTTAATCCTTCCTCACAGACCAAAACGATAAATCGTTTAAATTGTTTAATATCCATTGAAACGGTTGGTACTCCTTATTATTGTTATCGCCGTTTTTTCTTTTCTCTGAGAAATCTTACAACAACAACTTAATAAGTTATGGAATTTTAAAATAAGGAATGATATAACTTTAATTAAATTTAAAATATAATTTACTGCCGGTTCGCAATTTGTGCAAAACCGAGTTATGGTATATGGTGATGTCGAGCGTCGGAGGCGCGGAAAGCGATTTTGTGTAATCAACTCCCCCTAACCTTTCAACCCAATTTCCCTGATACTTCACAGAAACATCGCACACATAATGAAGTTGTGCAGCTGGTATTATGGAATTTTAATAGACTTTTTCCGCTATTTTTATAGACTTAGCAACTTTTCAGCAAATTTTACAGAATATGGTACATATTTTGTGTAATCGCCCTGCAACAGCTTTCAACACAGATTCATGAACGACAGAAAGATACGCATACATTTGATGTTTGTTTGAATATTGTGTTTTACGCCACATTCAGCAATAATTCAGCTATATCATGGCGTCAAGTTTTTATTGAGGAAGGAAGCCGGAGTACCCGGAAAACCCCCGACCTTCGGTAGGTAAAATCGCAATCCTTGTCAATTAAGATTAGAGTCGAGTGCACCCTGCCCGTAGTGAGACTCGAACCCGCAATCTCAGTGTTGACAGGCCCCAGCACATATTTGAAGCTGTGCACCTGCTATTATGAAAGTTTTCGATACAGAAGTAAAGATGCACCGTTTAATTACTCATTATAATATACAAAAAATGACTTTTTGATATAACGAATTCGTCATTTTGTTATATAAAAATTGACTTTCTGCTATAATAAATACTAAAGTAAACGTTACCGTGTCTGTCCGACGGGATTTGCCTGACAATATGGAATCTGCTTACCGCGTTTGGTCGAGTTTATGGTCCTTTTGTAGATCTCATATTACAGTTTTTGAAGTCAACAATTATTTTCCACAGTTAAACGGGGTTTTGAAATGCAGCTGAATTTTCATTTTGATAGATCGAATTTCCACAGTTCTACTATCATAATGCATGATATTTAAAATTCAATTTTATGATATAAAAAATCAAAACATTTTGATATAAAATATTGAGTACAAATTGAGAAATTATTCTTTATATTAAAAATATTTTTTTGATTTTTCATATCAATAATTCAATTTTGTGATTTCACAAATTCGATTGTTTATATAAGAAAATATGTTTGTTGATGTCATAAAGTAGTCAGTATATTTTATACAAGAAAAGCGATTATCTGATATATAAAAAATTAATATCTTGATATATCAGACAATGCTTTTTGATTCCACAAAGTATTTTTATTCCAACAAAATAACACAGGTTTTCAGGAATAAGATTTTTAAAATTGTAGCCAATAAGAAATTAAAATTTCTTATGACAAAGGCATTTAATTCTGGTATACAATAATGAATTAAGTACAATCTTTGTAAAGGACCTAATGCAAAGTTGAAACTCATTAAGTGTTGTAGTTTCAGAATAAACTTTGACCAGTTGGTAAGAAATAAATATTTCTCATGGAAGCCAATTTTGAAGTCAAAACGTTTTTATTGACAGACTATAATTTAATCATGAAAAGTGAAAAATCATTATGCTTTTCAGTTTTAGAGAACACGAGATTTCTATATTAGAAACAAGATTGATTGATTGATTGACTGGATGTTTGCTTTACGTCCAGCGAGCAGTATTTCAGCTATATTCAGGACGGGAACAAGTTAACAAACAATAAATCAATGGAAAAAGGGGTAAAATGGGACACAGGGAACAAAGTTTTGACTGCCACTGGAAAAGTACGGAGTATTGGATAGGGTCGGAGAATTTAGCCTTTTGTAGCGGCTACAACGAGCCTACTCTGTTTCGAAATCTACAAAAGGGTCTTTATCGTGCAAGGAGAGTTGCACTCTCCAAACACGTTACCCACTATGGTCCGCGGCCAGGCTTTCCGTATTATGACCTGACAACCCCCCCCCCCCCCCCCTCAAACGAGAGGGTCTTCCCTATCCGCCACCCGGGGACGCGCTGGGCTGCTCTGTGGGTCGAGCACTGGGAACTATCCCAGTATGGTCCCAGCAGAAACAAGATATTCGTTTGTTTAGGACATCCCACAATCAATTGGGACAGTGTTTTTTCGGTGCTTAGATTTTTAAATGTTCACTGACTAGAACGTTTGCCCATTCTTTTAAGGAATTTACGAAGTCGCTAAACATTTGGGTTTGTAGATTCAGATTACACATAAATACAATTTCAGCCACATTGAAACAAGAATGACCATGGTGCCACTGTTGTCAGCCTATCATGACTTAAATGTGATGAATCTTTGCAAAGGAATAAGCATGTTACAAAACATGTATAAGCGTTATTTCAGAGGTAAAAAATAGCAATATAAACGCAAGATATTTCATCGGTGGCCTTATTTTTTCGCCTATTGAAGACGCAATATGGAATCTTTATAGAAGACATCACATAAATTATTTATACAAAGAAACTGAAAATTGAGATTTCTTACAGAGAAGATGATATATTTTTTTTGAAGTTTTAGTCGTTTAAAGCAAGAAAGGCAAAAAGCAGCGATGTGTTTTGCCATATCAACAAAAAATTATAAATTTGTGTCGAGGACTTCATAAACACAATTTCTGTCAAGGATTCACAATTCATAGTACAGACATGAAAATAAACAGCTAAAACAAAAAATATTAAAAACACGCATTTAACAACAACCAGGAGTAAACTAAGTGCTCCAGAAGAGCAAGCCTTTCCTACACCATTTGACACAAAGAGAGACACGCACAATTTTGTTAAAATAACAAAACCAAAATTTGATAAAATGTTTGTTTTCTTGTTTAAATGGCGTTTAAAGCAACTTTCAGCAATTTGTTGTATTCGGTGGAGGAACCAGAGTCCTCGAAGAAAACCCCGATCTTCGACAATCCTTGTCAATTAAGATTAGAGTCGAGTGCATCCTGCCTGAGATTCGAAACTACAACATCTGTATTGACAATAGTAGACTAACTACCATATCTACTTGGCCACCGAGGCCCTAATTCGACAAATAACGTCCTACATGGTAAAATTGTCTTAAAAGTAATGTTGATTTTTAGCAAACATGCCCATTGTGCAGTGTAACATATACGGTTATTGTTAATCATGAGTGTGGTATTGATTAAGTATGCAGTATTTATTCGGGATTGAGCAACCGGGCATTGTTGTGGAACCGGATATTGTTAGACTCACAAACGTTTCCATTTCCACAAACGTGTCTGATTCCATATCTAAGTCTGATTTGATAGTAACGTTAGTTTTCAAAGGCAGTCAAGGAAAATCAGGTAATTCTCTACAAACCGAGGCCCTAATTCGACAAATAACGTCCTATATGGTAACATTGTCTTAAAAGTAATGTTGATTTTCAGCAAACATGCCCATTGTGCAGTGTAACGTTACATATACGGTTATTGTTAATCATGAGTGTGGTATTGATTAAGTATGCAGTATTTAATCGGGATTTAGCAACCGTGCATGGTTGTGGAACCGGATATTGTTAGACTCACAAACGTTTCCATTTCCACAAACGTGTCTGATTCCACATCTAAGTCTGATTTGATAGTAACGTTAGTTTTCAAAAGCAGTCAAGGAAAATCAGTTGCCAATTTGATAGTGACGTATGCCAATCAATTTTAAACATCTAAGAACATAAGGCCATCATCCACAAAGAAGTTAAATCTCAAATCCAGCAGATGACAAAGATAACTGTATAAACACATCTATCTGGTGATGTAAGGATCATGTAAAATGTTCAGTGTCCGCATACAGATGTTTGTTCCTTAAATGAATTTAAACAAATGACATTTTGGAATCTGAATTCTTGAGAAACTTTTTTTTCACACAAAAGAGTTAGCATATCACAGAAATAATTTGATCAAGAATGGGATTTATCATTTAAACTGTTTTTTTTCACATTCGTGAATAATACAAATTCTATTCTCTGCTGTATTGAATTCGCTGGAATAAGGCAGTCCAACAAAGATTGCAACTAATTTGTTTTATAAACTGTACATGTAGCAAAACATAATGAACGGTTGTCAAGGACTTGTTTGGAACCCGTATGCAAGAGACTATATAGGGAGATTCAAACTGAAATCAGCTCTGGATATTGGACGAGAGGAAGAACTATCCTACAGTGATACATGCGGGGCACTTTATTCAGCAGAAGACTTCTCAACTAAATTAAATCTTGATGTAAACAGGAATCAGTTATGAATTAACACCATTAATAGTTTAATAATTTCACATTTATTACGACGAAGCCTATATATGTGTTAGAAGAGTTTCAAGTTGATAAAGTTTATAAAACGTTCTCTCTAGCGCCGTAGGTCTGCTGTGTCAGTATTCTGTCTGCGCGCCATAGGCAGTGTCAAACGTACTGTTGGGAGTTCCTGTATTTCAAATCAGACAAGTTTGTGTAATTGTACAATTGGACTTCTTTGTGGATAATGGCCTGCTTTTCGTTGATTGATGTTCAACATTAACGTCACCATCAAATCGGAAATCTAATATGACGTCTATGCTGTATAACATTCATTATACAGTTATAGTTATGTAAAAGACCTTTCCTCGAGGGATGAAATACAACAACTCTCTTCAGGGTCCGATGACTTATTAACAGATAATCACAGTAATGACAATAATGATGATAATGATGATAGCCCTGTAACAACAAATAGAGAACATAAAATACAATACCAATCTTAAATCCATGTCAAAAATTTCTTTTGCATTTGCTAAATAAAACAGCAAAAGATAAATAACATTTAAGATTGTTATGGATTTTATGTTCTCTATTTTTAAAAAGTTGTACAACAACATCTAGATACATAATTAAAGCCAAAACAAAGTTTTACACTTTAAAAATTGCACAAATTTTTCGCCTGACCAACAGGCTTTGTCAATGTTTTTACAACAAATGACAATAACACATAAAAAGTTTTTGTCATTATACGTATGATATATAGGGTACATGATAATTAACGAAAACAATATTGTTGGTGCTATTATACGTATGTACAGGTGAATAAGTAAGTAGCACTATTGATTAGGTTACAATTAATATATATACAAAACAAACAATTTTAAAATAAATAAAACGACCCGTAATTCTACATGGCTATTTGTAGACCAAGGATGTTTCTGTCTACAGTCCTATACTTTCTCGTTTATTCCCTTCGGAATTGATGTTTCCAATGTTTTAATCCAAAAACTTTCTTTCTCTTTTCTCTGCTTATCTGTCCACTTTGTGTTATGATCTATTAGAGTCACACTGAGTTTATTGAAAATTTCGGTTATTGCAGTGCCGTGCGTACGTAGATGCCTATTTAGGGGTCAGTTTGGTTTGCATTTTGTGTCGCTTCTGTGCCCATTCATTCGTTTGCTGAACCTTTGCACAGACTCACAAACATACTGAAGATTACATATACTAAACTCTAACAAGTATATGATGTTCTCACCTTTGCAATTCAAATTGACATGGATGTCAAATTGTTTGCCATTTGATGTGCTGGTGAAGTATCGGATGTGTTGCATGTGATCACATGTCATACAACGACCTTCACGACAGATGCAACATTGCCCCAATAGGCGGCTACGTGACGACATTTCTGCTCTAACCAACTGATCTTTTAAAGTTTTAGGTTTTCTGAAAGCCATGACAGGATGTTCTGGAAATATTTTTGAAAGTTGATGGTGTTTTTCAATTGTTGTCCAACGTTCGCGGATAGTACCTGCGATGTCTTACAAGCTGGGTGGTATGTTAGGACAAACGGGACTTTATTTAATTAATTATTGTAATTATTACGAAATTGTTTCTTTTATTTAACTATTTCGTGCAGTTTGTTTATATTTGTTTCTTTTACCCATGTAATTCTGTTTTTCGACGCATTTTCGAATTGTGACCTTTGAACTTAAAGAAGCATTACCCATGGTCACTTACTGTTATTGAAGACAAACTTGCATTCTGATTGGACAAAAATAGTAAAAAATTCTGCGTTTGAACAATCTACTATTGTATACTCTGATAAGCATCGGATGCCTATTTGCATTTCTTAATTATTATTCCAGCAGACTGGTGTTTTGGTAGTTATACTTAGACTTTAGAAAATGATTTTTATGCCAAAGAACGCCATAAAGAACTGATAAACAATAAATTACACGACAAAACCATACGTCGTGTAATTGTTGCACATTCCTCTGGGGTAGAATTATATTTGCTTTGTTGACCATTTTATCTGTAAACAATCCTCACGCCGGTGATGTATTTACGCCATATTTTCTTGATTTGACCGCCTGACACATGCACTCCGTCTCTATCGTAAAATTATTGTCATACAATAGACATTCTATTTCTGGCCGAAACGAAAATTGACAATAGCTTTACTGACGCTCAATTTACTGTAGACTATTACCACTTTTGGAGGAAAAAAAGGAATGCATATGGAGGAGGTTTGGCAGTGTATGTGCGGTCGGATCTGCCCTGTGATAGAAAAGACATTTTTGACTTTAACATTATTGAATTTCTTTTTGTTGAAATTAAAATTGCTAATGAAAACTGGCTTATATCTGGTACTTATAGACCACAAACTATAACTGATGGTGAATTTAACAAAGACTTTATTAACATTGGTGATAAGATTACAACTTAATATGACAATTTTATGTTCTTAGGGGATATGAATTATGATATGTTAAAACCAGAAAAATCTGCTACCCTAAAATCCATAAGGTTTTATTTTTGACTTCGAGTAATTTGTTTTACAAAGAATGCTGATCCTAGTCTAAATGATGTTATACTTACAAACTCACCAAAACTATGCATGAATGTATTAAATTTTAATTGTGGTGTAAGTGATGTGCACAACTTTATTTCAGTTCAATTTAAAAGCAATGTGAATGGGGTAAAATTTACAAAGGTGTCAAGGCTCAATTTTAGGACCTGCTTTATTCAATAGTTTCTTAAACGATATATTCTACTTTATAAATGACAGTTCTTTATACAACTATGCTGATGACAATCTCTTATGCTGGCTACAACATAGAACAATTAATAAATATATTGGAAACTGACAGTCTAAATTTAATTCAATGGTTTACAGATAATCAAATGGAAGCTAATCCCAATAAATTTCAGGCAATAGGTATAGGAAATAAAACACATGGTAAAAATATAACTTTTAATTTAAAGAATAATATAATTAAATGTGAAGACGAAGTGAAATTGTTAGGCGTAACCATTGACTATCAATTAAAATTTGACACACACATAACAAACATCTGCAAAAAGGCATCAAGACAGATAAATGTACTTAAGAGGCTAGGAAAATACCTTAATAAATTAGGAAAATTAACTATATACCATTCTTTTATTCTTTCAAACTTTAATTTGGCACATCTGCAGTGAACAAAACAACATAAAGATGGAAAACATTCAGGAAAGGGCTTTACAATTTATTATAATGATGATAACAATAGCTCATATGAAGAACTCTTTGAAAATCAAAACTTTCATCCCTTAAAATCAGAAGAGTAAGAACTATTGCTATAGAAACATTTAAAATTATTAACAAAATTAGTCCAGTCTATTTACAAGATGTTGTTGAAATAAAACCACACAAATATTCTTTTAGGTATCACAACACAGCAAAACTCCCTAGTGTCTTTTCGATATTTTTCTACTAAAAGTTGGAATGACCTGTCTGATCATTTTAGGACGGAATCTTCATTTCAACAATTTAAAAATTTAATTAACTCATGGGATGGCAAGTCATGCCACTGCTCTGCTTTGTATTTAACTTGCTTCTCCTTATAAATTATTTATTCTTTACATGTAGTGCTGCATTTATATTTAGATTTAAAAGCTCATGTCTTAATATAGTGCTAATCTTTCTATCTCTCTATATGATTGATTGATTGGATGTTTGCTTTACGTCCAGCGAGCAGTATTTCAGCTATATTCAGGACGGGAAGAAGTTAACAAACAATAAATCAATGGAAAAAGGGGTAGGATGGGACACAGGGAACAAAGTTTTGACTGCCACTAAAAAAGTACGGAGTATTGGGTAGGATCGGAGAATTTAGCCTTTTGTAGCGGCTACAATGAGCCTACTCTTTTTCAAAATCTACAAAAGGGGTCTTTATCGTGCAAGGAGCGTGGCACTCTCCAAACACGTTACCCACTATGGTCCGCGGCCAGGCTTTCCGTATTATGACCTGACAACCCCCCCCCCCCCAACGAGAGGGTCTCCCCTATCCGAGGACGCGCTGGGCTGCTCTGTGGATCGAGCACTGGGAACCATCCCAGTATGGTCCCAGTCTCTCTATATGAATATATATCTTATTTTTGACAGCTATTGATGTGTTCAATACCATGGTAATAGTATCTAATATTAATATACTACACAATAAATAAAAGAAAGTTGTTTTAGTCTGTGCTTTTTATGCTTTTTTATTTTTAATTTGTCTTAACCTGTTGGTATTTTTACTCACTAGATGCTTACCTGCTTTTTATACTTTCTATAAAAATTATCTTAACCTGCTGCATTTTACTCGCTAGATGCTTGCTTTGCTACATGTACCTGTGCTGTTTGTACGTATTATGTTTTAGCATGTATGTATGTATTTTAATATTGTATCTCTGTTGTTGTCTATGTATGTATGTCGGGTTTAAAAGCTCTGTAGAACTTGTGTTTGTTGTTGTTGTGATGAACCATCTTTAAATAAAGCTTTTTGGTACAAATGATCCTACACAAAGGTATTTATTGGTAATTGTCGGAACGCCTAACGACTTGAGACACGGTGATTCGATAACAATTGTGTTTACAATACACGCACAGATCATAGAATTAAGAGTACAAATTCACTGATGGTTCCGTTAGAAATAATTTATCTGGACCTCAATTACCCATACAGTTTATCTCCCCCTATATTTTTGGAATAGCATACACAGTACAGCTTTCAATTCACATTTAATTGATTGTGAATTGTGGATTGACATTTTGTGTTCATGTTAATACAATTCTAATGATATTTTACTTAGAAATTCCATTTAAAAAAACAGTCAAATTAATAAAATAGCAAACTGTAATGAATATTACTTGATGCATGTAAGTAAATTATTTGCTGATGAAATTAAAAAAAAAATAGGTGCTGTTTTGAAATGTTAAAATGTTAACTAACTTGTTTTCGAGTAAATATGTACCATACATCGCAAGAAAAATACTCACAACTCCGAGATATACACAGATACACAGAAAGGTTTGTATTTTTTTTTATTATTTACCATTGTGGCCTTCAGCTTCTGAAATAGCTTTTATTGGGGATATTTAAATATCTTTATTGTTAGCTCTATGATTTTTAAAGCCATTAATGCCTATCTTCTATCTTTTCGTCTGTCGTCATTCACGTGCAGACAGGAGATGGAGCTCTAATTGCAAAGCCTCTTCTACCCTTTTGTTAAATAACATGTTTAAACAAGTACTATGATCTTTAAAAAAGATAACTGACACAGTAAAAATGTAAATTGAGTTATGCATTGATCAACGAATGACCTTGTCATACAAAATATCAAACACTTGCTCTTTGCAATGCCTGAAATTGTTTGATGAGAATTTTCGGGACGCACGGACTGACAAATATAGGTAAACCTTATTACCAAGTGAAATGAGCACGAAATCATATTACACAATAATGTGAACAAATTGAATATTAGAAATTGTGTAATAAAATGTATATAATTTAAAATTTACTGAATAAGCAAAGAATACTTTACAATTAGAGCCACAACTACTCTGTGTTTAAGTACGATGGACGCCCAAATACAGATAATGATACACTTGATTTTATATTCAACATGTATATAAAAACAATTGTTAATTTGGATTCAATAAAGAAATAAATTAAAAATTTCTTCTCTTTGTCTTTACACGCCAGAAAAGCCCGCAAAAATCCAGCTTGTTTATATGCGTTCTAATTTGCGCTGTACTTCAAATCAAAATATTGACTATAAAATTTTATAAATTAAATGTCATCCTTAAATTGCACTATAAAGTAATTACATAAACAAATAGACGGCAACATCTAATAATAAAAGAACTAAATTTAAAAGGTGAATTTTCATGTTACCACACTTTTCGGAACATCTCCGACCCATTGGTTGTTGACTAATCAAGAAACAGAATTAGATCACGTAAGTAAGTAGTAAAACTTTATTTTGATTCGGCATGATAAGAACAATACAACACAAGCTCTAAGGAGCTTTTATCTGAATATATAAAACATATACATCAACAATAAAAGCAAACAAACAGTAAAAACAGCATGCAAGAGACATGATTGTTATAGTGCCTGGGAAAAATTGCAGAAAAACCCACAAAACTTTAAAAAGAACCGCTAAAAATTTTGAATAAATACCTAATAATTTACGAGACAATAACAATCTGCTAGGAAAAAAATTATAATGAACTTAAAATTTAAAATAATTAAAAATCTATTACATTCATTTGGCAACATTGAACTCCAATCGGGTTTAAGGGTATTATCAATTTTGTCTGCAAGTAGAACACCGACAATCAACACCATTCCAGGACTGAATTAGACTTTTAAAATGCGAGAAACTATTTTCAGTTCTAAAACGATTTGGAAGGCTGTTCCATAAAGTGGCAGCAGCAAATTTAAAGGATATTTTCTTATACGTGGTTGTTTTAACATGAGGCAGTTCAAGAACGTTTGCATATCTAAAAGAATATTTAGAGTTTTTTTCATTAACTAAATTTTGAAGGCACACAGGAGCAATCTTGTTCACAAGTTTGAAAGTTTCAAGTGTCATAGTCCGTACCCATCTAATCTGCAGGGAAGGCACCTTAGCTTTTTGAAGAAGGGTATCATAAGTACTATGGTAATCATCATAAACAAAACGAAGTGCCCTTTCCTGCACTATTTCCAGTTTTTTATAAAAAAATTTCTGTACAGAAGTGCCACGCCAAAGGGCAAAAGTTAAAGTTAGTTAGAATAAAAGTGTGAAAGATAGTAAGCTTACTAAGTCTGTCTAAAAGAGAACCCAAACGCTTTAAAACATTTAGTTGCTGTTAGGCTTTCCTGCAGATTGAACTGATATGAGCATAAAAATTTAGATGATAATCAATTTCAATTCCTAATAATTTCACAGTATTTTCACAAGTAAGATCAGAATCTTGTATATGCAAGGGAAGATTTTTATCGTATGTCTTTTTGCCGAATGCCAAAACTTGAAATTTATCTGGATTTGCTTGCACCTTGTTAAATCGAAACCAGTCAATAAGTATTTTAGACTCAGATTCCAAAGTTGAAATAAGCAAATCATAATCAGGACTGCAAAAAGACAAGGTATTATCATCAGCATAATTATAGAGGCTACCATGTTTAACAAACAGAAAAATGTCATTTAAATACATTGAATAACAAAGGGCCAAGTATGGAGCCTTGTGGAACACCTTTTTGGATGTCAGCCCAGAAACTCTGAATATTATTGACTTTTATTTATTGCTTGCGGTTTGTTTAATAAAATTTCAAAAGAGCAACTGAACCTGAAGATACCCCATATGCAGATAATTTATGTAGCAAGATGTTGTGGGGGAGGCAGTCAAAAGCCTTTGACAGATCCATAAGTACTGCCGCTATATACTTCATTTTATCAAGTGCCTCTCGCCAGTCTTCTAATAGTCTGATTAGCGTGGTCTGACATCCGTGACCACGTCTGAAAGCACATAAAAAAGGGTTGAATAATTGATCAAAATAATCTGAAAATTGAATTTCAAGCACTTTTTCAAAAATTTTAGAAAAAATTGGCAAAACACTCACTGGTCGGTAATTTGTTTTTTGTAAGGGGTCACTCTTTTTATATATAGGAGTGACTTGGGCTTGCTTAAGCTTATCTGGGAAACAGTAATTTTCAATTGACAAATTTACAAGTGTGGTAATGTGATGTATTATATATGATTTACAATTTTTAACTACTTTGGCTGGAATACCATCGGCTCTCGTGGCCTTCTTTACATTAATTTTATTTATAATTTTGTCTACATCATCATTTTGAACATACTTAAAATCAAAATCTATGCTTTGATCTCTGATCTTTAGAATATTGTTAATACTTGGATGAGTTGAGGGTTCATATATCACATCTGCTCCTATTTTATCTGCTACTGTGGAGAAAAAGTTATTAAAATGATTTGACACTTCTTTTGGGTCATTTACAATTTTGTAATTTTCATGTAATACAATTTTCTGTTCTCCACAGTTACCCTTATTAGAAAAGAAAGGTTTAACTGTCAAAAAATCACAAGATTTTGATCCCCGGGAGCAACGTTCTATAAAATATACTTTCATGGATCTACGTTTTTTTTTAGTGACCAATTTTCTTTGTTTCCGAAAATTTTCCCAATTTTTGTCACTCCGGTTTTTAGTATATTTGGTATAGAGCATCTGTTTGCGATATATGGCCCCTCTAAGTTCTTTATTCATACATGGAAGAGATTTCCGCCTTTGACATCTAGATTTAATTGGCGCATGCTTGTCTAGAATACTAATAAAATCTTTTTCATAAGCATCATATACATTGTTAACATTTGTACAATTTTCAGCTATGGTTATACATTGTACATCATTTGAAAAGTTTTCAATATCAAATGTCTTATAACTTCTGTATGTTACAAGTTTACGATCTTGGACTATAACATTACCTTTTTTTATGACAGTAGATATAATATTGTGACAATCGCTAACACCTGTTGGACTATTTGTTGTTTTAAAATACATATTCTTTTTGTTTGTTAAAATTACATCAACAAGGATGGGTTACACCCCTTTTTAAAACAAGTTGGACCTTTAACTAGCTGTGATAAGTTAAAGATATCACATACATCATTTAAAATTTGACATTTTTCAGAACACAGCATGTCAAAATTTAGATCAACAAGATCAATTATACAATTATATTTTTATATGCAGCAAAACATTTGTCTAAAGATTGAGTAAATTGTTCCATAAAGTCGTTGTTTTTCATGGATGGAGGTTTATATGCTCCTATAATCAGCCATTTTTGTTCATTTATGTATAGTTCATAACAGATATTTTCAAGGTTGTCAGATTCCAGCGATTGTTTTCTACTTGATGGAAAGTCTGATTTGATATGTGTAAGAAGTCTACCACCATGCTGCTCTCTATCTCGTCTTTGAAGATTGTAGCCCTCAACTTGGAATAAGCTATCTCGGAAGGTATTATCAAGTTTGGTCTCGGCGATCATAAGGAAATCAACAATATTATCTGTCAGCAGTTCCTTAATTTCGACAAACTTTTATCGTAGACTGTTTATGTTAATGTACGCCACAATAAAGTTTTTTGGATGTAGACGTCTTGTCTCTCTAAGATCCTGGAACAGTTGTTGATTTTCAGAAGACATACTCGATGTGGAGTTCAAGAGGCTATCATTTGTTGTTGGCAGATCACCATCGCAGGAGAAAAATGAGTTACTAAAATGGGAATTGTTACATTCAACACAAATCCACGGATCTTCTATACAGCCATTATGGGTCAGATTTGCGCATTTCATGTGCTACCAGTAATAGCACGTTTCGCAGTATATTGCACGATGATTTTTTGTAATAGGCTTGGCACATTTCCCACATGGATTTTTTATGGGTCCAGGATTCAGAGAAATGTCACCACTCAAAATTAGTAAAATAGCTATCCAATGGCATTGTTGGGATAAGTTTATAGGTTTAAACCACGCTGGCGGTCTTCTGTATCGTATGTGGTACAACAGCATGATATGATTTCCTAGATCTAAATCTTTTGCCAGATTCACATTGTAATGTTCTGATTGTCTCCAATTATTTGTTTGTGGTTGGAAACTGAAATCGGGGATGTTTGGTTCCCATTGTTTGTGTAAGAAAAATAGCAAAGAAAACCGACCGAACAACAAGAGCCAAAGGTCAAGGGACAGTTACAAATCCGGATATAGACAAACGCAACACAAAACCAAAAACACAAAATCTTTCTCCGTTGGTGCATATATGTTTGTTGAGAATGATAAAAACGTTAAAAGGTATAAAATCTGCAGTTGAATCTTAATATTCATTGTGCTAAAACATCATAAGTTTATATAATAAGAATGAAACAATTTCTCTGGTTCAGCTTTGAAGGAGTTGTTACAGGTTTTTTTTCGAACGCAGGTTCAGTATTCAGGACGGTCGGTTATAGTAACTTCAGTATTTAGGACGTTCCATGTATTATATTATAAATATAAGTCAGCAGTCATACTTTGTTTAATGATGTTATTTAAATGACTGACCTGATGATGCCGATGATTTTTCATTTAAATCCAACAAGGAAAATTAGTATAGGTCGTCCTCAACTGTTTTAAATTCAATTTAGTTTGATGGAGAAAATTTGACCACGTCCTTCCGGTGCGTTCGACGTGACATGCTTTTGAAGATGTGAAGTGTCATTGGGTCAAAAGTGCATATAATAGCGACTGCATCGGAAAAATCCACGATGAATACATCAATGTAGCAACCTTCTTATATTATAGCCTTATTTTGATTAAATACAGTTTGCAGCACGTTAATTATTTACCACCCCCACCATCATTAGTGAAAGAAAACGTTAAAGTTTCTTGTCTCTTTCTTTCGTTTGATAAATGTTTTAAAGTTTTTTCTTATTGTTGGTTTTTTTCAGTTCTACTTTACATACATATCTAAAGTTTCAATGCGCCGACTATCTTTTTTACTTGTTATTTATTCTATTATTGTAGTTTTTCATCATTGAATCTCACAGTGGCAATAAAATACATCAACTCGTTTGATTTGTTTAATGTGGTACCGTGAGACGGTTTTAATACTTTTGGGACTACCAGTATAGTGAACAAGATACCATGCAAGCCTTTGTTGTTTTACACAAAAAGTACGGAGCGCCGTTACGCACTGAATCTCCACAGAAGGCAACACAGCTCAAAACACGCCAACGTTGCAGAAGCCAAAGCACGTGTCCTGAAAGATTACAACAGCAGTAGACGCTCGAATTTGGAAGATCTTCTCACGAAACAAATTGAGGACCCATATCATCGGGTGAAACACTTCATCAACGAACAACAGGTAGTACCCATCATATCTGGTACTGTCGTAGATGTTGACGTCTCTCCGGTCGCAGACCAAAGGACTATGGCCAAACAACAGCGCAGTACATCGGTGCAAGCCACTTTAACGTCAGAAAAAATACCATTGTCCCGAAAAGGACTACCTTTCGAGCTGATGGTACAACAACACAATTAATACAATTATCTCGTTATCCACGAATATAGTTCCCATAAAATAAAGTGTTTTTTTACGATTTTTTTTTCTTTGCCTTTTTTCTTGTTTGGTGCTACTTTTTGGGCTTATGTAAAAGAAGGATCTTTGCAAAAAAAATTAATTAAACATTTGATGAAATATGATGGATTAGGAGTAATTTGGTCTAGTGGAGATTCTTGTTTTCAGAGTCTCTCTTAATTCATCCCTGAAGATAGGGATGCTTCCAGAGCTTTCAAAAGAGTTAGGTGTGTTACGTTTTTCTATTATTCGGATATATTGAGTAAGTGGTATGGTACTTTCAGACCACCAAATGCGTTGATGGAATATTTTTATTGACTTCATGTTATAACAAACAAATAGGTCTAATTAACTGTGTTGATCTGATACAATAGGACCATCGAATTATATCTACCGTCGATGACGTCAACTCCGGTACAGACTCGATACTTCTATCCAGACAGACAGATGTCCCAACTAAGTCAGGACGCGCATCGCACAACATTCCAGCCGTACAGCGGATCAAGTGCCCATACTAATAGGGATCAAACGATCTGACAATCACTCCGATGACATCTTCTGATGAAATACTTATTATTTTGTCGTATCACACATTTCAACGATCGACCTAAATCGTGCTATGCATGGCAAGCTAGTTTGAAATGTGTCATCGACGAACTCTTCGACTCGGAACAACTAGACATTCTTGTCAAATGGTTTGGTTTTGTTTAAATGGTGTTTTAACGCCACTTTCAGCAATTTTTCAGCTATATCATGGCGTCAAGTTTTTATTGGGGAAGGAAGCCTGAGTATCCGGAGAGAACCCCGACCTGCGATAGGAAAACTGGCAATCCTTGTCAATTAAGATTGGAGTCGAGTACACCCTGCCTGCAGTGAGAATCGCAAATGGTTAGGGACCAAGTCTTATAAACATGCAGTTAGTATAAGGGGCATAGACCGCCAATAACTAAACAAGGGCTATCTAAACTATGGAAACTTATTGATGAACGATACGGAGCACTCGAGATGGAGGCATCTATTATAGACTCATTGTTGAAATTTCCCAAACTAAAGAACAAACGCAGTGAACGTCTCTACGAATTGACCGATATTCTACCGCACATTGAATACTCGTACTTTCAAGAGAATCCTAGTTTCAGGAACAAGCTGACGTACTTCGATGGACTTCTCTACCTTATTGGCTGCAAGAAAAATGGATCACACAAGCGTCAAACTATAAATCTAAACAAAATGTTTCATTTTTACCGTTTACCTAGTTCTGTGAATTTGTTTTTAAAATGAGTAGAATTAAGAAAACCAGAGAGATCATATAACGACCTTGATGATGATCTTATTGAATATACCGAATGTTTTCGGTAAAAGTCCGTCACCAGCAGTAGCCACGCTATGACTTGGGAAACCCGCTCAAGCAGCCAAGCAAGAATTTGATAGTGACGTTGCACATTTCGTCACGAGAAACTTTTATGTAGACGACGGACCTACCTCATGTGCTACATATGAGGAAGCTATTCGACTGATTAAGGAAGCTTCCAGTCAACGATCTGGAAAATAACCTCGAAAACTTGGAACTGGAGGCCAACAATAAACCGTTGTAACGTAGCCTTGGTTTAAGCTGGAACTTGAATTCATAGAATTTTTTGTTCCAACTTACTTCTGAAAATAAACCAGTCTCTCGTAGGGGAATACTTTCTACAATGAATAGTATTTATGATCCGCTTGGATTTTTAGCTGAAGTAATTATACACGGTAAACGTCTACTTAGGAAGTTGATATCGGAAACATTCGATTGGGACCGACCCACTTTCAGCGTCCAAAAGACACCCTCAAGGAACTTGAAACCTTACGTATACCTTATAACTCAGTAAAGCTGTTACCCATGACCCATGAGCTACAAGTTTTTTCGGATGCTTACCAGAAATTCCTTGCAGCTGTGGCCTACTTACCCACAACCGATGATAGTGGTACACAAAGTATTTCCTTTGTTCTTCAAAAAGCGAAAATTGCGCCCACTAGTAGGCACATTATTCCACGACTGGAATGATGCGTTTTTACATTTTGATCGCACGATGCGCCATTGAACATCCCGAGTTACCGACATAAACTGTCAAGTATAACACGGACAGTAAAGTAATAACACTTAGGAGGTTTACATCTATGTAGCAAACAGTGGAAAGAATCAGGAAAATTAGTTCAGCGTACAAAGCAATTGAATTATGTACCTGCAGATCGTAATTCTGCTGATTCATCAACGAGATCACAATTCACGACAGTGAATCTTTGTTAGGACCAAAATAATTTCTCGTTTTACGGAAGTAATCATCCACTTGTCGACCAGGACGACGATCCGGTAAATCCGTTCATTCGATAAAGTTGCAAAAACATGAGCTGTACATGAGCGTATTGATATTGGGACAAACCGATTTCAAAGGTTCTTCAGATAGAATACACTTGTTCAGGCAACTGTCTTTATCCCATTTACATGGATCAGGAAAAAACTCACAGGTGAACTTTCCAAAACTTTACTTTGAAGGCGTTGACCGACCAATAACGGACATGGTTCTTCTTATTGAAAACAACTGTTCATAGTGTTTTTGTTTTTGTTATGAAATAGTGATATCCGATAGATATCAGACCCGGAGTGTGCTGTATAACATTCGATTATAAATTTATTGTTAACCAGTGTACATATATATTTTGTTGATTATGTATGTTCTTATTTACAGTTCTTTGGCGCTTTAATTTTATAGCGCTGCCACCCAGGAGGGCGGCAATATATTTGTATTCACTTTCGTTCCTAAGAATGGATCAAGAAGAAAATATTTCAAGTATACTTGGTTACCATGCATGAACAGAATTTTGCTAAAAAGAATGTCAATCATTCAAATTGAGTGAAAACTTAAGATAAAATATGACGTTTGACTGCAAAAATGCTTGGTTGATATCTAATTTTCAGGCAATGATAAATATTTTTGTTTTTCTATTTACGGAAGTAAATAATAAAGGGAGACTATTTTTATCCTGGTAATTATGACCGCCCAGGAGGGCGGCGATATATTTGTATTCACTTTTGTTGCTAAGGATGGATCAAGGAGAAAATATTTCGAAGTGTACCTAGCTACCATAAATGAACAAAATTTCGCGAAAAGAATGTCAATCATTCAAGAAAAATCAAGATAAAATATACTGTTTGACTGCAAAAATGCATGGGTTATATCAAATGTTCATGTAATAATTAATATTCTATTTACGGAAGTTAATAATATAGGGAGACCATTTTAACCTGATACTTTGTATTTCGGTGATATCGCACACAAAACAGATTGTGTCGCTGACTTATTTCCTTAAGGAATATCCAAACCGGAAATTCTAAAAATAACTTTACAAACACAGCAACTCTGCCTCATGATGTAGTCCCTTGCAAGAACTAATTATTTATAGGATAATATATCAAATATGTGATGAATTAGTAAACGTAATATCTAGTTCTGGAAAAAGAGGATGAATTCAAGCGGTGTGTTAATAATTTATCCAACCCAAACACGTGCGTTGAAAATTAAAAACACGACGTTATTTACACTTTATGGTTATAAGAGTTAGTATTATCACATGTAATATATGTTTTAAGTAAATATATGGTATTGATTTTTTTTAACTAATTCGATACTTATTTGCTCTGCTTTAGCACTAAACAAGCCAACTATGTATATAGGTTCCTACAGGGAATATGATAGATTTGTCCTCAATCTGAAAATTATCACATTCTATTTGTGTTCCCTAAGGGAATCTGAGCTACATCATTATAGTGCATGTTCCCTATAGGAATATGGAAACACATGACTATACATTTACTAGTCACTAACGGTATATGTTCCTCTTGGGAATCTGAATGAATATCTCTTTATCAAATCATAGGCATCATTTAGTATATGTTCCCTTGGGGAATCCAAAAGTACATCTTTATATTACATGACAAAGTTATCATTTTGGTATGTATTTCCTCAAATAATATAAATGTACATCACTATATAACATTACACAGGCATCATTATAGTTGGCGTATTCTCAGGAATGGTATGTCTAAAATTATATGTTATACTTCACATAAGTTTCCTCAATTTTGATTGATCAAACAGGCTCTGTCTAATATATCACCCTCTGACTGTACAGTGACGTCATTGACGTTACTGGAAGTAACAGTATCAAGATGTTCAGTATAATATAACACATACTGCCTGTTGTACAGGGTGTTACACCAGAGTATCCCACTCTGGAAATATAAAACCTTCGACTGCGTCTCAGGGTTATATATTTATGACACGCCGTTTTCATATTTATTCTATTCAACATTTAAGATATCTTATATAATATATAAGATATCTTATATATTATATAAGTTATATTATTTAATATATAAGATATCTTATATAAATTGACAGATATGAGATATCTTTATATTATATTATATATAGTGGAATGTGAATTACAGCACTCTATATTAATATAGTTAATATTCCCTCAAGGAATATGAATGTACATCACTATGTAACATGACGTAGATATTATTACGGTTAGTATTCCCTCAACGAATATAAATGTACATCACTGTATAACATGACATACTGATAACAACACGAAAGTTTGTATTCCCCCAGGGAATATAAATGTACTTTTACTATACAACATGACGTAGATAAAACTAATATTTGTATTCCCTCAGGGAATATAAATGTACTTCAATATATAACATGACGTAGATAAAACTAATGTTTGTATTCCCTCATGGAATATAAATGTACTTCACTATATAACATGACGTAGATAAAACTAATGTTTGTATTCCCTCAGGGAATATAAATGTACTTAACTATATAACATGACGTAGATAAAACTAATGTTTGTATTCCCCCAAGGAATATAAATGTACTTTTACTATATAACATGACGTAGTTAAAACTAATGTGTGTATTCCCTAAAGGAATATAAATGTACTTCACGATATAACATGACATATATAGACATCACTACAGTTAGTATTCCCTCAGGGAATATGATTGTACATCTCTACATAACATAACATAGATATTATAATAGTTAGTAGTCCCTCAAGGAATATCAATTTACTCCACTATATAATATGACATAGACATCACTACAGTTCCCTGAGTGAATATCAATCTACATTACTATATAACATGCTACAGTTTGTATTCCCTCAATGAATATAAATGTTCATCACTGTACAACATGACGTTGATATTACTATAGTTTGTATTCTCTCAGAGAATATGAATGTACTGCACTATATAACATGACGTAGACATTACTATAGTTAGTATTCTCAAAAGAAAGGTTGTAACTTAATCAACAATCCACTAAATGGCTAATAATTGAACCTGTACATGTCATCAGAAGGCATTATACAATGGACAACGATCAAAACCACAGAAAAAATATAAAATGCCTTTCATTTTTATGTGAAACTTTCTGTCAAAGGTTATAATAACTATATTAACTGAACGACATCATAACAGTATGTGTTAAGTCATAAAATATTAAGGTCATCACTGCGTGTTGAAAAAAACCACATGTACATTAATGGAAACGTTTATTAGGTTGCTAAAGTATGCATACATTATATGCTTCCACTCTAACAAATATTATTCTGATTTTTCATTCAAAATACAAGTATTCATTTAATATACATTATTTGTTCGCTTCATGTAATGTGTTTTCTGTGTTTATTTTAGATTTTTTAGACCTGAACAAATACGATATCGAAGAGTTACCAGATGAAGAAATGCAGTCTGTATTTAGGCAAGTGGATGAAATTTTTCATCAAGCAGATGACCTCGAGAGAAGACTACAATTGTCAATTGCAGGCAAAGGTACTATTGAATTATTGTTATGAATATCAGTAATGAAAAGATATTGTTAATATATGTGCATTTTGCTACGAACAGAAAACCTTAAATTCCTGCCTGAATGCATTCATCACACATACTTACATTCTTTTGACAGAAGTCAATGAAAAACACCAACAGATGAGTGGAGAAATCACACAAATAAGAAAGCAGGCTATCAGTATACAACAACAACTTCTTAGAAAAAGTGACAAGTATTATTTTAAATCTCTTTTTTGGTTATCATTATTATTGTATTTAATTTCGTCACACCGCAACCCTTTTCATTATTTTTAATTAGTATATTGAGTTTGATTTAGTTTAGTTTGGTTTCTGTATCAGTTTGACTACTCATATACATCAAGAGCTGTCATATTATAACAAACTTAAACAAATTATGTTTTTAATTATTATCTAAGTAAACAAAGGCACTTTTAATTATTTGCTATCTATTGATATCTATTGGTGTAATGTAAATGCAGATCATGTCATATCACAATGTTTGCAAAAATAATTCAAACAACAAACAATCATTATTAATAATATATCAAATTTGGAAAATATGCTGTAAAGTCTCACCTTTCTAATTCATTAATTTGATGCTTAATGCATTGTCATAACATCTGCTTTTTTCAAAGACATATGGCACCTAAAGGACAAAAGAAATGACCACTTCAGACTAAAGCTAATGCTTGTCCAGCCTACATATCTTTCAAATTTGTTTCCATAAACCAAATGAAAGCAGTGATAATTAGGACCAAAATACACCATGATGGTCAAAACCCACTAAATGAGGAACAACGAAAAGTTGCTCCAATAAATGAGGATTTAAAAGCCTACATATTTTCACTCTTGAACCAGGTACAATTTGAAATTAAGAAATGGAGCACACATGATTTTATGCATTATCGTGTATTGGAGTGTTTGTTGAATTAATTAATTTTAAAGATTCATTGGTTATATTTTAGACGAACCTGTTTGTTTGTTTTAGAAATGTGTACTATTTTTAATTAGATTACCGAGTTTAATATAAGTTCATATTTATTTTCTTATCTTCTAAAGTTATGTCCCAAAAGAGTCTGAAAATAGTAAAACAATAATGGACAGCACTCGTTTTTAAATTTAGTTTTTTTCATTATACAAGATTTTTGAGAACCCATTTGACATGTGTTTTCCTAAATCAAAATATTCAAATATTGGCTCACTAAATGATTATATTCACTATATCAGAATATATAAGAATATATATGATATTTATTATTTATCTTGAAATTTATATGTTAACTTTGTTATTTATATGATAAAATTAAGTATTTGTAGATATTTCCCCTCTTTTAAGGATAAAAAACACATCAAATACTGTTGGCTTGCGAGAAATGGTCAAAAGACAGAGGTCACTATGATTTTAGGGACAGACAATTTTTCCCCACACCCAAAGATATTAAGTATTATGCAGAGAGGTTTCGAAGCTGTAAAAGGTTTGTTCCAACAATTAACATTATATAACATGACATAGACGTTACTATAGTTAGTATTCCCTCAAGAAATATGAATGTACATCACAAAATATTACACATGGTAAAAATTTCCTTGAATTTCATTGGCTGAAACTAAGAGAGCTCTTTAAAGATATAAAGCATATTGTTACTATTTATATGTATATTGACGCTATGTTACTAAAAATAGGTCATACATGTATAGAAATATGTAAAGGAGATGAATGCTACTAAGATTTTTAAGAGATAAAATGAAGAGAAAACACTTTTCTTATGTAATATAATGAATGTAGTATGATATTCATATGTAATATAACAATTACCGACTTCAAACTCAGTCAATACACATTCTATGGACCTATACAATGATATTGATTTCGGACTTCGTTTACTACGGTTAGTAATCCCTCAGGGAATATGAATGTACATCAATATATTACATGACATAGACGTTACTACGGCTAGTATTCCCTCAGGGAATATGAATGTTCTTCACTATTAGATGTCAAAATATCACAAGAGTATATAATTTCTCTGAGAATCTCTGTATGTTTATTCAGATATGTTTTTTATTTCAGATATCACAAGAATGATGCAATTGCATTGGATTATTTATGTAAAGTTCTGTTGAAGGAAAATATTGTTTTTTATCAACCAAAGAATGAGTAAATAATTTGAATAAGATACATAATCTTTCAAGTATTTTATACCTTGAAAACAATTACGATGTATGCAATGAAATTATTAAACAATCTACGTTTGTAGAAAACAAATAAGGCGTTACAACAATCAAAATATGTGACACAATAATTAAGGCAAAGTGTTTGTTCATTGTAATATATGTAAGTTGGCCAGTATACTTATTATTTTGTGTGTTATTTGAGTGTACTTTTCATAATTAAAGACAGGAGTTTATCATATTCATTTTGTCCAAGGAGTTACCACTAACAAAGTAGATAAAGTAAGAACTGCAATTTAGTTATTTAAACTTTGTCCACAGAAGAAAAAAAAATCTCCGAAATGACCATAGCATCGATTAGAGAAGGGTTTTGATTCAGCAAAACTAGTTTTATCCAGTCGCATGTGTCAAATATATTTTATGAAAGGATATGGAGTAAATGAACATGAGACCATAACATATATGTTAACTCCAACTGCAATTAATTTTAATGAGGTGTATGGCCATTTCGGAAATTAATTCCTCATCAGCAGCACTAGAACCCAAACATAGGAAATCCACAATTTCTAAAAATGTTTAAAATGCATAAACCCAAACGAAATCCGAATAATCAATAATATCAAATATAGCTAAGGACAAAACTACGATGGAGGGAGTTAGACCTTAGGTTTTAGAATCTAAATTTAGATATTGGTTACAAACAAAGTGTACACATGAGGTATAATCTCATGTACAAGTACACCATATCTTAAAAAATAAAGAGCATACATCTCAATATGCCTGTTTCAAGTCATGAGAGTCGAAACTTTCACTTTGTTTTTTTAATCGGTTTTATGTCGTTAAAGCAAGATTCATATACATTTCATTTGAGGCAATGTAGAACTGGCAACATGGAGATGTGTTTTATGAAAGGGTGGAGTTTTATCTTCTAATCTTTTTGCAGTCTTCTTCTTAGTAGTGTTTTCCATTATAAATTAAAATAACCTATTAAATTTCATATATTTCAGCAATGAACAACAGCCTCTTGTAATTATATATCAAAATGCTAAGCAACAGGAAAGAATGACAAAATTTGGTCAGAATGTTATTTTCCTTGATGCCAAATACAAAGGTTCAATATCTGTAATAGTCACTTATTTCATTAGGGACTTGATAATTTTTGTTAGAGCTATAATGCAGAAAGTTTTGGTAGACTTTACATCGTGTAAATGTTAAGAATTCATTTTGAACTGTTCAGCATATTTTTGTGAATCCTTAAAAAATACTTTATCTATAATTTAACTTTTTTTTGCAATATTAGAAGGTCCTATATTCATGCAAAATAAATCTTAAATATAGCAAGAAAAATAATGTTTCTTTTGTGAACTGTACTGTTGTTTACATTTCGTTGTTAGGAGAAAAACGTATAAAAGATGATTATGTGTTTGTAGGTTGTTATTCATTATGATGTTCTTGCAGGGGTGACAGCCTATGGGTATGCATTATACTGTTTATTGGCAAGAGATGACAGAGGACACGGAACACCATTAGCTTTTATGATTACACCAAATAGTATTTGAACCAAGGTAAATGACTCGTATTATTAAAAGTCTTTTGATATCTTATATATTGTTATTGTTGAATAAAATGAAATCGTAAAAAGTGTTTTTCTATGATAAGACATGTGATTCTTATTAAATAAAATTGTTAAATTAAGCATTTAGTTGTGAACATGTTCATAGGACACATCATCTTGTTGGGGAATAGAAAACTGGAAATGTACATGCCACATCAACGTTGTCACACTAACGATGCAAATCATATTGGTACAGCGTCGTGAATACAACTCAAATGGGTAGTAAGCCATCACGTAAAAAAGGGCAACATTAGTAAGATCAAATGAAATACTGATGGACATCTAAGACATAGTCAGTAAAGGTCAACGAAGTAACTTAAGCACGCTATCATGGTAGAGAAATCATTCTCTGTCTTCTGATTTTTTTGTAATTTTCCCATGCTATTATATCAGTATTTACAATTATAACAGCTCTTTGAGGATTCTCCAAAACAGACCTTTCAAATTATTGTTTTTATCTTCAATTTGTGTTTATATCACCTACTTTTATAGAACCATTTAAAACCAGAAGATGTCTCTAAAACTCGCTGTAATACACCTGGAAAACCCCTTTACTTGTGGTCAGTATAAATGAATATAAATTTCTTTGAAATTGTGTACCAAATACCACTACCATGCAAACCAATGGTAATAAATTTGATATTGTTTAGATCATTTATGGTGGATAAGTACCTGAAAGAAAAGAAAGCCATCAACGAGGTGTTCCCTAGAAGTGCAGTTCTTTTATGTTGGTTTCATGTATTACAGGTAATTTGATTCATTGACAATGCTATTGGCATACTACGATGACTGTTAAATGTGTAGTTCTTGAAAAAAGGCTTCCAGGACCAAGAAGCCAACAGAAAATGAAAAATAAAGACCCAATACAAACTTATGCACAAAAATGGTTATTTCACGGGTCATAACTCCCATATAGGTTGTCCGATCGAAATAAAATTTTGCATGCCAATAGATCACATTTTTTTCAATTGAGCAACTTTTGTTATTATAGGGTCATTTATCTTCATTAATTTTCTCACAAATTATGGCAAATAACTAACATTATCAAAAATCGCCATTTCAAAGGTCGTAACTCTAACATCGGTGAACAAATTATCACGAAAATTTGTACATAGGTAGATCTCATTATGACGATCAATTTTGCTACTGGCAGAATTTTGATATCTGGCTTCGTTTCAGAGAAGATTTAGAAAAAAAATGTTAACAGATGACAGACGACGACGGTCGCCAAGTGATGGCAATAGCTCACTTAAACCTTCGGTCCAGGTGAGCTAAATGCATATTTAACTTCTGAACATCATATTAGGGAAACATTAGCGTAGCAATAATTTTATTGTGTAGGCAATATACAGATGGTTAAATAAGCAGGTTTCAGGAGTATCAGGTACAGCAAACGCAACAAAAAGACAAGAAATTGTTAACTATGTTAGAGAAATGAGAATGTGTACAAAGGTATATATTATAAACTGACAGTTTACGAGCAAAAACATAAAATTTGTATTCGTTGCATTTCTTTACAAATTTTGTTGTACGCAGTTATATTAAACCCTCATCAGGTACAGAAATGTATAATAATGTCATATGCTGAAGGTCTGTCTGTCATAATCCTTA
The DNA here is from genome assembly GCA_944474755.1 of Limnoperna fortunei. Classification (NCBI taxonomy): domain Eukaryota; kingdom Metazoa; phylum Mollusca; class Bivalvia; order Mytilida; family Modiolidae; genus Limnoperna; species Limnoperna fortunei. The sequence goes on from OX104118.1 coordinate 61,226,443, forward strand.
GACCTTTTACACGGTGGTTACACATGTGCTCCAATCATGAATTTTGAACAATAATTTTTTGATATCAAAGTTTGTGATATGGCCGAATCCGTTCTTGAAAGCCCCTGTGTAGAATACATTTTGTATTTAATCCGATTACAATAGAATTTAATGAAATATTCAGTTACTAACCTCAGCCTCTGTAGCAGTTTGCCTGAGCAAAAGAGTTTGAATTAAGGACCAAAATTGCATAATAAAAGTTAAGAGCAGAGTAACTAAAACTTATATTACGGGTGAGATATAGCATGTGGTACATGATCTCTAATTTATATAATTACAGAATTATGGTGAGTTAAAAATATTTATCATCAAGGTAACCATCACCCGGATGCTAGTTTTTTTCAGAGTGCTATCTTTTTGTTTATTTTTATTAATCTTAAGATATCGAAGTAAATCAGTTCAAAATATAACGAAAAATAATCAAGTATAGTTTGCATTGTAAAAGTCAGGAATCAGCAATAATGTTAATCGGCAACATTTTGGATTCATCTTTTTACAGGAACAAGAGTTTGAGCAGCTTTCAACCAATATTGATAACATAATGCCTCCTGCTGTAGCTAACTATTTGAAGGAAAATTGGATCAATATCGGGCATCAATGGAGCAATTATGGGCGTCCTTTCTTCCACGAAGACCACAACACAAACAATCTAGTATAAAGGTTTTCTTATATTATAACCCATGTACAAGGAAGATAGATATGGTAATCATTTGGTGTTCCTGATTGTATGTTTCATGTTGAAATCTATCCATTTCATAATAAAATCCTGTACATTTATTTGCATAAATCTGATGGTCAATAGAATTTTGAATCCAAAAAATTATAAATTCAGATTAGTGGACAGGACACTGGTATCAGTCGTCCACAGCATTGACGGACATTTCAGAGTGATGTAGTATTTCTGGAAATAACAGATTATTGACTTTCTTTTCAGATTTTTTTTAGGAATGAAACATCACTTTCTTGGAGGCTATGGGAACAAAAGAGTTGAGGAACTCCTGTTACTTCTTGATGGCGAAGTGACATCATTATTCAAGTAAGTTGAATGAATTCATCTACTTTCTGATGTTTCCAATATGGCAAAAAACCGAAAGATTGGGCATGTCTTTGTCGCATATTGTTTTTATGAAACCTTTTCTGGTTTGTTGACAATGCATTTTAACAATGAAACCATTCTAAATAAAGAGTAAATAAAAATGAAAAAAAAAATTATCAAAAGCCGTATTGTTGCAACCATATCATGGTTTTTGTAATTATTTTAGAATTGTCCATTTCTACCTTTATGTGATGATGCTGATGCAATTTCAATGCAAATAATAGTTCTTTTCTAATTAACAGCTACATGGAAGAGCTTGCTCAAGCGGGCGTCTGGGCAACAATACGAGAAACAATAATGGAAAAGAAGAAGCTATTAAATTGTTAAAGAACGGTTGCTGGTTTTCTAGAGTGGATAACAGATACTATTTGCTTAGTTCCTTCGACAAAAAATATGATTGTAAAGTATAAGGTGGATATAATCAGAGCTACTTGTGAATGTTTGGCAGCAACAAATTATGGTGAGATAAACAACACATTTTATATGCTAATGAAAATGAAATAGAAGCATTTAAATCTGGTTAAAATCAGCTTATATAATATGCTTTGCTTTCCCAAAACAGCTGTTATACTAGGCTCCACTCCTCTTGATTTTGAATATGTTAGCTTTCTCATTTCTGATTGTTTTAAAATGTTTACATAAGTTAATTGTTTTCTATTGCTGTAAAACCATTAAAAACATCATGTTCAAGAGAAGAATGAACATAGCTTTGCAAATCATAACACATCTACAAATCAAGAATTAGACAAATCATAAAGGGAAAATTATCTAAAATAACTTTAGATAATTCTTCAAAATAATTTTTTTTTTAAATCCCAAATGTATTGAAACGTTAAAGTCATACATGTATATATGTTCACATTGTAATCATGATTGAAGTTTATGTGATGGTAACAGTGAGGATATCTGACGTGATTATTGCGTGTCTGCTCATTTCGGGAGGATTTATTTACCATTTGACTGGACTGATCGCATTAATTTGCTGTGTTTGACTTTAAAAAATTATAATCATCATGTTAAGTCCCTCTTATAATGTATGTTCTTCTCACCCGGAGAAAATTACCTGTATAGACAAAAATCTTACAAAGTAATTCTGATACATTTCAGGTTTGTGTAAACACGTTCATATTGCATTTGATGACGCAGCACAGAGAAGATAAAGATGGCGATGTCGGGATGGTAAACACACATAACCATAATTGTTTGTGTGTTGCGTACAGCCACAACATAAAATGTGTCTGTTTATTCGTCGAAGAGATTGCAAATAGAACTTCGCAGCATAGCAATGATCAGATTACAACAAATCAGACTGAGATAGATTGTCAGATCGAAGTTGACAATGACAAAGAGAAAAACAAATCCGTGAAACACAATTTACAATCGAAAATAGAAGACATTTATAAATGGGCAAATTCTGCTGAGATAGAATCGGGTTTGGAAAATCAAAAATTTTTAGAACAAGTGGACATTTTGCATAAAACAATATTTGGAAGATATACAAAGAGAACAAAGAAAAGTAAAATTCATCCATTACATCCATATAGAAAGACCTTAGCTTTAAAGAAGAATAAGAACAAACAAATGGAACATAAAGATCATTTGTATTGTGGAGAAAATAACCAAAATTCAAAGAAATCTAAAAGTCAAATTAATCTTAACAAAAACACACTTCCTGATGGTAGTTTTAAAAGAAATAACAGAAGTGGACATTGTCTCCGTAGTCCTTTTGATTGAAGTTACATAAGATTTTCTTATTTTTGTGGAAGAATGGCTTGTATTATGTCCCATACTGTTTTGAATATTTTGCCGCCTCCATGTAATAAATTATCAAATGTATCCTCTTCTTCAATAGCTGAGATTGCAGCATTCATGGTTATCCTGAAATAGAAAAAAAAAGAAATCTGTGAATTACTACTCACAAGAAATACACCCACCGTAAAGAAATAACAAAGTTATCGTTAAACAGGAAGTTGTTGTCGGATTTGTCTAAAAATGCTTAACACCATATGGCATACCCATAGGAATGGTGTGTTAAAATTTCAAAAAAGATACGACCAGTAGTCGCTGAGAAAACTGCGACGAAAACTTTGGGTTACGGACGGACGGACGGACGCACACACCCACAAGGGTAAAACATTATACCCCCTTCCTTTTTGAATTGGGGGTATAAAAACAATATTAAATTGTTTTGCTATTTTTAAAATGGAACAATATTTATCTCTGTGTTAAATGTACTTAAGGATGTTCGCTAGTCTGACTTATGATTTTTTGTCGGATTTTCGATATTTCCGGGTTCTATCTATCTTTTATGCATGATTATTTTTGCCCACGAACCCCCTATTTTCTTTTTATTGTTACAAATATGCCCATTAAATAGTCAGTTGACAAGTTTTAACGAAGGTCTTGTTATTTTGGCATATATTTTAGATGGATTAAAGTTGTCATGCAAAAGTAATGAAAACTCAAGAGAAAACCTGTTTACCGCTAATATTTTAAACGCTTATAAGATGAGAAAGAGCTACGAACCTACATTTTTTCTTGCTTATATTGATCTCTTGGGCAAATTCTTTAACGCAAATGCAATTTTATCATTTTCTTGTTATTTTGAAATAGAGCAGCGAAGCATGTCAGGTAATAAATTATAACATGGTAGACATCATAAGTTTCTTTAGATATCTTTAGAATTTAATGTCGTTAGATACATCTTTGCCAATTTGACCTGATACAATGAACATTAATCGGTATATCCAACGAATATTTTGCAGGTGTAGTGTCAAATATGACCCAAATTACCTGGTCACTTCAAGTGCCTGTTGAATGGCTGCTTCTGTCATGTTTGCATCTGTTAGTTGTTTTTTTTTCTTTTCTGTCACTGACTTGTCCAAATGTCAAGCAGCCAGTTCTGACATGCTTTTGCACAGATATTCAACTTCATCTACAAACATATAAGTTAAGATTTGTGTTATCAAAAAGATGACGAGAAAACAAATAGATATCGAATAATGAATTCATAGATATTCATTTACAGTTGAATAGATTGAAGTTATATGACCATGCACACAGATGTAATTGGATGAGAACATATTCCGAAAATTAGAAAGATGCTCTTGCTTAGTGTCAAACTCTCGTAATGGCTTGCATGTTAAATTGAAGTCAAAAGCCATTCTATGAGAGAAAAACATATAAATTAAGGTTAAGTAACTTTGCAACACTAGAATATTTGTTGTTTTTCATTTCTATTCTTCTTCTATTTCATTCTTGCATCTCTTGCATCATAGATGATTCATATCCTACGTTTAATATTTCCAATTCCTTGGTGAACTACTTTGTATATCTTGCAACCGTTTACTTTATCATATCATCTAAGATATTTTTTATTAAGGTTTTACTAATTTTTTATGGCTTGAATTATTGTCTTTATCTTATATCTTATATTTGTTTTTCTGTACTTTATATACAGTTATCACATTTTGAACTTTAAAGATTATACAACATACCTTCTTGTAAAAGTGTAAAAGCTGATGTCACTGTAGCTTCTGGTTTTTGCTGCTCTCTAAGGACATTTAAGATTTTTTTCAAATTTTCTGTATTATGACCCAGGCCATTCTTATCCTGTGAAGAATGACCTAGACCAAGGTAGCGCCCCGCTACCTCTGTCTTGAAATGGTCCCATTTGACCCTCCTTTCTAGTTCTTCTCCTTTAATGAGGTTCAGTCTTGACGTGCTGGCAGAATTTGTTGTTTTTTCAAAAAGCTTGGACTGGACCATTCTTAAATCTGTAATACATATAGTTTTGGAATATAAAATATTCAAAATTTCACTTTGGTACTACATGTACAATACAAGTTATACAAATGTGATTTATTTTGTATTATAAATTATGATCATTTATTTATCAATTTATCAATTTCATGATATCTAAATGTTCCTTAAAACACTATGTTGCAATATGTACAGCATTCACCATGTTCATATATAGATCTTAGGTAAGTCGTCTGATTTTTTAACGGGAAATCAGGTTTTATCCATTATTTCACCCGAAAGCGGGATTTGGGATTTATTTTTACGCGAGTGCGGGATGAGACCCCCTCCCACCCATCCCCTTTTCTGGATTTTAACACACAATTTTAATATTTCTTATTATTTGTGCATGCACAGCAAGTATTGTTGACAGGTTCATTCCTGCCACTTAAAAACCCGGTTTCTATCTTAAATTTATAAAAAAAATATTGATAGCAACATACATCGGCTGTTATAAAATAAGATTAAAATCAAGATTTTTAAGGCTATACTATAGAATTTAAACAGTTTAACAACTGGAAATAACAATTTAAACATAGAGACCACAAATACGCCAGACTTTTGGTCAGGAATCGAACTGTTTTCCTTTGCCAAGTTAATTTCAACATATTCCTTAAACAAAAAATAAAAAGTAAGTTGGATTTCAATGCATTAGTAGAACATATTAAAATATTTATTTTCTTACCGCTTTTCCTTATCTACTTACGTTGCTCAGATATAATTAGTGGGTTGACTTTAACCTGAAATATATTATCAGTTAATTAAACGAAGTGTGTAATATGTCATATATTATATTAGTCAATAGGGATACCATATTTTCATTGGCAAATTAGCCATTAACTGATATGGTTTTTTTGTAACATAATGCAAAGGATTGTAGATCTATTGTTATTATATAGATAGAGATGAAATATCGAATTTTCCGAGTGACAGAAATCACGGTAAATCACATGTGAAAATTATCGTTTATTTTCACTCTCGGGTTTTTTCCCGCCAAAACGTCACAATGGTTTTGTACTATACAGATATTCATCCGCCGTTCATAAAATTTAGTATTAAGCATTAAAATTTTACGAAAACAGTTTTGATCTATATAATAAATAGGATAATCAATTGGGCATCGTGAATATCCAAAATATGATCACTCGTGCCGCATAAAGCATCAGATTAAACTCGTGCGCGGAACAAGTTCCGCGCACTCGTTTAATCAGATGCGTTATGCGGCACTCGTGATCATATTTTGGATATTCACTCCGACCAATTAATTATCCTATAAATATGTAATGTTCATTGTAAAGAAACGACATTCACGACGCTTTATGTTACGTCACTTCCGAGATTCGTGATTTATTTCACACTATTTTAATTATTTGACTGGATATCAGATATATCAATATTTAGTACTTTCGTAACAAGAATACCTCCCACTAATATGAAAAAGGTTAGGAAAGCCGAGGTTAACAGAAGATAATTTATATACGAATTTTTGGCTTTTGGATACGGGTTTCTTTGATAGGTTACCCTGGGAAATCATTAAGGACGTACCCCTGCAAAACAATAAACCAATGGATGTTGTTTCCCTGTGCAACAATAAACCAATGGATGTTTTATTATCAAAGATGTTCCCCTTTGAAATCAAGGAGGTTCCCTTGGGGAACAATACATCAATGGATGTATAATTATCATGGATGTTAACCTAGGGAACAATAAACTAATGGATGCGGTTTCCCTGGGGAACAACAAACCAATGGATGTTTTATTATCAAGGAGGTTCCCATAGGGAACAATAAACCAATGGATGTTTTATTATCAATGATGTTCCCCTGGGGAAAAATAAACCAATGAATGTTTCATTATAAAGGACGTATCCCTGTGAAACAATTAACCAATGGATGTTTTATTATAATTATGTTCCTCTAGGGAACAATAAACCAATGGGTGTTTTATTATCAAGGACGTTCCCCTGGGAAACAATAAACCAATGGATGTTCTATTATCAAGGAGGTTACCCATGGAAACATTCTTAATGCTAAAGTATGTATTGTTTTATTGTTCCCTATTACAAGCATTGACAAGCATTAGGTAATTGTTCCGCAGGGGAACATTCTTGATGATAAAATGTCTTGGCTAATTGTTCCCAATGGGAACATCCCTGATGCTATAACATGTTATTGGTCCATTGTTCCCCAGGGGAACATCTTTGATGATAAAACCTGTATTCCCCGGGGAATAAATAAAAAGAAACTGTCATCCAAAAGCACCCTTTTGCAAAGGCCACTTCTGGCGAAAGATAACTGTTTTATGACCTCATCAATAGCTTAACACTATCTAACACTACCGTATTAAGGACTTCGTCCTCTAATAATTTTTTTTTCGATATTTTAATACTCCTTATCAGATGTCCCACAGATGGATTTCAAAATAACACGTAAGTACTAGTTAAATTTCAATAGATAAAATTTGTCGTTTAAAAAATGTCTTCAAACTTACTTTTTGCCTTTTCCGTTAACACTTCTTGGAAAACATCACCTATAAACATCAAAGTAATAAAAGAATTTTAATTAATTACTATTTGTTAACCAAAATTTAATTGCTAAAAAGTAACATATTCATGTTTTAATTCCTTTCCAGACTTTAAATCATTCTAATTTAATATAATATCCACACTCACCAAACGTTCATTTCTTTTTTAAATAGGAAAATGTAATTTAATGATTTAGAATTTTAGAAAAATGCAAAAATTAAATAGAGTACTATTTTTTTAATTGAAAGACGTTTATATTTCAAGTAACTGTTATTATCATTATTATCATTATATATAGTTCATTAAATTATTGTATCAAACGATTTACAGGATAAACGATAAGTATTGATGAAATGTATTGTACCACCAATATACTTAATATCATCAAGTAACACAAGTTGTAAATTTAATACAGCTTGAATATAAACGAGTATACTCATATAGACCGATGAAAGCAGAAGTCTATGATATACCAAGTTATTATGTAAGTGTTCAACCAAGCTGTTTGCAGGTGCACAAAAGGCATGAACGTTCTACTAAATTGATATTTGCATTTATTGAATGATAGTGCCATATTTTTATCATGAAACAATGCATTTTTTACTTTCCCTTTCTATTTTTCACAGTTTAGAATTTGCAAATCGTTTAATGCATTATCAATTGAAGCAATTTTAACTGTAAAATTAAAGGATATATTAAATTCAAATGAAGATGCATGAATGATAATCAGTCGACGCAACCTCAAAGATGTTGAAAGTCTAAATGTAAATACCTAATGTGAGACATACATTGCAGACACTATAAAAACGATATGAAAAATTATCTCAGTTGTTACTATCTGATATAAAAAGAAAAAAAACCCCAAAATTTTCACTTTTATGTTTATTTTAAACCTTATAATCTTCTTCACAATGCGCTACATTAACTTGTTTCCTTTTTTATAAGTAAGTGATTTCCTTTTAGATTATAGCAAATCTTATGGAATACAAATTAATCAGTCAACCTAATGAAGAGACGACCTCAAATCTCTGAGTACTTTTATTTTATACCATGGTGGTATTTTTCGCTAAAACAGAAGGTTAAATACTATAAAAAAATCTTACCTTCATCGTTTCCAGCTTTTCTCTTCAGACATTTTGTCTGTTTTCTCTTGCTGCTCTCTTTTCCTCCTGACGTTTCTCCTCCTGTCGCTTCGCTTCCTCCTGACTTTTCTTCTCCTGTCGTTTGTCCTCCTGTCGCTTCGCTTCCTCCTGTCGTTTCACCTCATGACGCTTCGCTTCCTCCTGACATTTCTCCTCGCGTCGTTTCTCCTTCTGTCGTTTCTCATCCTGTCGCTTCTCTTCCTCCTGTCGTTTCACCTCCTCCTGTCGTTTCTCCTCCTCCTGTCGCTTCGCTTCCTCCTGTCGTTTCTCCTCCTCCTGTCGCTTCGCTTCCTCTTGTTGTTTCTCCTCCTCATGTCGTTTCGCTTCTTCTTGTCGTTTCTCCTCCTCCTGTCGCTTCGCTTCCTCTTTTCGTTTCTCCTCCACATGTCGCTTCGCTTCCCCCTGACGTTTCTCCTCCTCCTTTCGTTTTTCCTCATGTCGCTTTGCTTCCTCCTGGCGATCCTTCTCCTGTCGCTTCTCTTCCTCTCTTCCGTTCTCCTCCTGTCGCTTCGCTTTCTCTTGTCGTTTCTCCTTCTCTTGTCGTTTTTCCTCCTTGTGTCGTTTCTTCTCCTCCTGTCGCTTCGCTTCCGCCTGTAGTTTTTCCTCCTGTCGTGTCAATTTTTTCTGTCGTTTCTCTTCCACCTATCGTTTCATTTCGTCTTTTCGATTCTCTTCCTCCTGTTGTTTCATATGATTTACTTCCTTGTGTCCTTTCTCTTCCTCTTGTTCCTGTTGTCGTCCTTTCTCCACCTCATGTCGTTTATCTTCGTCTTGTCTTTTCACTTCCTCCTGTCGTGCATCTTCCTCCTGTGGCTTCACGACCTTCTGTTGTTGTCCAGATTGCTTAATACGTAATCTAGCTGATCTCGTCATTATACTAAGTGAAAAAATAAGATTGTTTGTTACTTTATTCAAAACAACTGTAAAGGTTTACAAACTACTAATTTCTATTAAGGACAGCATACTATCAGGTATGAATTTGTCATTTACTTCAATTACGTTTGACTGAACGACACTTGTCAAATCGTACCTTTATTTGACTCAAATATGTTTGTCATGTTATATAATGAAGAATATTCGCATTCCCTGAGGGAACACTAGTTAAAGTAATGTCTTGTCATGTTTTATAATGAAAACATTTACGTTCCTTGAGGAAATACTAGTTAAAGTAATGTTTATTCATGTAATGAAATAAAGAACATTCCCAGAGAGAAAACTAGTAATATTAATCTTTTGTTACGTTATATAATGAAAGACATTTATGTTCCCTGAGGAAAGACTATTTTTTAAAACGTCTTATCATGTTATATAATGGAGAACATTTACGTTGTTTTAGGAAACATACATGTAAGTTATAGTAATGCTTCGTCATATAATATAATGTTGTTGTTTGTTGTTTGATGGTGTTTAACGCCACTTTCAGCAATTTTTCAGCTATATCATGGCGTCCAGTTTTTATTGGGGGAGGAAGCCGGAGTACCCGGAGAAACCCCCCGACCTGCGGTAGGAAAACTGGCAATCCTTGTCAATTAAGATTGGAGTCGAGTACACCCTGCCTGCAGTGAGAATCGAACCCGCAATCTCAGTGTTGACAGACCACGTGATCAATAGTAGACGAACTACCTTGACCACTCGGCCACCGAGGCCCCTTATATAATATAATGAAGAACGTTTAACTTCCCTGAGGAAATACTAGTTATAGTAACGTCGTGTCATATAACAAAATTAAAAAAAAAACATTTAAGTTCCCCGAGGTAATACCAGTCATAGTAACGTCTTGGCATGTTATATAATGAACATTTACGTAAAGACTAGGTATATAAATGTCTTTTCATGTTATATAATGAATTATATTGACATTCCCTGAGGGAACACTAGTAAACTAATGTCTTGTCATATAATATAATAAACAGCATCTGTGTTCTCTGAGGAAAACTAGTGAAGAACAGTCACATTCTTAGAAAGAGAACTAGTTATAGTAATCTTTTGTTTCGTTATATAATGAAAGACATTTATGTTCCCTGAGGAAAGACTAGTTTTAGAAATGTCTAATCAAGTAATATAGTGAAGAATCTTTATATTCCATGAGGTAGTACTAGTTATAGTCTTTTCCTGTGATAAAATGAAGAACTTTCACATTTCTTGGTGAAACCATAGTTATAGTAATTTTCTGTTACATGATATAATGAAAAACAAGTAAAAATACAAGTTAACGTAACTTCTTGGCATGTTATGTAATGAAGAATATTTATATCCCACGAGGAAGCACTAAGTTATAATAACGTCTTGGCATGTTATGTAAAGAAGAACATTTATTTTCCTTAAGGAAACACTAATTATAGTGATGTCTTGAGGAAACACCAAATATAGTGATGCCTTGTTAGTTATATAATTAGGAAACACTAGTATTGGTAACGTTTTGGCATGTTATATAATGAAGAGCATTTATATTCCCTGAGGAAAAACTAGTTAAAGTAATGTCATGGCATGTTATATAATGAAGAATATTCGCATTCCCTTAGGAAATACTAGCTTTACAAAATCAGTTAGATAATCTCGATCTTTGATGACTTGCATAGTAATGTCATGGAATGTTATTTAGAACATTTATATTATTTTAGGAAACACTAGTCATAGTAATGCATTGTAATGTTATATAATGAAGAATATTAGTATTCCCTGAGGGAACACTAGTACAATGTTAGATAATGAAGAACATTTCCATTTCCTGAGGAAATACAAGTTATAGCAATGTCTTGTTTTGTTATATAATGAAGATTATTTACATTCCTTGAAGAAATACAAGTTATAGTATGAAGAAAACTTACGTTCCCTCAGGGAACGCTAGTCATAGTAATGTGTTGATTAAATGCAGAACTTATAACACTAGTTAAAGTAATATTCATTCATGGAATAAAATGAAGAACAATTACATTCCCAGAAAGAAAACTAGCTATAGTAATCTTTTGTTACGTTATGTAATGGACAAACATTTATGTTCCCTGAGGAAAAACTAGTTTTAGAAATGTCTTATCATGTTATATAATGAAGAAAATGTATGTTCCCTGGGGAAATACTAGTTATAGTGATGTCTTATCATGTTATATAATGATTGATTGATTGATTGGTTGTTGTTTAACGTCCAGCAAGCAATATTTCAGCTATATTCAGGACGTGAAAATTTGTAGTTTTTAACTTATTAGTATGTCATGCCTTCCTTTATACTAAAACGTAATCTCATACAATAATATGAGAATATATACAGATAAAAATGGTACTTAAAACAATAAATGATATAAAGCATCACACTTAGAAGTGAAATTAAATTTTATTATATAAATTAATTTCTTTTAAAAACTATAAAATTGTGTCGCCTGCGACAGTTTTATATAAATTAAAATACGTATCTACACTATAGAAACGTTCCCGAATGTGGGCCACGTCCACACAGTCCATCAAGACATGCTTAATGGTGTATGGGCTGTTGCATGGCACACATTCGGGTCGTGGCTCATTGTTTAAAATATAACTATGTGTCGTCCTGGTATGACCAAGACGACATCTTGTTAAAACAACTTGGTCTCTGCGACCTCTAAAACATTTAAAATTATTGGTGTGCAGTAGTGGCTGGATCTCATGATGTTTATTATGAACTTGGAGATCCCAACCACTCTGCCACAAACTAGAAATATATTTTAAAATTACTGATTTAAAATCTGTGAAAGGAATATCACAGTTAATAATATTATTCTTCAGGGCATTCTTTGCCTCCTGATCCACGACTGTGTTGCCATGGATTCCCACATGACTTGGGATCCAGAAAAACACAATCTCTTTTCTCAAAGCTATTAGAGATTTGTAAATTTCACAAATTTTTAAAATATAAGGGTTTTTAATTTTGAAATTTTGGATAGCAAGCAGACACGAGAGGGAATCCGAGCAGATAATAAATTTAAACTCGTCTGACGAAGCAACTATTTTCATGGCAAGAAGAATAGCTTGCGCCTCAGCAGTAAATACAGATGAGGCAGACGGGAGACGACGAGTTTCAACACGTTCTCCAAAGACAGCGGCCGATGCAACTTTATCGCCGTCCTTCGATCCATCTGTATAAATTGCAGAATGGTCAGGATAGTGAGATTTTATTTCTGCAAAGTGTTGTTGAATAATTAAAGGGTCTGTGTCAGACTTTTTATGGTTTCTAAGATCAAAAATAAATACCGGTTTTGGATTTAACCATGGTGGGTTATGTGGAATTTCAATAGCAGAAATTTCATCTAAATTTATACCAGAGTTGTTCAAATGAGGTTTTATTCTGATACCAAAAGGTTGAATTTTATTTGGATGTTTATCAAAAATATTTTCGTATAGAGGTTTGAAAACACAGTCGTGGGCCGGGTTGCCAGGATACGCTTTCAATTTGGTTGCATATTGCAAAGCGAGCTTAATTCTTCTTTCATACAAAGAAGGCTCGTTTGCTTCTACATACAAACTATTTACAGGTGTGGTTCTAAAAGCCCCAAGACATAGTCGCAATCCCTGATGGTGTATAGTATCAAGGATTTTGACATATGACTTGCGAGCAGAACCATAAATAAAGCAACCGTAATCCAATTTCGATCGAACCAGCGATCTATACAGATTTAGTAAAACATCGCACTCAGCACCCCAGTCGGTATTGGATACGACTTTTAAAATATCTAATGCTTTAAGGCATTTATTTTTTACCATTTTGATATGGGGTAGAAAGGTTAGCCTTGAATCAAATATGAGACCAAGAAAAGTAGTTTCTTTTACAATTTTGATAGGATTATTATGTAATTTTAATTCGGGGTCAGGATGCATCTTTCGTTTATTACAAAAATGCATCCCAACGGTTTTTGCAGTGGAGAATTTAAAACCACTCTCCATTGCCCATTTCTCTATTCTATTTAAACATAACTGCAGTTGACGTTCAATATTATTCATGTTTTTTCCTCGGTAACATATGAGGAAGTCATCAACATATAGAGAACCATCAATATTATCTTTTAAAACTTGAGCAAGGCTATTAATTTTGATACTGAATAAAGTGACAGAAAGGATACTCCCCTGAGGAACACCAATTTCCTGTTCAAAGGGGTCAGATAAAGTAGAATTGACCCTAACTTTAAATTCTCTTTCAGATAAAAAGTTTGAAATAAAGGTAGGAAGTCTACCTTTCAACCCCATATCAAAAAGATCTTTTAAAATACCATATTTCCATGTTGTGTCATATGCTTTTTCTAAATCGAAAAAGATAGACACAACATGTTCATTTTTTTCAAAGGCGTTTCGAATATACGTTTCGAAACGTACAAGGTGATCTAGGGTACTTCGCCCTTGTCTGAAACCACATTGGATATTAGAAAGTAGATTGTTGGATTCTAAAAACCAGACAAGGCGATCGTTGATCATCCTTTCCATGGTTTTACAAAGACAGCTTGTGAGGGCTATAGGCCGATAGTTGGACGCTTCTGAGTGATCTTTTCCTGGTTTTGGAATAGGCACAACAGTGGCCATTTTCCAAATAGATGGTAAGTCACCCGTTTCCCAAATGTTGTTAAGAAGATTCAGAAGGCATTGGAGAGAAGATTGTGGCAGATGTTTGAGAAGTTGATAATGGATATCATCTGGACCACATGCTGTATCGTGAGATTTGTTCAATGAAGTTTTTAGCTCTTCCAAAGAAAAAGGTTTGATGTAATCTTCTAGATTTTTTGACTGAAAATTAAGTTTAGATCTTTCTTTTTGAATTTTGATCCGCTGAAAATTGGGATGATAATTTTCAGCAGAGGAGTGTGTTGCAAATGTTTCGGCCAATTTATTTGACATGTCTGACTCTGATGTTAATAAGTCTTGTCCATCCTTTAAATGATGGACATTTTCTTTACTGTTTTTACCTTTAATTTTACGAATCATGTTCCAAATTTTATTCATAGGGGTATGGTTATTTAGTTTAGAAACAACGTTACGCCAAGAGGTACGTCGTCTTTGTTTCGTTACCCTGCGAGCTTTCGCTCGAAAAATTCGGAATTGGTTAAGATTATTTTGAGTTGGGTGTTTATTAAAGCTTTGTTCAGCCTTTTTCCGGTCTTCAAAAGCGTCCTCACAGCTGTCATCGAACCAGGGTTTACTAGGATGTTTTGGATTTGTCGAGGTGTTAGGAATTGTTTCATCAGCAATTAAAATAAGTGTTTCATTGAATTTTAAAATGGGATCAGAAATAGCTTAAAAAGTGTCCGAGTTAAGTCGCTCTATACAGAGTTGTTCAAATAGAGGCCAATTGGCTTTGTTAAATTTGTACCGTGCGGGTCGTTCTGTGTTGGAAGAGTGCAAAGATTCCAATATAATTGGAAAATGATCACTTCCACAGAGATCTTCAGGGACTTTCCAAGAGAAATCGGGCAACAGAGAAGGATCCGCTATTGTAAGATCAATAGCCGAATATGATCCATTCCCAGGATGTAAATATGTATTAGTTCCATAATTAAAAATGCACAGATCTTCCTGATTCATTAAGCTTTCAATAATTTTACCTTTATCGTTTATTGTGTTACTGCCCCATAAAGGGTTGTGTCCGTTAAAGTCCCCAAGTAATATATAAGGGGCCGGAAGCTGATCAGTAAGATGTTTCAACTGATTTAAATTTAATGAAGAACTCGGAGGGATATACACAGAACATAAAGTAATCGTTTTATCTAAAGATATCCTTACAGCAACCACCTGAAGATCAGTGTTGAGATCAACAGGGCTATGTAAAACTTGATCTTTCACAAGAATGGTAGAGCCGCCAGCAGCTCTATTATTCTCGTCTACATATGTGCTGTATATAGAGTAGTTTTCTAAAGATATGTTATAACTTCGTTTAAGGTGGGATTCTTGGAGGCAAAATGCAACAGGAAGAAAGGCTTGAAATAAGACCTCGACAATTCCATTGTATTATTGTACCCATTATGGTCTGCGAATAGGGGAATAGTTGACAGTTTTTTTGGGGCTATTCCGCCGGTTTCTGCTAGGGGATCTACTTTTAGATCCAGTATCTGGGAGTAGTGTATCCATGAGATCGCCCCAGATAATAGTGTCTAGATGATCTAGACTACCAAACCTGTTGTGGACCTTAATGGGATCCCGAAGCAGTTTTGGAGTACGATCTCCTTTTTGATTTGAGTTTTTATTAGAATTTGAATTGGAAATAGTATTTTTGGAATTTTTTTTTTGGGCCGCTTGAAGAATTAGTTGATGATGATTGAGATGGTGCCGAAGATGTAGCAGTTTGAGAGGATGAAGATTTCCGGGAAGATTGAATTATTTTGTCTGTTGTTTGAACTGCTATTGTGAAAGGTTCTTTTTTGTCAATAGGCCAGGTGATAATTGTCTGCGTTTCAACTGAAGTGAGAACGCGTTTGGCCACACTGGCGTATGACGTTGATGCAGGAGACGAGAGATTGTTTGTTTAATTGAAGAGGCGACGTGCCTCAGTGTATGGGATATTTTTTTCAGTTTTTAATTTTTGAATTTCTTTTTCCTTTTTGAAATGAGCATAATCCTTGGATGAGGACATGTGGGCTTCACCACAATTGGCACACTTCGGATTATTTGTGCAGGTAAAGCCCTCATGTCCTACCTCTGCACATTTAAAGCATACCAAGGAGCCTCTACATTGTCCTTTTCCGTGGCCAAATTTCTGACATTTAAAGCAGCGCACAGGATTTGGAATGTATGTGCTGACTTTAATATTGTATAGTCCAATTTTGATTGATTTGGGGACAGATGGAGTATTGAAATTTAAAAGAAAGGTATTAAGTTTAATTTGTTGATTTTGTCTTTTTGCAATAAATCTTTTTACTTTTGTAACACCCTGAGGTTTCAGTTAAGACAAATTTCTTCATCTGTCAGTTCAGAGAGATCATTGTCTCTGTAATGAATAATACCCTGACAGGAATTTAATGTTCTGTGAAGAGTTGATGTAATTTCCAAATCTAAAATTTTATGTAATTGTAATACATTTACGGATTGCTGTTTTTTAGAAGCTTCAATTAATAAAGAGCCAGATTTCATTTTAGTGACGTTTTTAACGTCTCCTGCACAACCCTTGATGGTTTTTTCTATGACAAATGGGGAAATTTTGCATAAAGGTTTGTTAGAATCTTTACTAGTTAAAACAATAAATCTTGTCCAGTGTTCATCATCAACTATGCCTTCAAGCGGAATTTCATTTTTTCTTTTTTTGGAACTTGTTTGATTTAAAGGTGCATCGGAAGCCATGATGCAAAGAATGCGTTTCACCACCCTTGTCACCCACCCGCCTCGGAGTGCCAACAGGGGCGATGCTTTTTGTCTGCGGATCACCAGCAGCAAGCATCAGGTGTTCCAAGGGCGGTATACTCAAATAGATGAATTTCTCAAGGAACGAAAGCTTCGTGCCAGACTTAACTGGCGAAACAACCGTTCGAAATTCTATCTACTCGATTGACACATTAGCCACCGCCTTCTTAACAGCTTGTAACTGAACATCTTTGCTACTAAGATACACAAGATATAATCAAGTGAAAAGAAGAATGAAGACAAGCTTGTTAAGGGCTCGGCGTGACCAGCCGATTGACCGAACCGGGTCCATCCGGTCTCCCGTCTAGTTGAAGTCAGGGCCAAACTGTTGGATTAAAAATCAAACCCGCTGACCCGCACTAATGGATGCAGCAGAGAGTGATCTCTCAACCACCAGGATCCCTTCCTCCACCATCACGGGTTGCAACACACAGCAAACATGTCGCCTCTATAAAGCTGAGGAAGCTTTGCCCTTCAGCCACCGCCTTCTTTGCAAATCCTCTAAGGAAGCCGTCTATTAAATGGTATATACATTTCATGGAACAGTTTGTAGGAAAATAATGCATAGAGTAGCTTAAATGATAAGGATTCACAAAGGGCAAGACGTGACATGCCGATTCATCAAAGTCAGGGCTAACTCGATTTCCCGTCTAGAAAAAGTAAGGGTTCAGTAAGTTATCGGGACCGTTTACTCGGCCTACTGAAATCCCGTTCTGTAATCGACACGGGTGGCAACAAACGGCAAGTGTTGCCTCTGTTAGCAGACTCTTACTGCAGGCTGAGGAAGTCGTGGGCCTATTCTCCTGTGCCCGGGTCCCACACGGGGTTGTTATATAATGAAGAACATGTATATTTCCTGCAGGAACACTAGTTATAGTGATGTCTGTCCAAGTTCCATGATTCCTGAGGGAACACTAGTTATATAAAAGTAATGTCTCGTAATACAACATAATGAAGAACGTTTACGTTCCCTGAGGAAATACTAGTTATGGTAAAGTCTAATCACGTAATATAAAGAACAACTTCCATGTTCTCTGACGTAACACTAGTTTAAGTAATGTCTTGTCATGTTATATAGAGAATGACATTCACGTTCCCACATGCAGGAAACACTTACTATATTAATGCCTATGTCTTATTATATAGTGATTTACATTTACATTCATTGAGGGAACATTACATTTTTTTAGTTTCTATGTCATGTTATGTTGTGATGTACGTTCATATTCCAAGAATTAATAACTATATCGATGTCTTTGACATGTGCAACATTCAATTTCATTTATATTTCCTGAGTGCACACTTATCCGATTTCTGTGTCATAAATAAACGGGAACACTGGCTTTAGTACTGTCATGTTATATATTATGTACATGTAAATTTGTATTCCCGAAATATTCTTTTAAATGCCTTTTGTAGTTTTCTATTACGTTAGGTTTCTGTACATTTCTTGAAACTTTCTTCGAATTACATTTAGAAAGCACCGAAACATTGAATAAGATATCCCAACACTGATATCTTTATTGCCGACTTTCAGTTCCAACTTTTCAAAATGTTCTAAAAAATAGCAATGTTCCTGTTTGTAAATGTACGTTCTATGCCATTGAATTCACAACAGAAAATATACATATTAAGGAATATAATACTATATTCATTTTAATAACTTTGCAGTTGTGCGGCTTTATGTATAAAAATGACTTTCTCGTGGTTATAGGATAATACCTGCAATAAAATACTGATGATCCTTCATCATAAAATCATCTTAATGTCATTTAACTATATTTCTACCTTCACTCCGTGTTTAAATTTATCAATCGGTTCGTTTGGGGAACATGGATATAGCCATTTCCTACACGTGCTTTTATTCCCTAAGGGAACCTAGCAAAAAAAATAGTTCTCCTGTGTGGTAGAAATTTTGTGAAAAAACACTTCCGCTTGAAATTCCCTCAGGGAATTAGTCAGCGTGACAAACTGTCTTCTGCTGATACAGTAACGAGTATGAGGTTACAATAAACCAAATATTTGTTTACATTACACCGGGAAATTTTTGAACCCAAGATAGTAATCAGAAGAAAATACACGGATGCATCTGATTGGATGTTGGGGTTCTAAAAATAGCAAAATTTAAAAATAGAAAACATAATTGATTAAAAATCTTCTATATTTGGGGGAACATTTATAAGAGCCGGGAAAATAGAGCTTTTTTTAAAAAAAGGGGGAGGTCAGACAGTTTGTTAGTTTCATTCAGTACTGATTTTTTCACCCAAAATTTTCGGTCATTTCTGCCGCACGACCTATATTTTTTTATTTGTTACTAATGTAGTTTAACATGTCAGCTTACACAAGCAACTGCTTTCGGGGGTTTAATTTGAGAGGATTTTCACACATAAAATCTTAATTGCAGGTACCCCATATGGAAGATGGAATGTTAAATAGTTGGTTTATTGTAACCTATAGGGAGACTGGATTTTTTTCATTATACTTGATTTATTAATCCATTGTTAATTTTCACATGTGTTTTCGTCACAGAATGACAAGTTATATGTACAGATTGTTCATTTAAAACGAAGTGTTAAAAAAATATAGTCTATTTTTGAAAATACGCATTTTTCAATAGGAAAACTAGGGTGGGCTACAAAGACGAGTTTGTAAGACCTGTTAAGTAACGATTGCTACTGTTTTTTAGCAAAACAATTGTGCTACACATTTAAATGCAGCGTTTGACACCAAAAACAATTATTTTACGCTATGATTAAGTTTTTTATCCGACTTTTGGGCCTTAACCAATTTTCTGCCAAATGTAATTTTCTGGGTTTCAAACATTGTTGTATGCTGTGTTTACGATTGACATCAACTTTCTAAAATTTTAATGTAGTTACCTTCAGCAGGACTACTCATGACAAACAAACATATAATTAGACCGATCAAGTAGTATCAAAGTTTGTTATAGTCTGTTTCAAAAATGTAGATTTTCACAAATTCCACGAATTTTCGTTTTCGGCCTCTAAATATTTTTCCGAGGAAAGATGTTAAAGAAGAATATTATCCCAGGCGTGATCCGTGTATTTAATAGATAAATAACAACTGAAAACACGAATGATAACTCGCATATTACTAAACAGCAACACATTATTGTAAAAATACACCTTAAAAAAAGCATGCAATTTTGAGAGAGGGTGGCCTCCTGAAAATTCAAATAAACTAACAACCCTTGAAGATAACTTTATTTCATTTTGGTAAACACGTGGATATTGTCCACGGATGATACCTAAACGTTTTGGACTGATTCGGACACTTTTAGTGCTTTCTATAGGTTACAATAAACCAAATATTTGTTTACATTACACCGGGAAATTTTTGAACCCAAGATAGTAATCAGAAGAAAATACACGGATGCATCTGATTGGATGTTGGGGTTCTAAAAATAGCAAAATTTAAAAATAGAAAACATAATTGATTAAAAATCTTCTATATTTGGGGGAACATTTATAAGAGCCGGGAAAATAGAGCTTTTTTTAAAAAAAGGGGGAGGTCAGACAGTTTGTTAGTTTCATTCAGTACTGATTTTTTCACCCAAAATTTTCGGTCATTTCTGCCGCACGACCTATATTTTTTTATTTGTTACTAATGTAGTTTAACATGTCAGCTTACACAAGCAACTGCTTTCGGGGGTTTAATTTGAGAGGATTTTCACACATAAAATCTTAATTGCAGGTACCCCATATGGAAGATGCAATGTTAAATAGTTGGTTTATTGTAACCATGAAGGTAATGCACATACCGGACGTGAAAGCTGGTACCGGAAGATAAATTAAGTTATTTGACCCGAGCTTGTCTTTTGTATACGTTATATCTGAGAAAAATAAAACGTAAATTAATCGATGAAATCGTCTATAAAAGAATGTGAAGCTCGGAAATTATCCAATGAATTATTCAAACCCACGGGTGGGGGGGGGGTCACTTCCTATATAAACGTGTATACAGACGTGCCGCTGGAATGGTTCCACGTGAATGGGTCTGATTTTAACGCCTTGAAATTGAATATGATTGGGTATCAAATTAGCTACCTACATATATATCAATGGGTCATAAATTTTAAATAATTTATGTCACTATAAAACTTGTTACACAGCATGCATCTAACCACACTACTTGCTATCGGACCAGCTGTATCTGATGATGGACTGGGTTAAAAATTTCGTGGCAAGCCTGTCAAGATGTCAGATTTGATCTAAGATTAAACTATTACCCTGACTATTATGATGCTCTTCATATTAACATATACTTAAGAACAAGTATGCAATTAATTTAATTTCGATATTGAGTTTCCTAAATTCCTTATACATTTTGCATGCTCTTAATAATTGTATAAATATAAATGTATGTGTATTCATTTTGCATTCAATATATATATATATATATATTGTCCAATTCGTATTTAAATTTGAATAGATTTAAACAAAATAACAACATTTTCACTGGAAAGGGGAAGGGTGTTTCAAACTCCTACCCTTTCTTGATCCACCATTTTGAAATTATTAAGCTTAACATTGTTAACATTGGGTCTTACATAGAAATTAAAACACCATATTTGGCAAGTCAGGGGTAACATGGGTAAGCTAGTACGTTGTGTCATTATTGTACACGACTCAATCCCGCATCAGAAGAATTTGGACATTTTTTAAATTTTGAACTTCGTTCTTGTAGCTTTGAAATAGTCTTGAGCTGGCGTGTCGGTAGACTGCTAATATTCATAAGTAAATTTGTGTTTATGCTTTGTTATTTTATATCCGTTGTAATAAGTATAACTCATTTCATTTTAACTATCTCTTACTTTAGTCATGGAAGTATCAAACTAGCTCATAGTTTCATGCTTTAGTATATACATGATATAGGGGGTAATTTTCCACTTAACGTATGTAACGTTAAAATGACGTTTTGAGGTTAGTATGCATTCTACCTATAAAGGCTACAGTAACGAGGGTGCCGGTGGTCTATATCATGTATTCTACCTATAAAGGCTACAGTAATGAGGGTGCCGGTGGTCTGTATCATGTATTCTACCTATAAAGGCTACAGTAACGAAGGTGCCGGTGGTATATATCATGTATTCTACCTATAAAGGCTACAGTAACGAGGGTGCCGGTAATCTATATCATGTATTCTACCTATAAAGACTACAGTAACGAGGGTGCCGGTGGTCTATATCATGTATTCTACATATACAGGTTACAGTAACGAGGGTGCCGATGGTCTATATCATGTATTATACCTATTCAGACTACAGTAACGCCGGTGTCTGTTGTCTATATCATGTTATCTACCTATACAGGCTACAGTAAAGAGGGTGCCGGTGGTCTATATCATGTAATCTACCTATACATACTACAGTAACGAGGGTGCCGGTGGTCTATATCATGCATTCTACCTATACAGGCTACAGTAACGAGGGTGCCGGTGGTCTATATCATGTATTCTACCTATACAGACTACAGTAACGAGGGTGCCGGTGGTCTATATCATGTATCCTACCTATACAGGCTACAGTAACGAGGGTGCCGGTGGTCTATATCATGTATTCTACCTATACAGACTACAGTAACGAGGGTTCCGGTGGTCTATATCATGTATAATACCTATACAGGCTACAGTAACGAGGGTGCCGGTGGTCTATATCATGTATTCTACCTATACAGGCTACAGTAACGAGGGTGCCGGTGGTCTATATCATGTATCCTACCTATACAGGCTACAGTAACGAGGGTGCCGGTGGTCTATATCATGTATTCTACCTATACAGGCTACAGTAACGAGGGTGCCGGTGGTCTATATCATGTATCCTACCTATACAGGCTACAGTAACGAGGGTGCCGGTGGTCTATATCATGTATTCTACCTATACAGGCTACAGTAACGAGGGTGCCGGTGGTCTATATCATGTATCCTACCAATACAGGCTACAGTAACGAGGGTACCGGTGGTCTATATCATGTATTCTACCTATACAGGCTACAGTAACGAGGGTGTCGGTGGTCTATATCATGTATCCTACCTATACAGGCTACAGTAACGAGGGTGCCGGTGGTCTATATCATGTATTCTACCTATACAGGCTACAGTAACGAGGGTGCCGGTGGTCTATATCATGTATCCTACCTATACAGGCTACAGTAACGAGGGTGCCGGTGGTCTATATCATGTATTCTACCTATACAGGCTACAGTAACGAGGGTGCCGGTGGTCTATATCATGTATCCTACCTATACAGGCTACAGTAACGAGGGTGCCGGTGGTCTATATCATGTATTCTACCTATACAGGCTACAGTAACGAGGGTGCCGGTGGTCTATATCATGTTATCTACCTATACAGGCTACAGTAACGAGGGTGTCTGTTGTCTATATCATGTTATCTACCTATACAGGCTACAGTAACGAGGGTGCCGGTGGTCTATATCATGTATTCTACCTATACAGGCAACAGTAAAGAGGGTGCCGGTGGTCTATATCATGTATTCTACCTACACAGGCTACAGTAACGAGGGTGCCGGTGGTGTATATCATTTATTCTACTTTTATACAGTCTACAGTAACGAGGGTGTGTGGTCTATATCATGTATTCTACCTATACAGACTACAGTAACGAGGGGGCCGGTGGTCTATATCATGTATTCTACTTTTATACAGGCTACAGTAACGAGGGTGTGTGGTCTATATCATGTATTTAACCTATACAGACTACAGTAACGAGGGTGCCGGTGGTGTATATCAAATATAGTAATACAAATTCTAAAACTGTCGAAAAATCCAATTTATTTTTATACAAAGTGAATTCTTTATCCCAGGGTAAAACAATATATTAATTTCATATAAGTATATGATAAATATATAAATTGTCCACCAATAATATTTTATTAAGGCTTGCCTTAACTGATCAGGGTTTGACGTCTGCCTGGTTGTATAATGCTGTATTTGTCATTTAGGCTCTTTATTTTCTAACTTTGCTTTTACAGGATGAAAAGGTGTATTTTTTACCCTGCCAAGTAATATTTGGCATTCCATGTGACAATGAAAGTCATTCTCCTGTTGATGTATATCTTGATGTAGTAAGTTGGTATTTTTCTCACACAAGAAGCAGATAGAGGCATAAGTATTGCTTTACTGATGAGGACAGCAACACATAACGTCTTTAATGTTTTAAGAGCTCAAGAACTATTAATACTAGTTTGATAAAACTTGGTATGCATATGAAATTTACAATACATATAATAGCAATGTTAGGGTACAAGTTTATTTAGAATTTTTGAATGTATAGGTAAAATTAATAAAGAATTTATATTTCTGATGGTGCCAGTAGGCAAGACATACTTTATCGTTGACTCTTGTTTTAATTTAACTTGTAATAAATTATTTTGTTTAATTTTTTTAATGCATTACTTCAGAAAAAAATCTTGATTTTAATTTCCTGTTCTAATTACCCATTCCACGCTGAGAGAATTGAGAACATTCAAAATTTTGCTTACTAGTGATAAAACTGAAAATTGTTATTGTATTATGACGGTAAAATGCGGTAACTCGGCTTTTGCACCCTGTGCATATTGATTTTCTACAAAATATGTTCATGACATACCAATAGCTAGGGGGTGGCTTCCCTTGAAAACAAGCAAGCATTAAAATTCTGGCTATTCAAGTCAAGATTTTTTTCACAAATCAAAAGCCCTTTCAAAAATTCCTGGCTATATGTATGCATTGTTCCTAGCCCAAATTTATAAGTGACTTGCCTTGTCCCATATATGTTTTGCTGGAATAGCCCTATTTAATTCTTTTGCATTTTTTAGGATTTTGGTTTTTATGCCCCATCCACGAAAGTATGAAGGGGCATATAGTGTTCGGGTCCGTTTGTCCGTCCGTCCCAAATGTTGCGAGATGGGGTATTATGTCTTTTGGACATATTCTTGTTTCTTATTACCATTAACAAAAAAAAAATGTTTCAGTTTGCAGACACAATGATTAAGGATGCAAAAAATTTGTTTTTAACTCATCCAAGAAGGCACTTGAAGCACACAGAATGCTAATTGGCCAATACATTGTAAAGGTATGTTAAATTTAATGTATTTCTTAGACAAAAATAACGATACATGTATTTTTTAGACAAAAATAAGAAAAATTTCCATCCTAGGGTGTTGGAACATACCTTCTCCCCTTCGGTACCTTTTGTTAGTTAACATTTTTCTTTTTTCTCAATATTGATTATAAAAAAGACATGCATTGTACATGATCATATGACATATAGAAATGTATAAAAACAACACACACATATTGATATAAAAATATGTTCTTTGTGTTGCAAGATGTAATGATATTTGACAAAAACACCTTACCAAGGTTATATCACGATAACAGGAACATAATTATATAGCTATCTAATTGCAAAATATATACATAAATTAAGTGTTATTTGGAAATATTGTCTTGGATGATTGACATTTATCTCTTTTATTCTAGAAAACATACAATATGTAGCTCCATCCACTGAGGGTCCACAATCATGCCAAGACCAGGTGGGTTTGACTTGTACGATTATTTCTAGCTGTTCTCTTAAATTTCACAGCTTTGTTTGCATGAGTAATTTTTGATTTTTTGTTAATTATTAATATATTGAAACAATATTTTTTAGATTGCCTAAAAAAAAAAAATAAACATCAATTTAATAAAGGTCAATACAAATAGGGTGCTGGTAGTCATTTTGTTCCTCCATTGTTTAGCAAAGCTTAAATGTACAATATAAAAAACATTCCATATTTTACAACAGATATTAGCATCATTACAAAATGTAAAAAGAATGGTAGACTATGAGCAAGTTAGCTCTGAAAAAGAAGATGCTTTATTAGAGTCTTTATCCAGGAAAGAGATAAGTAAGTACAGAAAATTTTCTGTCAGTTAATTTTGTACTCATTTGGAATAATTGTTCCCGACCACAACATTGCTTAGTGACAAATTTATGGTTCATTGCATATGTATTGCATTTTTATTTTGTTTCATTGGGGTTTCAACATGTTTAAACATATTTAATTGAGCATTATATTTATGCAAATTTGTCAAATTACTTTCCCTTTACATGTAGCAATATTGGTTTTATTTATATGCAAGACCCTGTTATACAAATTTGTATTGTATTTTAACACATGTTTTGTGTTTGAGTGAAAAGTTGAATTCTTGAGTTAATATAAAGGTCATATAAAGTCGGAGCAGATCTATGTCTCTATACATAGACTTACAATGAGTTTTTTAGTCATTTAAGCTTTTCTGTCTGTTTTATATTTGTATTTAAATCAAATAATAATGCGATTTTTTTATCTTCCAGACCCTAAGCTTTTCCCAAATCCTTTGGCTGAAAAAGATGTAAGTAAAAAAAACTGTAATGCTGTGGTACATATATTATGTTGTGAATGCATTAAAATGTACAGTACACAATCTTGGGTCGAAGACAAGATTTCCATTCCATAAATGGGTGTTTTTTTGATCACTGTTATACAATCAACTGGACAACAAACAGTCCTCTAATTGGGTGACCCCTGATGAGTCCAAAATGATGAGTGCATTAAAATTTACAGTATGCAATGTCGGGTCAGAGACATGATTTCCATTCCATAAATGGGTGGATTTTATGATCATTATTAAACAATGCAATCAGATCAATCAGGATTCTATTTAAGAGTTTCAGACATATGCTCCAATAGTCACAATACATTATGTACACTATGAGAATTGTACACTATACAGCTGTTGTTTGGCTTAACATTCCTCCATGATAACAGTTGATTTTAATACTTATTTTTATTATATTTACAGTATGAGGATCTGAAGGTGCATTTATACAATATTATTGATTGTGAAGATATGCAGAGGTATGTACCAATTTGTTTTTTTTTTTCATATTTATCTGCATGTCTAAAGAAGAACTTTTTAAATACAAAAACGCATTGAAATATAGTATATGTTTCAAAATTTGTCTGAGAAACTGGCAACAAAATTTGCAGGACATATAGTTTTTTTATGTCTGTCTCCATCACACCTTAGGTTTACTTTTGCATTTAACCTGATTTCAAAGAAACTAGGACGGATCTTCATGAGATTTTTTACACTATTTTAATCACAAAGACAACACATTGCAGCAAAGTTGTTTGCTCTTTAATAAATATGCGCTGAACAGGCTATAAGTGTCTTTGTTTAGTCTAAAAACAGGAAAGAAAGACAGAAAGGCCTTCTTCAGCTAATAAATAAGTTTAACTATCATATCCAACAGCCAAATTGAATGCGTGTTAAATATGCTGCCTATTGCGATTGTATATAGACCACATGTAGATCTTGAATGTGTAGATTTATAAGCTGAACAAAAACAGTTTATAGGGACAGATCAAATCTCCATAACAGGTGTTTATATAATTTTGGCACACCAAATCCAAATGCCTCATCAGTGATTTTATAATTTTGCAGTCAGCAGATGTTTGTTTCAAATTTGTTTAAATTGTTTAATATTCACTATAAAGATTAGCAAAAGTTTTTGTTAGCAGTAGATATTTTCTTAAAGAATCGAATTCCCCGCCTATAGTCCAGATTTTCCAAATTGATTAAACAATTATATGATTTCAGTCAGCAAGAATGTCATAGAAGACATCACCAATTTATGGCAAGACCTTTAAAGTTGTCAAGTGCTGAGAGAAAACAATAATTTTGGCCATAATGTCTTGCCAAAAGAGGTAAAATAAACATGTTGAAAGGAACAATTTTTTAGGATAATGTAGTTGTGTAAAGTTCATTTGGATTTATTATCACAAACATTTACTGTTGTCCTTTAAGGTTAAATTTCTTTTCTTTGATCTTTTTATCATGAAAAATTTGACAAATGACATTGCATTATTATTATCAATTAAAGTTTCTTAATTTTTTTTTACATTTATTTATTTATTTATTTATGCATTGAAGTTTGTTTCTCTTTGTTTTATAAAGTGCTAAATTTTGAATTTATTTTTCAGACCATTAATTATTTGCAAGTCAAATTTTCTTTGGATTTTGTTCAAACTCCAGTTGATCAAAGGTAAGTTAAAACGTGTCTAAAAAATTTAATGAAATATTACATAAACTAACAAGTGCTGATTGTGATTGCAAGCAAGTCACAAAAAAATCCCCTCCCGTGCCCACTTTTGTCACAATTCGGACAACTTTTCAATTTTCGCACTTTGGCGGCCATTTTGAATATGGCGGCCATCTTGGACTTTGGCAGCCATCTTGGATTTGTTCGACATGTTGTTCGTAATATCAATATTGACCTAAATGCCAATTTTTGTTGAAATCAGACAACTTTTCAATATTCGCACTTTGGCAGCCATTTTGAATATGACAGCCATCTTGGATTTGTTCGAAAGTGTCGCCATGTTGTTCGTAATATCAATATTGACCTAAATGCCAATTTTCGTTGAAATCGGACAACTTTTCAATTTTCGCACTTTGGCGGCCATTTTGAATATGGCGGCCATCTTGGACTTTGGCGGCCATCTTGGATTTGTTCAAACATGTCACCATGTTGTTCGTAATATCAATATTCACCTAAATGCCAATTTTCGTTGAAATCGGACAACTTTTCAATTTTCGCACTTTGGAGGCCATTTTGAATATGGCGGCCATCTTGGACTTTGGCGGCCATCTTTGATTTGTTCGAACATGTCACCATGTTGTTCGTAATATCAATATTGACCTAAATGCCAATTTTCGTTGAAATCGGACAACTTTTCAATTTTCGCACTTTGGCGGCCATTTTGAATATGGTGGCCATCTTGGATTTTTCGGAAAATGGTCCCATATTGTCCGGGACCTTAATATTGACCTATAAACCTATTTTGGTTCATATCCATATTGTTTGTGATTTTTTATGATTAATTTTGTATTTTTTTCAAATTCAAAATGGCCGCCAATCCAAGATGGCCGCCATTTTCAAAATTTCGAAATCGGAAACAACATTTCCTAGTGGTGACCTATCTTTCTGGTAAGTTTCATTGACCTATGTCTTTTCGTCTTCGAGAAATCCTACGGACAAAGTTAGGTCCAGAAGAAGAAGAAGAAGAAGAAGAAGAAGAAGAAGAAGAAGAAGAAGAAGAAGAAGAAGAAGAAGAAGAATAATAATAAGAAACGGTGCAAAAACAATAAATCCCCGACACTTCGTGGTCGGGGATTTAATTAAGAAAACAGAGCTATATTTTATCCACAGATTGTCATTTTGTGGTTGCGTTTTGAGGTTATATTGTTATAAACCCATTCCAATTTTCAAAAATCAATGAAATCGTTATAAAATAGTTGTTATACAAATATAAAAAAAAATTTAAACATACATGATATCAATATGATTGTTGTGAATATTATCTATCTGCTTACTCTCTTAAAAAAAAACAAAATGAAATATGCATTATTTATGATATATCTGACAAATTATTCATTGCTTTCTTTATACCGCCACCCATATAAGCTCAAGAAACGAACAATAAGAAATATGAAGAATGAGAAATTGGCATTGATTTTTAGCAATTTCTGGTAAGTTTGCACATTAGCAATTATTGTTTTTGGTTGGCTGGAAACAATATTGGAAGGTCCTTTTTATAGAACCACATATTGTTTTATCCGTCAACAAATATTAAAGCTAGGTAATGTTTATCATTGTTTGTTCCAGGTAAGCAATACAAACTCAGTCTTCTGTGCCTCTATTTTTTAATAACATTTTATCAATTATGCTGATCGGTGTGACAAAATACACCTTTTTCAAAGTTTAAAGGCAGTTTTAAGTTGCTAATGCATAGTCAATAAAAATCATGTTTATTTTCATGCAAATTTTCAACTCCTTAAATTTCCAAAACAATCATTACTCTTATATAGGCTATTATTTTGGGGGGGTTGAACATTATTCACAGCTAAATTGGACCAATGTTAATGTGACGGCCCTAAAAATGAATCTAGAGAAATTAACATTTCAATCATGTTCGCCTTTGAAAATTTTTTATACAACTATACAATAATTTTAAAAGCTTGTTATATTAAAAATAAGCTGTGAATGGTTTTTTTGTTTGTTGTAGGTTTAGTTGATAGCTACATCACAGGAGTGCTTTTGACTATTATTTTTCTTCATTCACGGAAATCTGGAAAATCCTATGAAAACAGCGAGGAGGATTGTGAAAAATCGGAAACTTGTCTGAGGAACTCGGGAGAATAAGGATATCTATTTCTTTTTGTCATTGTATGTTATTTAAAATCAAATGATATCATTTACATGTATGTTATAAATAACATGTTCTTATGTACATATCTGTAGATATTTAAGTATTATTCCACATAATGATCAGGCAGGGGGTGGCACATTGATAATTTCCAATTTTATATTTTTGGGTATAAACACATTCATTTTACCATAAAAACAAACCTTTACATTCTAAAATGTAGTTGATGCCTAGATATTTTTTGACTGGTTATATGGGGAAAAATTATGGCGAGAAATTTTACCGTACTTTTCACTGTACAATGAAACTAAATTTTGACTGGTAATTATAAAATATCTCCTAAACTTAGATCGACTTCAAAATTAAGTGATCAAAACAAAGTTTACTGGGGTTGCTTTACCTAATTATATTGAATTTTTTTCATGTATTTGTTATCGATGTGCCACCCTATTAATGGTGTCTGCTTGATTCTAAGAAAAAGTAGTACCTAAGTACAGAGGTACATACTTAGGCATTTATAGGTTATAAAAGCAGATATTTAACATTAACGATAAAAAATGTGAAGTTGTGAAGTTTCTTAAAAATTGGACATTTTTTATCAAAGTGTATGGATCTACTTTTAGTAGAACTGTACGTTCCCATTGAAAATATTGAATTTGCAATTATTGTAAAGAAAATCTTATTTTAAATTTGATCACAATATTTAAAAATGATCACATAAATAAGTGGTGTTAATTTAAAGAATAGGTACAATACATTATATAGACTATGAGTGGCCTTTCATGTCATAATTGCGTTATTTCTATCGCGTTACTTTTAACAAGTATCGCGATACTTTCAACTTCTATAGCGTTACTTCTTCAAAGTATTGCGATACTTCTTAAAAGTAACGCGATACTTTTTAAAAGTAACGCGTAACTTTTGTTTTTCATTTGTAACGCGATACTTTTCAAAAGTAACGCGATAGAAGTTGAAAGTATCACGATACTTTTTAATTTCATCTCTTGAGAAAGAACCAATCTGAAAAAGCCTTACAGATGTAATATTCGATTGTCGGCAAATCTGGAGATATATATTTTTGAGTAGCACTAATGACAAGGTTATTGTCTTGCTTAAATATTTAGATTATTTTTTCACATTTAGACTAGGTATACTATTTTGTTTCGACGTTCAACTTCTGAAAACTATTAAAATAAAAAAACAGATATAGGATGAAATCTCGTTCGGTCAACAATCGTTGGTAAGTGTATTTTGATTGGTTCTTTCTGAAGAAATGAAATTAAAAAGTATCGTGATACTTTCAACTTCTATCACAATACTTTAAAGAAGTAACGCGATAGAAGTTGAAAGTATCGCGATACTTGTTAAAAGTAACGCGATACAAATAACGCAATTATGACATGAACGGCCACTCATAATAGATCATCGGCACCCTCTTTACTGTTATCTGTATAGGTAGATTACATGATATCGACCACCAGCACCCCATCGTCTGAAACCCACGTCCGGTCGCGTTCTCGCTTTGCTACCACTTACCGACCGTGGGAACACTTGTAGATATTTTCTCGTTTCATGAATATTCATTAAATTTAATTATGTAATGGGAACGACGTTTATTGGATAAGACATTAATTATCCGAAACTACGTATGTTATGTCTTTTTTGATTAGTTGTCACGTTTAACCGGAAGTAAAAGTAACCAATCAAAATATGACATTTAATATTCTTGAAAACGAGAAAATATCTATAAGTGTGCCGACGGTCGGTAAGTGGTAGCACACTCTGCAGTTGTAAGACCTCCAAGACGGTCAGAGTGGGAACAAAACCACCATGGTGGAGTCCATGGATTACTAACACTAACAACCGAGGGTATTAAGTTATCAGTGTAGGACGTAAAAACTCCCATCATCATCATCATCAAAGGTAGCAAAGCGAGAACGCGACCGGACGTGGGTTTCCGACGATGCCGGCACCCTCGTTACTGTAAACTGTATAAGTAGAATACATGATATAGACCACCGGCACCCACGTTACTGTAGCCTGTATAGGTAGATTACATGATATAGACCACAGGCACCCTAGTTACTGTAGCCTGTACAGGTAGAATACATGATATAAACCACAGGCACCTTCATTACTGTTGTCTGTATAGGTAGATTGCATGATATAGACCACAGGCACCCTCTTTACTTCAGTCTGTATAGGTAGAATACATGATATAGACCACGTGCACCCTCGTTACTGTTGTCTGTATAGGTAGAATACATGATATAGACCACAGGCACCCTCTTGAACGTAGCCTGTATATGTAGATTACATGATATAGACCACCGGTACCCCCGTTACTGTTGTCTTTATAGGTTGAATACATGATATAGACAACCGGCACCATCGTTACTGTAGAATGTATAGGTAGAATACATGATATAGACAACCGGCACCCTCGTTACTGTAGCGTGTATAGGTAGCATACATGATATAGACCACAGGCACCCTCGTTACTGTAGGCAATTATACGTAGAATACATGATATAGACCACATACACCCTCGTTACTGTAGCCTGTACAGGTAGAATACATGATATAGACCACCGGCACCCTCGTTACTGCAGTCTGCATATGTAGAATACATGATATAGACCACCGGTACCATCGTTCTTGTTGTCTGTATCGATAGAATACATGATATAGACAACCTCCACCCTCGTTACTGTAGCGTGTATAGGTAGAATACATGATATAGACCACAGGCAGCCTCGTTACTGTAGCCTTTATAGGTAGAATACATGATATAGACCACCGGCACCCTCGTTACTGTAGCCTGTATAGGTAGGATATTTGATATAGACCACCAGCACCCTCGTTACTGTATTCTGTATAGTTAGAATACAGGATATAGACCATTGGCACCCTCGTTACTGTAGCCTCTATATGTAGATTACATGATATAGGCACCCTCGTTACTGTAGCCTGTATAGGTAGGATATTTGATATAGACCACCGGCACCCTCGTTACTGTAGTCTGTATAGGTTGATAACATGATATAGACCACAGGCACCCTCGTTACTGTAGCCTTTATAGGTAGAATACATGATATAGGCCACCGGCACCCTCGTTACTGTAGCCTGTATATGTAGGATATTTGATATAGACCACCGGCACCCTCGTTACTGTAGTCTGTATAGGTAGAACACATGATATAGACCACATGCACCCTCGTTACTGTAGCCTGTATAGGTAGGATATTTGATATAGACCACCGGCACCCTCGTTATTGTAGTCTGTATAGGTAGGATATTTGATATAGACCACAGGCACCCTCGTTACTGTAGTTTGTATAGGTAGAATACATGATATAGACCACAGGCACCCTCGTTACTGTAGCCTGTATAGGTATATTTTATATAGACCACCGGCACCCTTGTTACTGTAGCCTCTATATCTAGATTACTTGATATATGCACCCTTCTTACTGTAGCCTGTATAGGTAGGATATTTGATATAGACCACCGGCACCCTCGTTACTGTAGTCTGTATAGGTAGAATACATGATATAGACCACAGGCACCCTCGTTACTGTAGCGTGTATAGGTAGAATGCATGATTTATACCACCGGCACC
Organism: Limnoperna fortunei; assembly: GCA_944474755.1. Classification (NCBI taxonomy): domain Eukaryota; kingdom Metazoa; phylum Mollusca; class Bivalvia; order Mytilida; family Modiolidae; genus Limnoperna; species Limnoperna fortunei. The sequence continues at coordinate 61,260,274 of OX104118.1, forward strand.
CTCGTTACTGTAGCCTGTATATGTAGATTACATGATATAGATCACCGGCACCCTCGTTACTGTACCCTGAATACGTAGATTACATGATATAGACCACATGCACCCTCGTTCCTGTAGCCTGTAAAGGTAGCATACATGATATAGACAACATGCACCTACGTTACTGTAGCCTTTATAGGTAGAATACATAATATAGACCACCGGCACCCTCGTTAATGTAGCCTGTACAGGTAAGATATTTGATATAGACCACCGGCACCCTCGTTACTGTAGTCTGTATAGGTAGAATACATGATAATGACCACAGGCACCCTCGTTACTGTAGCCTCTATGTAGATTACATGATATAGGCACCCTCGTTACTGTAGCCTGTATAGGTAGGATATTTGATATAGACCACCGGCACCCTCGTTACTGTAGTCTGTATAGGTAGATTACATGATATAGACCAACGGCATCCTTGTTAGTGTAGCCTTTATAGGTAGAATACATGATATAGACCACCGGCACCCTCGTTACTGTAGCCTGTATAGGTAGGATATTTGATATAGACCTCCGGCACCCTCGTTACTGTAGCCTGTACAGGTAGAATACATGATATAGACCACCGGCACCCTCGTTACTGCAGTCTGCATATGTAGAATACATGATATAGACCACCGGTACCATCGTTCTTGTTGTCTGTATCGATAGAATACATGATATAGACAACCTCCACCCTCGTTACTGTAGCGTGTATAGGTAGAATACATGATATATACCACAGGCAGCCTCGTTACTGTAGCCTTTATAGGTAGAATACATGATATAGACCACAGGCACCCTCGTTACTGTAGCCTGTATAGGTAGGATATTTGATATAGACCACCAGCACCCTCGTTACTGTATTCTGTATAGTTAGAATACAGGATATAGACCATTGGCACCCTCGTTACTGTAGCCTCTATATGTAGATTACATGATATAGGCACCCTCGTTACTGTAGCCTGTATAGGTAGGATATTTGATATAGACCACCGGCACCCTCGTTACTGTAGTCTGTATAGGTTGATAACATGATATAGACCACAGGCACCCTCGTTACTGTAGCCTTTATAGGTAGAATACATGATATAGGCCACCGGCACCCTCGTTACTGTAGCCTGTATATGTAGGATATTTGATATAGACCACCGGCACCCTCGTTACTGTAGTCTGTATAGGTAGAACACATGATATAGACCACATGCACCCTCGTTACTGTAGCCTGTATAGGTAGGATATTTGATATAGACCACCGGCACCCTCGTTATTGTAGTCTGTATAGGTAGGATATTTGATATAGACCACAGGCACCCTCGTTACTGTAGTTTGTATAGGTAGAATACATGATATAGACCACAGGAACCCTCGTTACTGTAGCCTGTATAGGTATATTTTATATAGACCACCGGCACCCTCGTTACTGTAGCCTCTATATCTAGATTACTTGATATATGCACCCTTCTTACTGTAGCCTGTATAGGTAGGATATTTGATATAGACCACCGGCACCCTCGTTACTGTAGTCTGTATAGGTAGAATACATGATATAGACCACAGGCACCCTCGTTACTGTAGCGTGTATAGGTAGAATGCATGATTTATACCACCGGCACCCTCGTTACTGTAGCCTGTATATGTAGATTACATGATATAGATCACCGGCACCCTCGTTACTGTACCCTGAATACGTAGATTACATGATATAGACCACATGCACCCTCGTTCCTGTAGCCTGTAAAGGTAGCATACATGATATAGACAACATGCACCTACGTTACTGTAGCCTTTATAGGTAGAATACATAATATAGACCACCGGCACCCTCGTTAATGTAGCCTGTATAGGTAAGATATTTGATATAGACCACCGGCACCCTCGTTACTGTAGTCTGTATAGGTAGAAAACATGATAATGACCACAGGCACCCTCGTTACTGTAGCCTCTATGTAGATTACATGATATAGGCACCCTCGTTACTGTAGCCTGTATAGGTAGGATATTTGATATAGACCACCGGCACCCTCGTTACTGTAGTCTGTATAGGTAGATTACATGATATAGACCAACGGCATCCTTGTTAGTGTAGCCTTTATATGTAGAATACATGATATAGACCACCGGCACCCTCGTTACTGTAGCCTGTATAGGTAGGATATTTGATATAGACCTCCGGCACCCTCGTAACTGTAGTCTGTATAGGTAGAATACATGATATAGACCACAGGCACCCTCGTTACTGTAGCCTGTATAGGTATATTTTATATAGACCACCGGCACCCTCGTTACTGTAGCCTCTATATCTAGATTACTTGATATATGCACCCTTGTTACTGTAGCCTGTATAGGTAGGATATTTGATATAGACCTCCGGCACCCTCGTAACAGTAGTCTGAATAGGTAGAATACATGATATAGACCACAGGCACCCTCGTTACTGTAGCCTGTATAGGTATATTTTATATAGACCACCGGCACCCTCGTTACTGTAGCCTCTATATCTAGATTACTTTATCTATGCACCCTTGTTACTGTAGCCTGTATATATAGAATACAGGATATAGACCACCGGCACACTCTTTACTGTTGTCTGTATAGGTAGATTACATGATATAGACCAACGGCATCCTTGTTACTGTAGCCTTTATAGGTAGAATACATGATATAGACCACCGGCACCCTCGTTACTGTAGCCTGTATAGGTAGGATATTTGATATAGACCTCCGGCACCCTCGTAACTGTAGTCTGTATAGGTAGAATACATGATATAGACCACAGGCACCCTCGTTACTGTAGCCTGTATAGGTATATTTTATATATACCACCGGCACCCTCGTTACTGTAGCCTGTATAGGTATATTTTTTATAGACCACCGGCACCCTCGTTACTGTAGCCTCTATATCTAGATTACTTGATCTATGCACCCTTGTTACTGTAGCCTGTATAGGTAGGATATTTGATATAGACCAACGTCACCCTCGTTTCTGTAGTCTGTATAGGTAGAATACATGATATAGACCACAGGCACCCTCGTTACTGTAGCGTGTATAGGTAGAATGCATGATTTAGACCACCGGCACCCTCGTTACTGTAGCCTGTATAGGTAGGATATTTGATATAGACCACCGGCACCCTCGTTACTGTAGCCTGTATAGGTAGGATATTTGATATAGACCACAGGCACCCTTGTTACTGTAGCCTGTATATGTAGATTACATGATATAGATCACCGGCACCCTCGTTACTGTACCCTGTATAGGTATATTACATGATATAGACCACAGGCACCCTCGTTACTGTAGCCTGTAGGGGTAGCATACATGATATAGACCACATGCACCCACGTTACTGTAGCCTTTATAGGTAGAATATATGATATAGACCACCGGCACCCTCGTTACTGTAGCCTGTATAGGTAAGATATTTGATATAGACCACCGGTACCCTCGTTACTGTAGTCTGTATAGGTAGAATACATGATATAGACCACAGGCACCCTCGTTACTGTAGCCTCTATATGTAGATTACATGATATAGACCACCGTCGTTACTGTATCGGTAGGATATTTGATATAGACCACCGGCACCCTCGTTACTGTTGTCTGTATAGGTAGATTACATGATATAGACCAACGGCATCCTTGTTACTGTAGCCTTTATAGGTAGAATACATGATATAGACCACCGGCACCCTCGTTACTGTAGCCTGTATAGGTAGGATATTTGATATAGACCTCCGGCACCCTCGTAACTGTAGTCTGTATAGGTAGAATACACGATATAGACCACAGGCACCCTCGTTACTGTAGCCTGTATAGGTATATTTTATATAGACCACCGGCACCCTCGTTACTGTAGCCTCTATATCTAGATTACTTGATATATGCACCCTTGTTACTGTAGCCTGTATAGGTAGGATATATAGACCACCGGCACCCTCGTTACTGTAGTCTGTATAGGTAGAATACATGATATAGACCACAGGCACCCTCGTTACTGTAGCGTGAATAGGTAGAATGCATGATTTAGACCACCGGCACCCTCGTTAATGTAGCCTGTATAGGTAGGATATTTGATATAGACCACCGGCACCCTCGTTACTGTAGCCTGTATAGGTAGGATATTTGATATAGACCACAGGCACCCTCGTTACTGTAGCCTGTATATGTAGATTACATGATATAGATCACCGGCACCCTCGTTACTGTACCCTGTATAGGTAGAATACATGATATAGACCACAGGAACCCTCTTTACTGTAGCCTGTATAGGTAGCATACATGATATAGACCACATGCACCCTCGTTACTGTAGCCTTTATAGGTAGAATACATGATATAGACCACCGGCACCCTCGTTACTGTAGCCTGTATAGGTAAGATATTTGATATAGACCACCGGCAGCCTCGTTACTGTAGTCTGTATAGGTAGAATACATGATATAGACCACAGGCACCCTCGTTACTGTAGCCTCTATGTGTAGATTACATGATATAGGCACCCTCGTTACTGTAGCCTGTATAGGTAGGATATTTGATATAGACCACCGGCACCCTCGTTACTGTAGTCTGTATAGGTAGATAACATGATATAGACCCCTGCACCCTCGTTACTGTAGCCTGTATAGGTAGAATACATGATATAGACCACCGGCACCCTCGTTAATGTAGTCTGTATAGGTAGAATACATGATATAGATCACCGGCACCGTCGTTACTGTACCCTGTATAGGTAGATTACATGATATAGACCACAGGCACCCTCGTTACTGTAGCCTGTAGGGGTAGCATACATGATATAGACCACATGCACCCTCGTTACTGTAGCCTTTATAGGTAGAATATATGATATAGACCACTGGCACCCTCGTTACTGTAGCCTGTATAGGTAAGATATTTGATATAGACCACCGGTACCCTCGTTACTGTAGTCTGTATAGGTAGAATACATGATATAGACCACAGGCACCCTCGTTACTGTAGCCTCTATATGTGGATTACATGATATAGACCACCGTCGTTACTGTAGCCTGTATCGGTAGGATATTTGATATAGACCACCGGCACCCTCGTTACTGTTGTCTGTATAGGTAGATTACATGATATAGACCAACGGCATCCTTGTTACTGTAGCCTTTATAGGTAGAATACATGATATAGACCACCGGCACCCTCGTTACTGTAGCCTGTATAGGTAGGATATTTGATATAGACCTCCGGCACCCTCGTAACTGTAGTCTGTATAGGTAGAATACACGATATAGACCACAGGCACCCTCGTTACTGTAGCCTGTATAGGTATATTTTATATAGACCACCGGCACCCTCGTTACTGTAGCCTCTATATCTAGATTACTTGATATATGCACCCTTGTTACTGTAGCCTGTATAGGTAGGATATTTGATATAGACCACCGGCACCCTCGTTACTGTAGTCTGTATAGGTAGAATACATGATATAGACCACAGGCACCCTCGTTACTGTAGCGTGAATAGGTAGAATGCATGATTTAGACCACCGGCACCCTCGTTAATGTAGCCTGTATAGGTAGGATATTTGATATAGACCACCGGCACCCTCGTTACTGTAGCCTGTATAAGTAGGATATTTGATATAGACCACAGGCACCCTCGTTACTGTAGCCTGTATATGTAGATTACATGATATAGATCACCGGCACCCTCGTTACTGTACCCTGTATAGGTAGAATACATGATATAGACCACAGGAACCCTCTTTACTGTAGCCTGTATAGGTAGCATACATGATATAGACCACATGCACCCTCGTTACTGTAGCCTTTATAGGTAGAATACATGATATAGACCACCGGCACCCTCGTTACTGTAGCCTGTATAGGTAAGATATTTGATATAGACCACCGGCAGCCTCGTTACTGTAGTCTGTATAGGTAGAATACATGATATAGACCACAGGCACCCTCGTTACTGTAGCCTCTATATGTAGATTACATGATATAGGCACCCTCGTTACTGTAGCCTGTAAAGGTAGGATATTTGATATAGACCACCGGCACCCTCGTTACTGTAGTCTGTATAGGTAGATAACATGATATAGACCCCTGCACCCTCGTTACTGTAGCCTGTATAGGTAGAATACATGATATAGACCACCGGCACCCTCGTTAATGTAGTCTGTATAGGTAGAATACATGATATAGACCACAGACACCCTCATTACTGTAGTGTGTATAGGTAGATTACATGTTATATACCACCGGTACCCTCGTTAATGTAGCCTGTATAGGTAGATTACATGCTAGAGACCACAGGCACCCTCGTTACTGTAGCCTGTATAGGTAGCATACATGATATAGACCACAGGCACCCTCGTTACTGTAGCCTTTATAGGTGGAATACTAGTACATGATATAGACCAGTCGCTCTCGTTACTGTAGCCTGTATAGGTAGAATGCATGATTTAGACCACCGGCACCCTCGTTACTGTAGCCTGTATAGGTAGAATACATGATATAGACCACCGGCATCCTCTTTACTGTAGCCTGTATAGTTAGAATACATGATATAGAATACCGGCGCCATCGTTACTGCAGTCTGCATAGGTAGAATACATGATATAGACCACTGGCACCCTCGTTACTGTTGTCTGTATAGGTAGAATACATGATGTAGACAGCAAACATTGTTAATCAGCTAATATCTTCCTTCTTTCTAGTTTATCTCGGAGACATTAAAGCATTTAAACGTTAAAATAATCTATTTCAATTTCAACTTAGGAATTGCTCGCAATTACAAAACACACTTGAAAATTGGCTTAGGCTTATAATATTAAAAATTCAGGAGCCGCAAGAGTCAACATGTACGTCGTGGAAAATCCCACTGACGACTGATGTTAACCCATCTATTGGGATAAGATTTGATCTTTAAAGGTAAAATTTGTATTGATATTAATTTTTGTATATGCCCTTGAAACGGAAATTGTCACTGCTTTCACATTTTCCAAAGCTGCAGTTTGTCTAGCTCACTTTGTTAAAAGTCTCTTGGATAAATTATAAAATATAAAATCTGTGGCAAAAGTGTTGCGTCAGAGAACTACGATAGAACAACGTTACATATAGGTATACATGTGTATGTGCGAGACTATTTAGGACGATAGTTTCGATTACATAAAGAATAGAAGAACGATTGGGTGTCCTACGGATCCAACCTCAACCTTTGCCAATATCGTGAATTTTGGACTTATCAACCAGCACGTACACTTACTAAGTATTACTAAGTATCGGATCGCCAACATGACGATACAGCATAAATAAAAAATAAATAATATATAAGTCTAGAGGATTCTGCAACGATACAAATATAGAGAAGTTTCAATATTAATAATTACGACAAAATTTTCGACCAACTGATGGCCTTCTTCTGTGTCAATATCAATCTATAAAATTTTATTTTTATTTTTTTTTCATTTTACAGATTGATATATATATATCAAGATTAAACATATATATACAGAAATCCGATACACTTTCTTGTGGTCTCTAAGCAGAGGGGATAGTATGCGGAGGGGAGCGAAACGCACATCTATGCTTATGGGGGATTGTATGAGAAGTGGCTCAAAAACCAAAATTTAATTTTCCGGTACCACCGTTTGTGTCCGGTACATACGTTACTGGCACGATCGTCTGTGCTGCTGATAGATAGTGTTGTCGATAAGCGTACCTTTGAAAAATCAAAAACCAGAATTAAAGGCTATTTTGTGTATACAATTTCGAGCAGAATATAAATCTATTTTATGTATACAATTCCTGATTCCGGAGTATGCCGTCTTTTGTAAGATGCAATAAATAAATGTTATGTCAATAATTTCTTTAGTTGAACCACTTGAACATTAGATTTAATTCAATTATATTCATGATTTAATTAATATATGACAAAAGAATTACAAGTGCGAAAAATTTAGAAATCGGTAATTCAAACTAGTCCCAACTGCAGGACTAAGCTTCACAGAGGACCTCATGGGAGAAAACTTCAAATGCCTTCTTTTCAGAAAATGCAATTCTGATTCTAAGCGAGTGTTTATTATAGTCCTTACAAAGAGTATGTTTTTATTTCGATCTAAAATCCGAGATCCTATATGTTATATAACATCCTACTGCGATTATTTATGCTTATCTGGAAACTCTATATGTACAATTTTTTTTTGCCAATCTAAAATTGAAAGGACAATTTTGCATGCATTTTTATTATATCAGTTTATCTTTCGCTTATTGCTCCTATATTGTCCACATAATCTGTATTTTGCATTGATTGTTTTTGTTTGTTTGAATGGTTTTTAACGTTACTTTCAGCAATTTTTCAGCTATATCATAGCGTACAGTGCCCGGAGAAAGCCCCATAAAAACTGGACGTCATGATATAGCTGAAAAATTGCTGAAAGTGGCGTTTAACAACATTTAAACAAACAAATATAAACAAACGTTTGTAACATAGATATAAAATGTTTTAAATGCGTCCGTAAAGTTATTATCATACAGACAAACATGTAAAATGATTCGGCGGCGAATTGATGCTTTGCATCAAAAGTTTTCTTGTTTGTCTTTCAGTGATAGCGCTATCGATGGGCGTAGAATTGAAAAATCTAAAACCAAAATGAAAGGCTATTTGGTTTATACAATTTCGGATGAAAATCGAAAACCAGAATAAAAAGCTATTTTATGTATACAACTCAAGAGTATGGCGTCTGTTCTAAGATGCAATAAATAAATGTCAATAATTTATTTAATTTAATCGGGTGAACATTCAAACTAGTCCCAACTGCATGAATATGCTTCGCATGGGACTTTATGTGAAAAAGTTCAAATGCCTCCTTTTTAGAAATTGCAATTCTGATTCTAAGCGATAGTCCTTACAAAGAGTAAGTTTTTATTTCGATCTAAAATCCGAGATGCTTGCTACGCGAGCTTTTATGTTATATAAAGCCCACTACGATTATATATGCTTATCTGGACCTTTAAATGTACATTTTTAATGCCAATCTAAATTTAAAAAGACAAATTTGCATTCATTTTTTATATCAAATTATCTGCCTCTTTTATCTGCCATATTGTCCAGATGATCTGTAGTTTTCATTGAACAAACAAACAGAACATAAATCAACTTATTTGACAATGATTGCCAGTTTTCCTACGAAAGGAAAACATAATTAGACATCAATGATGAAATAAAAACAAGAAAACTTTTAATGCAGATCATCAATTCGCCGCCGAATTATTATCCATGTTTTCCGTATGATAACTGGGACCATACTGGGAGGGTTCCCAGTGCTCGACCCACACAGCAGCCCAGCGCGTCCCCGGGTGGCGGATAGGGGAGACCCTCTCGTTGGGGGTTGTCAGGTCATAATACGGAAAGCCCGGCCGCGGACCATAGTGGGTAACGTGTTTGGAGAGTGCCACGCTCCTTGCACGATAAGGACTCCTTTTGTAGACTTCGAAAAAGAGTAGTCTCATTGTAGCCGCTACAAAAGGCTAAATTCTCCGACTCTACCCAGTACTCCATACTTTTCTAGTGGCAGTCAAAATTTTGTTCCCTGTGTCCCATCCCACCCCTTTTCCATTGATTTATTGTTTATTAACTTGTTCTCGTCCTGAATATAGCTGAAATACTGCTCGCTGGACGTAAAGCAAACATCCAATCAATCAATCAATCCGTACGATAATAATTTTACGGACGCATTTAAAAAATGTATATCTGTGTTTTTATGTTTGTTTGTTTTAATGTTGTTTAACGCCACTTTCAGCAAAAATCGCCCTATCAAAACGAAAAAATGCTGCATTTCAAAACGCTGAATATTTAGAGGAAAAAATTGTTGAATACAAAATATAATTTTTTTCGGATCTACAATAGGAGCATAAGCTCCACCATACGCGGTAAGCAGTTTTTTTATTTGTCAAGCAAAAACCTCAACTAAAACATACCGAATTTTATTACCTGTTTTTATTTATTCTTATTTTGTAGTTTTCAACATTGAATCTCACAGTGGCAATAAAGTATATCAACTCTGATATTTGTTTGTTGTTGTAAAGTGCGACGGTTTATACTTGCTGCACTGCCAGTATAACGTCCTTCACGCTTTAGAAGCCAACTTCTATTTACCTGTTCAATAACATTATCATCTCGCATGCGTATAACGGCAATTTATTTTGACATGCTTTCATAAAAAAATAGGTCAAAACTGAAGTATTTGTTGTTAGTTTCGACTTGCAAAGCTTCAGTCGACATTATAATCAAGAAAATGTTGCGAGTACCATTTTTGACCTACATTACTGGGAGTCCTTAATCTGTTATCTGTTGAACGGATAAACATATCGATGCAATTCAAACGGATTCTGAAAGATAATAAAATGTCTACGCAACGAATATAAAATTATTTTAATTACATGTATCTTGATTTTACTTAATTACAACTTGACCGGAACGTTTTTTTTTCTCTACTAATATTAAACACGATTTTTCAACTTTGGTGCTAATTTTTGTTTAACCTATAGAACCTGTTCAAAAGGGATTCTCATAATCGTCTAGTAAATTTTATAGCAAATTTGTTGATATATAACCTAGCATTATTAAAAAAAGGGAAAGTTGTGAAACGTTGATTGTTTGTTTGTTTGAATATTGTTTAACGCCACTTTCAGCAATTTTTCAGCTATATCAAGGCGTCCAGTTTTTATTGGGAGAGGAAGCCGGAGTACCCGGAGAAAACCCCCGACCTTCGGTAGGAAAACTGGCAATCCTTGTCAATTAAGATTGGAGTCGACTACACCCAGCGAAGTGGTTTGTTGGAATATGACATACAGTGAAATTTCAATTTTGGACTAAAATTGTAAAAATGTGCAAAACTCCGGTCAAAATTTGTTAATATATTCCTCTAGTAAATTTTATAAAAAAATCATTGATATATAACTCAATTTTTTCATAAAAGGAAAAGTTGTCAAAAGTTGACCAGAAGGGTGGTTCGCTGGAATATGACAATATCAACTTGGACTCAAATTGTAAAACGTGCAAAACTCCGGTGTCGAAATTGGTTTTGCTGCCATGAAAATCTAACATTGTTTGGAATACTTATTTGGTAAAACAACGATGTGTTCCAAAACATGGTTATGAAAATCAGCTACCAAATAAAAAAATGCAACATATAAACTTGATTATATTGTAAGTTTTCTACGCTAAAAACTTGTTTGGTGTCACTGACTTAAAAAAAAATTTCTCGTGCAAAATGACAAGTAGGCCTGCAGTTCTCCTTGTGTGTTTAGAAATGTAAACGGTTTGGTTTTAGTAATATTTTTATTTATATCAGAATCTTTATTTTTCAACATTATCGGGTGTAAGTTTTTACGCATTAATTTTTGACGGTATTTAAAAATCCAGTTGACCTATTTTGTTTCAATGTTTAGTCTTGTAAAATGCGTAGTATCATATAAACACGTCAAGGGCGTACAAATGATAAGATGCCAAGATCGTTTCCTCCAGGCTAAAATATAAATTTGTATTATGTAAACCTAATTAGCATATTTATTTTAATATTGAATTTACTGCGTTCTCCTGTCTTGGTAAATTTTGAGGGTATAGATGGGTTGTCATTGTTTTTTTCTGCTCTAACATCGCAGCGACTATGTATGGTACGGTTTAAGCATTGTTTTAGTTTTTTTTTTAATTCCGGAGACCTAACCAAGAATTTGACCTAGTCCTTAGGTCGTGTTTTAGTTGATAATTGATGAACACCTTTGTTTTTAGACTTTATTTTATTAGCTTGGATGACGCGTAGTGTACACTATCATTGTTCGTTAAAGGAAGTCTCAAATGAAAAGATAGGAAAGGGTCTTCTTACAATAACTGTTATGTAATGATCATTCACATCAAACATATATTATAAAAACAGAGTGTAAAAACACTTGTTTTACTTAAAATTCCATAACACAAAAGTATATCATACTTGATCGTTTGGATGTATTAGTATCTTTTAGGTCGTAACGAATTATGGTAGTAGTTTTTCAATTTTCTGCAACCTATAATTAACACATTGTCAATACGACAAACATATTCAATACATTTTCAAACTAAGACTAGAGCTAGTAACATATCCCACATAATTATACCTTAAATATATTATTCACGTTTATGTCAAGTATGTGTCGATAGTGTAATAAAATGATGCTTCTGGTTTTCATAAAAGTTACGTGTACCAACTTTTCAATATAAGTTACGTTCATCGTTTCTGTCTTTGAAGTGTCTCTCGAGTTGGAGCCTTAAAAATATTCTGGTCTTCAAGAATTTAATTCAAGTCCACACAAGTATTAGTTCAGAAATATATGTTGTAATTTATGCAATCGTCTATATTTTAATCTATTTGAACATTTTTTTATGTTATTTAGGGAATTTATTATAGAGAAAATGCGTAATATTTTTCGGGTCAATTTTGTACGGTAATATGTCGCTAGGAAGCAAATCGGATGAGAGTAAAACGTGACTTCCTTTGTATATGTAAGCTTGCATTATATAAAGTTGCTTACACAAGTCGCATTCCGCGCATTGTTAAACCATAGACATTTGCAGCGTACCTTACCTACTATTTACTGTTTTTTTCCGGTAAGTGAGTTGACATGATATTGTGACTATTATAACAAATTCTTATTAAAATCTTAATTTTAAAAACAGGAAATACCATTATATACATCATATTTTAAATTATTCGTGAATATAATTTACAGTTTGAAGGGACAATAAAGTTGCACGGCCATGAGGACAGCAGTGGTTCTTATTTCCATCGTCTTTCTTGTCACAATATTGAAAGGTAAGTATAATTTAAAGCAATGTTTACTCTTACCTGACTCTGTGTCGTTGGTATAATGGAAAGAACAAAATACGTTTAATTTAAAGAGCAATAAAGTCTAAATTTAAGAGACTGCGTTATAACAGTTGTAGCATCCATTGTTGACTCTGTTACTTTTCTGCAGAATCGGATGCATGGTGGGGATGTCCCATCCCGTATAAATGTCATAGTCATTGTCAGGATATTGGATGTAGAGCTGGATACTGTTCTGGAGCCTTAAGACTTACATGCACCTGTGCCAACCCTTGTAGTGGGAAACGAAAGCGATCAACAATAGACGCCATGGAAACTATGATGGTAAGGTTACATAAAAGGAACTGTCAACCAAAAATAGGAAAAAACCTGATATTTAGTAAGAAAAAAGCGTATTTTTTAAACTTGTCATTTTCACCATTGTACAGAACATTTACGCAAATGCAGTTGTCGGGTTTATTATTTTGTACCATATTTTGTAAAATGAAGGAAATACCAGCTCAATAAACTTATAGTCACATTAATAAGTTCATATACTTAATCAGAAAGTTATTAAGTCGTAATTTAAATTTCTTTCTTTTTCTTTCTGTTGTAGGATGATTCACTTACGGCTAACATCGAAGACGCACAGTAAATTATGAGCTATATCATACATTATTCAACATTTTACCTTGCTTTTTATGCAAAATATGATTACCCTATTACATTAAAGCAATTATAAAGGCATATTTTTTGTTTTGATATTTCAGTATGTTACATGGTTTTTGTTTAAGTTAAAAAAAGACCAAAGAAATTTAAATAATGATATGTACGAAATTCTTTCAAAAAGGACAAAAAGACTTCGGGAACGAACATATCACATCAAGCAGACCAAACGAATCACTTCAGATGGTTTTATGATTATATACACTATGCGAAAATGGACGCATATTGATTCTGTGAAATGTTAATTCAATTTGCTTCAAAGGAATGTATCACAGAATTGTTTCATAATGTCAACACCAAATTTAACACAAAAATGTAATAAAAGGTATGTTGTCCTTAAAGAAAGGCTCATTAACTAATGTTGCTTTGCTTCCGGTGACACAAAAGAACTTAGTTTGACCCGCCGCGATTAGTTATCGCTGTCATGTATCTAATCGGCATGGAATCGATAATTTTTGTATTTATCTTTGTGGAAATTTTCCCCACTCATCTTGTAAAGGATTATTTTGTTTAAGTACACGCAGCGTTTTAGGTTGAGGTTGGCACCTTCGCAGACGTTTGTCAAGTTCTTCCCATACATGCTCCATTGGAATCAAATGTTAAATTGAGAGCCAAATTAACACATCGTCATTGCTATTGGCTACTGAGAAGAAAATCCGAAGTTACACGTGATTCAGTGCCCGAGCATTATTATGCTGAAATAGCCCCCTCTGTCGGTTGATAGCAGACATCAAGTCTGTTGTCAGAAAATTGTGTCTATACAGCCGTCAGACTTTCATTGATGACAACCAAATTTGTGTTGCAGTTCATAAATTATGAATTATGATATATAAATTGAAAATAAATCAACGTATCTGTCAATTTCTGTACGCAGGCTGGTCTGAGCCGCTCATGTTTATGCCGGTATACAGAAATTCTTTCATTACGTCTTTTTAACAGAACCCTAACTATATTCGATGCCAGTGTTATAGAGTCCAGACTATAGCGAACAAAATGCTACCTTAAAACTGTGCCAAAATATGGTCTTCGTGTTTCTGGTTATTTTTTTCAACGGATAATTTTTCAAGCGTTGCCTGTTAAGAATTGTTACAAAAACAGATGTACACTTTATAACTATGATAAATTAGGTCGAAAACTGTGGGTAATTAATTGCTTGAACTGCTTCAGATCTTACTGGAATTTCTATGCTGCAGACCATAGACTTATTAGCTTATGAGTACCGTAGCTACGAAATTGTTGGTATTATGATTCCATTTTGCTACATATTTATGTATATAAAATCTCCATAGAATGTGGTTATCATTTGGTGTTAAAAAAGCCATTTCCACAGAGTTGGTTTTAACGTTTCGTCTTATGAAATGCGTAATATCACATTAACTCGTAAAGGATGTACAAATTGTCAAGATGGTTTTTCACCTTTGCAAATATTAGTGTTTTATAACACTAAAACTGTCATAATACTAAACAGTTTATTTATTTATATAATAAGTGGTCACCGTTTGGAAACTGTATAGTTTGCTGTTTTAAATACATATGAGTCTAGTTTTTTATCAAAACAGTGGGTATTTCAAAACAAAACTAATGCATTTAACCTCTGATGTTGTCCAAAAAAAATATTTTTGTTATTCTATTTAAGGAAGTAAATAATAAAGGGAGACTTTTTATCCTGGTAATTTGTCTTTCATTGATAGCGCTATCGATGAGCGTAGATTTGAAAAATCGAAAACCAAAATGAAAGGCCATATGGTGTATACAATTTCTGATGAAAATAAAAAACCAGTATAAAAAGCTGTTTTATGTATACAATTCCAGGTTATGGCATCTGTTCTAAGATGCAATAAATAAATGTCAATAATTTATTTAATTTAACCGGGTGAACATTCAAACTAGTCCCAACTGCATGAATATGCTTCGCATGGGACTTTATGGGGAAAAAGTTCAAATGCCTTCTTTTTAGAAATTGCAATTCTGATTCTAAGCGATTGTCCTTACAAAGAGTATGTTTTTATTTCGATCTTAAATCCGAGATGCTTGCTACGCAAGCTTTTATGTTATATAAAGCCCACTACGATTATATATGCTGATATGGACCTCTAAACGTACATTTTTAATGCCAATCTAAATTTAAAAAGACAATTTTGCATTCATTTTTTAAATCAGATTATCTGCCTCTTTTAACTGCCATATTGTCCAGATGATCTGTAGTTTTCATTGAACAAACAAACAGAACTTAAAATAACTTAATTGACAAGGATTGCCAGTTTTCCTACCGAAGGAAAACATAATTAGACATCAATGATGAAATAAAAACAAGAAAACTTTTAATGCAGATCATCAATTCGCCGCCGAATTATTATCCATGTTTTCCGTATGATAACTGGGACCATACTGGGAGGGTTCCCAGTGCTCGACCCACAGAGCAGCCCAGCGGGTCCCCGGGTGGCGGATAGGGGAGACCCTCTCGTTGTGGGGTTGTCAGGTCATAATACGGAAAGCCCGGCCGCGGACCACAGTGGGTAACGTGTTTGGAGAGTGCCACGCTCCTTGCACGATAAAGACCCCTTTTGTAGAATTCCGAAAAAGAGTAGGCTCATTGTAGCCGCTACAAAAGGCTAAATTCTCCGACCCTACCCAGTAATCCATACTTTTCCAGTGGCAGTCAAAATTGTGTTCCCTGTGTCCCATCCCACCCCTTTTCCATTGATTTATTGTTTGTTAACTTGTTCCAGTCCCGAATATAGCTGAAATACTGCTCGCTGGACGTAAAGCAAACATCCAATCAATCAATCAATCCGTACGATAATAATTTTACGGACTCATTTAAAAAATTTATATCTATGTTTAAGGGTTATTTTATGTTTGTTTGTTTTAATGTTGTTTAACGCCACTTTCAGCAAAATCGCCCTATCAAAATGAAAAAATGCTGCATTTCAAAACGCTGAATATTTTGAGGAAAAAATTGTTGAATACAAAATATAATTGTTTTCGGATCTACAATAGGAGCATAAACTCCACCATACGCGGTAAGCAGTTTTTATTTGTCAAGCAAAAACCTCCACTAAAACACACCGAATTTTATTACCTGTTTTTATTTATTCTTATTTTGTAGTTTTTACCATTGAATTTAACAGTGGCAATAAAGTATATCAACTCTGATATTTGTTTGTTGTTGTAAAGTGCGACGGTTTATATTTGCTGCACTGCCAGTATAACGTCCTTCACGCTTTAGAAGCCAACTTCTATTTACCTGTTCAATAACATTATCATCTCGCATGCGTATAACGGCAATTTATTTTGACATGCTTTCATAACTATAGGTTAAAACTAAAGTATTTGTTGTTAGTTTCGACTTGCATACCTTCAGTCGACATTATAATCACGAAAATGTTGTTTTCACAACGTATTTGTACATGTGCGAGTAACATTTTTGACCTACAGTATTGGGAGTCCTTAATCTGTTATCTGTTGAACGGATAAACATATCGATGTAATTCAAACGGATTCTGAAAGATAATAAAATGTCTACGCAACGAATATAAAATTATTTTAATTATCTTGATTTTACTTAATTACAACTTGACCGGAACGTTTTTTTTTCTCTACTAATATTAAACACGATTTTTCAACTTTGGTGCTAATTTTTGTTTAACCTATAGAACCTGTTCAAAAGGGATTCTCATAATCGTCTAGTAAATTTTATAGCAAATTTGTTAATATATAACCTAGTATTATTCAAAAAAGGGAAAGTTGTCAAAAGTTTATTGTTTGTTTGTTTGAATATTGTTTAGAGCCACTTTCAGCCATTTTTCAGCTATATCATGGCGTCCAGTTTTTATTGGAGGAGGAAGCCAGAGGACCCGGAGAAAACCCTCAACCTTCGGTAGGAAAACTGGCAATCCTTGTCAGTTAAGATTGAAGTCGACTACACCCAGCGAAGTGGTTTGTTGGAATATGACATACAGTAAAATTTCAATTTTGGACTAAAATTGTAAAACGTGCAAAACTCCGGTGTCGTATTGGTTTTTGCTGCCGTGAAAATCTAGCTACTTTTCATTGTTTGGAATACTTATTTGGTAAAACAACGATGTGTTCCAAAACATGGTTATAAAAATCAGCTACCCAATAAAAAAATTAAACATATAAACTTGATTATATTGTAAGTTTTCTACGCTAAACACTTGTTTGGTGTCACTGACTTAAAAAAAAAATTTCTCGTGCGAAATGACAAGTAGGCCTGCAGTTCTCCTTGTGTGTTTTAGAAATGTAAACGGTTTGGTTTTAGTAATATTTTTATTTATATCAGAATCTTTATTTTTCAACATTATCGGGTGCAAGTTTTTACGCATTAATTTTTGACGGTATTTAAAAATCCAGTTGACCTATTTTGTTTCAATGTTTAGTCTTGTAAAATGCGTAGTATCATATAAACACGTCAAGGGCGTACAAATGATAAGATGCCAAGATCGTTTCCTCCAGGCTAAAATATAAATTTGTATTCTGTAAACCTAATTAGCATATTTATTTTAATATTGAATTTACTGCGTTCTCCTGTCTTGGTAAATTTTGAGGGTATAGATGGGTTGTCATTGTTTTTTTTTTGCTCTAAACATCGCAGCGACTATGTATGGTACGGTTTAAGCATTGCTTTAGTTTTTTTTTTAATTCCGAAGACCTATTGAAACATATTCAATACATTTTCAAACTAAGACTAGAGCTAGTAACATATCACACATAATTATACCTTAAATGTATTATTCACGTTTATGTCAAGTATGTGTCGATAGTGTAATAAAATGATGCTTCTGGTTTTCATAAAATGTACGTGTACCAACTTTTCCATATAAGTTACGTTCGTCCATATAAGTAACGCCACTTTCAGCAATTTTTCAGCTATATCATGGCGTCCAGTTTTTATTGGGGGAGGAAGCCGGAGTACCCGGAGAAAACCCCCGACCTTCGATAGGAAAACTGGCAATCCTTGTCAATTAAGATTCGAGTCGAGTACACACTGCCTGCAGTGAGAATCGAACCCGCAATCTCAGTGTTGACAGACCAGGTGATCAATAGTAGACGAACTACTTTAACCACTCGGCCACCGATGCCCCTTATAACATTTGTAACATCCATTGTTGACTCTGTTACTTTTCTGCAGAATCGGATGCATGGTGGGGATGTCCCATCCCGTATAAATGTCATAATCATTGTCAGGATAATGGATGTAGAGCTGGATACTGTTCTGGAACCTTAAGACTTACATGCACCTGTGCCAACCCTTGTAGTGGGAAACGAAAGCGATCAACAATAGACGCCATGGAAACTATGATGGTAAGGGTACATAAAAGGAACTGTCAACCAAAAATAGAAAAAATCCTGATATTTAGTAAGAAAAAAGCGTATTTATTAAACTTGTCATTTTCACCATTGTACAGAACATTTACGCAAATGCAGTTGTCGGGTTTATTATTTTGTACCATATTTTGTAAAATGAAGAAAATACCAGCTCAATAAACTTATAGTCACATTAATAAGTTCATATACTTAATCAGAAAGTTATTAAGTCGTAATTTAAATTTCTTTCTTTTTCTTTTCGTTGTAGGATGATTCACTTACGTCTAACATCGAAGACGCACAGTAAATTATGAGCTATATCATAAATTATTCAACATTTTACCTTGCTTTTCATGCAAAATATGATTACCCTATTACATTAAAGCAATTATAAAGGAATATTTTTTGTTTTGATATTTCAGTATGTTACATGGTTTTTGTTTAAGTTAGAAAAAGACCAAAGAAATTTAAATAATGATATGTACGAAATTCTTTCAAAAAGGACAAAAAGACCTCGCGTCGAGAACGAACATATCACATCAAGCAGACCAAACGAATCACTTCAGATGGCTTTATGATTATATACACTATGCGAAAATGGACGCATATTGATTCTGTGAAATGTTAATTCAATTTGCTTCAAAGGAATGTATCACAGAATTGTTTCATAATGTCAACACCAAATTTAACACAAAAATGTAATAAAAGGTATGTTGTCCTTAAAGAAAGGCTCATTAACTAATGTTGCTTTGCTTCCGGTGACACAAAAGAACTTAGTTTGACCCGCCGCGATTAGTTATCGCTGTCATGTATCTAATCGGCATGGAATCGATAATTTTTGTATTTATCTTTGTGGAAATTTTCCCCACTCATCTTGTAAAGGATTATTTTGTTTAAGTACATGCAGCGTTTTAGGTTGAGGTTGGCACCTTCGCAGACGTTTGTCAAGTTCTTTCCATACATGCTCCATTGGAATCAAATGTTAATTTGAGAGCCAAATTAACACATGGACATTGCTATTGGCTACTGATAAGAAAATCCAAAGTTACACGTGATTCAGTGCCCGAGCATTATTATGCTGAAATAGCCCCCTCTGTCGGTTGATAGCAGACATCAAGTCTGTTGTCAGAAAATTGTGTCTATACAGCCGTCAGACTTTCATTGATGACAACCAAATTTGTGTTGCAGTTCATAAATTATGAATTATATTATATAAATTGAAAATAAATCAACGTATCTGTCAATTTCTGCACGCAGGCTGGTCTGAGCCGCTCATGTTTATGCCGGTATACAGAAATTCTTTCATTACGTCTTTTTAACAGAACCCTAACTATATTCGATGCCAATGTTATAGAGTCCAGACTATAGCGAACAAAATGCTACGTTAAAACTGGACCAAAATATGGTCTTCGTGTTTCTTGTTAATTTTTTCAGCGGATAATTTTTCAAGCGTTGCCTGTTATGAATTGTCATAAAAACAGATGTACACTTTATAACTATGATAAATTAGGACGAAAACTGTGGGTAATTAATTGCTTGAACTGCTTCAGAACTTTACTGGAATTTCAATGCTGCAGACCATAGACTTATTAGCCTATGTGTAGCGTAGTTACGAAATTGTTGGTATTATGATTTCATTTTGCTACATATTCATGTATATAAAATCTCCATAGAATGTGGTTATCATTTGGTGTTAAAAAAGCCATTTCTACAGAGTTGGTTTTAACGTTTCGTCTTATAAAATGCGTAATATCACATTGACTCGTAAAGGAAGTACAAATTGTCAAGATAGTTTTTCAACTTTACAAATATTAGTGTTTTATAACACTAAAATTGTCATAATATTAAACAGTGTATTTATTTATACAATAAGTGGTCGCCGTTTGGAAACTGTATAGTTTGCTGTTTTAAATACATACGAGTCTAGTTTTTTTCTCAAAACAGTGGGTATTTCAAAACAAAACTAATGCATCTAAACTCTGATGTTGCCCAAAAACGTAATACAGAGCATAGTTATATGTTGTCTTTCAGTCTATTCATTGTATTCTGATATTTTTTCCAGATTGTATAATAAATATTGTGCGAGATGGTTAATTCGCATCCATGCATGAAGGTAATAACAAAATGCCAAACACCAGGAAAACGGTCAAAAAACAAAATTCACAAATCGAAGTTCAACCAAAAACCGCAAACGTGAGAACCAACAACCAATAAGTAAGCATCTGCATCATTTGTCCTGACTTGTTACATGCATTTCAAAGGGAATGGTGGGTAAAACCAGGCTTTTTGGCATGCCAAACCTCCCGCTTTCATTAATGTAGTTTGTGAGTTGGTGTGTTGACGAAAATGGTTGGGTATCATAAACCAATAATGGATGTATTCAATGCATAACGTATAATTTTAACGTTTGTGGTTTTTTTTAATAAAACAAATGTTGATTTCTTCATTTCAAGACTATATATATCACATTATCTTAGTAGACATACGTAGTACACTATACCGCTGCTTAATTATAGGTAATACATGTACGTTATGAAATGATGACAAAGGATTTCCATATAATGGTCAACCTTTACATACATCACAGTTATATAGACTCGAAATATATAAGATGCTAAATTTTTCAGTAACAAAAATTTCCTATAATACTATATATATATACTTGATCAAATAAAAGAGAGGCTTACTATTGCATTTTGTATATTTGAGGTATCTGACCACAATTGACCACGTGATCATATTTGGTTTCCCGGATGTCCATTTTTTTTTCAATAGAGTAGACCGCTAATGTTCGGCAAACATCGGAAATACTATTTGAGTAATAACTTTTTTGCTCAAAACTGTTAACATTGACACGAATTAAAACTATATATTTAATTTGAATCATTAATTAGCAATACCTTGATTTAATAAGCTGTATTTCTCGGGGGCCGCGGTGGCCGAGTGGTTAAGGTAGTTCGTCTACTATTGATCACGTGGTCTGTCAACACTGAGATTGCGGGTTCGATTCTCACTGCAGGCAGGGTGTACTCGACCCCAATCTTAATTGACAAGGATTGCCAGTTTTCCTACCGCAGGTCGGGGGTTCCCTCCGGGTACTCCGGCTTCCTCCCCCAATAAAAACTGGACGCCATGATATAGCTGAAAAATTGCTGAAAGTGGCGTTAAAACACCATTCAAACAAAAAAATGTATTTCTCGGTCGGAAAATAATATTAATCATGTCAATCGGTGACTTCAATTATGGGTCGGATACCTTAAGGTTTTCCACTTTCAGACTTGAGAGCATTATTGTTATTTATCCGTTTAGTATTCTTTTTTTTCCGCCAAGTTTTCTCTTCCCATTATAATTTTTTTTTTACACATCGTAAAGACATTGTGTACAATGGATGTATTAGCATTATGCTTTCGAAGTTTACCCTTAATTGTCATTTTTAATTGACCTTTTGTAAGAGTTATATTCTATGGATCAATGCAATTTATTGTAAACACCGATATCTCAGTAACTATCACAGATATTTAGGTAGGACGTTCACTATTGGTTATCATTGTTTATTTATAACTCATTCAGGCATGGGTGTTTTCGTTTCTTAAAGTAGTACCTATATCTCAATAACAATAACATATATTGACATAGTATCTTCATTGTTGATCATGTTTGACCTTTATCATTGTCCAGTTCACAATATAAGAGGTCAAGGTAAGCTCCATTTTTAAAATTCTTGTATTTTAGATGTATTTAAAATGGTTCATTTTAATAAATAATATAATTTAAAGTCATAAGATTTAAATTCTTTTATTATTTAGCAAATATGAAATTAAGCTTGTTTTGTTCCCTACATTTCTTTTGAGACAGCTTTGATAACTACTAGTATAAGATAAAAGTTTCTGACTTTCTAATTCTGTGTATGTTTCAAATAATCTTTACTTTAACAAATCACTTGGTCTTGCCCTTATTCGTCACGTGATTTATACTTCCTTTCCAAAATTGTGTTCGAAAACTGGTAGGAGACATGAAGTCTTATCCAAGCAAATTTAGAGCCATTTCCTCTTTACAGTTCCATCGACACCAAAAATAGGTAAAATTGATGTAGTTTTTAATGTTGGTGTATAATTTATCGCCATGTTTAAATTAAACACCATTATTCTCTTTCATTTCATCTTTTTAAACTCCGATTTAACCCCTCGTGCAGGTGTGTATTACTTATAATGTAATGTAATGACTAATATTGTACATATTTTATTTTCGCATAGTAACTTTATTTACATTTAAGGTCTTCAGGTCGGGTAAGTTTCGTTTACAATTATATATATATATATTCGTTTAAAAAGTTGTACAACAACATCAAGATACATAATTAAAGCGAGAACAAAATTGCACACTTTAAAAATTGCACAAATATTTCGCCTGACCAACAGGCTTCTTCAGTGTTTTTACAACAAATGCTTTAATAGTGTTACAGCTAGGTGCTAAGTGTATAGGATTGTATTGTGTAAATGTATTTCTATCTAGTCACTATCGCACATTTTACTTTCGTTTTCAATGCTATTTTTATCGCGCCATCGTGGGCCGGTGCTAAGTGACAATCTACGTGCGGTTGCTGAGCTGATGAACATTATATGTTATTGTTTCTATTTCAGGTATCGCGTTCGTGATACTTTATATTGTTTGTAAATATTGTTGTTATACTTTACGGGAAATTGTTAGGATGAAGTTCGTCTCTCATTGTTTGACCAAAGGGGGGTCCCCCATCCCTTCCCAGCTTTAGTTCTCCTAATATCCCGCTTGTCCCACAGTCTTACCTTTTGATTGCATTATTGTAGGATTGATATATTGTAACTGGGTCCATTTTATGTAAAGGATAGGTTCTGTTAAGCCCAAATCTCCCTTTTTCCCTCGTCATTTATTTCCATTTTATGTATACCGCCATGACCCGATGTTTACGTCAACAGCGCATGTGTTCCGGATATTGATTATTGTGACCTCTGAACTTGTGGGCGGAACCAATCAAGTATTCTAATTTGACCCACATTTTCCATAGAAACAGTGGGCCGTGGGCAAATACTATAAAAGCTCGTACCATCGTCTGCTCAAGAAGATTGTGGCTCACCGCAGGGATTAGTATATT
Organism: Limnoperna fortunei; assembly: GCA_944474755.1. Lineage (NCBI taxonomy): Eukaryota > Metazoa > Mollusca > Bivalvia > Mytilida > Modiolidae > Limnoperna > Limnoperna fortunei. The sequence continues at coordinate 61,284,298 of OX104118.1, forward strand.
TTTGGACCCTGATTAGCAAACCAGAGCGTTACACCCGCAATCGTTTCTAAAACCGCTACCAGGTTTACCTGAGTACGTTCCCCTGTTATTGTTTACCTATTGTTGACCTGACCTGATATTTTTACTACGTTTTACTATAACATTAGCATATTTCCCACGCCCGCATTTGTCCGTTGGGAGGGTCCCTGTTACGTTTTTACGCTCTGGGGGAATTTATTATGATTGTTATTATACTGAAAATAAATAATATGTTATATTTGAGATATTAGTCTCTGTTATCTATGGTACAAATACTTTCGTGAGAGTCCAACAAGATTATAGACTATAGTATAGTTATAAACCAGTAGCCCTTAGCATACCGCTCGTACCACACATGCTACCAGTGTGTTTTACCAGTTAATATTTAACTAACCCGTTACCAGGGTATAGAGTTTCACCACATACACTCACACCCGGGGTAACATTTGGTGGCAGCGGTGGGATTAAAAAAAACCCTAGCTTTCAAGAGACTGATGTATAAATTTTAATTGACTGAGTTAGAAAAAAAAAATAGGCTAAATTTTCTGTATTATATTTTGAAAAAAAAAAATATATATATATCATGAGCAGCCAAAATAGGGGTGAATCAGAAAATTCCAGTAGGGTGTCCTCACCTTCACATGAAAGTGATATATCACAAGAAATTATGTCCCCTTCAGCAGTACACAGACAAGGTGATGGAACATATAATGTAACAGAATACAAAAACCTTAAATTGAGGGTTGATATGTTGACACGACAAGTAGACATTAATTCGAGAGACATACAGGGATTGAGATCAGATATTTATACCCTTAACCAGAAACTGAATGAAAAGATAGAAAATTACCAGAGTGAAACCATTGATAGTTTTACCAGAATTGAAGGGCTACTATTAAATTTTTGTAACAGGCCACAATCTGAGTGTACAAGAGAAACTAGACCAATGTCTACCCCTCATCAGTCATTAAATCATACCTTTCACCCCACACCTACCTACCTACCTGTAGATACCAATACCAGCAATGAGGCTTCAACGACATTACTGAAGTCTGTAAATGAAGGCAGAAGTGTAACAAACTTAACAAACAACACTTTTGTACCAATAAAAGTACCAATAGACCAAATAAGGACACACTCAAGTCTAAACCATCAAAACCAGATCCATGAAAATGTAGGTTATACCAAACCAAACTCCTATGATGGCAGTGCTGACTGGTCAGACTATATTGTGCATTTTGAAACAGTTTCAAAACTTAACCAGTGGTCAGAAAATATTAAGAAACTTAAACTTATTTCCTGTATGCAAGGTCCTGCTCTAGCTGTTGTGGCAGATATCAATAATGAGAACCTGCTTTCATATGACCAATTAAAAACTGTTCTTACCAAAAGATTTGCACCAGAAAACCAAACAGAAATGTACAGATCTCAACTTGATGCTCGTATTCGACGAAAAAGTGAATCTTTGCCAGAACTAGCACAAGATATCAAGCGCCTTGTAAGACTGGCTTACCCTTCTGCTCCACAGGATGTCAGGGATAATATAGGTTACAAAGCCTTCAGGGATGCTCTAAATGATCATGACCTTGAATGGGCAATATGCCAAGCTAACATGGATACCATGGATGAGGCGTTGAATCTTGCATTGAGATATGAAGCCTTTCACTCAAACAGGAAAAGACCATCACTTAGATATCAAGCCCAAGACAAGGGCACCAATAAAGAACCAAACCAAGATAAAAGAAAACCTGTAAGGTGTTTTTATTGCGGAAAATTGGGCCACACCGCAAAAGTGTGCAGAAAGAGATTAACTGACCAAAAAAGTACCTTAAATGAGATTAAGGTTAAAACAACTGACTTTGATTTTAGGGACAGGGGAGACAATCAAAATAACCAGGGAAACTTTTAAATGCTGAAAGTGTGGGTCATCTTTCAGCTACAGTTGAGAATATTAATCAAAGACCCATTTTATTTCAAATGAAAGGCAACAGTCATGAAGGCCTATTCATTACAGTTGATATGCATAATCAAGATATACATTGTCTGATTGATACTGGTTCCACTATGAGTGTTGTACATAGTTCTATTTTTTACAAGTTTCCTAATTATATCAAAAGACATCTGGTACCCTATAATTGCAGTCTGCGTATGGCCAATGGGAGCCCAGTCAAACCACTAGGTAGCCTCACAGTCCCTTTGAAATTCAGTGACCAAGTTATATACCAAGATATGATAGTAGCAGACATAGAAATACCAGCAGTACTTGGATATGACTTTATGTCAAAGAATAATTGTACAATTAATATAAAGACACAAACCATTGTAGTCAACAACCAAACAGTAATCTGCAAATTGGAGAGCCAATTACCAAATTTGTTTAGAATAACAGTAGAAAAAGATGTTGTAATACCTGCTAGGTCAGAAATGATAATCCATGGTAAACCAGTACAGAATCCAACAAATGATACCCTGATGGTTATAGATTCAACCACAGAGTCTCTCCATTCTAAAGGGGTACTGATTGCAAAGTCAATTTGCACAGCTGGACAACATGGAATACCACTTCGAGTTATAAATATAAGTGACCAACCCCAAACCATTTTCAAAAATACATTTGCTGCGACAGCTGAGTCAATAAGTGAGCAGAATATACTGAATACTAATGATGAAAACCCCATGCATAAATCTAGTACCTCCTTATTTGAGGATTTATTGCACAGATGCAAAGATAACCTGACTACAGAACAATACCAAATTGTACAAGACCTGCTTAATAAGAACAAACCTGTATTTTCTATGTCAAAGTATGACATAGGTTTGACCAATGTTGTCAGACACAAAATTAATACCAATGACGCACAACCCATTAAACAACCACTAAGACGTCTTCCTGTGTCTCAAAGAAAAGAAGTTGAAAATGAGTTACAGAAAATGCTGGACCATGGCATAATTAAACCAAGCCAGTCACCCTGGAGTAGTCCTCTGGTTGTGGTACGTAAAGCAGACTCTTCATTACGACTATGTGTAGACTTCAGGAAAATCAATGCTGTAACTGTCAAAGACTCTTATCCATTACCCAGAATTGATGATTCTCTGGATGCTCTAAGAGGAAATACTTGGTTTAGTACCATTGACCTGACCAGTGGCTATTATCAATGTGCCATGGACTTGAATGATGGACCTAAGACTGCTTTTGCCACTGCTAAAGGATTATTTGAATTTAACCGTATGCCATTTGGACTCTCAAATGCTGGTGCTACATTTGAAAGATTAATGGAAAGTGTTTTAGCTGGCCTCCAGTGGGAGATTTGCCTTGTTTACCTAGATGATATTATTGTATTTTCTCAAACCTTTGATGAACATGTTGATAGACTTCAAAGTGTTTTTAACAGGCTTAATAGGGCAGGTCTAAAAATAGCACCAAAGAAATGTCATTTCTTTCAAAAAGAGGTAAAATTTTTAGGACATGTTGTGAGTAGCTCTGGAATTTTACCAGACCCTTCGAAAGTGGAGGCAATAGCAAATTGGCCTGTCCCTTATAATGTTAAACATGTAAGAGCATTTTTGGGTACCTGTTCATACTATAGGAAATTTATAAAAGATTTTTCTAAAATTGCCAAACCTTTACACCAGTTAACAGAAAAGAATGTTCTTTTTAAATGGACAAATGAATGTGAAGATGCTTTTAGTACTTTAAAGCAAGCTCTGACCATGAGCCCAGTATTGATTTATCCATCAATGGATAAAGAATTTATTTTAGACACCGATGCCAGTGGCACGGGTATAGGAGCAGTTTTGTCCCAAATAGGAGATGATGGTAGGGAACATGTAATAGCTTATTATAGCCAAACCCTTAGTAAAACTGAACGTCAATACTGTGTTACCAGACGAGAGCTCTTAGCTATAATTAGAGCTGTAAAACACTTTCACCATTATTTATATGGTGTACATTTTGTAATTAGAACTGACCATGGTGCTTTAACATGGCTGACCAATTTTAAAAACCCAGAGGGACAGTTAGCCAGGTGGCTAGAAATCCTAGGGACCTATAATTATGTTATAAAATATAGGGCGGGTTTAAAACACAACAATGCTGATGGACTATCCCGTCGACCTTGTAACAATTGTAAGCACTGTGACCCAAAAGATGGTGCAAACCACAGCCAAGACCATACCTGTCCTAAAACCAGGGCAATTTCATGTAAATATAACAAACCAGATGATGTTGAACCAACCGAAATTTCTACCAACTGGGTAAATAGTAAACCCAAATCAGCTTTAAAAGAAGCTCAGGAAAATGATCCTGTTTTAAAAATTGTAATTTCATGGCTGAAAAATAATAGAAGGCCTAAATGGCAAGAAATATCACATTTAAGTAAGACACACAAAGCTTATTGGGCCCAGTGGCAGCGTCTTGTAGTAGAAGATGGAATTTTATATAGGAAATGGTTGAATACTTCTACAAATGAAACTGTTTTGCAATATGTATTACCCATTTGCTTTCGTAAAGAAGTTTTAAAAATGCTCCATAGTGACCCTTTAGCAGGTCATATGGGAATAGCTAGAACCACAGCAAGATTGAGACACTTATTTTATTGGGTTGGTTATCATGATTTTATAGAAAGGTATTGTAAACAATGTTTAGAATGTCAAAAACGAAAAGGACCATCTCGATCTACCAGAGGGGCCATGAAAACCTATGTAGTGGGTGAGACAATGGACAGGGTAGCATTGGACATCTTAGGTCCAGTTCCTCAAACCTATAATGGAAATAAATACTTATTAGTTGTGACAGATTATTTTACCCGTTTTGCAGAGGCTTATGCTTTAACAGATATTACTGCTCAAACCATTGCAGAAAAACTAGTTTGTGAATTTATATGTCGCTATGGTGTACCTACCCAGATACATACGGACCAAGGAGTTCAGTTTACTTCACAAATATTTATGGAATTGTGCAAAATCCTGCACATTGACAAAACCAGAAACAGTCCTTTCCACCCTCAAAGTTCAGGTTTGGTGGAAAAATTGAACAATACTATAGAAGATATGTTGAGTAAATTTGTGGCCAAAAACCAGCGAGACTGGGACCAGTATTTACCTTTTGTTATGGCTGCGTATAGATCTTCGCCCCAAGAAACACTGGGGGAATCACCAAATTTTATGATGTTTGGCCGTGAGGTTCAAATGCCCATTGATCTTATCTATGGTAAAACAGTTCATGAGTCTCAGACTGTACCTGAATATGTAAATAAATTAACAAACCGTATGAACCGAGTCCATGACATAGTAAGAGACAGGCTGATAAAAGCCAGTGAAAAACAAAAGAAGCGTTATGACCTTACCTGTCATACCAGACAATACAAACCTGGGGAGGGGGTTTTACTGAATGACAGCAAGAGATATAAGGGTAGGAGTCCAAAATTACAGTTTAGATGGGAAGGTCCCTATACCATTGTCTGTGCATTGTCTGATGTATTATACAGAATACAGAAAGGCCCCAAGACCCAATCAAAAGTAGTACATATAAATAGATTAAAACCATATGTAGGGAATCTAAAGAGGTGGTACCAACCTCTAGGTGAACCAGCCAGTCATACTAGGGGGAAAGCAAACCAGAATAAACAGACGGACCAGACAGATTAATTGTTAATTTATATGTTTATATGTATATATATATATATATATATATTACATACCATTGTGTGATTATTAATGAATATTGATACATGTATGAGTATATTGACTGTGTTACCAGCAGTCATTTGACTTATTGATATTTGTGCATACCTACCAAGTATGTGAACATTTATACAAAATGTTCATCAAAAGTTTCAGAATGTTAGCACTATGACCAAGTGTTTTGTTATCGTTTTTACCATATATATATCTTGCAAATTTGTGTGAACTTACCTTTAATACCATGCCAGGGACCAATGAAAACTTGATGATGTCATGATCCATAAACCAAGTTAATACCGTTAAATGGTACAACCCTACTTGGAATTACCTACCTTCAACTCGCACCCAACATTTAACTAGTATAATAGTATATACCTACCTTTTATATGTGTACTTTGTACATTTGACTTATGAGTCCCTTATTTATATTTCACAGAATGTATCAACCAACATGGGTGGATCAGTGCCAGGAGTGTGGGAAGAGGTTTCCAAATAAAGCTAAACTTCATAAACACCAGCGGCATATGCATGGGAATCGTATGTACTGCAGATATGAGGGATGTGGTTGGTCTTGCTCCACTTATGATAGCTATAGGCTCAGAAACCATGAACTGAAAAAGCATTGCAGGTTGACATTCACACCGGCAGAGACCCCAAGAGTCACCAATTCTATGCTATCTACTATTACAAAACCATTGCTGCCACTCGATGACAATACCAAGCAACAACTTGAGGAATGGGACAAAAATATGCCAGATTTTGCGGAAATGTTCAGAAGGTCGCCAACCACTCCATCTCCGATGAGGCGATTATTAGAGGAGGGAAATAAGGAGAATGAATTACCAGATGAACTCGTTCTTATACCATCAGATGACCTCTTTTCTAAATATCTTACACCAGCAATGTCACCAGTCAAGACCACAGGACCTACATGTATTGAACAGTATTCTCCAACAGACCTTCCCTTCCTTACAGAGCACAGAAAAGAAATTCAGAAACAACCAACAGCCCTCGACCTGCATATATCCTCACCATCCAGTATAACAGACCCATTTACAGCAGAACCACAGCCTATAGACCTGTCCACCACAAAACCATTAGTCAACCAAGTTCCAGAATTAGCTCACACTTTATCTCGACCAGAACCCCAAATCTTACCAGACATACCATTAGACTTATCGATTAAGAAGCCCTCCAGTGACCAAGAATTAGTGACCACAGAATGTATTCCCAGTAGTGAACCAACCGAGAAGTGGAAATTGTACTCTATTGATACCAAGCCCCAGACCAAGTATTATGAAGACATGTGCATGGACCCTCGTTTATTTTTTGCAGGTGCACCCTCATCTTATATGACACATCCCCTGGCCAAGACCCTACAAGAGAAAATAAATCTTTGCAGACGAAACCAGCAGTCTCGTTACCAGAGGCGACTGGTACCTGTTGGTGTTAAAATGATTGTTAAAGAAGAAAGATGTTACCTGCCTGATGGGACAATCATGGAATTAAGAGACATCTGGACAAGCGTCGAAGGCTCCCCGGAAGATTGATTATGTAGTTTTTTTAGGTATAGGTAATAGGTAGGCTCTGTCCTTAGGTAGGTGTCCCCTTTTTAGTTCGAGGACGAACTTTCCCTGGGTGGGGGGTAGTGTTACAGCTAGGTGCTAAGTGTATAGGATTGTATTGTGTAAATGTATTTCTATCTAGTCACTATCGCACATTTTACTTTCGTTTTCAATGCTATTTTTATCGCGCCATCGTGGGCCGGTGCTAAGTGACAATCTACGTGCGGTTGCTGAGCTGATGAACATTATATGTTATTGTTTCTATTTCAGGTATCGCGTTCGTGATACTTTATATTGTTTGTAAATATTGTTGTTATACTTTACGGGAAATTGTTAGGATGAAGTTCGTCTCTCATTGTTTGACCAAAGGGGGGTCCCCCATCCCTTCCCAGCTTTAGTTCTCCTAATATCCCGCTTGTCCCACAGTCTTACCTTTTGATTGCATTATTGTAGGATTGATATATTGTAACTGGGTCCATTTTATGTAAAGGATAGGTTCTGTTAAGCCCAAATCTCCCTTTTTCCCTCGTCATTTATTTCCATTTTATGTATACCGCCATGACCCGATGTTTACGTCAACAGCGCATGTGTTCCGGATATTGATTATTGTGACCTCTGAACTTGTGGGCGGAACCAATCAAGTATTCTAATTTGACCCACATTTTCCATAGAAACAGTGGGCCGTGGGCAAATACTATAAAAGCTCGTACCATCGTCTGCTCAAGAAGATTGTGGCTCACCGCAGGGATTAGTATATTTTTGGACCCTGATTAGCAAACCAGAGCGTTACACCCGCAATCGTTTCTAAAACCGCTACCAGGTTTACCTGAGTACGTTCCCCTGTTATTGTTTACCTATTGTTGACCTGACCTGATATTTTTACTACGTTTTACTATAACATTAGCATATTTCCCACGCCCGCATTTGTCCGTTGGGAGGGTCCCTGTTACGTTTTTACGCTCTGGGGGAATTTATTATGATTGTTATTATACTGAAAATAAATAATATGTTATATTTGAGATATTAGTCTCTGTTATCTATGGTACAAATACTTTCGTGAGAGTCCAACAAGATTATAGACTATAGTATAGTTATAAACCAGTAGCCCTTAGCATACCGCTCGTACCACACATGCTACCAGTGTGTTTTACCAGTTAATATTTAACTAACCCGTTACCAGGGTATAGAGTTTCACCACATACACTCACACCCGGGGTAACAATATATTTCCCATTTGTTACACTAGTTGTCGCCCCTTTGTATTTTCACTTCGGTTTTCAATCTAATCCATTTATATTGGACAGAATGAATATTTCTTATTTGGCAATATTTTTTTTGCATTTGTATTTAGAATTAAAGCATACCGGATATGTATGCACCATTTAAATTGAACTAAATACATTGAATTGCATCTATTCGTGTATCTGGTTATGAAATAAATTATGCCTATAATGTATTCATATTGCAATTAAACTTTACTTCACTGGCCACAGTACACATAATTTTTCCGTGAATTGTGCATTTCTTTTTTAATTGCTGTTCTGTAACTGTATATGTGGGGCTATCATAAATGCATTTTAATGTTGTTGCATGTACCTGTAGCCAGAGGGTATTTTTTGTTATGTTCAGTTTACCCACATGTTTCAGTTTTTGCAACAATGGATTTATTTAGTTCTAATATGCTTTATTTTAGTTACAGATCATGTCATACATAAGGAGAATTAGAAGGAAAAGGAAAGTCCCGAGTAGTTTGGCAGATTCTATTTCCAGTTCAACTAGTAATCATACATAGTCTGGCTAATAATTCCCGGGATGTCAATACATTAGCTTCCAGTACACAAACAGGCTTTCTTCAGTCCTCGCCTGCACCATTACATATGGATAATGTGAATGTTACACTTACCTCATTGGGAGCAGGTTTTGGGGCCATAGCCCCAACTATTTACACTTCTCCAGGTATTAGTAATTCTGTTAATGCAGTTTCATTTACCCCTGTCGGAGTTTTAAGTGTAAAAATTGAAGTGTCGCCCACTGTGCCACAAAATTTAAAAGAAAAAAATTATAAAGGGTGATTACATAGAGCTATTTGCATTACTAAATAATAGTCATTCTCATGTAGTGCAAAAATTTGGTCTATCAAATAAAGGTGAAATAGTTATACAAAGCAACCAAAACAACTCAAAGCTCCTGACTATAGATCAGTGGACAACTGCTTTTATTATATTCACCAGTATATTTTGTTCTGTTCACTCACTTAGATTTCAAGAGCTATTGAAATATATGCATGTCGTCCGTCAGGGAGCTTCTCGTAGTACTTTAGTTTAGATAACTTATGACGAACAATTTCGTTTGAGAAAATCCATAAACCCTTCCAGCTCTTGGACTGATGTTGACATGGAGCTTTGGCTTCTGTACATGAATAAAAATTCCAGCACATATTTCTTCAATTCGCAACATGCTACTAAATTTCAGAAGTCGTTAAATTCCAATTTAAAGTGCTAACCATTCAATTATTCTGACAAGTGCACTCTTCAAACTTGTATGTATAGTCACACCTGTCTACGATATAATGAAAATCATCCAGTTGCATCATGCAGAAAGAGTCCATATATATCTAGTCATGGTAAAGTTAAATTTAATGGTCAATATAACTCAGTTAGGTGTCCTGTAAGAATTCCGAAGACTAATCCACCTGTTTTAAATTCATTTAGAGTTCCTCAGCAGTTCTCCAGACCGAGTGTTACTTCCTCGCCTATGGGACTTGGGGTATACCCAATTAAAGTTTAACAGTTATCAACTCTGCTGCAATCTTATCAAAAGAAGGATGTAGCATGTGAATTAATTTCTGGTTTCAAAAATGAATTTAGATTACATTATACAGGTCCGAGATATCGCTCATTAGCACCAAATTTTATTTCGGCCGAGTTGCACAAAAAAGAGACCATGGCCAAGTTATTAAAGGAAGTTGAAATAGGTAGAATGTTAGGTCCCTTTAAAAACATGCCAATTTCAACCTTGAGGATCTCCCCCATAGGTCTTGTTCCTGAAACTGATAACTCATGGCGTCTTAATACCAATTTGTCTTATCCGCCCGGTAACAGTATTTATTCTTATATCAATGAAAAACTATGTAGAGTGCAGTACACATCATTTGATTCTATTTTGGACAAAATATACAGTCTTGGCACCAGGGCCCTCTTAGGAAAAATCAATCGAAATTAGATCTGCCTTTAGATTGCTTATTGTAAATCCAGCTGATGTCAATTTGCTTGTTATAAAATTTCTAGGTTTTTATTTTATTGAAAAGAATTTACCCATGGGTCTTTCCTTATCGTGCAATTTATTCGAAAAGTTTGCGCATTTTCTTCAGTGAGCATTAGAAATGCGTTTTGGTTTACACACTGTTGACCACTATCTGGATGATTTTATCGGAATTTTCAGAAGATTGTTCCACCTTGATGTCTAATTTCACTGATTTGTGAGAAGATCTGGGGGTTCCACTAGCTGTTGACAAAACTTTAGGCCCAACAACTATTCTACATTTCTTAGGTTTTATTATCAACACCGAGTTAATGATAGTTATGATCCCCAAAGAAAAATTGTCTAAATTACACGATCATCTCAAACCTATGCTACTTAAAGAGAAAATGTTGATTAAAGATTTGGAATCAGTCACAGGTCTTTTGGCCTTTTGCTCGATAGCCATTCCAGCAATTCGTGCATTTATTAGGAGTTTTTATGACCTGATTGGGAGCGTCCGTCTCAAAAAACCACATTACAGTGTACGCATCAATGGGGAGATTAAAGACAATGTTGTTGGAATTTTTTGGACAAATTTAATGGACATTTTTATTTTCCTGATCGCCTTTGGCATTCTTCTCAAACTTTAGAGCTATTCACAGAAGCTTCTGGTAATCCTGAACTTGGTTGTGGTGCCTTCTTTCAGGGGCACTGGGCTCAACTCTCGTGGCCAAAAAGCGTAAGTTCTTCCACCCTTATTAGGAACATGGCTTATTTATAGATGGTGCCGGTTTTGTTAGCGTTTTACTTGTGGGGTCATTTACTAAAAAATACTAGAGTATTGCTCCACATTGATAACTTGGCCGTGGTCTCGATACTTAGCAAGTGCTCATCTAAAGATAAAAATATCATGAAATTAGTTAGGAAATTTGTTCTTATAGATATGTTACATAAAATTAAATTTAACCCAATTTATATCTGCTCCTCAACGAAATTTCTTACTAGTATTCATTGTCACCTTTTCAGATGGACAGGTTCAAAATGCTAGCCCGATCCAGTGATGACACCTATACCAGAGGAGTTTTTGATGTTTTTAGGCCTATGATTGAACATTTTTTAAACAAGTCATTATCCCCTAGCACAGTTTTGCTGTATCAGAGGGCAATATCAAAATATTTTAGGTTCAGACTTAACAGTGACTTACCTGTTAGTTGGCCCCCAAATGTTATGGTTATTTTGTCATTCATTATGTATTTAATTCAAACAAAATCTTGCTCATTTTTCAATAAATTGTTACCTATCAGGTGTTGCATTCTATTGACCCAACCCAATGATAACTCAAGCAAGATGGGGTCCATTTAACAGACTTGGGTACTGAAGTTCTATTAAACAATTTACAAGGGGGGTTGGAGCAGTTTTTAGCTAATGATTGGATTACAACTTTTCCATCATCTTTTGGGAGATTTGTTGCATAGTGAATTCAAAAATCTTTACAATTTATGTAAATGTAACATTTTTATTTCATTGTATTCATGGTAAAGTATACCATCATACATGTATGTTTACTGATTTCATGTTCAATTTTGTATTTGTTATCCCTTATATAATTGCGAGTCAGAAAATAGCCATGTGATTGATTTTGGCTTAGTTTTGTCCTAGGGCCACAGTCTTGGGTGCAGCTCACCGCATAATGGCGGTTGACAGTGTATTTTATGTGCCACTGTCAAGTTGGCAAAAATCGCTGCACCAGAGGTATGCAAGGATGCACCAGAGGTATGCAAGGAGATATTAGATTTACGTGAACTGTGCCCTATTTAGGCCTCATCAACTGTGTTTCCCACGATTATGTCAAAAATGAAATTTACCTTAATTAGAAGTGATTGCGAGGTTGTCATAATCTGCGGCAACCATTTAGATTGAACATTTTAAGTGATCGTTATACAGTTAATTGATTGTTCCAATGATCGATCGTTCGTCAGTTAAATTATCGATATGCAAAGACTGTTTCAAATAATCAGTTTTCAATCGATCGATTTATTCAGTTTTGTTCTTTTGGCCCTATTATGCCAACCCTATTCCATGTGTTTTTCTTAGCTAGTCCTTAACTGGCGTTATGTGATAATTAATGTTTGATGCATAATATCAAAAATAGCAAAGATAAAAGAAGTTAGTGGTCAAGGTCATGATAGTCTTTAAACGTCCTATTTTATGATCTTTTCATTTTTACAAGAGCCGAAAGTTAATGGCCAGAAAAACACAAACATAACAAAAACCAAAAATTAAAAAACCCTAGAAATTAGCAATCCGAACCTATTGAAAATTATGGGTACACTCAGGTGCATCGGACGATCAAGCAGTGCCATGCCCCTAATAAGGCATCTGATTGTCTTGTAAATAAATAGTCGAATTCAGGAATAGGAAAGACTACATGTACCTTTGACGCGGTGATAGTGTCTGATCGTATTTAAGAGATGGATGGATTACCCATCACATATTAATTAAGTCATGGTGATGGTCATAGAACTTCTGAAAGGATAACAACAACCTTAGTAAAACAAACAATTGTTTTAGTGGATAAGTAGTCAACAGCAGTGACCGGTCTAGAAAATGAGAATACCAACTAGTGCTGATTGTGATTTCAAGCAAGTTACAAAAAGTTCCCTCCCGTCTTCCTACATAGTCGGTCACATGAAATTCTTAGTTTGTGCATTAAAATCGACCTACATGTCAAATTTCGTTCCAATCGGACAAAGTTGCCGTTTGGGGGGGAGTGTGGTAAAACGGCATCCATTACAAAATGGCTTCGGTCGCGTCAAATTTTGTTCGGCGGAAATGCTCAGGATAGTCAACTGTATCAGAGTACCAATTTTCATCTAAAACCATTGTGGACAACTAGACATGACATTCTATGTTTGTGGAAAGTTTCAAGAAGATTCCTCAACTCCTACAATAAAAACACGTCAGACAAACTCTCTGGTAAAGAAGAAGAAAATATATATAAAAAAAAAAATAATAACAGGACATTTGTTCTGTAGAACAAATGCACAGGAAGGTCTTTCCCTCGTTTTTGTTTCTATAGGAATAACTGGCGTTAAACGTAAAACAAGAGGCCCCAGAGGGAGACAATCTATTATTTTACATCGTAATATACCCATAATCCCCCGGGTTACTTTTCTATTGTTTCTAGAACGTTCTAATTATAAAATGGAAAAAATGTAAACAAAGGGTCCGGCCTCCACCCAGGGCCAGCATGTTATATTGTTTTAACATGCTGGCAATGGGTAGGGAGTCGGGCCCTCTTTGGGTTCATAGTTTTATATGCAACTATGATTATATGAAAACGGGGAACCAGTTTTTTGTTTATTTGTTTGTTTGCTTGTTTTTCTGTTTTCACTGTATGTTTTGTATTTTAATGAGTTTTCTTTACTTGTAGGAGAAGAGAAAGACAAAGAAATGGACTAGCTGCAGTCACGTGATATTGTTATATCATATCACGGAGATAGTTTTATTTTTTTCATTTCAGGGAGTTACCATGGTCCTGTATAGACGTACATATGACATGATGCACGATCTTTAATCTCAGTGGACGACCCGGATTATTATCAACGGAGCATGCCGTCGATTATTGAAGACGTTTTCACGTTATTTCAGAGGAATTTCACACTGTAAAATATGGACATGAGGCCCGTAGAAGACGACCGAATACACAAAAAATGACGTCGGAAATTCTTTCAATTTGTTATTGTTTCAGGTAAAAAGCAGTTCGGACAGTTAGAATAACTTGTTGACACAAGATTTACACTGTCATTTACTGACGATGGCTGAAACGGACATCACGGCAGACTAAATTTACATGGGCTGAGGGGGAGGGTGGTCACGTGTTTTATTGTAGGATTTTCATGATTTATTGACTCGTAAACTCGGAAAGATATTTTTAGACTGAAATCAACATTCTAAAGCGAATGGCGAGGTTTTCAAACAGCTGGGATGCATCGTTTTTCCGGAAATGACGATTTTTACATAAAAAAGAGTGTTGGACTTGCACGACTTGTAACTCTTCACTCGTTGCTCACAACGATTTCCTACCTATCGACAATTTGAGGACATCGATCCCAGAGCGAATCGACGTCCATTTTATTGCACCATTTTCTGTGCCTTAGGAGGAGATGTGGTAACAACGTTTTTATGGGTGGTCCCTGCCACGCCCTAATTTTTGACGGGACGTGCTAACAGGGTGAATGGGAGACAGCCCACGAGGTATCCAGCAAATCGACAAATTTTCGGCAAATTTGATCGGAAGAAAAGTAATAACAATATTAAAGATAAACTGTTCTGTTGAACATTTGAGGGTCTTTCCACATTAATTTAAATTTGGTATTAAGTAATCAAATTAAAAATAATTACAACCTGTTGCGACATCTCTAAATTTAATCTGACATACGTATAAACTATCTTACAAGGAAAAGTCATTTCAATATCTTAATAATTAACAATAGGTCAAAAATTAGAACATGACATGTTTTTTTATCGTGAAGGAAGTCAAAGATTATAAGCATTACAAGTTGACAGGTATAAACTATGCGATACATATTTTTTTTTATTATTTTAGTACTATTTACTACAGATTGCCATTCTAAGAGAGACCACAAAAAACCAGACATCGAAAAAAAGTTGGCAGAAGAAAAGAGAAAAAATATAATGATAATAATAATAATTAAAGATCAACTGTTCTGTTGAACATTTGAGGATATTTTCACATTAATTTAAATTTTGTATTACTTGATAAAATAAAAAAAAATAATAAAAAAATTATGTCGACATGTCTAAATTTAATCGCAATTATATATAACATCTTACAAATAGTCATTTTAATATCTTAATCAACAAAAGGCCAAAAAAAGGACATGACATGTTTGTTGATCGTAAGGGAATTGAAACATTACAAGTTGACAGGTTATAACTTTGCAATAAATATTTTTATTATTTTGTATTATTTGCTATAGATTAGCATTCTAAGAGAGATAACTCTTATAGAATTGATGAAACTTGGCACAACATGACTTAATTTACTTTTGATTATTAATGGAACACTTTAGCAAAAAAATCATTTCAATATCTATGATAATAGCAAAGGTCAAAAACTAGTACGTGACCTTGACTTTATGCACATTTGCAAGGTCAACTTTCATTATGGTCTTTTATGAAGACCCCATGACTCTACTATCAATAGTTAACGAGTTATTTATGTTAAACTAATAATTACTTGATTTAATGGGATATAACTCGTATAACATTATTAAGTAAAATCCTTTCCTTCTAAATGTAACAAAGATATTTCTTTACAATGCAAACATTTTCTTTCAGTTTCTATTTATCTCATAAAGTTTAAAAGAACTAACAATAACAAGCAAATTTCAATATATAGAACGTGACCTTGACCACTGACCTTGTGTCCATTTTCAAGGTTAAAGGTCATAAAGGTCTATGGTGAAGGCCCCATGCCTCTACTTTCAATAATAAAGAAGTTATGTCTGAAAAACTTGATAAGGTGAACATTATCACCTTAATAAGTGTTTATTTATCTTTCACAGTTTCAAAGGAGTAGCGATAACAAGCAAATGTCAAAATTTAGAACGTGACCTTGACCTTTGACCTTGAGTCCATTATCAAGGCCAAAGGTCACGAGGGTCTATGGTGAAGACCCCAGGTCTCTATCTCTTTTGGCTCTTGAGATTTTTTTGAATGTCACTTATAACTTTTATATAAAGTGAGACAACTCCTATAAGATGTCATCAGATCCCTTCAATCAATCTGTCACAAAGTTGCGCAAGGATACAAGTCACATGTTGGTAAAGGCTTGGTTATGCTATCTTTATTTGTTTAGAAGGAGAAGCAATAACAATCTTTTTAGTAAAAGGGAGATAACTCTATAAGGGAAAAGGGTGCGGTCAATCAGGGTGGACTGCGAAAGCGCAATGGGTAACGGATATCAGATATAAAATATCAAAACGACATGTCGTGAAGTGAAAAAACCAGACATCGAATACAGTTGACGGAAGAAAAGAGAAAATAATAATAATAATCAGAACAATAACTACAGGTCTTTCCACTGAAAGGTGGAAAAACCTAATAATCAGAACAATAACTATAGGTCTTTCCACAGAAAGGTGGAAAGAACTAATAATAAAAATAATCAGAACAATAACTATAGGTCTTTCCAAAGAAAGGTGGAAAGACCTAATGAAACCGTCATTCATTCGTTCTGAGAACAAATGAGAAGGTCTTTCCCACTTTTCCTTCTTAAGTCAGAAAATATATGTGATGCTGTGGGATTTTGTTTCTTGCTTAGCACAAAATGTCACTTCCAGTCATAAAAATGACTTATTTGAGTAAAGAAAGTGGTCCCGAGCCAAAAAATATATGGTTGTTAAGGACTTTCATTCCGTTGCTAGGGACAAAATGCCACTTCCGGTCATGAAATTACATATCTCAGTAAAGTACATCATTCTGATTCTAAAAATATATGGTTGCTAAGGACTTTTTACATCTACATCTACATCTACATCGGTGACTTGTAAAGGGATAAACCATCGCACAAGTGGACTTATTATATTTGGCGTCATTCAAATGGTGCTCTTTAAAATCATATGTACATGTGAGGGTTAAAAACTGATTACTGCATTACATTCTTAGCTAGTAAATACAATCACTCGCTGATACCCTGAATTTGGTAAAAAGTTTTGCAAAATTTTGACAAGTGAAAATAAGAGGCAACCATTTGCATGACGTCACACACATAACAGTCATATTGTTGCTATGATATGACCTTGACCTACTATATTACTATATTATCTATAACCGTTTTCAAGTTTTATCCAAAACCCCGATTAACCGAAACGCGTCAAGGGCTGTAACTCGAAAACGGTTCATCGCACAGCTTCCGGCAAATGTATCAAATAAAGGTCTCGATAAGAGGAGTATTTTTCCCATTTATTGTCTGCTTCTATCTTTTATAGTTTATGAGGATACAGGTCAATTGGTCCCAATTCCAATTCGTCCCAAGTCAATTGGTCCCAAATTTGGTCAATTGGTCCCATTTCCAATTTGTCCCAACATGCATTTAAAATGTTTTATTTGTGTTTTAAGAGATTATTTAAGGGATTATTTCAACATACTGATGTATGTTTATGCTTTTGATTTTGAATTTATTATAAAATGTGTGCTCTTAGTTAACATGATATGTTAAAATAATAACAATAGAAGATGTTCTTCATTGAGATTTACAGCACTATGCTATTATTTTACATATATTTGAAGCACTAATTCCTACCCATTCATTCCTGCATACAAACTGTCTTTCTTACTTTCTTACTTGCTACTTTCATACCTACTTTCACTATACAAAAATGACTTTTCACACATTCATTCTCACCCTGGCGATCTTATTGACAAACAGAAAAAATTCAAAATATATACATGTTATTCACTTGAAACACAAAACACTTTCACACATTCCCAACTTTATTCATAAATATATAAATGCACTAAAGCAAAGCACAAAAGCACAACATAAAAAAACAAAGCACAAAAGCACAACATAAACTTGTACAGAATTAAAAATAATAATAATAATAATGTTTATTTAGGCAAAATCAAGTATACATATACAGACATACAATCGTACAAATCATACGTTTTAAAAATATACCCAAACTAAAATCATACACATATAATAAATACATATTTGGCACTTGAATTACCTAGAATAACCCATAAAGCTATGAAAAAAGCTTATTTCCAATAGGGTCCTTGTATTTAAAAGTATCAAAATATATATTTAAAATCACTTAGTGAAAAGTTTGCTAATTTAAAAATTATATTTTAACTTTGCTTAGTAATATAAAAATTCATTTTCTTCAAAACCTCTAGCAGAAAACTTTAAATGTTGCTTAACTGCTGATTTAAAAGATGATTTTTCAGTAATATTTTTAATTGATGCTGGTAAACTGTTCCAGTCTAAAATAGAATTATATAAAAAGCTGTTATTACCACATATTCTTGTATTTGGAACAAAATAATTTAAGTTTGTTGCACCTCTAGTACCTGTTTGGTTAAGACGAAAACCAGCTGACATATAATTTGGAGCTTTTCCGTGATAAATGTTATATACATGGTTAATTCTAAGTTGTTTCACTCTGTTTTTAACTGATAACATGTTGACTTGTTCTAATATATTACAATTAATGCTATGTCTTGACCCCAGACCAAGGATGAACCGCACAACTTTATTTTGTAATACTTGTAATTTCTTCGCCATCCCCTTCCCGATACTACTATACCACGACGAGCAAGAATAGTCAAAGTAACACTGTATTAGAGCACTTGTGAGGGTCATCCTTGATCTGCTGTCAAGACACCTTGCATTTCTATATAAAAATCTAAGTCTCCCATTAACCTTTTGAACTATACTTGAGACAATATGTTCACAGTTTAGATACCTGTCTATATAAACACCTAAATATTTTACAAACTCAGTTGATTTTATAACATGATCATAACATTTTACACTAAAATTAGAATATTGTTTGATCTTTTTAGGTGGACCAAATAACATACACTCTGTCTTGCCTAGGTGGAGTGAAAGCTTGTTATCTATAAGCCAGTCCAAACAGCTTTCTAAAACTTTGCCCAATTTATTTGATATAACATTTGGGTCTCTATGACTATATAAGATGGCACTATCGTCAGCATACAAAATAAGCTTGCAGACATTATCTATACTTATAGACATATCATTTACATACGTTAAGAATAAAAGTGGTCCCAATATGCTGCCTTGAGGGACTCCACAAGTTACATTCATGGCTTCTGACATAACCTCATTACAAGATACAAATTGAACTCTATCAGAAAGGTATGATCTAAACCAATCTATGGATTCAATACCCATTATTTTTAGTTTATTACACAAGATATTATGGTCTACAGTGTCAAAGGTTTTTTGCAGATCCAACATGATCATTCCAGTATATAAACCTTTGGTGTTATTACTCCTGATATAATCAAGTAAATATATAAGACAAGTATCAGTGGAGTATTTACTCCGAAACCCAGATTGTAAATCATACAACATATTGTTTACTTGTAAAAAATCTGTAAGTTGTTTGTAAACACTTCTTTCTAAGATCTTAGAGACAATGCTCAAAATACTGACTGGTCTGTAATTACCCACATCTAGTGGACTATTTTTCTTGTACAATGGTTTTACTCTTGCATATTTCATGCTTTGAGGTACAACACCTGATGTGATAGATTGATTGATAATTGTAGTAATAGGTGTTTTAATTACATGTGCACTATCTCTTATAAACCTGGCAGGTATTTCGTCTAACCCGGTACTCTTTGTTATATTCAAAGAAGACAACTCTTTAAATACAAAATCTTCACTGACTTCCTTCAAAATCGTACAAATCATACGTTTTAAAAATATACCCAAACTAAAATCATACACATATAATAAATACATATTTGGCACTTGAATTACCTAGAATAACCCATAAAGCTATGAAAAAAGCTTATTTCCAATAGGGTCCTTGTATTTAAAAGTATCAAAATATATATTTAAAATCACTTAGTGAAAAGTTTGCTAATTTAAAAATTATATTTTAACTTTGCTTAGTAATATAAAAATTCATTTTCTTCAAAACCTCTAGCAGAAAACTTTAAATGTTGCTTAACTGCTGATTTAAAAGATGATTTTTCAGTAATATTTTTAATTGATGCTGGTAAACTGTTCCAGTCTAAAATAGAATTATATAAAAAGCTGTTATTACCACATATTCTTGTATTTGGAACAAAATAATTTAAGTTTGTTGCACCTCTAGTACCTGTTTGGTTAAGACGAAAACCAGCTGACATATAATTTGGAGCTTTTCCGTGATAAATGTTATATACATGGTTAATTCTAAGTTGTTTCACTCTGTTTTTAACTGATAACATGTTGACTTGTTCTAATATATTACAATTAATGCTATGTCTTGACCCCAGACCAAGGATGAACCGCACAACTTTATTTTGTAATACTTGTAATTTCTTCGCCATCCCCTTCCCGATACTACTATACCACGACGAGCAAGAATAGTCAAAGTAACACTGTATTAGAGCACTTGTGAGGGTCATCCTTGATCTGCTGTCAAGACACCTTGCATTTCTATATAAAAATCTAAGTCTCCCATTAACCTTTTGAACTATACTTGAGACAATATGTTCACAGTTTAGATACCTGTCTATATAAACACCTAAATATTTTACAAACTCAGTTGATTTTATAACATGATCATAACATTTTACACTAAAATTAGAATATTGTTTGATCTTTTTAGGTGGACCAAATAACATACACTCTGTCTTGCCTAGGTGGAGTGAAAGCTTGTTATCTATAAGCCAGTCCAAACAGCTTTCTAAAACTTTGCCCAATTTATTTGATATAACATTTGGGTCTCTATGACTATATAAGATGGCACTATCGTCAGCATACAAAATAAGCTTGCAGACATTATCTATACTTATAGACATATCATTTACATACGTTAAGAATAAAAGTGGTCCCAATATGCTGCCTTGAGGGACTCCACAAGTTACATTCATGGCTTCTGACATAACCTCATTACAAGATACAAATTGAACTCTATCAGAAAGGTATGATCTAAACCAATCTATGGATTCAATACCCATTATTTTTAGTTTATTACACAAGATATTATGGTCTACAGTGTCAAAGGTTTTTTGCAGATCCAACATGATCATTCCAGTATATAAACCTTTGGTGTTATTACTCCTGATATAATCAAGTAAATATATAAGACAAGTATCAGTGGAGTATTTACTCCGAAACCCAGATTGTAAATCATACAACATATTGTTTACTTGTAAAAAATCTGTAAGTTGTTTGTAAACACTTCTTTCTAAGATCTTAGAGACAATGCTCAAAATACTGACTGGTCTGTAATTACCCACATCTAGTGGACTATTTTTCTTGTACAATGGTTTTACTCTTGCATATTTCATGCTTTGAGGTACAACACCTGATGTGATAGATTGATTGATAATTGTAGTAATAGGTGTTTTAATTACATGTGCACTATCTCTTATAAACCTGGCAGGTATTTCGTCTAACCCGGTACTCTTTGTTATATTCAAAGCAGACAACTCTTTAAATACAAAATCTTCACTGACTTCCTTCAAAATAAACTTTTTGTTGCTTGGATTCCTATTTCTATAAAAATTTACAAAAAGATTGGATGTTGTGTCATATAAACCTTTAGCTGATGGTAATTTTTTAACCAATTCTGAGGCTACATTTGTAAAAAAGCTATTGAAATGGTTTACAATGGTTTTCAAATCATGGCAAAGTTTGTCATGTACATTCAAAACAATTTTAGCCTCTTGAGCCTTATTTTTATACCCAAGGTTTTTTAACTGTTCCCATAATTTTTTAGGCTCATTTCTGTTTTCTTCAATTTTGTTTGAAAAATAAGCAGATTTTGCAGATTTTACTTCTCTTTGAACCTTATTTCTGAGATAACAAAAATTTTCATAATTTTCAAGATCTTTATACTTTTTGTGCAAAGATAAAAAATAATCCCTTTCTTTAATTAGCTCCAAAATTTCTGCCGTCATCCATGGTTCAGTTCTTTGTTTCACTCTAATCTCCTTTTTAGGAGCAACCTGATCTAATACACCAGTAAATAAATTTCTAAAAATATTCCAGTTATCATTAACACAATTTGAAGTTGTGCATGTGTGCCAGTTTACTTCATTTAGTTTCTCTAAAAAAGTATTTTGATCATAATTTTTCAAAGACCTGATTTTTATTGTTTTGTGTTCCCCAATACAAATTTTGGGTATTTTTCTAATACAATATGTGATATAATGGTCACTCAGGCCAATATCTAAAACACCAGATTTAGTTACATTTTCTTGTCTGTTTACAAGTATAAGGTCTATTAATGTTGAGCTAGTTTTAGTGACCCTGGTTGGCTCATTGATGATTTGTGACAAATTCAGCATTTGCATTAAAGAATTAAATTTCTTAAATTAGTCATATTACGTATTTTGCAGGCAAATGGAGAACTACTTTTTTTATTTTTCATTTGTTTCTTACTTTAAATCACTCTATTTTTTAAGTATAATAATAATAATATACCTGGCTTCTTCACTAAGTAGTTCGTGATCACATACAGTTAAAGAGACTGTCCCTTAGCTTTACTGTTTAGGCGATGGTGCCAGCCTTCAAAATCATTGTTGGTACGCACTAGTGTACCTCTGGTTCTGCAAAATATTATACTTTTTTTAGGAAAAAGTAGTGCTTAACATATTCATTGGAAATTCAAAGGCAAGAAAAATGTGGTATTTAGGTAATTTCATTAGCCAATTAAATAGTGGCACATGCCATTGACAACTTTGTTAATTGAATTATGATTAACAGACTTAGAAGACAAATATGATTTTTACCTTTTTTTAAATACTGATAGTTTCATTGCTGACCAAGTCTTAAGTTATTTTAAATCTAATAAGCAATTTACAAAAAAAAATTAATGAATTTATATAGTGATGTAAGAATACACAAGACTTAAATGCAATCATTAATAAGGTATTCTGTCCCTTAATCTAATTGTACAACATTTAAGTTTATAAATGATTACGGTCAACCAATGTAACATATGGAATCAAGTATAAAAAAAATAAATAAATAAGACTTACCAGAACTACATCATCTGTGTGTCCTAGAATTGCATAACCCACAACACAAAGCCTGAACGGTAAAGGCATGGTGTTTCACTCGAACTGGTCAGGTGCAGATTACACATTCAGAAGACAGGATGTCGAATAAAGTGATTTTTAGAGATACACCTTTTTCTCTTTAATTTTTTTAATGATTAAATTTGATTGGTTTTTCTATAACTGACTTATCATAAGACATTATTTTTTTTACACCTACCCCCCAAGCCGCAGTCACAATCATGTGCGTCTTTGATATTGTTTCTGTAAGACTTCAAAAGGGACAGTGAGTACAAAATTTAATTGTAAAATATTGTAAAATATACAAATGTATGGTTTTAGAGTAAATGTTCAGATAAACATTTAACTGCTTGATGTTTGTATAATGACATTCAAAGGCAATCAATTGCATTTACAGCTCCTAGAATTTTTAATTAAAACTAAAACCTTATGCTTTCAAAAGATAGAAAAGTAATAATTATATGCCCAAGCTGCTAATGAAACTAATAATACAAAATTATTATACTATACAACTTTTATAGTTTAAAAAGAATGCACAGTTCTCAAATTATTTTTAATAATATTTGTCATTACTTTTTTATATAAATGTATATATTAAATAACAAATTTGAACAAATTATAATTTGTTTTGTATTGTAAGCTTCTTAAATTTAAATAACTTATTATTAATTGCTATACAAAACCAAAAATTGTTCTAAAATGTACTTTTTAAATTGTTGGGACCAATTTTAAAAGTGTTGGGACCAATTGTCCAAAAGTGGGACCAATTGGCAAAGACTTGGGACGAATTGGCTGGGACCAATTTGCATGTGGGACCAATTGACCAGACACCGTTTATGAGATATAGTGCTAACAAGACCTATGGTGAACTTTGACCTTGACGTTTGACCTTTGACCTTGACATTTTTAAATGTAATATATGTCACTTAGGATCAATGGTGGTGGTCCCAAGTCTCTAGGACTTACGGTTCGAGAAAAAAAATTGATGCGACGACATTTTTCAGGTCAAAAACACGTAAACAGGAAGTCGATTGGAAAAAAAATTGCGTGTTAAATCATGGCCATAAGTCCACCCAACATTTTGTACTATTCAGATTTTTGAGAATCGGTTACGGTTTCTGAGTTTATCTGCTAACAAAGGTTTACGGTGTTAGGGCAGATAACTCTGTTACTAAAAATAGATCGGTTTCACAGGGTGAACTGAGTCATATGCCAGTATGACAGACTAATAGTAGCAAGTATCAAAATGATATGTCGCGACACTTTTAGCAAATGACGGGGGGGGGGGCGGGAAATAATAATCAGAAGAAAGGTAAGAAGGTCTTTCCACTGTAGTGGGAAAGACCTTAATAAGAAACTGCGCAAAAACAATACGTCTCCGACACTTCGTGGTCGGGGAGTTAATAAGGTTGAAGTTGTAAAATGTACTCACCACACGACGGAGATTCTGGAATATTGCTATTGATTACATAAAATTTGACAATCGGACAGTTGAA
Organism: Limnoperna fortunei; assembly: GCA_944474755.1. NCBI lineage: Eukaryota > Metazoa > Mollusca > Bivalvia > Mytilida > Modiolidae > Limnoperna > Limnoperna fortunei. Next base: position 61,309,100 of record OX104118.1, read on the forward strand.
GTCATCACGTTTGCAGAGTATATTTTATGGCTTTATCGGGTCTATATCTAGAATATGGGCTATGTTAGAGGCTAACCTAAGTTTATTGGTATGTAACAGGGTGGTTTCTTTTACAACAAACCAATCTAAGATTCGAATGTTTATTACTCGTTTAAAATAATAGACTCTGAAATTACTATAAAATACAATCAGATTTAACAATATCATTATCACAGACAATATTAACAATAGGTATAATGTACTTAAAATATATATAGCGACATGTATGAATCGAACACACCAATATCAACTATATGCGTTTTAAATTGAAATCTAGCTCAATTTACCCTAATTGAAATAAAGCATTACTATTAACTAAATCTTCGTGTTTCATAGTTAAAATACTAATGAACGTTTACTGTATTTTTACTATAAGGCTTTGTGATGTCGTTAACTAAATTATAATTAAAATTGCACAAAAACAAGGGAGATAATCAATAATGAACTTTTTATTAACTCCCGGACAAAACTGAATAAGCAATATGTTTAACATGACAAAATAAAATATAAGGGCTTACCACTCGTGGAGTGAGTACACGAGTGAAATAATATTGGAACTCTTTAGCACAGGAATTCGTACAATACGATTCTGCAACCCAAAATGTCCAAAATAAATATATGTCATTAAATATTAAAATTATAAGTGTGAAAATAACTTGTTTACGTGTTCACTCAATTATACAATGTAATTTAAACTTCAGTATGGAATACGTTATTTTTAGAGATTACAAGTTATAATAATCAAATAACGATCTACATACATGTATTATACTAAAAATACAATTTACGCAGCATTTCAAAATTACAAACTAACCGCTTTAAAATATAAGCTTTCTCTCGATAATTTCATTCGCAATGTTATAAACCATATTCATGCGAAATGATAATAACATTTTGCTTAGAAAAAGAACGTTTCAACAAAATTGTTATTTTACATTAGGTATGTTAAAAAGAAGTAAGTCTTACAGAAACTGTCCGTTTGTCAAATGTTCCCAATGGAAACAGCCAAAATCATATTCTTTCAAATGTGTCTAAAGTGTAAATGGTTTCAGCCCAGTTGGACAGAGCAATAAATACGTCTAAGCTCAACAACGGCTATTTTCCGTCTACCGTGGTAAGAACAAAGAGATTACAAAAAGAGCACAAAATAAACCGTGACCAATCAGAATACGATAAAAGGTAGCTACATTATTGTAGCTCCTTTTTTTCTTTTTTTTTAATGGACGGAGCTACAAGATTTTTTTCTTTCTCCGCCGTTCAGCTGACATTTCTACAATGTCTTATTAAATAATTTTAACACTTTTTCATAATCATGGCATTGTTGACAAAATTGAAATTGTGGAGTGTAGAATTGTAGAATCGTATCGGTAAAAATATGATGCCAGCTAATGCAATAAATACGGAAAAAACTTGATCCGGATGATCATTTTTACCAAATCGATTAAGAAATTATGCACTTCCGGAATTCAAATTTTGATAACAATGCCTTGATTACGAATAAAGTGTAAAACTAACGAATTAGGTGTTGTAGAAATATCAGTTAACTTCAAAGACATAAAAAAAGTATGTAGCAATTTAGGGAAACAGTTCAATAGCTTATTATATGCATAAAACCCCCGGGTGTGAATCACTTTCGGCTTGCTCCATTGCCAAAGCTCCGTCCATAAAAAAGGAGCTACATTATTGTAGCTAGATAAAAGGGAAATCCTTTGTTCAATTAAAAATAACCCTTCAAATAAAAAATAAGACAACCGCTTTTTTGTTGTAGTTTTTTAAAGTAATTTTATTAAATCTAATATTAGAACATTGTTTACATACAATTTCAAACATAATTAGAAAATTTAATAACTGTAAAAAAATGACTGCTACAGGTAGTGTATTTAATTTCAAGCTCGCTAGGGTAAATGGTAAGCAAATTTAGGATTGCTCAGCAGCGAGACATCATGTGAATTTAAAATTAAAGGTGTGGGTTCGTCTTTTCTTTCTCCTTTAGTAGGACATGTGATTCAAAAATTATCAAGACTGATGACATCTATGTGAATGGAACACGGTTCTTCTTCATTATTGTGTGTTTTTACTTCTTTGAACAATATGTGATTTCTAGCGTGTAAAATAGCTGCTACTAATATACCGAGTGGAAGAAGGTTCTATCAAGCTGAATAATCTCATTTCTTGTAAAGAGACTGTAGTGCTTTAAGTGGTATATTAGTAATTTAGTGCAAACATGAAGTCCTATGGCTTTTTGAACAAACGGTAGAATGTCATTCAATGATACACCATCCAACAGAGAAGATGCATAGTGACGATGACCATGACTACGTTTTTTCCTGTGATAATGAATACAAAATCGCATTACATTTACACTGCTACCACCAGCATTGAATACTATCAATTTTGTCACTTTGTACCTACATAGTATTGAAATGCCTAATTGTCTGATACAGATTTTTTTACCCGTGTACCTAATTGAGTAGCTACAATAATGTAACTCCTTTTTTTATGGACGGAGCTACAAAGAGGTCCCATTCCTCGTATTGGAGCAACCCTGGAGTGATTCACACCCGGGGGTTTTATGCATATAATAAGATATTAAACTGTTTCCTTAAATTGCTACATACTTTTTAATGTCTTTGAAGTTTAACTGATATTTATACAACACCTAATTCGTTAGTTCTACACTTTATTCGTAATCATGGCATTGTTGTCAAAATTTGAATTCCGGAAGTGCATAATTTCTTAATCCATTTGGTAAAAATTGTCATCCGGATCAAAGTTTTTCCGGATTTATTGCATTAGCTGGGATTAAATTTTAACCTATACGATTCTTCAATTCTACACTCCACAATTTCAATTTTGTCAACAATGCCATGATTACGTAAAGGTGTTAAAATTATTTAATTAGACATTGTAGAAATGTCAGCTGAACGGCGGAGAAAGGAAAAAATATAAATTAAACAAAAATAGAAGTTTAATAGCGGAAAATATGTATAAATCCCAAGAGTGTTTTTGCTCCATTACGAGGAATGGGACCACTTTGTAGCTCCGTCCATAAAAATGGGAGCTACATTATTGTAGCTACTATTTGAGGACTACAAAGGCTGTTTTAGCACATTATAATAGATACAATGCGCAATTTCAACATGTCAAAGTTTTCCGGTAAAATGTTAATAGGAAACTTATCGGATGAGAGAAGAAACGTGATTTCCTTTTTCTGTATAATATTATATGTAAGTTCTGCACTATATAAGTCCATTACACGAGACGCATTAAACGCTCTGCTTTACCCAACACATTTGCAGCATACCTTGTTTTGCAGATATTTGTAAGTACGTAAAACTATGTTGTCATTGATAAGATGTCTGTTTCAACAAATTCAGATTAAATGTTGCAAAGATCTTATGTATATATATATAAGTAACTTTGTCATCCTATATAATATATAAAAAATGCTAAGCTAGATTACTGTCAGATTAATACCTATTGGTTACGAAAATTCTATCGTAACTCGCAATACACATGTACAATGTCTATCTTTACGAATTACCTCTTTTATTAAAGCTATATTTTTTATAAAGCGGATTTGGCCGAGGAGGCAAAAATTTGACAGTATTTAAATCTAATTCTAACTGTGTTGGGCTAAATTTATAGTGCTTTTACAACAAATGACAATAAAAAAATTGTGTTATTACTGTTATTATTTTGTTATTACAATAACACATTTTTGTTATTGTCATTTGTTGTAAAAACAATGATGAAGCCTGTTGGTCAGGCGAAATATTTGTCAAATTTTTAACGTGTAGAACTTTGTTTTCGCTTCAATTATGTATCTAGATGCTGTTGTACAACTTTTTTTTTACATTATACTGTTATATATATATAAGTACAACAATTGTAAATTTACAGTTTGTAGTTACAGTCAATTTGGTTCAGCAATGCGGGAAGCGGTGCTTTTGATTTCCGTTGTATTATTTGCCACATTAATGCAAGGTATTTATAACTTAAAGAAAAATTCACTCGTTCACAATTATGCAGTTTCAGTCTAATCATGTCTCCATAAACACATCAAATTAGATGTTTATTTTGCGAGTAGAAGTTTTTGGAATAAACCACCTTAACCACTCGGCCAACGAGGCAACTTATTTCTATTGTAATATCTTAAGGTAGTTCATCTACTACTGATCACGAGGTTTGTCAACACTGAGGTTGCAGGTTTAAGTTTCACTGCCGGAACGGTGCGCTCGACTCCAATCTTAATTGCATAGGTTTTCCTGTTTTCCTAACGAAGTTCTCAGTTTTCTCCTGGTACTGCGTCTTATTCACCAATAAAATCTGGGCTTGATAAAGCTGAAAAATTATTGAAAGTGGAGTTAAACACTCTTCAAGGAAAAACAAGCAAAGCAAATGACACGTTTATGTATTAATGATGGAAAGAAAAGCTACTTTTAATTAAAAAAGCAACAAAGAACAATTGTTATAGAATAACAATTGTAACATCCTTTGCAGAATCGGAAGCATGGTGGGGGTGTCCCTTTGAATCTAAATGTAAAAGTCATTGCATTGATATTGGCTGCGACTCTGGAAGCTGTGATTGGTTTACATGTGTTTGTAACAAACCATGCGTTGGGAGGAAAAAGCGATCAATAGAAGAACTATGGAAACCGTGATTGGTAAGTTAGCAGCATTGAACCGTCCCCGCAATTAAATAATAGAATGACATATTTAGTAAAGAAAAGACGCTTTTTGACAGCATATGGTAATTCAACACATCATATTTAGTAGTTTATATAATAATTAATGACAATATATTGCAATGTAATGAATGGTTTTATTATTTAATGTCTCTTTATATAATATTCTTAACATTTTTCGTAAATAATATTCAAGAAATGACATTAGGGCCAGCTTCCAGTAATAAAAATTAAACACACTTCTAGCGTAATATAGAAGTAAATAGTTGCCAAAAGAACTTAATTTAAACGTTTAATTCGATTTTCCTTCTTTTGTAGGTTGACACTTTTCCGACTGACATCGACCACCCAGTATTATGACCCATGGCATGCGGAATGCAAATTTATTTCACACGTTATTTAGCTTTTTATGATTTCACCACTGTATCACTCAAAGTATATTTCAAAATTGTAACACATTCTTCGAAGATTTCTTAATGGGTGCATTTTAATTTTTTTAATCACTAAAATTTTCTTTCTTGAGTTAAATTATTAATTATTTATTGTCTAATAACATTAAAACGTTTAAAAAGCACTTTTCCTAGTTGTAAATATATCGAAGAAAAAAAAACGCGTTGTAATATTTAAGCAATCAAATGTAGTAGCCAACATTTCAATTGGACTAAATGGCTTACTTTACAATCAAGTTAAGTGCAATAAATATTAAGACAACATTAAACAATAAAATATTCAAAAATAATGTTCACCGCATCATGCCCTAAATTATGCTCTCCAATGCATCAAAATAAAGCAAAGACAATATTTACTTTTCCTTAACTTTAGCCAACAAGGGCTTAGATGCAATCAATCTTGGAAATATCTTATGTTATGAGTCGGTTACATAGAAAAACAAATTGGTTTGGTTCCGATCTTTTCGTATACCTTAACAACACCAATTGCAAACAAGATCTTTAAGTTTCGGGACCTTTTTAAGTGCTAGAAATGGGACCTTAATTGGAGGGTAACTTGACCCACATAGCTGACCAGCGCGTCCCCATGTGTCGGATAGGGGAGACGTTTTCATTATGGGAGTTGTCAGGTTATAAAACGGAAAACTTTTCGCGGAACTTAATGGGTTATGTGTTTTGAGAATTCCATGCATCTTGAACAATAAGAACTAATTTGTAAATTTCGAACAAGCGTAGGCATATTGTAACCGCCACGCAAGGCTAAATCCCCACCCACACGATCGATTATTCCATATTTTAAGTGGCAGTAAAAATTGGTTTCCCAATACCCCACCCCCTTTTTCCCATTGATTTTTCATAAACATAGCTCAATGGACGTCAAGTAATAATCAATCACAGCCAAACCCATGATTGTTATAGCCACAATTTTCCTTTTAAACATACTCAATTAGGTCACGTTATAACTGGAGATCAAACATCAAATCCTACAAAACATTATCCAACGGATCAATATGCCGTGAATAGAAGTGCTTCAATTGGAATTTCAACTTCAAATTAATGGACTCGGTAGAAGACTCTGCCAGGATTTGAGCAAAACAAGAAAAATAAGAGGTTAACACCTTGTCGGACGGACTCGTACGCTTAGCTTATTTGATTAAAATTAGATTTATTGATTGATAAATGTTTTACATTCAGCAAGCGATATCGCAGCTTTAAGATTCAAGAATTTTTCAAATGCAGGCCAAACGGTTTTGTTTTGATGGATTTGATGGTAGACGGGATTAGTAGTTTACGCATTAATTTGGTTATTGCAGAGCGGCCCGCCTGCTTCAATTTACAAACTTTGAGCAGGTATGGTTCGAAACTCTTCAAGACATTGTCGCAATGGTGTACGGATTTTGACATACGACATGCAAGCTGAACGATGAAAAAAATTATCTAGTTTCGATCTAGTTTAAATTAAATAAAATATCACGGTAGCACTCCAATCGATGCTTGATACAGCGTTTACAATATCAAGTGCTTTTAGGCAATAATTTTGCAACATTTTGATTTGAGAAGAAAGTTGAGTTTGAATACAAAAATCAAACAGAGGATAGTACGTCCTTAAACAATTTTACTCGTGTTGTTATATATTAGTTCAGAATCAGGATGCATTTTCTGTTTTTTGTGTGCAAAAATGCATTCCAAAAGTCTTGGCAGTGGAGAATTTAAAACCATTCTCTATTGCCCATTTCTCTATTCTATTTAAACATTACTGTAGTTGTTGTTCAATATTATTCATGTTTTTCTCTCGATAACATATTGAAAAATTCAATATACATAGAGCAATCAATACTTATATAAATATTTAATTTTAATGTTAAATAAAGGTAAACTATTTGGTAGTGAAATTGATCAGGCAATGGAATTTAACTAATTAAAATTTTATTCGTTTAGTATATTACTCGACGAGTTGTCTGTCTTGTAACTCTTGAATTACCTATGCTGCACTTAGATATAAAAACGGCGCATTTGATTGCCACAGTCTTTTCGTGCCTTTGACCCCGCAACGCCACGTTTCTCTTAAGGAAACAAAAGGGGAAGCTGGGCTGTGAAGAAAGTTAGCGTAATAATTAGGCTGTAATTTGTAGCATTATTACAGTATTTAATGACACCTTTATTATTCATTACAAGAATTATTTACTCATTTTAAAGCTAATTTTATTTCTTAATTTTAGTTACTTAGTTGTTTAAAACAATAATATAATGTCATGCATATGTACAAGTCGGATAACTATATCAATAACTCTATGTCAATATCAATTTTAACACTGCTTTGGCGTTTTTATTTAATTTAAGTTTTTGTGCGTTTGAATTTCCTTTGTAAACAATGAGTGAAATTATTTAACTTGAAGTTTAATGTTTTATTGACACATTTTTAAAGTAATTGACGTTGGGCTCCGCATCCTTTACGGAATAGGTTAAAACAACCACAAAACTGGTACCTGAACCACAGAGGCTCGATCAAGAGCCACCATTATCGGTTCATGAGCAGCAAGGTCCAGCCACAGAGCTTCAGAGACTTGAGCAAGTGCTTCGTAATCAGCCTGCACTTAAACAGGGTAATGATTATATTTTTATAAATAACATTGAAACTTGTACATCGACAAATCGGCTTTTAATTCCGTGTATTCAAGTAAAACGGATGTAATTATAACTCCGAATTAAACATTTGGAGTTTCGAGTAAGTGGCTCGACTTTTGAGCCAAAACTTTGAAAGTAATGTTGAGCAAACATAAATTATTTCAAAATCATAAACTTTAAACTTGTTTTGCAACCTACACAACGAAAAACTAAAAGCATAGATTCTATTAGTTCATGGACAACTGCATTTTTTGATTACGTATCTATTCTGATAGAAAATGATCCACGTGAAGCTGGTGAGGTTATTCGTTACTTTACGCTTATTAGAAACGTGGCGGAAAAAAATCCGACTAACAGCTGGTGGTTACTTTATGACCAGCAATTTTGGTTAAAAATTTACATTAAAGTCATGGGGTTCAACTGATGGTGAGCTATGAATAAGCTTTATTGCTTTACCCTTTAATAGAGCTGTTTACCTAAAGTTGTCATATATTGTTATAATTACAACTATAAGGGCATATGCAACAAATTCAACTGCATTATCGCCATGCATGCCTTAAATGTCAGATGAATCACCATAGAATAAACTGTTCAGCTGGTTCCAGCAATGCTCAACAAACTTTGAATATAAATACATTGCAGAAACCCAGCCATTTGTTTAAGGCTAGGCAGCCGTCAAATTAGCATGTAGCTATGTAAAGGTAGAATTAACTAGAAGCCAACATCCATGGCTAATAATAATACTTGGAATGCTTATAATGAATTTCGTACCTTATACGGCTTACCATATATATGGCCACCAGCTGTAGATCAAATTTTATTGCTTACTTTTCTTACATTTCATTTCACCATCGACTGCGAAATTGTATGTTAGTGGTCTCAGTTTTAATTTCAACAATAAAGCATCAATATCTATTTGCGAACATCCATGATAGGCACAAACATCGTCAGCACAAACATAATCAGACACTGACAGTGACGTCAGAGCATGCTGTATGCTAATTAATAATTATTATAATTGTCAAATATGGCGAGCTCTTTAACATTTGTTATATAATAAACTTATACCAACAATTAGTTAATTCGGGTCTTTATTTAGTTGATCTTTCATTGAATCAACTGTCTATTTTGAGATTTTCTTCACTGGCGCGATAATTTAAACTTGAATTTTATGCCGTTGATTCACAGCACTATTTAATTTATTGAAAACAAATAAAGTATAAAAATCTTTTAAAAAAATACTTGCAATTAATATGTACTGTTATTATTTATTTTTTTTTCCAAATATCTAACTCATGTGATCCAACTTAATTACAACAAAACCACGTGCACCAAACATTTCTTACAAGTCAATTTAGTCAAGTAACTTTGTCATCCTATGTATACAAAAATGCTGAATTAAATTAATCTCAGATTAAAACGTATTGGTTACGAAAATTCCATCGTCACACGCTAGTACACTTATACTATGTCTATGTCTTCGATTCACCCCAGTTAATGAAGCTATATATTTTATTATTATAGCGGATTTGGCCGAGGGGTCAAGACCGCTGGACATAGTGTCACAACGATGCGAGTTCGAATCCCGCTGAGGGTAAGCAAAAATTTGACAGTATTTAAAATCTAATTCTAACAGTGTTGGGCTTAATTTGTAGACGTATATATATTAAAGTAAATTATCCTCATATATTATTAATTTTATAGTAGAAACATTTCTATTTGTATCGTTGCATAATCCTCTAGACTTATATATTATTTTTTTGTTGATGTTGTATCGTCATGTTGGCGATCCGATACTTAGTATAAGTGTGCTGGTTGGTAGCTTCCTTTAGACGTTATAATATGGCATGCATGACTAAATTGCAATTCTTGTAACCGTGTGTAACAACCATTTAATCCTCCTCCTTAAAAGTAGATTTTATACATATATGGGTTGGGGGGGGGGGTGACTCGCATATAGTTTGCTCTTTACTAAACTCTCGGTTGTTTGTCCATTTAAAAGCACTAAATGGAACTCTTATCATATGCTCATTTACGAATTTTACGAGCAATATTTCAGATATATAATTATTCAGGACACGAACAGATTAACAAACAATAAATCAATGAAGTAACGGATGGAGTCAACAAAAATAAAAATTGTGACCACCACTAGAATAGCACCTTTTTTTGGCGTTTTGTCCAACTTGTTGAATTTTGCCAAGGAAAGATACAAATCAAACTATTGATCTCTTTAAATCACAGCATTTAGCAAGGTTATTATATATGTATTGGTATATAACTTGCGGGGTGGGGGTGTATCTACTTAGGGATCTATTCATGACGCCTAAACACACACACACACCATACAAATGTCTATGATTGTCCTTCTGGTAATCGTTTTTGTCCTTTTTTTCCGGCAGTACATCTTAATTGAATGACGATGAATGTGTTATTTTTATGATCAATAACAGCGCCAAATAAGTAAATGATAATGCGGGATAATTATGTGTTAATAGAAATAAATTTTCAAATCTCTAAACACTATACCTACTATGGCTATAGGCTTTCCATATTGTTACGTAACAACCCTTCCACTGTATATCACTGCATTACGTGTATTATAGGTATGGCCTGGTGGTGGATGTTACTGTATATATATCACTGTATTACATGTATTATAGGTATGGCTTGGTGGTGGATGTTACTGTATATCACTGTATTACGTTTATTATAGGTATGACCTGGTGGTGGATGTAACTGTATATCACTGTAATACATGTATTATAGGTATGGCCTGGTGGTGGATGTTACTATATATCACTGTATTACGTGTATTATAGGTATGGCCTGTTGGTGGATGTTACTGTATATCACTGTAATACGTGTATTATAGGTATGGCCTGGTGTTGGATGTTACCGTTGATGCCAAATGTAATTTAATTAATATTTAAATCTCTCTGATTACAACCGCCTGGGCTTTATGATACATAAAAATGTCAGTGAAAGTTGATTATGTTACACGAAATCCCGTTATCCAAATATCCATCTGGAACACCTCAAGTGGTTAATTCATTCAGACGATTTCGTTACATACTGTAAACATTTATAGCAACTATCTCACATTAAATGTACAATTTTACATAAAATGCACAAACATTTTTTTAAAAGTAAAATTAAGATTTTATTACCTAGAAATTAAGAATCATCCAATTTTGAAAATTAAGGCATTCTATAAAATTCAACCTATTTTATAATTTTATTTTAATATTGAATTGTTTGCCTTTAATGCTGCCTGTTAGTAGGAGTAAATCGAAATTTTATGTATTACCTTTTTTCGATGCCTTTAAAGTTAAAGTATTAGTAATAATTTTTCCTGACCATAACCTTGTGGGGAAAAAAATACAATATAAAATTAAAACGCATTTGTTCCGAGAACAAATGTGAGGTCTTTCCCTGCATTTTGTTAGTGTTATGTCTAGGTATATGGTTGCTAATGACTTTACAGTCAGTTGCTATGGTTTTTGTGTACAAAGCAAGTGGTCGCAAGTGAGAAAATGTATGCTTCCTAAGGACTTTTAGTCGGTTGCTATGGACAAAATGTCACTTCCGGTTCGTACCTGAAACATTTTTTGTACATTTCGATGTGACGAACATTTTTACCTTGTATTGTCTGCTTCAATTTTGTACGGTTTACGTGTTATTCTATAAAAACTTTTTACGGTGTCGGCCATTTCGAAAATGGCTGCCCATAACAATTCGACTTTGGTCTTAAATCGAAGGGCTTGTTATGACGGTCACAAAAAACCCATATGTTTACTATATTATCTCTAACGGTTTAAAAGTTATTCGCCAAAAACTGATTAGCCGAAACCTGTCAAGGGCCATAACTTGAAAACGGTTTGTCACACAGTTTTCGACCCTTATATCAAATGAAGATCTCAATGAGAGGAACACTTTTCTGTTATATTGTCTGCTTCAATTTTTTTATGGTTTTTGAGTTATATTGAAAACAAAATTTAGCCGAAACCTGTCAAGGGCCATAACCTCGAAAACGGTTAGTTGCACAGTTTTCGACACTTATATCAAATGTAGACCTCAATGAGAGGAACATTTTTCTCATATATTGTCTGCTTCAATTTTTTTATGGTTTTTGAGTTATATTGAAAACAAAATTTAGCCGAAACCAGTCAAGGGCCATAACCTCAAAAACGGTTAGTTGCACAGTTTTCGACCCTTCTATCAAATGTAGATCTCAATGAGAGGAACATGTTTCTCATATATTGTCTGCTTCAATTTTGTATGGTTTTTGAGTTATATTGAAAACAAAATTTGGACGAAATCTGTCAAGGGCCATAACCTCGAAAACGGTTTGTCGCACTGTTTTGGACCCTAATATCAAATGTAGATCTCAATGAGAGGAACATTTTTCTCATATATTGTCTGCTTCAATTTTTTATGGTTTTTGAGTTATATTGAAAACAAAATTTGGCCGAAATCTGTCAAGGGCCATAACCTCGAAAACGGTTTGTCGCAAATGTTCAATGAGAGGAACATTTTTCTCATATATTGTCTGCTTCAATTTTTTATGGTTTTTGAGTTATATTGAAAACAAAATTTAGCCGAAACCAGTCAAGGGTCATAACCTCAAAAACGGTTAGTTGCACAGTTTTCGACCCTTCTATCAAATGTAGATCTCAATGAGAGGAACATGTTTCTCATATATTGTCTGCTTCAATTTTGTATGGTTTTTGAGTTATATTGAAAACAAAATTTAGCCGAAATCTGTCAAGGGCCATAACCTCGAAAACGGTTAGTTGCACAGTTTTCGACACTTTATATCAAATGTAGATCTCAATGAGAGGAACATTTTTCTCATATATTGTCTGCTTCAATTTTTTTTATGGTTTTTGAGTTATATTGAAAACAAAATTTAGCCGAAACCAGTCAAGGGCCATAACCTCAAAAACGGTTAGTTGCACAGTTTTCGACCCTTCATCAAATGTAGATCTCAATGAGAGGAACATGTTTCTCATATATTGTCTGCTTCAATTTTGTATGGTTTTTGAGTTATATTGAAAACAAAATTTGGACGAAATCTGTCAAGGGCCATAACCTCGAAAACGGTTTGTCGCACTGTTTTGGACCCTAATATCAAATGTAGATCTCAATGAGAGGAACATTTTTCTCATATATTGTCTGCTTCAATTTTTTATGGTTTTTGAGTTATATTGAAAACAAAATTTGGCCGAAATCTGTCAAGGGCCATAACCTCGAAAACGGTTTGTCGCAAATGTTCAATGAGAGGAACATTTTTCTCATATATTGTCTGCTTCAATTTTTTATGGTTTTTGAGTTATATTGAAAACAAAATTTAGCCGAAACCAGTCAAGGGCCATAACCTCAAAAACGGTGAGTTGCACAGTTTTCGACCCTTCTATCAAATGTAGATCTCAATGAGAGGAACATGTTTCTCATATATTGTCTGCTTCAATTTTTTATGGTTTTTGAGTTATATTGAAAACAAAATTTAGCCGAAACCTGTCAAGGGCCATAACCTCGAAAACGGTTTGTCGCACTGTTTTGGACCCTTATATCAAATGTAGATCTCAATGAGAGGAACATTTTTCTCATATATTGTCGGCTTCAATTTTGTATGGTTTTTGAGTTATATTGAAAACAAAATTTAGCCGAAACCTGTCAAGGGCCATAACCTTGAAAACGGTTTGTTGCAATGTTTTGGACCATTTATATCAAATGTAGATCTTAATGAGAGGAACATTTTTCTCATATATTTTCTGCTTCAATATTGTATGGTTTTTTAATTATATTGAAAACAAAATTTAGCCGAAACCAGTCAAGGGCCATAAGCTCGAAAACGGTTTGTCGCACAGTTTTCGACCCTTCTATCAAATGTAGATCTCAATGAAAGGAACATTTTTCTCATGTATTGTCTGCTTCAATTTTGTATGGTTTTTGAGTTATATTGAAAACAAAATTTAGCCGAAACCAGTCAAGGGCCATAACCTCCAAAACAGTTTGTCGCACAGTTTTCAACAGTTTATATCAAATGTAGATCTCTACGAGAGGAACATTTTTCTAATATATTGTCTTCTTCAATTTTTTATGGTTTTTGAGTTATATTGAAAACAAAATTTAGCCGAAACCAGTCAAGGGCCATAACCTCGAAAACGGTTTGTCGCACAGTTTTCGATCCTTTATATCAAATGTAGATCTCAACCAGAGAAACATTTTTCTAATATATTGTCTGCTTCAATTTGTAATGGTTATTGAGTTGTATTGAAAACAAAATTTAGTCGAAACCTGTCAAGGGCCATAACCTCGATAACGGTTTGTCGCACAGTTTTTGAACTTAAAATCAAATGTAGATCTCAACGAGAGGAACATTTTTCTAATATATTGTCTGCTTCAATTTTTTATGGTTTTTGAGTTATATTGAAAACAAAATTTAGCCGAAACCTGTCAAGGGCCATAACCTCGAAAACGGTTTGTCGCACAGTTTTTGACCCTTTATATCAAATGTAGATCTCAACGAGAGTTTTTGAGTTGTATTGAAAACAAAATTTCAATGGCGGCCATTTTGAAAATATTGGACCGAAAAAAAAATTGGATCCGATAGATGTAATTAGGACCCTCATATCTACTTGGAAACCAATTTTTATGGAAATCGAACAACTTTGACATTTTCGACAAACTTCGCGGAAAAATCGCGTAAACAGGAAGTTGATCGAAAAAAAAAATTTTGCGTGATTAATCATTGTCAGGAGTCAGGTGACAATTTTCACACCTTAGAATTTTGATATCGGTTAGGTAAACAGTGTTTGGGGAGATAACTCCGTTTCTAAAAATAGCTGGGTTTCGCAGGGTGACTCAGGTCGAGCCCAGCTAGTGTCGGTTAAGTATGCCAAGTTTCAAAGCGATATGTCAAGACACTTTTTTGACATCTGTGGCAGAAAAAAAAAAAAAATTAAAACGCATTTGTTCCGAGAACAAATGTGAGTTCTTTCCCTGCATTTTGTTAGTGTTCTGTCTAGGTATATGGTTGCTAATGACTTTACAGTCAGTTGCTATGGTTTTTCAGTTATATTGAAAACAAAATTTAACCGAAACCTGTCAAGGGCCATAACCTCGAAAACGGTTTGTCGTACAGTTTTTTAAACTTATATTAAATGTAGATCTCAATGAGAGGAACATTTTTCTGATATATTGTCTGCTTCAATTTTTTATGGTTTTTGAGTTACATTGAAAACAAAATTTAGCCGAAACCTGTCAAGGGCCATAACCTCGAAGACGGTTTGTCGCATAGTTTTCGATCTTTATATCAAATGTAGATCTCAATGAGAGGGACATTTTTCTGATATATTGTCTGCTTCAATTTTGTATGGTTTTTGAATTATATTGAAAACAAAATTTAGCCTAAACCAGTCAAGGGCCATAACCTCGAAAACGGTTTATCGCACAGTTTTCGACAATTATATCCAATGTAGATCTCAATGAGAGGAACATTTTTCTGATATATTGTCTGCTTCAATGTTTTATGGTTTTTGAGATATATTGAAAACAAAATTTAGCCGAAACCTGTCAAGGGCCATAACCTCGAAAACGGTCTATCGCACAGTTTTCGATTATTTATAACAAATGTAGATCTCAATGAGAGGAACATTTTTCTATTATATTGTCTGCTTCAATTTTTTATGGTTTTTGAGTTATATTTGAAAACAAAATTTAGACGAAACCAGTCAAGGGTCATAACCTCGAAAACGGTTAGTCGCACAGTTTTCGACAATTTATATCAAATGTAGATCTCAATGAGAGGAACATTTTTTTATTATATTGTCTGCTTCAATTTTGTATGGTTTTTTAGTTATATTGAAAACAAAATTTAGCCGAAACCTGTCAAGGGCCATAACCTCGAAAACGGTTTGTCGCAAAGTTTTCGACAATTTATATCAAATGTAGATCTCAGTGAGAGGAACATTTTTCTGATATATTGTCTGCTTCCATTTTCTATGGTTTTTGACTTATATTGAAAACAAAATTTAGCCGAAACCAGTCAAGGGCCATAACCTCGAAAACGGTTTGTCGCACAGTTTTCGAAAATTTATATCAAATGTAGATCTCAATGAGAGGAACATTTTTTTCATATTTTGTCTGCTTCAATTTTTTATGGTTTTTGAGTTATATTGAAAATAAAATTTAGCCGAAACCGGTCAAGGGCCATAACCTCGAAAACGGATTGTTGCACAGTTTTCAACATTTTATCTCAAATGTAGATCTCTACGACAGGAACATTTTTCTAATATACTGTCTGCTTCAATTTTTTATGGTTTTTGAGTTATATTGAAAACAAAATTTAGCCGCAACCTCTCAAGGGCCATAACCTCGAAAACGGTTTGTCGCACAGTTTTCGACACTTATATCAAATGTAGATCTCAACGAGAGGAACATTTTTCTCATATATTGTCTGCTTCAATTTTTTATGGTTTTTGAGTTATATTGAAAACAAAATTTAGCCAAAACCAGTCAAGGGCCATAACCTCGAAAACGGTTTGTCGCACAGTTTTCAACTCTTAAATCAGATGTAGATCTCAACGAGTGGAACATTTTTCTCATATATTGTCTGCTTCAATTTTGTATGGTTTTTGAGTTATATTGAAAACAAAATTTGAATGGCGGACATTTTGAAAATGGTGGACCGAAAAAAATTTGGATCCGACATATGTAATTAGGACCCTCATATCTACTTGGAAACCAAATTTTGTGGAAATCAAACAACTTTGACATTTTCGACAAACTTCGCGGGAAAATCGCGTAAACAGGAAGTTGATCGAAAAAAAAAATTTTGCGTCATTAATCATTGTCAGGAGTCAGGTGACAATTTCCACACCTTAGAATTTTGATATCGGTTACGGTTTAAAAGTTTAATTGAAAACAAGGGTAAACAGTGTTTGGGGAGATAACTCCGTTTCTAAAACATAGCTCGGTTTCGCAGGGTGACTCAGGTCGAGCCCAGCTAGTGTCGGTTAAGTGTGCCAAGTTTCAAAGCGATATGTCAAGACACTTTTTTTGACATCTGTGGCAGAAAAAAAAAATAATAATCATACGAAATACAGTAAGGTCTTTCCCTTGGAAAGGGGAAAGACCTTAATTAAAACGCATTTGTTCCGAGAACAAATGTGAGGTCTTTCCCTGCATTTTGTTAGTGTTATGTCTAGGTATATGGTTGCTAATGACTTTACAGTCAGTTGCTATGGTTTTTGTGTACAAAGCAAGTGGTCCCAAGTGGAGAAAATGTATGGTTGCTAAGGATTTTTAGTCGGTTGCTATGGACAAAATGTCACTTCCGGTTCGTACCTGAAACATTTTTTTGTACATTTCGATGTGACGAACATTTTTCACTTGTATTGTCTGCTTCAATTTTGTACGGTTTACGTGTTATTCTATAAAAACTGTTTACGGTGTTGGCCATTTTGAAAATGGCTGCCCATAACAATTCGACTTTGGTCTTAAATCAAAGGGCTTGTTATGACGGTCACAAAATCCCATATGTTTACTATGTTATCTCTGACGGTTTTAAATTTATAAGCCAAAAACTGATAGCCGAAACCTGTCAAGGGCCATAACCTCGAAAACGGTTTTTCGCACAGTTTTCGACAATTTATATCAAATGTAGATCTCAGTGAGAGGAACATTTTTCTGATATATTGTCTGCTTCCATTTTCTATGGTTTTTGACTTATATTGAAAACAAAATTTAGCCGAAACCTGTCAAGGGCCATAACCTCGAAAACGGTTAGTCGCACAGTTTTCGAAAATTTATATCAAATGTAGATCTCAGTAAGAGGAACATTTTTCTGATATATTGTCTGCTTCCATTTTCTATGGTTTTTGACTTATATTGAAAACAAAATTTAGACGAAACCTGTCAAGGGCCATAACCTCGAAAACGGTTAGCCGCACAGTTTTCGAAAATTTATATCAAATGTAGATCTCATTGAGAGGAACATTTTTCTAATATATTGTCTGCTTCAATTTTCTATGGTTTTTGACTTATATTTAAAACAAAATTTAGCCGAAACCTGTCAAGGGCCATAACCTCGAAAACGGTTAGTCGCACAGTTTTCGACAATTTATATCAAATGTAGATCTCAATGAGAGGAACATTTTTTTCATATTTTGTCTACTTCAATTTTGTATGGTTTTTGAGTTATATTGAAAACAAAATTTAGCCGAAACCAGTCAAGGGCCATAACCTCGAAAACGGATTGTTGCACAGTTTTCAACATTTTATCTCAAATGTAGATCTCTACGAGAGGAACATTTTTCTAATATATTGTCTGCTTCAATTTCTTATGGTTTTTGAGTAATAATGAAAACAAAATTTAGCCGCAACCTGTCAAGGGCCATAACCTCGAAAACGGTTTGTCGCACAGTTTTCGACCCTTATATCAAATGTAGATCTCAACGAGAGGAACATTTTTCTCATATATTGTCTGCTTCAATTTTTTTTTATGGTTTTTGAGTTATATTGAAAACAAAATTTAGCCGAAACCTGTCAAGGGCCATAACATCGAAAACGGTTTGTCGCACAGTTTTCAACTCTTATATCAAATGTAGATCTCAACGAGTGAAACATTTTTCTCATATATTGTCTGCTTCAATTTTGTATGGTTTTTGAGTTATATTAAAAACAAAATTTCAATGGCGGCCATTTTGAAAATGGTGGACCGAAAAAAAAATTGGATCCTTATATCTACTTGGAAACCAAATTTTGTGGAAATCAAACAACTTTGACATTTTCGACAAACTTCGCGTGAAAATCGCGTAAACAGGAAGTTGATCGAAAAAAAAAATTTTGCGTGATTAATCATTGTCAGGAGTCAGGTGACAATTTCCACACCTTAGAATTTTGATATCGGTTACGGTTTAAAAGTTTAATTGAAAACAAGGGTAAACAGTGTTTGGGGAGATAACTCCGTTGTCGGTTAAGTGTGCCAAGTTTCAAACCGATATGTCAAGACACTTTTTTGACATCTGTGGCAGAAAAAAAAATAATAATCATACGAAATACAGTAAGGTCTTTCCCTTGGAAAGGGGAAAGACCTTAATAAATAAAATGCCTCAGCATAAGAACTCATTAAGCGTGTCGCATATTGTATATATTAATGCACTAATTGTTCTTTCTGGTCCTGTTAACCCTATTTGAACTGGACACGTTGAAATAGCTAAATAATTGATGATAAGTAGAGCTAAAAAAAACTTCATTTAAACTAAGAAACAAATAAAGTAAGGCATGATCTGTTTTGTTTGTTCAGTTTTTTATTTATTGAAATGAAATATTTTCGAGGCCGCTAACGGTTACTAGATTAATCGCTTATTCCAAAATAATGTGCTTTTGTTTTCGGATTTTTATGTGTGCTATTTTTCCCTGCAACCGCTTTTTTTTGTCCCACGCATTCGACTTACAAACGTATGAGAGTATTAATACCATTTGTATACGCTTTCTTTTTCCATTGAAACTGGTCGTTGTGATAACTGGATAAATGCTGTTTGTTTTACATGTCTAGTAAATGCATTCCTAACTTCATTAGATGTAATTTTTCAGCATTTTTGTAATGCGAGAGTCACATGCATTTACGAATATGAATATTTACTACGGGTGTGAAGTTAGCAGTGGGTTCGATATTCGATATACAAGATAAAAAGATGTATAATATTGCTATACATACTACCTAGGGGAATTTTATACATGTGGAAAGGTTCGGTATTTAAGGGAACCCAACAGCGTCAAATTTGAATATCGAACTGGTAAATAATCAGTCACGTGCAGTCATGCCGAGAAATAACCTCCTAGTTTTTTATTCAAAGCTATCCTGCTTTGGTCATCAGTGTTAATTGATATGCATAAGGCTTATCTGTAGCAAACTATATGTGTTCGTTACGTCACGGAGGCAATAAATTTTCTCTCTTTTACCCCGTTGTAATTTTTTTATAAGTTAATTTTGAAAGTTAAAGAAATTGTGAAAGTTAAAAAAGGGTCCTGTACGAACACATTTAGCACAAGGTATCGTGCTTTATACGATAGTGACTTGCAAATACGAAAACTTGGTTTTTGGACTGTTATTTCTCGCCATTGATTGTATATCCACTTTTCATTTTAATAGAAAACTGGTTATACACGGAAAAAGAACACACCCCCATCGAGAATGTCAACTAACATCATAGTCTCGATCATCCAGACGCTTAATTGCATTTGTGCGTCTGGATTCATCTCTATATTGAACTCGTTATCATTACGCCCAAAACTGGGCGTAATTTGTGATTGGATGATATTTTTATTGTCTAAAACATTACTTCCGTTTTATCAAGAAGTGTATAAAAAATTGTACCAAAATTTACAATCGAATGTTTTTATAAAATATTACTTTATTAATTAATTAAACAAATATTATTGTCATGCACAATCAAGAGAGAATCTTACTGTGACGTCATTTTATAGGTATAGATATGTTTACATGGTTTTCCTGGTCTAAAAATAGGGCCCTAAAAATAGGATAATTGTTTTGTCTCCACATATTGGTAGCGAAATTACAACAAGGTGATCCCAGACGCTATTATATATGCGTCTGGGTGATCGAGACTACTAACATAATACTTTGAGCTTACCTCCCTTTCCATTGATGTCTTTCATTTTTTTCTTTTTTTTCTGTTTTAACGGTATATTTTGTATTTTAGTTTGTTTTCTAATCTGCCACGAATGCTAAATTTTTATTTTATTAAAAACAAGAATAATTGTTGATATGATGTCACGTGACTTACCTTTATATTACCGCGGAGATGGGGGTTTATACTTTCTTTCCTAGGGAGACCGTCGTCAATTATGGACGTATATTGATTGAATCACGATAGTGAAAAATAATCAAAGTGCAGACTGCACTGAGGTAAAGGTTGCTTTGCAAGTATTAAATGAGCTTCCTGCCTCATGTTTGATAGGAAATAAACAAACCAATAGAAAATAAATCTTTGCAATCCTCATAATTGATAACCCCATCTCCCATATGTCTTAAATGGCAATGTCCAGGGCTTTGCTGCTGGAAACTCCAAAAATCATGCTGGTCAAAATGTAAAATATCGGGTGCACAATTCCACCATATAACAAAGGGTTCTGCAAAAGTTTCATCAAATTCCATTCAGTGGGGCAAGTAGTTTTGGATAAGAGATGGGTATCCCCTTCATCAAAGAATGGCAAGTCCATGTTTCGCTATGGGCAATCCTAAATATCATTCCAATCAAAATATAAAATATCAGGTGTACAATGGCACTATGTAACCAAGATTCCATTAAAAAATTGCATCAAAATCCATTCAGCGCTGATGGTGGAGAGGAGAATAAGAGATGGGTACCACCCAATGTGTAACGAATGGAAAGACAGACAACACCATCACTATATACGGTATCCCCCATTTTCAATTGTGGCATAACATACAATCCTACGTTTAATAAATGCTTAATGACCTACCTAGAAACAGTGGTATATATATATATATATATATATATATATATATATATATATATATATATATATATATATATATATATATATATATATATATATATATATATATATAAATCTAGAGGATTATGCAACGATACAATTGAAGATGTTTCTATCATAAATCAATAAATATATTAATAAAAAAGACAAAATTGGTAAGTTTGCCCATTTCAGACATATAACTTGCATCAAATACGTGTACATATATGTAAATGTCTCCTTATAAATATAAGTGATGACATAAGCTTCTAAAAGATTCAAATCTAAAATAATTTCTTTTCTGTAATACTCTTTGGCTTCAGTGGCCGAGTGGTTAAGGTAGTATTCATCTACTATTGATAGCATGCCTATCAGCACTTGATAAATCTTACCGCTGACAGTGTGTGCTCAACTTCAATCTTGATTGACAATTATTAAAAGCTTCCTACAATCTCTCTTCCTCCTCCAATAAAAACAGGACGCCCCAATATAGTTGAAAACTTGCTGAAAGTGGCATTCAACACCATTCAAACACAGGGATCTGTACAAATCGAGTTACATGCGCTTTCGAATGATACTGGGTCGATTCCACACACACTATAACAAAATCGACCCAGTATCATTCAAAAGCTTATTAGCTGCGTCGGCAAGGTAATTGAAAGTATTATTTATAAGTATGTTTCTAAGCACATGCAAAGAAATAATCTTATATACCAATACCAGTCTGGCTTTCTTCCTAATTGTTCAACAGTCCACCAGTTGATAGAAATTTACAATTGTATTTTAAATTCACTCGAGAAGATGGAAATAAACTGCTTTGTTTTCTGTGATTTTTCCAAAGGTTTTGATAAGGTTTGGCATAAAATGAAATCGTATGGAGTAAATAGAAATTTATTAGAATGGTTTAAAAGCTATTTGAATAATAGGCAACAGAGAGTAGTAATCAAACAATCGTCATCCGAGCTTTGCAATGTGTGTGCTGGTGTCCCACAAGGGTCGGTGCTGGGTCCATTATTATTTATTATCTATATCAATGATATAGATAATAAAACCAGTTTCCCTAAGTAGACTGTTTGCTGATGACACATCGTTCAGCTACTCTAGTCGCAATCATTCGCAGATACAGACTAATCACGATTTGAAAGAGCTGAACGACTGGTCCAAAAAATGGTTAATGTCATTTAACCCTGAAAAAAGTGAAATCATGTTATTTTCAATCATAATACCACCAGATATGCGATTTACACTAAATGACATTAATATACCCATTACTAACGTTCATAAACATCTAGGGGTTACCTTCAGCAGTGATGCTAAGTGGAATACACACATTGATAATATTATATGTAGTGTTTCAAAGCACCTGAACGTACTCAGGAAAGTAACTTAAATATAAACTTACTAAAAAAAACTTAGAAAAATTATATTTAGTCTTCATAAGACCACTTTTTGAATATGCCTGTGAAGTTTAGGACAATATGGGGGTGGGCTACTGTAACAAACTTGAACAACTACAACTCGAGGCTGCTCGAATAGTCACAGGCCTACCAATATTTACTAATGCAATTAATATTTATACTGAAATTGGGTGGGAGTCTTTGGATTAGCGCAGGAAACGCAGGAAGTTACAAATGTTCTATAATATACAGCACAACTCGGCACCAGCATATCTCTGTAACTTAATTCCTCCTACAATACAAAGCACGGCAGTTTATCCCTTGCGCAATTGTAACAATATTATGACTCCTTTCTGTAGACTTTCCCTGACTGATGAATCGTTCATACCTTCAACTATACGACAGTGGACCCGTTTAGATCTATCAACCCGTAATGTTGACTCTATATTTAAATTTAAATCTGAATTAAAAAACTTGAAGCCACACAGAAGAGTTCCAAAGCACTATGAATATGGTCATCGAAAACTTAATATTGTCCTAACCCAATTAAGATGTTCAGCATCAATACTGAATTATGACCTATACAGGGTAAATATTATATCCATCTTGTCGCTGTGGATCCGATCGTGAAGATTCAAATCATTACTTCTTGGAATGTTCGAAGTATGCTAACATTAGAAATATATTATTTGAAAACCTTCAGTGGCTGCCAATCTACTGTCCATTAAATTTAGAACTTCTTACATTTGGAAAATCACTTTTGACATAATATAATATAATTTGAATTGTATTACTATGTATGCTGCTCCATCAATATATTGTTGTAACATACTGTATATTTGGAGAAGACTTCATAAGTTTGATTAACTTGTGTCTTATTCTATTTGCTTATTTAAGCAAATAAAATAAGTTTAAACTAAATAGGTCCTGTGATTCAAACAAACAGAAAAATATTTTAGGACTGCATGAGGCAACATTTATCTCTATAATCAGAATGCATGTAAACTAGTTTAAGTTTTAATCAGTGTTAATAGCTTATATTAGCTATACTAAAAGACACAATCACATGGAGTGCTTTTCTGCTTGCATTTAAAAAAATTAATATTCAAACTTTTTATCACGAAAATCCAATAAAAAAAATTCCACTGTACATATTCCATACTATGCCCTTGTTGTTTACTTGTACTTGACTTTTGCAACGGAGCCTGACACTTTTTGTTTTCAACAAGGGTCTTACGCCGTTTACAAAAGATTGCCAGCTTTCGTGACGTTCTATGGTATTCGCGCCTATACCGGAAACGACATTACCCGATAGGTTTCAAACAGACAATAAGTCCCTTTGAATTTTTTTAGCACAAGTGGATAGTATAAGAAATGTTGATAATAAAGAGGTATCTCTCTAATAGCAAAACAATTCACAGGGACTTTGAAAAATCGCCATATCAAATAAAAGAAACAACATTTCAAAACGCTAAACAAAGGTAAAAAAATTAATTACTGAATTCAATTTAAAACCTTTGGATCTCCAAAGGAACATAAGCTCGACTATACGCGCTAAGCAGTTTTATTTGTCACTCAAAAAACTTCTGCCAAAACTCGCTGACTTGATCACACCTTTCTGTCAATATAATGCCAAGTGATTTTCCCAAGTTTCATGAAGATTGAAAGAGAATGAAGGGGTGGTCCCGAGGTTTGCATATTCTCACATAAGTGATTTTTGTACCATTTCGACATTCAAATTTAATACTCTTGGGCTCCCTTACATACGGAACCCGTCCAGATGCCTTAAATTCCTTTTGACAGCACCTAAAACAATATAATGCCAAGTGTTTTGCCAAGTTTCATGAAGATTGAAAGAGGATGAAGGGGTTGTGCCGAGGTTTGCATATTCGCACATAAGTGATTTTTTTTACCATTTCGATATTCAAATTTGACGCTGTTGGGCTCCATTACATACCGAAACCGTCCAGATGTATAAAATTCCCCTTGGTAGTACGTTTAGCAGTATTATACATCTTTTTATCTTGTATTTGATAATATGTTTTTCTTAATATCGAATATCGAACCCACTACTAACTTCACACCCGTATATTTATTCTCGCACTAAAACAAAACTTTAGGAAGAACACGAATCCTTATGAAAATATAAACTATTAAAAATGTGCATGATTGTTGTAAGTTTATTAGAATAGAACAGGAGATTTATTTCTGACAATTTTTGAAATGCCGAATTAACATTATTTTATTCGTCGCTTTACATATGTTTCAAGTAGATTATAAAGTAAATTTTGATGAAAGATTTCATCTGCAAAATGCTGGCGATTGTTTGGCATGTAGTTATTCGCAATAATTCGGATATGTCTTTTCCCAGGTTTTATCTTTACACTATTAATTGTCTGTGACATCTACCAACTCTGGAATGAAAAGAAAACAACACCCTTAACTGCTTACTACTTGTGTTCATTAACATCCACCGCCAGGATGAACAAAAATTACATGTACGTCAGTGACATGCAGTAACATCCACCGCCAGGACAAACTTATATGCAGGTACTACGGTGACAAGCATTAACATACACCGCAAGAACAAACCTATATACACGTACTACGGTGACATGCATTATTATCCCGTATATATGATTGGTATTACTGGGATTTGGTCAGTTACACAGAAACCATTGCGTTGACAAAGTACCTAAAACCTATCATTTAAAACTAAAATCGGGGATAAATTCGTTATGCACGTTCATATCCGTAGACATGGAGATTTTTACACCTTCAGCACCTCTCAGGGCGTACTTGGGGCACCTCAGGTGTTAAAATCTCCATATCTACGGATATGAACGTAAATAACTTATAATATTCACGGCAAGTACAAACCCATAATATTCGTACTAAATGGTAACGTGCAGTAACATCCACTGCCAGGACAAACCTTTAATACACGTACTACAGTGACATGCCTTAACATCCAACCCTAGGACAAACCAATAATACACGTACTACGGAGACATTATCAGTTACCTACGTTATTACCCGGGTGTATGGAAATTGTACCACCTGAATGTACTTCTGTTCAGCCTGAGGCGGAGCCGAAGGCTGTCCAGAAGTACTTTCAGGTGGTACAATTTCCATACACCCGGGTTATAACGTAGGTAACGGATTTATCCCCGGCTTACAAGTTTAAAGGCCGAAATTAGGTTCTTTTGTCGTCAGAAATAAGCTAATTGTGCAAAGTCATCACAGTTGCTCACACAATTTTTTACGTTTTTCATGCAGAAAATGCCCATTTTACCAGGTCGAGGATGGTACCTTAGGTACCAACCTCAGACTTAACGGGTTTTATTAGTTTTAATTCTGTTTTCCATTGTTTTTCTACTTTCGGTATTTTGGCGGCTCAAGTCACGTTATCATAACGTCAAGAGACAATGACGTCAAGTTCCGATTTCATTCATATTTGTGTGTGTCTGTGTGAACGTAGTGCATTTGCAGTGTTTGAAATGAAGTAAAAATACAATATAAAAGACAGAAATATCTTTGTGGAATAACATACACTGATTACTCGAGAACATACATTAGCAACGCACAAACAATACACCCTGCGACGTTAGCAACGAAGCCGGGGGCATGGGATTTGTACCGACGGATAACCAACCAATCAAAAATCCGCATTTGTTACAAGCCGGGGATAAGCATTAATATCCACCACCAGGAAAACACAATACAAGTACTGCAGTGACAATTATTATTATTATTTTTATTATTATCATTATAGACACATTTATTTCCTTATTCTTACGCGCCTCGTGGAAGAATGAAAGGTTCAAATTTAAATAGATAACCAAAAGTTCACATACTAAGAATAATATAAATAACTGGACACGTATCTTGAGTTGGGGACAAGATGCAGGAATGGTTTGTGTGGAGATAAAGCTAAATCGACAAGAAACAGCTTCTTTGTAATTACATTTTATGAAAGAACGATACACTCGTTTAAAATATATATAATTTTCCATCAACAATATGGAAAATATGAACATGGATTTCCGAAAATATGGAATATGTCGAGTTAAACAAATTATAGGTCACTTATTGCTTAGTCATATGTGGAAACTATACTGAAGATGATTCATATTTATATCTTTTTTTCAAGCGCGTACCTGACACAACACAATTGACGAATCTCTAAATAGAAAAGTATAGCCGACGCAATCCTTTTTTTTTTGACACACATACACAAACAATCCGACGCCCGATTACAAGATTGTCATGGCTATAGTTTAGTTTTGATAAGTGCTAAGTTCAACCGTAATTAGTAATGAACATTACTTTGTATGAATTTTGTCTGTCTTAATAACATTAATGAATTTCGAAATTTGCCACCCTCAATTTCAAATACTGCTTCATGACAAGTATACAATATTTTGTCCACTTCTACACGTTTCACACGCATGCATCTTTACATAAATATTACAAATGTTGCACCCCTAAAAAATAAATATAAAACATAAAAATAAAAATAAAATAAAACAAGTGTGAACTGTGAGCTAGTGCTCACTAGAAATAAAAATCTAAGTATTCGGTAACCAGGAAGTAGATGACCAAGGAGCATAAAATCGATTTACACCATATGGGACTATAGGATAAAGCAATATGCAAAATATCAGGCTTACGCACCTATAGTTGCTTAGAAAACTGCGATGGAAATTTTGTATGTATGTCAACAAGGTGTAAAAATCCAAGTATTCCGTAAACCGGAAGTAGTTGACAGAGGATCATAAACGCTATACACCATATGGGACTATAGGATAAAAGCAATATGCAAAATATCAGGCTTCTGCAAACTATAGTTGCTTAGAAAACTACGACGGAAATTTTTGTTACGAACGGACTGACGGACGAACGAACGGACAAACGGACAAGGGTAAAACAGTATACCCCCACTTCTTCGAAGCGGGAGTGTAATAAAACTACAGTAAAGGATGTCATAATTAAGTAGCTCATGTTTCTTGTATGGTCATACAAATACATTCTTCACACCACATTTAAATTTAGATGCAATTTATTTCAGTCTAATTAAAATTATATCTTCACTTGGCTTCCTCTTTTTGGTATTGTCGCCGTGAAGATATAATTTTGATTAGATTGAATTTATTTTAGCGAGAATAATCTTAAGAACACAGTTTTTTAATTTTTATTTATAGTAGATTCAGGTAAAAGGTCACTACTTGTGGGAAGCAATTCAGGTAAATATTCATACTTCTACATCCTAATTCGTAATGATTGAATCTACATTCCTAATTCTTTCTATATTTTTATTAATACAATTTGCAATTTTCTTTGTTCAAGTTGTTGTGGGTTTACATGTAAATAAGGCCAGTCTTTGAAGGCCAGTATTTTGTCATTTAAATCGAAAAGCTATTACAAGGAAAAACAATGTTATAGTATTACATTCATCTCAAAAATGTATGGGTTACATCACACGAAATATAAAATACATATTCCTTTATGATAGGTGGAAACACACGTAACCAGTAATAGCGGGCTGTAGTGATGCAGAAATCATAAGTAAGGGACGTTGATTACCTAAATCGTAACAGCGATATATTAGGTTTTGACTAAGTTTTAGTATTTTAGGTATCAAGACTGTATGGATTGTAGGGAGCTCAATAAAAAGAGACGTATACCATCACACATGTCCACACATGTCACAGACCAACTAAAGACAACCTTGGCCTAGAAAGAGGAGGCGTTTACCTCGTTTGGGTATGAGTGGAAAGAGATGGAACAACCTTATGCCCTCTTGTAAGGTATGTTATGCCCCACGCTGGATTGATTTATTGCGGGGAAAATGGAAGCCCCAAAATTCATAGCGGCTACCTTGTTGTGATATAAAATACACACTGGCAAATATTATATTTCATTATTTACCAGGGACTGCAATAATATTGTCAAATATTCTGCCGAGATTGCAGTGGCAATATTTGTAAAATCTTGTTAAAATGGACAGAACTAGAATAGTAGCTAATCGCCTTGAAAGGTATAACTTGCCAAAACGAAATTGTTACATAATACAATATCCCGATTTCAAACATAGACTTCCCACTGTGTAAAATGATGATAGCGTTTATTTATCCTTCATGTGAAAAATATATTTATCAACATGGTATTTTCTTTGCTAACTCTCATATTCATGTATATCTACATCGTCATTGGCGGATTTCAAAATACAATTCAAATCTGGATCGCCCAGTGTTTTTAATATTTGCCCAATAGTATTTATTTTCCATCATTTGTGATGGCATTGTTTTATTGATTTGACTTGGGAATTTACGTATGAATAGTTTTGATTGATTTCAATTTTGTATTGTAGTTTGATCCATTACAACTTCCAGCCAAAATAATGTGTTTCTTTATTTGATTATTGATACTTGGTTGTTGCGTTTGTTATTTACTTAGTCAATGACATACATTTGTTATTTACTTAGTCAATGACATACGTTTGTTATTTACTTAGTCAATGACATACATTTGTTATTTACTTAGTCAATGACATACATTTGTTATTTACTTAGTCAATGACATACATTTGTTATTTACTTAGTCAATGACATACATTTGTTATTTACTTAGTCAATGACATACGTTTGTTATTTACTTAGTCAATGACATACGTTTGTTATTTACTTAGTCAATGACATACGTTTGTTATTTACTTAGTCAATGACATACATTTGTTATTTACTTAGTCAATGACATACATTTGTTATTTACTTAGTCAATGACATACATTTGTTATTTACTTAGTCAATGACATACATTTGTTATTTACTTAGTCAATGACATACGTTTGTGATTTACTTAGTCAATGACATACGTTTGTTATTTACTTAGTCAATGACATACATTTGTTGAACTCATTTGAATTGTACAACGTTTCAAGCAAGACTGGATTTTGTATACACTTGAAGCATTGGAGGACTGTAAATGGCATTTTGTCGCTTGTTTAAGAAACTTATTATAGTCTTTGAAAATAACAACCCAGAATTGTGATGCGTATCTTAGTTTAACGTCCTGAACACTCGAAAAATATATTTAATAACGTTGAATATATTAGATGAAACGTTTGAAATAATGTAGGAGGTCTTTTTTTCAACAAAACATCAAATATATATTTTAAAGTAGTATATCTCTATTATGTGTCGTATGCTTTTTTAAAATAAAAAAAATAGACACATGTTTATTTTTGACAAGGACGTTTCAAACACACGTTTCGAAACGTGTCTTGCCCTTGTATGAACCCGCGCTCTATATTTGATAGAAGATAATTGGATTCGAGAATTGTTTGACACTAAAATCGCTCCGTGACGACAAAAAATGAATACTTAAGTCTTCAAAGATCCTGTTACTTAAACCATGACATAAAATTCTGTGTTTACATAAATGTGATGTTATTAGTGGTCTTATCTGCTGGAAGAACAACGCATATGTTATAAAACACAGAATTTTATATACATTGAGTGATAAAATAATATAGTATTATTATAGGGCACGAGGCAATCTTACTTACACACTCACTATGCTTTCAAAATTCTCAAAAATCACAAATCGGTTTTGCCTTCATTCGGTCTAATTATCCATATTTGTACTGGATACCCAAATTACAAAAAAAATTCAAACATTCAGTGTTAAATAGACCTCTGTCTAATCTCTTTACAACAATTTTAACAACTTTAAAAGACGGTTTCCAAATTACTGCGATATCTGTTATTTCATAAATGGCATAAATAAAATGCGGATACTTAAAATTTCTAGACCTATATTTATAGCAGATATTTTAATGTCAGGTTCGCTTTCCAAATCCAGAAGCAATACAACCTTTGATTTCCCCACACTGTATATTACCATATCACACATGCAATGAAATCAAATATCTTGCCAGAGGATGCTTTTTGGAACTATTGAAATAGGCAATACAAGTACGTAGAGCAAAGTAATGACAAAAGTTACTTTTCCTTTCATTTGCGATACAACATCCAAACTTATATTTCTGGAGTATAAATATGTGTAATGTTAAATTTTAATAGACAGCATATATGGCATTTTGATGTAATATTTTTCAACAGGCTATCTGCAATCAAAAAGAATGTGCTCCTCTTCTTAGTTATGTGTTATTTGTATGAAGTACCATTTTATATCTATTTGTCCGTTGTTTGACATCAAATTCGATGTTTTACATATCAATACTGTCACTCTTTTCCATGAAAGAAGTCTATTAAAAAGTTGTTCACCTAAAACTTAGTGGACTGTCAAGTACAAGTTACATATGTCCTGCTACAATATTGTATTCTGTTATTTACTATTGATTATATTTTAAAAAAAACTCATATTAGTACATTATATTAGAACACACTAATCTATTTTATCAACGCTGTAGGTGCATAAATTCGAGAGGCGTAAACCTTTATGACGTCATGACGATGGACGCTAATTTATTGAAAGAACATCCTTGTATGGAAATTGGTCTAAATTAGATCAGTCCAATTTAACACATTTGGAATCTGTAGAGTTACTCTACTACAAATGTGGTACTCTTATGCTAGAATGTTGTTCAAGCTTGTAGTTGCAATAGGGAAGCTAGATTTATCTTTGCTGGTAATATTTCGTAAATATACTGAAAATTATATACGTGGTTGTTTAATATGGCTGAGGTTTTTGTTGGCGGATAGCCGATTACTTATTTAAGGCTGTTGTCTGTGTTTTTAAGCTTATCTTTGCAATAGTTATTATGATGCGCTCTCAAAATTATGCAACACTCTTGACATTTATTTGAAGTCTTAGCGTTATAAATTAATTTTTAGTAGTATACGTTTTAGAAAAGAGCTGCAACGGATTGTCTTTTGATATTTATTCATGCAATTCGTTATTTTAAACAAATTGTTAATAGTTTATCAAAGACCTGAAGACCCACACACCTTACAATATTAAAGATAACTAAACCACACATTTTGCATGATCATATTATAAAATATTAAATGGCGCAGCTAACAATCAATTCAGTGCATTCAACAATAAAGTAACATAAAGCAATACAATATTTCAGCAAAAATGAAAATCAATCTTCAGAAATTGTAGTTCCTAGTTCAACACTAGCCGTTTCGGTTTCAATATTTAAATTGTTTAGTTCGATCCTCGTTATACATTTGCATTTCCTAGTTCAACATTTAATATTTTAGTTCCTCGTTCAGCATTTGCATTTCATAGTTTTGTTCAAAATTAAATTTTTCAGTCCTGGTTTAACATTTAGATTTTCTGGTTCAATATTCAAAATGTTTAGTTCTTCGTTCAACATTCGCAGTTCCTAATTCGACATTTGATTTTTCAGTTCCTAATTCGACATCCGATTTTTCAGTTTCTACTTCAACATTCGTAGTACCTATATAGTTCAACATTCAACGCTGGAAAATTCTGATTTAATATTCAAACGTTTTAGTTCCTCGTTTACAGTCGCAGTTCCTAGTTCAATATTTATTTTTTCAGTTTTCAGTTCAACATTCATAGATCGTAGTTTTACATTCACACAGTTCCTGATTTAATAGCGAGTGGCGAGCTCTACGGCAATTAATGACCTTTTCAACTCGTTGTCCACGAATGTATTTCCCCATAAAATAGAGTAATTTTTGTGATTTTTTTCTTTAGCTTTTTTCTTGTTTTGGTTCTACTTTTTTGGCTCATTAGAAAGAAGGATCTTTGAAAAAAAATTTTAAATTAAACATTTGATAAAATATAATGAATTAGGAGTAATTTGGTCTAGTGGAATAATTGCAAATTTCCTGTTTTCAGAGTCTCCTGGACTTCCTCCCTAAAGATAGGGATGCTTCCAGAGCTTTAAAAAGAGTTCAAAATGGTCAATTTTTCTAAATTTTGGATAGTTTGGAAGTGGTATAGTACTTTTAGACCACCAAATTGCATTCCAAAGAAATCGGTGGAATTTTTTTCAATTGACTTTATGTCATAATGAACAAAGAGGAAAAAGAGGTCTTCAACAATTGTGGTTTTGTTCCTATGAGCCAGAATGAGGTGAGTAAAAAAAGTTAGATTTTTCACTCTACATTGGCACCAAAGGCACAATTTTTGTCATGTTTAATGAAAAACTATAGAAATGTATGGATTTAACAGATTTTTTGTTTTTAGGGTCTATTAAAAACATTTGGTTCAAAATTATTACTTTTCTATATGATTTTCTGATAAGGGTCTCCTATTGGCCCCCCTCTTTTTGTTGACAGAATAAATACCCATTTCGTTGGAAAAAAAGTTGTAGGATTTAAAAATGGAGGGTTTGTTTTCAAAAATATAGCCAGAAAATTGAGAAAAACTGTGCCATTGGGCTCAATGGAGATTACTTAATTTGGCAAGGAGCTTGCACACCCAATCCAATTGCAATTATGGGATTTTAAATTGTAAACTGCCATACGCCAGGGGGTGGAGACAGATGCGCGTGCGTTCACAGATTGGCAGACATGATACAGCAAGAGATACTTCAGTTTTTCTAATGCTGATGATTCGCATCTGTGTCACAACAGTAAAGTGTGAATGTCGGCCATCTTGTGCAGGAGACACATGGCTTCAACAACAGTATATTATTTCATTTTAATATTGAAACAACAATTTAGATTCTTTTTGGAAAATCTTGTTGGCCCCCTATTGCTTACTAGATGATTGCTGAGGGAGAATTTTATCACTCAGCTGAAATTTGTGTATCCATCGCTGACTGGGCAACTGCTATCTTTTATCCCTGTCACAAACCTTGAATCAGCTTAATACATGAAATATCATGGCTCTTATGTAATCAAATGTTTTAGCAGTACATTGGACCAATTTTGTTTCATGAGAACTTTGTTCATATAAGGGAGACTTAAAATTTACTCCAATAATTAGTCCCTGGGGGCTTCATTATTATTGCAAGTATTGTAAAAAAGGTAACACATTTTTAATTTCAGTTTGTATTTTTTATACTAGGGAGAAAGGATGAGAAAAAAATACAGTTCATTATGAAAGTATTAATTTATGGCTTAAATCTGGATGCTACAGCAAACAGTTTGTGATGTACAAAATGAAAAATAAGATAAATGATATCTCTCATCAATGTGCCGTAAAAAGGTATGTAATGTCCACGGTCTTTTTCTTATAATCTTAGTTGGAAAGGAAGGGTGCGGAATATACGTAAATACAGACTTGATAGGGTTTTTTTTACTTATAAGTCGCCCACTTTGCATTGTGGTGGCCTTTGGATATTTTTTTTTGTCCTTTTGTTAAAATGATGGTGACATGACGATGTTCATCGACAAATTGATATGAATACTATGTATTTTGTTAATTCATCATGTTGGCCAATTCATTTAACTTATGATCAGTACATGTCCAACAATTTAAAGATTTTATTTACCAATAGGTGTACTTTTCTAATATCTGTTAAAAAAATGTCTTGTTTCTGCAGTTACATGTCCACCCAAAACAATGTATACAGATGCTTCTTTTTTTTGGTAGTCTTTGTTTGTGTTTTATAGATTTTAGTTATTTTACGTCATTTTGTATTATGTATGTATG
Source organism: Limnoperna fortunei (assembly GCA_944474755.1). Classification (NCBI taxonomy): domain Eukaryota; kingdom Metazoa; phylum Mollusca; class Bivalvia; order Mytilida; family Modiolidae; genus Limnoperna; species Limnoperna fortunei. The sequence goes on from OX104118.1 coordinate 61,343,438, forward strand.
TAGTATTCATGTTAGTGGTCATATCCATTCTGCTCCATATTTGGTAACACTTCGGCCACACATGACTTTGGGGTGATACGACTTATAATCTTTTATTTCTTCTTTGCACCTGAAAATAAAAAAGAGAAAAAAAACAGCAGCAAAAATATGTCAAAATGACATGAATGAAAACAATCAAATATTAGACATAAGAATAATCCATATGACAATTGAAATAATCTACAGAAGCGATATATTGCTATCTTTTTACCATTTACTTCTTGCTGTCCCTCACGACATATCCAAATGAACTCTAGAACAAATCATAATCTTAAAAAAAATATGCACTTAAATCAGTAAGTTAATATAAATATTCAACTACATATTACATTGCTTTACCTTAAAAGTTCTGTTTTCTATACACCAGTATATACCATAAATGAAAAATCATCCAAAAAAGCACACAATCATCAACTATGTACTGGAGGCCAGTTTTACCAAATTGCCAAACTTTTTACAACAGTGTTTCAATAAATATAAACTTGCGCAAATTTCAACCAATATAAATGAACTTAATACAGTATTTATATAACCATTTATTTAAACAAACTTGACACTAAAATGAATGATATACTTCTAGTTCTATGCTAAGTGTGCAGCTGCAATATCACACCGTTTTTCAAAAGATGAACGCTTCATTTCACACCACTGATAAATCATAAACTGGATATAGTAGCAAAATTTTCCTAATGACATAGATCTAACTGAATAATTAAATTTTTTGAATAAATGAATTGAACTGTTCACAAATTTCTGTATTAATTCCTTGCAAGGGACAGAGTCTCTGAGACTTGTAACAAAAAGGGCACTTATGACTGTAGCCATGAAATAAATCATGCCAAAACCTTGTAATTTCCCAAAATCCAGGCTCCCTGTTCAAACAATATTCTTCCAATTGACAAGAAAAATCATAGAATAATTCCTCTGGGGCCTGTTCTAGATAAGAATATGCTGAACAAAAGGGATCCTTCCTCCCCTCGGAACCAGTAATAATGTGAAAACCATAACAATGACCATAATGTTTTGGACAAAACCACAGAAACAAGTATGTGGTCCCTCGTCTAGATACTTCTGGATATATTTTATTGCACTGCTCATCAGGTCGAGAAGGAAGATCATCATAGTTTTTGGAATGCGCATTTTCATTCATGGTATATACTGGTATATCTCTGAGCTTTTGGGGTGAAATAATAAGCCACCCCATTTCTTTCAGGATTATATGACTCTGGCTGACAGACTGCAGGAGATGGTTCTTTGTTCCTGTCTTTAATTTCTCTGATTCTTGAGATAAGGAACTGGAATAAAGAAATAAGATCATAAAGAGATTGTTCAGATGAAAGAGCAGCATACAAAACACTGTGCAAATTTCAGGGGAAAAATCAGATATTAAATTTATTCTGTTGTTTTGTGTTGTGGTCCTTAATTCCAATAAAACTGATTCCAAAAGATCTACATAGCGGAATGGAATTAGTAATGACAAAGAATGACTTGTGGCCGAAAACTGAAAGATTACAGCCAATTTCTTTTGCACGCCTTCTGGATATTCATTGCAAACCAACCTACGCATCAAATCCAAGCATTGATCAGGCATACATTCAATTAAATTTGTGCTCTTATCAACTTCTTCTGCAAAAGCCAAAATTTCCTTCGTGTTTAACAAACCAAGTGCTTTTTTCGACATGTATGCAAGATGTTCTCTGCATTTTCTCTTGTTTTCACTCTGTTCTGGGTGGTTAACATCATAATTTATAAAAGACCGATCATTCCTTCTGTGACTAGGATCAATTAATTCTGCTGTTGTTGCTGTCTCTATAGGATTTATATCTGCATTTTTAAAACTTATACCAATCTTGTGCCATCACATGCTAAAAATTTAGGGTTGTATTTGCAAATTGAACATGGTTTCTTAAAATCATCAATTTTAAATTTACTGCTCCATGAAAACCACCATGATATAAATGTTTGGGGTGACATAAATTTAGCTGAAACAATATTATTTCGTTTGTATTTTTTTGTCATTATTTTGCAGTATGCACTGAATGTAATATGTGTGTTGAGTGCATGGTCAACATAATCCCATCCTATTTCATCCCCTGCAGCTGTTTCTTTTGAGAGAAAGTGGAGGCTGTCTGAAGATCCGTTGTACTGAATGTTGCACTCTGTATTGCTGGCAAGACACATACGATCTCTGACCTGAAAATAAATGTGGCACCACTTTAATATAAATAAATTTTGCGAGAATACTGACTTTTGATTGGCTGGAATATATTTTCTATCAGAGGATGGAAAACAAATTTGATCGTCATGAAGACACGCGCCATTTGACGTCATATATTACTCCACGGGAATCTAACAGTTTTTGTGTTGATCTCTTTTTTCAAAAATGTCCAGTTACAAAAATAAAATTGTTGAGTTTATTCTATTGTTTGAGTTTATTTATAAGTATTAACTACAAAAAATATTTTCTCCATCGAGGGATAACAAAATTTCCGTTGTGCACATTTAATATAATCCGCTGCGCGGATTATACAATGTGCAAAACAGAAATTGTGTTATCCCTCGATGGAGAAAATATTTTTTGTTGTGCACATTTAATATAATCCGTTATATAATATAATACAAAATTTCCGTTGTGCACATTTAATATAATCCGCTGCGCGGATTATACAATGTGCAAAACGGAAATTGTGTTATCCCTCGATGGAGAAAATATTTTTTGTAGTTAATCCTTAAGTAACTAATCTTTCAATACTGAAAAGACAAAAAATTAATAACAAATATTTTCATTCTATTATTACTTATTATTGTATTCTAACCATATAGACTGAAAAAAGTGGATAATATAGAGTTTTTACTAGTAATAGTTATTAATATTATGTTATCTGAGCTTTTAAAAGAACTTGTACAAATTAAATACAAGTGCATTGTTTATTCATTTTATCTCCCAATATAATACTGTATGAAATAGTTACTTTCCTTGTGTGCATACAGATTGTGCATTGCAATATTGCCTAGATACATATATTGAAACTAATTGTAAAAATGAACATTTATTACTTCATATCTCGCTGGTCCATTTGTTAAATACACTGTGGGTCTGTATTTTACTTCTGTCAATATTCCTTCGGGGTGAGCATCATTAAAATATCCAGCCTTTAAGAAAAAAAAGATTATAAATATTCCAGGAAGGAACAAATTTTATACAGACTTAGTTGTCTGTACAGCTAGATCTGGCTATCTATCTATAGCAAGACCAACCTGCCACCTACAGTTATTATTTAAAATTCCAAATAATTTATACAATTTAATATAATACCATAGTTAACATATTATTTCTTTTTTATTCTTAAATAATTTGAACTGTCAAATAAAAACCTAGTCAATAATTACCCCACAAAGGCAGCCATCTTGCAAAACAACAAACAATTATCACTTGTCAAATATCCACTGGAATCTCTACCAACACCTTCTGTTCCATCAAATATTGCCAATCTTTTCTTTATAGCAAGTTGTAACAAAGGGTCATCCTCATTCTTGGGCTGGTGATCACTTAGGCTTGGAAAATCCCAGAGTCCAGTGGCTTGGTTGAAGTTGTTTGTCTGAATATTAAACAAATACACTGTATTGCATATTACATGATTGTCCAATTTACATGATTTATGTACTTACAGGATAATTTTTAAAAACTAAAATTTGCATAAATTCAAATAAAACAAAGGCTTTAAAGATAAGTAAATATTACTAAATGTATTTCTATATCTGCATATAAAAATAATATTGTAAATACCTATGCCCCATTAGTCATCATTCCAACTGAGCTGTTTCCAGCATGAAATAGTAATACATTTGAAAACAAATACAAGAACATGAATATTTTAAAACAATAAAGATTGCATGTGAAGGTTATTTTCTTATTTCAAATATAAAAAAATATACCTGTCCTCCTTTGATGTCAGGTTTTGCCTGAAACAGCTCATCAACCTCTATATCATCATCCTCATTGATTATAGGCATATCATTCTCATCATCTTCCTCATCTTCTTCAACATTTACACCAGATCGTTCATTAAACCAAACATCCTTTTTGTCTTTGATTGCTTCCAAATGGGGACAAAGGTTGGCTGTTTTATCCAAATATAATATCTTCCTGGTAGTAAAACTGTAGATTGAGCTGCATTCACCAGATTGACAAGCCAAACGATTTTTTGATAAATTAACAAATTTACAGTCTTTGCCATCTTTGGAGATTACTGAAAATTTTTCTGTCCGTAGTGATGATGTTAGTGCACATACCGGTTTTCCTAAATATGTTGTTGATAAAATTACAGCATTTGGGTTTTGGTTGGAACATGAAAAAGGTCTTGACTGAAGTAAATTGGAAGGTCTAGTTCTATGATTTCTTGAAAAAAGCGAATGTGACAACATCTGATATTTATTGAATCTATTTCGTCTTCCTGGTCATTTAAAGTAGCAAGCTAAAGTAATGTGGTAAATAAATTACATGAACAATTATATTGCAAATTATTTCCGATAGTTGTTCTTGACATATGTACAAATGATGATTCCAAGAAAGATCCATTGCTCATGCTGACATCATTTAAACAAATTATATCCAAGTTCGGTTGATGTATTCGCCAAAACAATTTTCCTGTTTCAATTTGAGTGGTTCTATACTGGTCATACAAAGAGTTTTCCGATGCTCTGTTTTCTGCTGAAAAATGGGGATTGATGAAAAGTACGTTTCTAAGAATGTCTTCTTCAGTTAATGCCTTTCTTCTAGCTCTGTAACTGCGGTGTGTTCGATTTTCTTCCAAATTGTCTTCAGACTGATTAATATTCAGTTCAATGTTGATAGTTAAATTAGAGCTGGTTACTTCTGGGTTACGAAATTTATTGACTAATTGGAAAATGGAGAGGTGGTTTGACTCTCTATGATGCATAAGAATTAAATTGTGAAGTGAAGCCGGTTTGTATTTACCCGATGAATCTCTGACAGACAACATTCTATTGTAACCAACATGAGCATGGGTACCTTAATTCCAGTAATGATCATCTGGTATGGATGAAATCATTTTACACTGTTCATGCCAGGTATACAGGTTTACAACGATAAATGTGCAATTTAAAATCAGTACTTTTGTTCCATTTCAAAACTTGATGACGACAACGACAAAACTCCAGATTATGAGATAAAAACTGATAAAGGAATCTATAATATCTATGTAGAAGTAAGTGAAATTATCGATATAATCAATGCTTTGAACCCCAAAAAGGCATCAGGACCTGATACTTTTAGTCATAAAATGTTAAAAATTAGTCCACATAAAATTGCAAGTCACTTTCACAATGTAAATTTCCCTCCTGCTGGAAGACTGCAAACGTGATTCCGATCTTTAAGAAAGGAGAATCTTCACTACCATCAAATTATCGCCCTATTTCCATCATTAGTTGTATTGGAAAGGTTATGGAAAGAATAGTTTATAAACATGTTTATAACCATTTGGCAATGAATAATCTAATTTATGAATATCAGTCAGGATTTCGCCTCAAATATTCTACGGTAGACCAATTACTAGAACTTTACAATTGTACACTTAATGCACTTGAAAAGAAAGAAATCAACTGCTTCGTATTCTGTGACTTTTCCAAAGCCTTTGATAAAGTTTGGCATAAAGGCCTATTGCACAAAATGAAAGCTTATGGGGTAAACGGAAATCTACTGAAATGGTTTGAAAGCTATCATAATGGAAGACAACAAAAAGTTATCATTAAAAATGCTTCATCTCCTCTTTGCAGTCTTTCAGCCGGAGTCCCCCAAGGGCCTGTACTTGGACCATTACTATTTATTTTGTTTATTAATGACATATCAGAAAATCTCATATCCCTCACGAGACTATTTGCTGACGATACATCGTTCGGTTATTCCCACTATGACCCACAACAGATCAAGTATGTCATTGATCATGATTTAAAAGAGTTAGATCTATGGTCCAAAAAATGGCTGATGAGTTTTAATCCGAATAAAACTGAAGTCTAATGATTTCTAATATAGAACCCCCCAATCTAGAATTCAGTTTGAATGACCAAGATATACCCGTAGTAAATACCCATAAACATCTAGGAGTTACTTTTAGTTGTGATGGAAAATGGAATTCGCATATAGATAACATTTTATCAAGTGCTGCACGTCACCTCAATATTATGAGGAAGTTAAAATTTCAAATTAGTAGAAAGACTCTAGAAACTTTATATTTGGTGTATATTAGACCAATTTTAGAATATGCATGTGAAGTTTGGGACAATTGTGGTACAATTTATACAAATAAACTAGAAAGAATAGAATTGTTACAGGGTTAGTCTTATTTACTAAAACCGAAAGAATTTATTATGAAGTAGGGTGGGAGACTTTAAAAGATAGAAGGAATAGAAGAAAACTTCAAATGTTTTATACTATTACCCAAAAGATTGCCCCTCCATACTTATGTGAACTTATTCCACCCTCAATTCAAAGTATAACTGACTATTCTCTAAGAAACGGAGAAGACATTATTGTTCCATTCTGTAGATTATCTCTAACTATTGATTCTTTTATTCCCTCTACAATACGTGAATGGAACAAACTAGACTCCTCTATAAGAAATGTAGATTCAGTTTCAAAATTTAAATCGATTCTTAAATGTAACAGTGTTAAAAACAATGTACCTCCTCATTACTATTTTGGCCCAAGAAAACTAAATATTATACTAACTCAGATGAGATGTAATGCGTCTTTCTTAAACTATGATTTGTACACTGTTAACATTATATCAAATCCTTCCTGTAAATGTGGCAACAGCCAAGAAACCCAGTATCATTTTTTCTTTGAATGTACAGAGTATACGGATCTGAGAAGAGACTTATTTACCGGCTTAAACTGGTTACCAAACAATACAGCAGTCAACTTAAATCTCTTATTAAAGGGCAGCAATGAACTTTTACAAGACGAAAATGAAATGATATTTACTAATGTTTATGAATTTATAAAGAAATCTAAACGATTCCTTGTTGTTTAAGAGTAACCATATCACCTAGCGACAACAACACACGAAGCGTCATCAATTCTTCTACAACTCTTTCATTCCTTATCCTCTTTCCTGTCATTGTTCTGATTATTCTTTCTTTGTTTTTGTATAATTGATTCTTGCTTTATTTATTGTATAATTGAATGTTATTCATGTTATGTCACCATGTCCATATATTACTTGTATCATATTTTAAACGGAGAAGACTTCATAAGTATGTATTACTTGTGTCTGATCCTGTTTGTTCATTGTACAAATAAAATATGTTTAAACCAGGTATACAGGGAACTACGTGGTGGGTCAAAAAGAGATTTGAATTGTGGTATATGAGCAGGAACACCATCAGTACGAAAATGTTGAATAGAACTTTCCCAAACATGTAATAATGGATGAAAAACTCCCAAGGAATCTAAAAATCTGAAATAAAGCAAAAACAACTCAATTATAAATATATTGTTATAATAGAAGAAATAAAGGTAACAGATTTTTTTAATTGCGGGTGAACACGCAAAGTAACATTAATTGACAACACGTAAAAATCTCAGCATGTTAACAATAACAGTAATATACTAAATGACATAATGAAAAGAAATCATTCTTTTGTCTTTTCACTATTATAAACCCACAGACTGAAGATTGAAGAAATTAAAGATAACTTAAAACTTTCCAACAGAAATGTGAACTGTACTCACTGTGCATCTTCATTTAGCATGTTTAGTTTTGATTTAATTATTTATGCAGAGCATGTGAAATGTAAACATATATTAATAATGGTAATGATAAACAGTGTGACCACAATTTCCAATTTTTTACTTTACACATTTTGTGAGAACTAAGTTCCTGCACCAAAATGACTAGGGGATAAAATATAATACATGTACCTTGCTTTATGGGGGTTCTTTTCTTTGTGTGAATTGTGTTTAATTACATTAACCACAGTTCCTAACAGCCTACAGACTTCTGATGAGGAATCGTTGACTTGTGCTTTAGCCATCAGTTTTCTAAAAGAGTTTAGGACACCTGTCTTGTTTTTTTCCATCAACGTGTTATATCGCCTACCAACATTTGCATCTGGATTACCTGAAAATAACACAACATATTACTGAAAATAAATCTTCCCTTTTCCTTAAAAAAAAATAATTGTCAAATAAATATATCAAACCTATTTTTATCGTAGTACAAAAATTATTTGTTAAAATTAACATATTGGGAATAATTGCCATTAAATTTTTGTTGTCTATAAGATTGTTTTTTTTTGTACCAGACAGAAATTGTCATTAAATTTTTTGTTGTCTATAAGAATGTTTTTGGTACTGGACAGACAGTACACAGCTTGACTGTTGGTTAGCCATGCTTGTTTTTGAAAATGATCAATTTTACATTTGTACAAGAACATTAAACAGTCATTATTTAAAGCGCAAAGAAGTCCACGTTTATTATTTATGGGGGTTTTGCTAAAATAACTGTAATGGATTTGGACTCAAACCTCTGGCAGGGCAGCACTGGTGTCAAACATAAAGAAATACAATGGAATGAAACTACCTTTCAATAAATCATTAAATATCAATTTTGTAAACTACTCGAATAGATTATAACATACTCATAGACTGATGGCTTCTCTTTGTTTCGAACCGTGCCGTATATCTTCGGTGGTACTGGTTTATATCATCTTGTGTGAAAACTTGACTCCATATTAGTTACCTGGCAGCAAAATCATTCTGTTGTTCTTGTATATAGTTCTCTACATGTCGAATACCTGTGGTGAAGAAATGTTAATGCTTTAATTTGTTCCAATAGTACTTTTCAAAACAAAATTGTAAAATACCATGAAGTAAGACAACAATAATGAATGTGTTCACAAGGTAACACATATTTAAAAAAAAATTCAAAGTTAATGAAGATGAAATATACAATGAATGCAATTGATGGGCTATTTAATATTTTAATTTAAGCCTGAAATTCAGTCTTCACCGCTTTTCCTTGGACAAATTTTAAGAAAGGTAATCAAATGTCTGTATCAAATACAATAAACATTTTATTACATATAAACACACAGTTTCTGAAACATTTAAAGGTAAAACCGAAGAATATATCTCCTCAATCAAATGTGTGAATGAGAAAACTTAAAAATATAGGCAACAAATATGGCTAGTACCTTCTGATAAGAAATAATTATTCAGAACACCACTTTCAAAGAATCTACAGTAATATACATCGTTTATTCGGAACAATGTACAATAGAATGCTCCATCAGTCAGTGATGGTGATGACACATCCAACAGTGACTTTTTCAACTGAAACAGAAATGGGGTCTCTGATGATGAAAATCCTGCATCTGATAGAGCTTCTGAGCACTTGCCTTCCACCAGGATGACAGCAGACAACATGCTTAAATGTTTCCCCAAATTAACAGGGAATTTTTTAGCGCTAGCCACTTTCGTCATTGACGAAATCATTTGAAAATTGACGATAGATTTCTAAATCAATTTCGTCACCTGATTTCCAACAAGTACTAAAATTTTTCGTTACAAATTCATTCTACCAAGTGTAAAACGACATATTTATGATCCCAAAGCCAATTAACAGGAAACTCAATTATTTCACCTCAATAGTTTTAAACAGCAGGTGTCAATCGTCGAATTGATGTTTTTAGGGACCGGACAATATTTTTTGGGGTGGTGGGACGGGTGCAAAATGCAATAGAACACATACTTTTTTATGCTGGCATATATATGGGACTACAAATTTTGTTATTTTCAGCACTGATAGGACAGCTAGTTTTTTTCATAACCTTATCATCAATGAAAAAACTAATTTTTTTTGACGTTTTAATTTAAAACCAATATACTGTAATCGCACAACTTGTTTAACAAGTTGACATAAATACTGCATTGTAACCATAAAATTATTCACTAGATAGGACACACTTTTTTATAACACATCTGTTGTAGGACGGCAACTTTTTTGTATTTTAAGGAAATAGGACATAGCCCTTTTTAAACCTGATAATTTGAAATGCACCGGTCCCAACCCCCCAATTAATATTGACCGGTCCCTTACAGGTAATCAACATGATTTAGTTGTGCTCCTGGTAAATATACGCAAACAAAAGTGTCGTAGATCGTACTGATGCGCACAGACTTCCACATTTTTATTAAATATGTAATGCAAATAAAAATTGCAAAGATTTTGCGTATTTAACTCATTTTTCGTATGTTTTGCTGGTTTCAAATGGATTACGCGCCATTTGTTAACATCCGAGATACGTCTAATTACCGATGGTTACCACTTAGAAAACGAAGAGTACAACGGCCCTTAATGAAAAATTGTAACCGATTGATATACAAACGCTTTTTAAATAAGTTTTAAAATTAAAATTCTTTGAAAATTTATAAACATTTTGTTATAATCATTTTTTAAAACAAATTTATACACTGATATTGAAAGAATATAGTTGTTTATACTGTACAATTATATTTCACCAGTACAATGAATGCATGCTTCTGAGCAGATGCTTATACGGCTCATCCGCTAAAGTGACTAAAGCCCTCAAAATCCTAAAAAAATTCCTTGAATTAATTTTCCATTCTAAAAAAATGTAAGCAGCATGTTAAACATTTATTATGCTTGGTTATTATATGATAAATCGTGCCTTATCAAAATTCATGTTGTACTGTTCAATATTGACACATTTTTTACAAATATGTCTATGAAAACTTTTGGTATATACACATGTATCTAAATTTGACATTTGATCAGATATATTTTTAATACTGGGGTTTTCTTATAGTGAAATATACCAGCATTATAGATTATGGTAATTATTGCAAACTTTATATTTTTATGACATTCTTTTAAAAAAAGCATATTGTATTTTGACAGACTAAAACCAACTACTGTTGATAGTTACATGATATCAAGTACTCTATTGATTAACTATTTATTTATGGACTAATGTCTACTTGTCATTTTGTCCATTAGCTATAAACCCAAAATATTTTAAGGATTATTTGCATGATAATACCTCTATCCTCAAAATTTTCAATAACTGCCGAAGGTGGACATCTCAGTTCAGGTCTACATGATGAAAAACTAATAGTTTCCTGCAAACAAAAACATGCATTTTAATTTTTTGTTATTTTTATCTGTATTTTGTTGTATTTAAACAATAAACTGAACACTGTGATAATAGGAAAACTGAGGTCAACACATTCTGTTGTTTTTGTAAAGCCCTGTAGAAAAGGGTGGGGGGGGGGGGACAAACATTGAAACTTATACAATCTTATTAAGATTATGTTCCAGATGAAAACACCAACTTCTGTGTACTGTGTCTTAAACACAGGCAGTACATTAGAACTGAGCAGTTAATATTACAGTCATTTACCATCAAGGCATGGTAAATGAAAAATACTTTCTGTCTACTTTAACCATAGCAAAAAATATTAAGAAACGAAAGACACAGGTATCATATTCGTAAGGACCTGTAATGGTTTAATTTCAATTTTAATTCGTGCACATAGGGTTTTCCTATTGCTGAAAATAAATTTTTCCAAAACAAGAAGACCGACTGATTCCCCCCTTTATCTCCATAAAAATTTTACCTTCTCGCGCAAAGAAGTAGAAATACCTTAGATTCAATATTTTAGTTGGTATAATATCAGAATACCCATGTTTTCTCTGTATATAACATTTCAGTCGCTACATGTTGGATGTCGAATGACAAATTCATGTACATGCTATATAACCACACTCTGCACGCGCATTCATTCAACATTGTGGTAGTAGACCAGCGTTACTTACTTTCACGAGATTACTGTTAATTTTTAGTATTTCTCAAGTTTCCTTAATTATTTCTTTCCGTAGCTTTCTTCAACGGAATATTCGCTCTTCTAATTTTACAAAAGTTTAAACAAAGTGTTTACACACTCCAATGTTTACAATCAATATGGCCGATCAGCATCAGCTCTACGTCACTCGATTCCTGCAACCAATGGAACCGCGTACACCCAAATAATTTTGTTATATATTATATGATTGATTCCAACGTTTTGGTAGGTGAATACTAAGGAAATATTAATGAATGAGTTATTTGCAATCTAATAGAAATTTACAACCTGTTGAGGTTTATTGCTCTCCCCTTGACCCGGGGCAAGTGTAAGGTATGTGTATTAAATATATTTTGCCACCTTTTTTGTGCATCTCAGGTATGTAAAAAGTTTTTTTTTTATAAAAGAATGTTTTTGGCCTTTTTTTTTCTAAAAGTTGAATTTTTAAAGCCAAACTATATATTCTAAATAGAATTTGAATGTTTTTTGGTCATTTATTTTCTGATTTATTTCAGATATTTGAATTTCTTTAACATTTTAGGTATTTAAAAGTCAAAATTGCCAAACAAAAAAGATTAACTAAATTAAATGTAGCTTCCTACTTTCTGAAACATTTACATTTTGTAGATATCTTACAAAGCAAGAAAGTTACAGCCATTTTAGTGAGAGGGGTGAAGTTGTAAAATTTGGTTATAATGAAGAGAAAGGGGTGCTGTTTTACGGGCTTACGGTAGGTGCAGTTGAATCCAAATATCTCCAAAACTATTGGTCAGACCGACATGAAATTTGGCAGGGTGATTTGTTTTATATAAAAGAAGCTGTAGAGTAAGTCTTATTAAAATCGAGCAATTTTCAGCTTATATTTAGGAACAACAACACAATTAATGACCTTTGCAACTCGTTGTCCACGAATGTAGTTCCCCATAAAATAGTGTATTTCTTTGTAATTTTTTTTCTTTGGTTTTCTTTTTTCTGGACTTATTGGAAAAAAGGATCTTTGAAAAAAAATTTTGGGGGGCTTATTGGAAAAAAGGATCTTTAAAAAAAATTGTAATGGAATATAATGGATTAGGAGTAATTTGGTCTAGTGGAATAATTGCATATTTCCTGTTTTCAGTCTCACGGACTTCATCCTTGAAGATAAGGATGCTTCCAGAGCTTTAAAAAGAGTTAGAAATGGTAATTTTTCTAAATTTTGAATATAGTTTGGAAGTGGTATGGTACTTTCAGACCACCAAATGGCATTCCAGAGAAATCGGTGGAATTTTTTTTAATTGACTTTATGTTATAATGAACAAAGAGGAAAAAAGAGGTCTTCAAAAATTGTGGTTTTGTTCCTAATGTTGGTATTGATTTTTTTGTCCGGAAGTCGATACCATCAAAAAACTGTCCCAAAGTGAATGCAGAAAAGCACGAAAATTAATTTTAAAGGTAGAGTTAAAATAAATTTGACATCGATAAAAAATATTTGTTCTATTTAAAAATAACAAGATCATTTCAGACAGTTTTGTTTGCAATATCTAAAATTTTTTTTTTAAAACTGACAATCGCATGTAATGAATTTGACGTCACTATTATATAGAAAGACGTCACGTGACTACTAAAATTGAGAGGCACTATTAAGGTGTAACGGAAGTAAGGTCAATTATGAAATGCACTTTATAAATACATAATTTAAAGCCCTTTTGCAATTAAAATAACACTGTGTTAACAAAAATTTACTTACAAACTGTTTGCGTTCTTTTTGTGTTAAATTAAAGTAGCGTGACACTACTGCTCCCTTAAGAATCACGTCCCAATGTTAAACGGGAGGACTTTTTCATACATTTTAATGCATTTTAATGCAGGACGATGTTTTAACTGTAGAAATTTGTACACAATAATACATTAATTTCTTCTTCCTACATTAACTAATTTTGGTAAGATTATGATTAAGATTACACCAAAACCCAAATCCTAAGTGTGGAATGAAATTGACCAATCGGAAACCAGGGATAAACTTAGCTGCATAGGGGCCCCGAAAGTAGAGACAACAAATAAAAAGAATTTAAAAAGAATTAAGGTAAATGCTAAAATCGACCGCATAAAATTTGTTATTAAAATAAACATGCATATGGCGCGTAGAATAAAAAATTGTACAGATTACTGTAAATAGTGCACACAAAAACGAGTTGCTCGAAACAATTATATTCTTTAATTTGCGTATCACTGTTATTTATAAACGTATAACATCTATACCAATTTAAATAACCTGAAACATTTCAAACATGGCTGTTCATATTACGTTAAAAAGTAAATTCTACATAGTAATAAATATGTAATTTTTAAAAATTATATTGTATATTACAGAATGATGGTAAATAAACAAATGCTATAACAATGTATATATGAGTAACTTCTCGTGGAAAAATAATTAGAATGTTCTGTTACATTTAGTTCATCCTACCAATTCGGCTTCGTTGATGCGCGTAAACAAAAACCCCGACTTGAGCATGTTGAGAGGTGCATTTAATAAAAGTAGAACTCCAAGTTCCTTTGCTGAAACTCGGTTAAAATCAATACTCAGTGTTTACATAACATTACTAAAGTTCTACAGATTAAATTATATCTCTAACAATCAATATGTTTCTAATATTCTAAAACAAATTATTTTTTATATTTTTACTGTATTTTTTTTCAACTTGTTTGCAATGCAAAGACGAATAACTAAACATAATAACTACAGTTCTACAGATAATATTATATCTCTAACAATCAATATATTTTCTAATATTATAAAACAACCTGAGGATGAGCTTTCACTTGGCTTTGTTCAAATATTCCAATAGCATGGTAACAAATTCATTACGCCAGACGCGCGTTTCGTCTATTCAAGACTCATCAGAGGCGTTTAACTCTAAATGATTAAGGTATTTTTCATTTGGAGATGGAATAATATAAGTCCACTAGGATCGTGTAAATACACAATACAGGTAGTTCAAAATATTATATAAAGGGTCTAAAGAAAGCTACAAACCAGTAGACTTATTATTCGATTTCAGTTTGAAGTTTTTGTGCAACAAAATCAGGAAATTGATCAACTGATTTTAGGTTTTTACAATCCACAGCTGATCGTGGTCCTGTGTAATGTATCAGAAAGCGGAACATTTTCCAAAATTAAAGCACTGTCATAGTCAGGATAATACTTCAACATACGACATAATTCAACAACATTTATAGGCGATTTACCCGAAGACCAGAGCTCATCTTTACTAGGGAATTCTGCAATAAAGAAACACAAATTTCTACCTTTACATAGTTATATGCTACTTTGACGGCTGCTTAGCCTTAAACAAAATGGCTGGTTTTTTGCAACGAATTTATATTCTGAGTTTGTTGAGCTTTTACTGGAACCAGTTGAACAGTTTATAATGGGATGATGCATCTGACATTTAAGGCATGCATGTCGATAAATGCAGTTGAATTTGTTGCATGAACCCTTATGGTTGTAATTATAACAACAGTATTTAGAAGACTAGTAGCTCTATTAAAAGGTGTATCAATAAAACGTAACCATATTTCACCATTATTTGAACCCCAAGACTTTAATGGATTCATGGAAATTCTCCACCTAAATTGCTGGTCATACCTGCTAGTTCGATTTTCTTCAGCCACATTTCTAATAAGCGTTATGTAACGAATAAGCTCACCAGCCTTATGTGGATGATTTTTCATCAGAAAAGATACGAAATTAAGAAATGCATTTGTCCATAAGCTGATAGAATCTATGCTTTTAGTTTTTCGTAGTCTAGGTTGCAAAATATGTTTGCCGTTTATTATTTATAAATTACTTGATCTTAGCTCAACATTATTTTCCAAAATTGAGCAAGGTCTACATACTCAAAATTCCAAACTTTTTCTTTTAAATGCGGAGTTATAAATATATCAGTTTTATTTAGCAGTGACTTATAGCAGTACAGCAGTACATTTAACAAATATAAAATGTTTGAGTATCAAAGTTACAATTCCATTGAATCGTTATTACTTATATAATTCTCAGTAATAATAAAGAGAATATGCTTTTATTTATTACTTTTGCTAATTAAGTGCATGCTTTTACTTAGTACCTGAATTTTACACTACAATTGAAATTGAATGCATGTTGGTATTATATTATTGTCCAATGTGCATGTACATATTTACCAAAAGTTGGTTAATGAGCTATTCAGAACTCTTGTTGCTTTTATTGGTATTGTGTATATATGCAGATTTATATAAAAATCACTTTATTACTTCTAAGTTGTGAATGAATTTATGCGTTCTTGTGTGCAGTAAGAAATTCCATACATGAACAAAATAAAAGTTTTGGATGAAAAAGTTTTATCTCAGAAAAGAGGTGCGATCGATAGTACATGACTACATTTTTGTAACTACCTTACCACTCGGCAATAGAGACCATTGTAATATTTGAAAAGGGTTTGATATATATGTGAATTGCTAGTCTTATAAAAAAATATTACATTTTTGTTAGGCAATTTTACTTTACCAAAGACTTACGTTTCCTTTGATTGATCTCTTTTTATATATCTTTAATGTTCTAAACAGATCAATAGAATAGAAATGGCAAAATAAACACAAACACTATGTTTTTGAATTTAATAACTTATTTACACAAGGGTCAGCTAGGCTAGTTAAAACTAGTCTTTGATATTTAAAAATCTTTTGATGTAAAATTCCAGTACATTATTTATAAATGTATGATGATGAGCCAAATGAAATATACTTACATGAAACGACCACAGACTATGTTGATCGTTAGAGCATTAACTTTGGGTTATTGCCACCGAAATGTTTTAGATCTAACATGGCGTCCAGTTTTAATTGAGGAGTACCCTATGAAAACTTAGACTTTCGGCAGAAAAACAAACAAACCTTATCAATTACATGTTTGGTTTCCAGTAAGCTTGAAACGAACGCGTAATCGCAAAGTTTACGCAACATATTGTTAATATGAATATATCGGCTGAATCACAATCAGGGTAAATTCGCTAGTAGCTTCATAAAGAGAGAATTACCTGGCTTGTTTTAATAGATATTGTTCTAAGGATAATATCCATGTAAAGATAATACTTTAAGCTTTAAAATAGTATAGCTTAAGATATCTTGCGTTAATTTGTTGCCTACACACGTAATTAAATTGCAAAAAAACAGGCTTTTTTAAGCGTGTGATAAGTGTCAAATTTTAAAGCAGACATTTCTACATTTAATTTCAATGATAATATGTATTTACAAATTGTGCATTTCAATATCATTAGTTAAATAATTTTATCCAATTCATTTTCCATTTTGCAGATTTAGATTTGGTCGAAAAATGGAAAAAATGTAGAAGAAAGGCTATTAGCACCCAAGTTGATATTTTCATTTTTGTAGGGCAATTTCATAGTTGATGTAATATTTTATGTCAGGTTGAATGTATAACAACAAATAAATGAAAATGTTTTAGTAAAGAGGTTTCTTAAATTGTAAAATTCAGCTAATTGTTTTTGTCTGTATAGTACTTTTTGCAAACTGGGTATCGAAAACCTGTCATTTTTGTAGTCCGTAGGCCCTACATTTAGAAGGTTGCTTATGAAATATTAAATGCTTTAATAAACAATATTTTCTCTCTCATATTTCAAGTCTATGAAAAGTTATGCTACAGAGAGTTTCAAGAGAACCTACCCATTGGCAACAAGAAAGTTTTAGCAACAGATTATACAATATCTATGCGTAGTAGAGTCCGTAGCCCTACAATGTTATGATAGGAATAGCATAATAAATTAATTTTGCTACGTCTTTAATACTAAAAAAAAATACATTATAAACTTATTGGAACATACAATTATAAAAATAAGGACACTGATAAGACAATTAATAATAAATAATATTGACAAATCACTTTTGTAGTAGAGTCCATAGCCCTGATTAATTAATTATTTTTCTTTTATTTTTGTATTATAACATTTTTTTAAGAAGCTATTTATCTTCAGTTACTTTTTTAAAATTGAAAAACATAAGAATAATTTTTTTCTTTCAGGATTTCTACAAATTAACTCATTTTTTCTTTCCAGATTTCTGCAAATTAGCTCATTTTTTCTTGAAAAGTAAATTATAAAGCAAAGATGATGACAATATTATAACATTTTCTGACATTGAACTTAATGTTAATTGTTTCATCAATGTCTTTATTTATTTTGTATAATTGTATATTATATTAAGCTGATTACATATTTTTTCTGGGTTAATGAATTAGCACACTTTATAATTATTGCTATTACTAACATGTAGGGCTACTGAGGCTACTTTGTATAAACTCTGCTAAAACTTTCTCGTTGGATAATTTCCTTTGAAACTCTCTGTAACATAGCTTTTTTATTGACCTGAATTGTAAGAAATAAAATATTGTTTATTAAAGCATTTAGTATTTCATATGCAACTACCTAAATGTAGGCCAACGGACTCGACAAAAGTACAGTTTTTGTATCCCAGCCTTCATATGTACTACACAGACAAAACAAGTTAAATTAATTCAACACTTTAAGAAACTTTGCTGAAATATCTTTATGTAGTAGTTTTATATATTCAAATTTATACAAACTATTATAACAACAACAATGCAGTAACCCTAAATCTTAAAATTTCACACATGGGTGCCGATACCATTCCAACTACTATTTTTGTATTTTTTGACCAAATCTAAATATGTTAAATGAATTGCATAACATTATTAAAAAAATAATAATGGTATGGAAATACACAAATTGTATATTACATATAATCATTTACATTGTATATTATTGTAGAAATGTTTGCTTAATTTTGACAATTATCACTTGTCACACCCTTAAAATAGTATATATTTTGCACTGTAACTAAATAAAAAATAAATAAAAATAATAATGGTATGGAAATACACAAATTGTATATTACATATAATCCTTTACATTGTATATTATTGTAGAAATGTTTGCTTAATTTTGACAATTATCACTTGTCACACCCTTAAAATAGTATATATTTTGCACTGTAACTAACAAATTAAATGCTAGTTAACTAATGCTACACAATTTTAGAAAGCTTCAAGTCTCATTTTACATAGATGTTATCCTTAGAACAATATTTATTTAAAAAATCCAGGTAATTGGTTCTTTATGAAGCAAAGCTCATCATTCCATTCTCAGGTCTCGACATCAGGCTTGTTTTTTTATGAAAATTAGCACAGTTTAGCATTGACTATATTTGGTATTGTCATACTGTTTAAGGTTTTAAGTTACGTTTTCTTTTGATAATAAAATATACCATTTTAAGATGGTTTAAATAGATTAAAGGAATTTGGTAGAGTCCGTAGGTCTTCCCTTAGATTATAATAAAATTTGTCTAATTATTGTAACCTTCAACAATTAAGATTTATATCTGAGCTGGTATATTTAAGTCAATTAAAAAAGACGAATCGAAACAATTGCTCAGAATTTTTGAAAAAGTTGTTCAATTTGGAAGTTTTATAATTAGATAAACAAAATTTAAATCAATATTAATCTATGAATATTTTTCCACCAAACATTGTATTTTCACATTTTATTGCAACATTTTACAGATTTCAAGTAAGTTTTGAAAATTAACGTAAGTTTACAGTTCAGAAATTATGTTTATCAAAAATTTATACTTGTGATCCTGTTCTACGTTGAGTTCTTAGTCCCTTTTTATCAGCCAGACACAAACCCAGATTTTTATTTAAAAAAATACTTGATGGATTTGTATAAAATTTTGAGTAATTGTGTGAAAAGTGTTGAAGTTTAAGAAAATGGGATTTTTATATTTAAAAATCAACTGTTTAAAATCGGTAAAAGGAATATTACAGTTAATGCAATCATTCTTTAGGGCATTTTTAGCCTCTTGATCCACGACTGTGTTTCCACGGATTTGACATGACTGGGAATCCAGAAGAAGATAACCTCTTTTCCTGAAGCAACAAGAGATTTGTAGATTTGAATAATTTTTAAAATGTAAGGATTTTTAATTTTGAAATTTTCAATAGCCAGTAGACAAGACAGGGAATCGGAGCAGATAATAAATTTGCATTCGTCTGACGAAGCAACTATTTTCATCCCTAGAAGAATAGCTTGCGCCTCCGCTGTAAATACAGATGAGGCAGACGTGAGACGACGGGTTTCAACACGCTCTCCGAAGACAGCGGCTGAGGCAACTTTATCGTCGTCTTTTGACCCGTCTATATAAATAGTACTATAGTCAGGGTAACAAGATTTAATTTCTGCAAAATGTTGTATTATTAACGGGTTTGTGTCGGACTTTTTATGTTTTCTTAGATTATAAATAAATACCGGTTTGGGGTTTAACCAAGGGGGATTATAAGGAATTTTGATTGCAGCAATTTCATCTAAATTTATATCTGAATTTTCCAAATGAAATTTAATTCGGAGGCCAAAAGGTTGAATTTTGTATGGATGTTTTTCGAAAATGTTTTGATAAAGATGTTTGAAAACACAGTCGTGGGCGTGTTTGCCAGGATATGGCTTTAATTTAGTTGCATATTGCAAAGCGAGCTTTATTCTTCTTTGATACAAAGAAGGCTCGCCTGCTTCAAAATCTAAACTTTCAACAGGTGTGGTTCTAAAAGCTCCAAGGCATAGTCGCAATCCTTGATGTTGTATAGTATCAAGGATTTTGACATATGACTTGCGAGCAGAACCATAAATAAAACAACCATAATCCAATTAAGATCGAACCAGCGATCTATATAGATTAAGCAGAACATCGCTTTCAGCACCCAAGTCGGTGCTGGCTACGACTTTTAAAATATCTAATGCCTTTAGGCATTTTTTTTAACATTTTGATATGGGTTTGATATGGGCTAGAAAGGTTAGCCTTGAATCAAATATGAGACCAAGAAAAGTAGTTTTCTTTTACAATTTTGATAGGATTATTATGTAATTTTAACTCGGGATCAGGATGCATCTTTCGTTTATTACAGAAATGCATCCCAGCGGTTTTTGCAGTGGTGGAGAATTTATAACCATTCTCCATTGCGCATTTCTCTATTCTATTTAAACATAACTGCAGTTGACGTTCAATATTATTCATGTTGTTTCCTCAGTAACATATGAGGAAGTCGTCAACATATAGAGAACCATCAATATTATCTTTTAAAACTTGAGCAAGGCTATTAATTTTGATACTAAATAAAGTGACAGAAATTATGCTTCCCTGTGGAACACCTATCTCCTGTTCAAAAGGGTCAGATAAAGTAGAATTTACCCTAACTTTTAAATTCTCTGTCAGATAAAAAGTTTGAAATAAAGGTAGGAAGTCTACCTTTCAACCCCATATCAAAAAGATCTTTTAAAATACCATATTTGCATGTTGTGTCATATGCTTTTTCTAAATCGAAAAAGATAGACACAGCATATTCATTTTTGGCAAAGGCGTTTCGAATATACGTTTCGAAACGTACAAGATGATCTAGGGTACTTCGCCCTTGTCTGAATCCACATTGGATATTTGAGATTAGGTTGTTAGATTCTAAAAACCAGACAAGGCGATCGTTGATCATCCTTTCCATGGTTTTACAAGACAGATTGTGAGGGCTATAGGCCGATAGTTGGACGCTTCTGAGTGATCTTTTCCTGGTTTTGGAATAGGCACAACAGTGGCCATTTTTCAAATAGATGGCAAGTCACCCGTTTCCCAAATGTTGTTAAGAAGATTCAGAAGGCATCGGAGGGACCATTGTGGCAGAGGTTTGAGAAGTTGATGGTTGTCATCTGGACCACATGCTGTATCGTGAGATTTGTTTAAAGAAGTTTTTTGCTCTTCCAAAGAAAAAGGTGAAATGTATTCTTCTAGATTTTTTGACTGGAAATTAAGTTTTGATTTTTCTTTTCGAGTTTTGATGCG
This sequence comes from Limnoperna fortunei, assembly GCA_944474755.1. Lineage (NCBI taxonomy): Eukaryota > Metazoa > Mollusca > Bivalvia > Mytilida > Modiolidae > Limnoperna > Limnoperna fortunei. Next base: position 61,365,294 of record OX104118.1, read on the forward strand.
CTGAAAATCGGGATGATAATTTTCAGCGGAGAGTGTTTTGCAAATGTTTTGGCCAATTTGTTAGATATATCTGACTCATGTTCCAAATTTTATTCATAGGGGTTATGATTATTTAATTTAGAAACAAAGTTACGCCATGAGGTGCGTCGACTTTGTTTTGTAGCCCTGCGAGCTTTCCCTCGAAAAATTCGGAATTGGTTAAGATTATTTTGAGTTGGGTGTTTATTACAGCGTCGTTCGGCCTTTTTCCGGTCTTTAATAGCGTCCTCACAGCTGTCATCGAACCATGGTTTACTAGGATGTTTTGGATTTGTCGAGGTCTTAGGAATAGTTTCATCAGCAATCGAAATAATTTTTTCATTTAATTTTAAAATTGGATCAGAAATGTCGACAAAAGTGTTGGAGTTAAGTCGCTCTTCACAGAGTTTTTCAAATAGAGGCCAATTGACTTTGTTAAATTTATACCGAGTGGCTCGTTCTGTTTTAGAAGAGTTCAAAGATTCAAGTAGAATGGGAAAGGGAGCAATGCCACAAAGATCGTCATGGACTTTACATGAGAAATCGGGCACGAGAGAAGGATCTGCTATTGTGAGATCTATTGTCGAATATGATCCATTCCCAGGATGTAAATATGTATTGGTACTATCATTAAAAATGCACAGATCTTCCTGATTCATTAAGCCTTCAATAATTTTACCTCCATCGTTTATTGTGTTACTGCCCCATAAAGGGTTGTGTCCGTTGAAGTCACCAAGAAATATATAAGGGGCCGGAAGCTGATCGGTAAGATGTTTCAATTGATTTAAATTTAATGAATAATTCAGAGGGATATACACAGAGCATAAAGTAATCGTTTTATCCTTACAGCAACCACCTGAAGATCAGTGTTGAGATCTACAGGGCTATGTAAAACTGCAAGCAGCTCTATCATTCTCGTCTACATATGTGCTGTATATAGAGTAATTTTTTAAAGATATTCTATCACTTCGCTTTAGGTGGTATTCTTGGAGACAAAATGCAACAGGAAAAAAGGCTTGAACTAATAATGTAATTTCAAGAAAATTAATTTTAAGACCTCGACAATTCCATTGTATTATTGTACCCATTATGGTTTGCTAATAGGAAAATAGTTGACAGTTTTTTGGATGTTATTCCGCCGGTTTCTGCTGGGGGATCTACTTTTAGAACCAGTATCTGGGGGTAGTGTATCCATGGGATCGCCCCAGATAGTAGTTTTGGAGTACGATCTCCTTTTTGATTTGAGTTTTTATTTGAATTTAAAGAATTTGAATTGGAGTTGGTATTTTTTTTTTTGGGGGGGGGGGGGCTGCTTGAAGAATTGGTTGAGGATTGAGAGGGTGCTGAAGACGTAGCAGTTTGAGAAGATGAAGATTTACGTGAAGATTGAATGATTTTGTCTGTTGTTTTAACTGGAAATTTTGAAGGTTCCTGTTTGTCAATAGGCCAGGTGATGATTGTCTGCGTTTCAACTGAAGTGGAACGCGTTTGGCAACACTGGCGCATGATGTTGATGCAGGAGACGACGGATTATTCGTTGTATTATACAGACGACGAGCCTCAGGGTAAGAGATGTTTTTCAGTTTTTAACTTTTGTATTTGTTTTTCCTTTTTAAAATGATAACAATCCTTGGATGATGACATGTGGGCTTCACCACAATTGACACACTTTGGAGTCTTAGTGCAGGTAAAGCCCTCATGTTCTTTTTCTGCACACTTAAAACAGATCAAGTGACCTCTGCACTGTCCCTTCCCATGGCCGAACTTTGGACTCTTAAAGCAGCGCACAAGGTTGGAGATGTATGCGCTGAATTTAACATTGTAGACACCGATTTTTGTTGATGAAGGTACAGATGGAGTTTTAAAGTGCAGAAGGACGGTATTCAGTTTGACCTGAATACCTTCTCTGTTGGCTACGAATCTTTTGACTTTCGTTATACCCTGAGGTTTAAGTTCTTCACAAATTTCTTCGTCAGGAAGTTCAGAGAGATCTTGGTCTCTGTAACGAATAATACCTTGGCTGGAATTTAAAGTTCTATGAGGAGAGGTAAAGATGTTTAAATCGAGAAGTTTGATTAATTTTTAACAAATTGAAAGATTGTTGTTTCTTTGAGCATTCAATTAACAAAGAGCTTGATTTAATTTTTTTGTTTCATTTTTTACATCTCCTGCAAGATAAAGGTTTATTTTGGTCAGTACTGGTTAGAACAATAAATCTTGACCACTGCTCATCATCAACCATTTCTTCAAGAGGAATGTTATTTTTTCTTTTTTTGGAGCCTGTTTGTGTAAAAAGTGGGCTTTCAGAATCCATGATGCGATAACAAAGTTCACCACCCTTGTCTCCCACCCGCCAACAGGGGCGATGCTTTGGTATCTGCGGATTACCAGCAGAAAGCATCAGGTGTTCCAAGGGAGGTATACTCAAATAGATGAATTTCTTCACGAACGCAAGCTTTGTGTCAGAATTAACTGACGAAACAACCGTTCGAAACTCTATCTACTCGATTGACCCATAAGCCACCGCCTTCTTAACAGCTTGTAACTGAACAACTTTGGAACTGAAATTCACAAGATATGATCAAGTGATAAAAAATGACAAGCTTGTTAAGGGCTCGGCGTGACCAACCGATTGACCGAACCGGGTCCATCCGGTCTCCCGTCTAGTTAAAGTCAGGGCCAAAGTGGTGTATTGAAAATCGAAACCCGCTGACCCGCACTAATGGATGCAGCAGAGAGTGATCTCTCAACCACCAGGATCCTTTCCTCCACCATCATGGGTTGCAACACACGGCAAGCATGTCACCTCTATAAAGCTGAGGAAGCTTTGCCCATCAGCCACCGCCTTCTTTGCAAATCGTGTAAGGAAGCCGTCTATCAAATGGTACATACATTTCATGGAATGGTTGGAAGGAAAATAATGCAATAGAATAGCTTAAATGAGAAGGATTCACAAAGGGCAAGACGTGACATGCCGATTCATCGAAGTCCGGGCTAACTCGATTTCCCGTCTAGAAAAAGTAAGGGTTCAGTAAGTTATCGGGACCGTTTACCCGGCCTACTGAAATCCCGTCCTGTAATCGACACGGGTCGCAACACACGGCAAGTGTTGCCTCTGTTAGCAGACTCTTACTGCAGGCTGAGGAAGCCGTGGGCCTATTCTCCTGTGCCCAGGGTCCCACACGGGGTCGTTAACAGATACACACTCACAAAAAAACAACAACACCTACACATCAAACATACCCATAATTTTATTATAATATATATATAAACCTGTCGTATAGAAGTATTTATTGTTATTCAACGTTCAATATATCTCGTTTACTTTAAAATATTTATTTCCGATCATCCGTCAATAAACTATCTGCTTTATTTAACGAATTGAGTGGTACTGATTGTGTCAAATGCTCCTTCAATCTAATTATCAATGATATTGAAATCTTGATTTTTGATTGATACTTTTGAAAAATAAAAAAATGCGTTAACTTGATATTAGAGGTATCTGCATACTTCATTCCAAAGCCTACATGCTGTTAAATATCGCTCAAACAATTGTCAAGCCAATTTTTATTTATCTGGGAATATGAATATTTAATATAAGTTGTACTATATGTAGCATTTACTTGTTAAAAATATTCTATCTCATTTGAAAATATGATTCCACATAGTTTTCCCAGTTTTTTAATTCAGTTCACAGTGTTTGTGCTGCGATAATTATTGGATACACGTATTTCTAAGTGGTATATGATATTCATCCCTTTTATCAAGACACCAACTCACATACTTAGTTATGGAAGCAGGAGGTTTGGCATGCCATACAACATGGTTTAACCAACCATTTCTTTTAAAATTCCTGTACTAAATCCGGACCATTGCTGTATATTTTTGGTTATTGATTCTAAAACACCTTAAAATTTATGAAGACCAGATGAAGTAGTCTGTTTTATTCGTGGCTTAGCCTGAGCGTGAAAATTTCCTCTCTGAATCCAGCATTTCTTGACGGAGTTTGGTGTCCACCTCTGTATGATGCGCTGTAGGGACGTGGCAAAAAACCTGGTGGTGGTATAGTGATGCTGCTCCGGTTATTGCATTGCCCCAGATCTCCTTACTTGTACAGCTAGACAATAAATCCAGTTCTAGTAATTTATTTTAGATTACTATTTGGCTCGTACCGGGGTTAGACCTAAATATACCCTTCATTTGTACCTAAGAGTAAACACCCTAACCTCATCCCATATTATGCCATGTGCTTTTAAATGAGCTTAAATCTCCAGTTTCATATGGGCAACAATTACAGACTTTGACCAACGTTTTACTACATTATGTGACTATTGTAGGTTTATTTGAGCTACAAGTCAAGACTATACTAAAAGTCACATCCTCCGTGAGCTCGGATTTTTTCTTGCGTTTTTTATTATTACAAAATGTACCTTTGTATTACAAAAATGCAATAGAAAAGATTTTCCGTCGATAACTTGTCCGTATTTCAAACTATGCCTTTTATGTTTAAGTGTCACAGATCGTCCTTGACTTTTGCTTATGGAATTTTACATATATGGTAAGTCAGCCATTCTCATTTCTAAATGGACCCTGCGTTGTTACAAAATTTCGTGTGCTTTCGTGACGTTCAATGGTATTCAGACAAACCGCGAAACTTTTCCCGCCTGAACTGCAGACGACATTATCAGAAGGATTTCAAATAGACAATAACATACTGTTCCTAATGTACATTCTGTTCTAATTTAGGTCACATTTTACTATGGAAATCATCGCTTTATCAAAATGAAAACCCGCCGCATTTCAAAACGCCAGTTAACTGTGAAAAATAATTGTTAATTTTAATTTGCACCATTTTGGATCTACGAAAGGGCCATAAGCTCGACCAAACGCGGTTACCAGTTTTCATTTGTCAGGCACAAAACCACGGCACAGACACGGTGACCCTTTAAGTAAAGTGGGTATTTTTACACATTGTATAAATATCAATAAAATTCTAGCTCTTTTGCAATAACATACATCTGAATCTAACAAATTTGAAAGAGTATATATTAAATTTTTGCAGAAAGTGTAATATGCCACTTACATACTATAAGTATCTGTGTCATTTGCCACTTATATTCTTGAAGTCTTTTGTACTGTTTAAATACTTGTTTCACGTTGAACAGATTTACAAATAAGAAAAATAAATATGCATGGTTATATTTTTAATTTACTTCTAAGAACGTTAATCGAATACAGGACCCTCCTGATCTGTTGTCTAAAGTCCATAACAGATATGTTGAAGTTTCAGAATACGAGAGCTGAAATAATATTTGTTTATGACAGATACAGACTTTCATATATAGCCAATTCGAACTTTTTACTAGGTATTGGCTAGTAATAGAAACGGATACTGAAGTTCAAAATTAAATAAAATACCGCAAATCTAAATTTTGTGTTACATGTTGATTTGGAGTTTTAGGCGATTGACGTATAGAAGGTTAAGCAATTGACAAACGAAATTCAATATATGTTTTTTTTAAACGCTGATGAAAGAAAATTAATTGCAAAGACGATTATAATAGCAAAGTAAATCCGATATTGTCAGATTTATCAACAATATGGAAATAAATTTCTGTTCTTAACCCTTATAAAATTATTGAAACATTGCAACTAATGTCATTCATATTTAAAAAAAACAAGTTTTACAATTTAAGATCAATTTGCATGTCTATGTTTATGTGTTATTATAAATTGATAGCTGATTTGATTATAGATACGTCTATTAATGTTAATTAGAAACTTAAATAAAAACTACGTTTCATTTGTCTTTTCACTTGTTCTTTTCTTTATTTGTCAACAATTAATCTTTTTAATCATTAATCTTCAAAACTAGAGGGTAAATGAGGCAAAGTCTGAACCTGTTTGCATTTGTTTGATTTATAAGTTTAATATTCCAAAAGATATTTGAATTTTAATCCTTTAAAGGGTTAATGTACGCTATGAATCATATACACAGGCTATCAAAAGGTCGTTCCTGATAACATATTGTGAAGGTAAAATCTCGAAATAAATTAAAGTTGAAGTAATCTTGACTGCTTCAAAAAGCAATATTGATGCAAGGTTATTTTTATCTGTCAACAAGCAAGTCTAAGTAAACTAGCGAAATGTATGAACTAATTAGATGTATGTGTTTAAAATCAATATAGTAAACAATGTTCATTTAGTGGTTTGCAAGTACTCATGAGCGTTGCTAGCCCTAATAGAAGTTTACGCAAAATATTATGATCGACAAATAAAGGTTGCGAAGCGAACCTTGCCACCTGGTAAGAATTGGTATTGCGGCTAGGGCTGCCCTGGTCCCCAAGAGGCCATGAGAAAAATAACGCCAAATCCTGCATTCTGGCCGTTTCTGGCACTTAAACTACCGTAAGGAAGAAACTGGTTTCCAGTTGCAACAATTTCACTTTTTGTCACCACGATGTGTCTGCAGCTGCGTTTTTTGCGTACGAGTTGCTACGCCTCGGTTTGTTAGATTCATTGTCTACTAAGTATTAAATCCTTAGAAAAAACATTAAGTATTTTTTCAAACCCATTAACATTTAATTGAAAGTGCAAAAATATATCACAAAATGCGAAAAATGTAATAAGGTGTATTTTGATGAATTCATTTCAGAAATGTTGCTGTTTTTCCCGGTGACACAAACTCTAGTACCCAGTACTACCGTCACCTAACATTCACTGTAATAGTAAAATATTAAGTAATGAAATAATATCTTGTTACAAAATAAACTTTAGTTAAGGATATACAAACTTAAAGTTGTAGACACCCTACAATTTCCAGACGAATGTAGAAAGTATTTATATGCAGCTATTATATTTAATATTTATAGGTTTAATTTGCTTTATATTAAACTTAAATTTAAGGTATGGTCCGAAAAGGAAATAAATTATTTTGTCATTGGAACATTTGTAGCGGGAAAGATTTTGTTGTTTCATCCTAAATAATGCCATGAAAATGATGTAATAAGAAATTTTTTGATTTTGAAAAATACAGTGTATTATCTATAAATTAGGATAAGTTTCGGAAAATTTATAAACAAAGCAAAACTATTTCAATTAATCCAGCCATTCTAAGTATTTTGTATTGCATCTCAGTGCACTTCCTTGTTATAACTAGATTTTCATTCCGAGATGAATCTATTGGTCTTCTACTGATTTCAGAAATATATAACTAAGTACCTCTTCCTAGTTACGACGTCAACACAAAGATAAGATTTTTGAAATGATATTTAAATAAACGTCTTGCAATAACACCGTCTTATGTGTTTCGACGACTGCTTGATCATGAAATATCTATCACTTAATATAATAGTAGTTTTACAGTTTATCCCTTCGGGTAAGTTTAATAATATCATAATATCGTGTTGTAGTACTTATTGGAAAACTGATGTTAGAGATAAAAGTACTTAATAAACAATACTAGATTGACTGAGAATGGTTTTAATTTCACAATAAAGTGTTAATTAATAATATTCCTGTTTGCTTTGATTTTATTTGAGGTAAAAAGGTGTTCATATTTTTTAAATATTATGGAATGCTTTCAACGCTTTGAAACCACAACTATGGTTAAAAAAGATTTATCTGAGCAACACGCGACGTGGAGGGCGTAATTAATGGTTGTTCTTATTACACAACTGTTATTAACAACGGAAAGCGGATGGGTAAGACGTGGTAATCTTAAAAAATAGGGACTGTGTTAAAATGAAGGAAAAGCCAGTGTATGGCGGAAATGTTGCTGGCTTTTGTCACGTAAATTTCATAAATGTACTATATGTTCTATAATTGTCTTATTAGGATAGAAATAACTCACGGAAGCAGTGGTTTATCCTTGTTTTAATTACAGCTTTAGCTCGGGATCAAATAATGCGACATAAATAGTCATCCCAATGTAAATTAATTATAAAGCACAGCCTCCATGAATTATTCCTTTAGATAGGTCTTGGTAATCCTTCTATCACATTGGTCCGATGCTTTTCCTGACTTTTATTTTCTTTTTTGTTATAGATGTGAGAAGTGCTGATCCATGCAAGACATATGAAATATTGAACGATGTTACTAGATCAGCTAATCGGGAATTGGGTCAGACTGAACGGGAACGCTGTGATCTTTTCCTAAAAGATGCTTGGTATGCCTTGCAGGGTCCAAGCTATACCGACATGCCAACAGAATGCATTCCTATTCTTCGGTGTGGATCAACAGCCCCAATCTGGATAAACGGTAATCGTAGAACACAAAGCTAAAATTGTTGTTTAAAAACTGCTATTTATTTTTGTCGCGACCACACTAATGGAGCTTGATTGTATTTAAAATAGTCTTATGATAGAAATGAAATTGATAAACTACAATTAAGATCAGCGCTGAAATAGCATCTAGTTAAAGTAAAAACCTTTGATTTGAGCTATTGCAAACAAAGTTAATTCATTTATTATTAGAACAGTATCATTAACAAACTTCCTACAAATTCTTTGACAGTTGCGTATCGTCTGATCCTGTCATAAACAATTTTCTAAGAAACTTTTCTACACTTTTACAATTTTTGCTTTTATGTTAAACATTTCTATATAATTCTCCTGTTTCGTCCTACATTATACCTTCTTAAGCTCACGCAATGTGTCGTTCTTACAATTTTATTGTAGTCACACATCTGTCAACAGGAGATATGCTATTTCGTTATTTTAATTAGATAAGGACTGCTCTACGTTAACATAATGTAATGATAGGACAGGTTTTCATTTTAGATATCAAACAAACAAAGACAAGGTACAACTGATTGATCTTATTTATATGCGTGATATTTAGATACCAGCGTAACTGTAGTTGAAGCTGGTCTTGAGAAACAGATTCAATTGTTTGCAAAAATTAATTTAAAACATATCGTTTCGTTTTTGTTCATATGGGAATAGATGCAGCATGGTGTAATCCTTACTTAGCATGTATTTAGACAACTATCCAGTCTTCTGCTATATTCTTTTGTTATGAGTTTTCCGTAAATAGACTTAAAGCTAAATTTTATATTGTGAGTTCTGATTTTGACAGCATTGTGATTCAATAAATGATAGGAACTGCATGTTGAACTTAGTGGTAAGTATAAAGAATTATTCCGGTGACCTGTTTTATCGTCGGCAGCATAATTTATGGCAAACTAAGATTTTATTTTATGCAGGGAGTCTTCCAAAGACACTAAATGAAGTCAAGAAAGTTGTAGCATGCAAGCGAGGATTGATTGGTTGTTGTGATGAATCATTTATCATTGAAGTAAAAAACTGTGGAACGTTTAATGTTTACCATTTGATACCACTGCAAAATTGCTATGGTCGGTATTGCACAGGTATACATCTTTTACTATAATTTTTTTTAAAACATTAGGATAGGGAACGCCGTAACTGTCTTATATTACTTCATTTAATACATGCACATACTTTTCAGTATATGACCATCGTTTTTTTAAATATATCGCTATACTCTTTCTATATATGCACGTACATTATCTCTATGTGCATATGCACATTTGTTTCTCTATATACACATGGATTTTCGATATATGCACAAACTTTTTCCATATATGCACATACTTTGTGCTGATGGTTTTTCTATACAAGCAAATACTTTTTCTATATAGTTTTCCGGCTCATATTTTATCTACATGTATATAATTCCTTTATATATTGGAATACTTTATCTATATACTTATTCTACTAGTGTCAGCTAGTCCATCCCGTAGTAAAAATCCGGCAAAGAATGGGTGGTTTCAGATATATTCAAGCGAACGTCGAAGAGGACACAATGACTTTACAGATTTACAGTAAAATTTGTTGCCGTTTTCATCCTGCAATTTGTACTTACGCTTTTCAATTTTATTGGGTAGACGAATGCTAATACTTATTAAACCTGTCAATTTGTTTAGACGTATATCCTCCATAGACAAGTGTAAATAAAAAACACAATAATAATAAAAAGTAATGATTTCTAGCTCTCATAAATGTTCATGACCTTTATAATCTGTATGGTCCCTGAAATGTTATGTCATTTCGTTGTAAAAAAAACTCCAGAAGTGTCAACTCTAGACAGAATTTTTTATGTCGTCCAATGACCGAATTACGGCAAGGGGTTGATAACTCAGTAAAAGCCATATAGTGAGACGGGAATTTTAGTTTTTTACTCCTAGGTATAAATAAAGGGCACATATAGTCCTCTTCCGGGTATAGGCCGATTGGTGGCCTAGGGTAAAGTAATCTCTATAAGAAATGTCCAAGTTGGTCAATTCAGTCGATTATGGAAAGGGAGCGGTAGGCCCTTGGAATGTCATGTGGCATAGTGTCAATAGGGTTGCTAGCTCATATATACAAAATGAAGAACACAGGTAGGCCTAATCCAGATTTGAGCCGATTGGCGGAATAAGGTGAAATAAAAACTGTTAACGGAGTTTCAAAATCAGCCAGATTTTGAGAATCTCCTGCTGGATGTCCTGGTGTCGGTGTGACATCCTTCCAAGTCCAGGTCCTCAGGAGATAAGGTTTCACTGTATTCCTCGACACTTTCCTTCGTTGACGCTTTTCATCAGCCAGTCGATCGCCATGGAAAAACGAAGCAGAGATAGGATACATCCCTGCTTTGCTGCTTATTTTAAAACTGAAAGTCATTTCGTTGTTGCGGATGACACGGCGGCAGTCAACATTCTCATAAATACCTTGGATGATCTGTGGAATGACGATGAGCAAGAGGATTTTTTTTGCACAGCGACTCGAGATGTAGTAATACACATCAAAATCAAAGTAGACCAGGTAGCGGGGGCTGTTCTATTCGTGGAATTGCACCAAGATCTGCCGAAGCGTGAAAATGTGGTGAATGTATCATTTTTCCCTTCTGAATCTAGCTTGTTCTTGACGGCGTTTGGTGTCCAGTGATTATGATGCGCTGTATTGACATACAGCGAATCAATGTGTAGTAAAACAACTCAAAATCAAAGTAGACCAGGTAGAGTTGGCTGTTCTATTCGTGTAATTGCTCCAAGATCTGCCGAAGCGTGAAGATGTGGTGTTTGTATCAATTTTCCTTTCTGAATCTAGCTTGCTTCTGTCGGCGTTTGGTGTCCAGCGATTATGATGCGCTGTATGGACGTGGCAGAACAAACTGCTGGTGATATAGTTATGCTCCTCCTGTTGTGCAGTCTCCTAGATCTCCTTTCTTGAACAGCTTCTCAATAGTGTTAGTTCTCTGAACTTCCGGACATGTCTCCTTCTCCAAGATATCTTGTAGCGCACGACGGAGAACGCGTTGCGTTTCCTTTTCTTTTACCTTGAGCATTTTGAAGCACGCGCCATGCTCTCCGCAAGCTTTGCCATTCTTCAGCTGGTAGATGGCTTCTAGTTATTTCCCCTACTCTAATATCTCCTTTGTTGATGTCAAGGTCCTCGTCCGCTAATGGCTTGTCAGCAAATATAAAAGTCCCAGCTCGATTTCAACATATAACATCTATTTCATGCTGTATAGATCTATGTTTTCGAACTTTAGTTGACATAAGTCAACAAATTTGTGACATGTGTCAATATTCAGTACATAGAAATGATAGAATTCGCCATCAATCCAGACTATTTGTGTCAATTGTACACCATATACTTAAGTTGTTTTTCAAACGTATAATTACATTTTTTTAACGTATATATACACCACACAGCGGAGGTATTGGAGGAACTTTGTTGGTGAGCTATGAGTCAGGAAGTTAAGATTTACAATAACGGTTTATGAAAAAGCTGGTATTTTCAGAATGAACACCACTTTATAGATATAAGCTCAGGTGAAATGTAATGCTCACAATTAATTGTGGGCGTATCGTGTATGGAAACATTACTTTTTCCGAAAGCGTATTCCCATTTTACTCTCTAATGCTGAATTCAATCATAGCCCGACAAATTACATTTCGTCTAGTTTAATGTAGCGTAGGTTTAAACCCATGATAGGCCTATATTTATTATTTATTTATAACTAGGAGTCAAAAACCATAGACCCATTCATCTGCATGCCATATAACTTTCAAAATGCCTACCACTTCCTTTACATAAAGACAACATGAACTGATTTTGACCACTTGGACAATTCTTTCATAGATTACTTTACCATAGGCCACCGTTCGGCTTATACCAGTGGTATTGCTACATGGACCTTTTATTCACCCTATGGAGTAAGAAACACTAGCCACGCCACACTCTATGCTATTTAGATTTAACAGCCTAACCTCCCCCTTTTCCGTAATGTCAACAATGTTTGACATTGAAATTCCGTATAGAAATCAATTTATCTTAGACCACCAATTGGCTAAACCCAGGGTTGGCCTACATATACTCTAAATTTAACATTAGAAGTCAGAAACCTTAGTTTCGTCTCAATCTTTGCCATGAGATTTTACAGTACCTAACCCCTCTTTTTCGTAATGTCCAGATTGATCGAGTTTGATATACCGTCTACAGTTTTATTTACCTTAGGTTACCATTTGGCTCATTACACGGGTCAAGCCTACATATTCGTTTATACCTAGGAGTCAGAAACCCTAGCTTCGTCTCATGCAATGTCATACGACTTAAAAAGAGCCAACCGCCCTTTTCATGAGGGCAACAATTATTGACTTGACGTTTCTACTAGAGATTACTTTGACCTAGGCTACCAATCTGCTTATACCCGGCGTAGAGCAAAAAATTCTAGCCCCGTACTATTCTGTGTGACAGGTAAAAGTCTCCTGTTAAAACGAAGAAAAAATGAAGGAAGTTTAAAGTTTTATACAGTCGATTAAAGGTAACATGCAAACGTAATCGATATGAACAAGAAATAACACTACAGGTGAAATAATTGGCCGTATGAAATATTTAATGATTAAAACTATATAATTATAAATAAAAACTCCATATTTTGCCGACGTTACGACGACCATTGCCATCTTTATTTAAGGCATATACACATATACACAAATGACAAAAAAAGATGTAAATGTGAACGTCACATATATGTATATGTATATGATTGAGAAATATGTTGAAACTCTTATCAAAATGTATTTAATTATCATCGAATGCTAAATCTTAAATAAAAAAATAGTGTACATATATAGAAAAACTATATAGAACAATATAGATAAAGTATGTGCATATATAGAAAACAAATATGTGCATATATTTAAAACTATATGCATATATATATAAGAAAGTACATTCAAGGCAGTTACGGCGTTCCATGTTAGATTATTGATTTTCACATGAATATTAGCTCATGCTTGGTCTCAGAAGTGGTGCGCACGGAACGTACATTATAATTCTTGACTTGAACAATAACTACAGCGTTATTTGTAGACTAGCAACTTATGTTTTTTCCAGTTTTTGTTAAAGTAATAGTTGTTTCAAAAAAAATACTAAACTTCGTATATGTATATTAAAATTTGACAAACTTGAGGCAAAACAATTAGTTGAGAAAATTTGCAGGACCAACTTTTATTTAGGGTTATTATAAAGCTTCTAAATAATCTGGTTTTTTTATTGTTACTATCAAAGTTTATTATAATTATAAGACATGCAAAATTCATGTTTAACTTAAAAATTTACAGAACACTTAGTTTGTATTTTTAGTTGGAGCGGCACGATGTAAGCCAGGAACAACATCAGAAACTGGATATGAACCATGCCTAAGTAAGTTAGTCTCAGTCTTTCTTACTAATATGTTAAATCGATCGCAAAACATTCTCCTTAACTCTCACATTAATTTTGGTGTTACACTGTTATATATATTTATCTTATGACTGGATTGTTGTATCTGTTCCCGAACGATTCTATATTTTGATATATCGCACCCAGGACGACGTCATATAAAGAAGTGGTATCAAAATAGAATCCCCTGATTGGATGGTTGTCTATAATGTATCAATTTTAACGCATTCTGATTCTAACTCCGCTAAGTTTTTCACCTCTGAAAACTGTTGATGTCATAATGAAAAGAAACTGTTTGCCCTATCGGGTGTCGTTGCTCGCCATTATAAAATTTAAATTACATACTTGAGTTGATATAGTTAATGAAACCTGTACGTATTATTATGTCCAGCACTCTTGACCACTCGGCAAAATCCGCTTTATAAAAATATAGCTGCATTAACCGAGATAAATCGTAGAGATAGACATAGTAAATGTGTACTATTGTATGACAATGGAAATTTCGTATCCAATACGTATTAATTGTATATATTATTTAGGATGACAAAGTTACTTGTCATACAGTCACAGTAAGTAACCATATAACATATCTATCCAGCTGATTTCTTAGGTAGGGTTAATACCAAATATTTATATAGGTGTTCAAATTAAGCCAAACACTGTTATAACTATATTTCACTTAACCTCAGCGGAATTCGAAGTCCTTTGTAAACAATGAGACAGTTTATAAGATATAACTAAAATGATTTGTCATCATCTTTTATTTATGTTGACACTGGTTGAACTGTTTTCTTAATTTTGATAGAAACATCGTCATTTGTATTGTTGCATACTTTGTTAGTTTACTGGTTGTTAGCTTCCTTTAGACTGTTGATATATTTATATTTTCCCTACGTGTGATTGTTGTTCAACATTGGATCTTATGAAATGCATTACAGATACATATTAAAAATAAGATAAATGATATGTATAAATTTCTATGTAATATGTCCAAGGTCTATAATAATGACAGAAGATGGCTGTAATGATCAGAGGCAACGCCGAGGCCATTACAATCTTCCGATGCCATTCTTACAGACCAAGTACAAATAACTGGGCCATTATGAAAGCACTTTTTAAAAATACTTTTATAAACTAACTTACTATACAAATAACCTCTTTTCATCATAGAATGTTTTTCATATTTTCCAAGGCAAGTCAAAAAGTGTAAAACAGTCACAACCAGATTAATCATGTGTGGTTTGTTAATGAAAAACATAGAAAAGCATAGGGTAGCTCTTTTCATTGATAAAGGTATCATTGGTTAGTTCTAAATTGTCTAAATATATCAATGCTCCAATTCTCAATTCTACTACCTAACCAAACTATTTAGTGAGGGACATTAACATATATTATTCCAGATTACATCGATATATTTGTCCAGGAAGGGACCAGGACAAAACGATCTGCAAACGACAATGCCCATCCGGAGACGTATGACCTTGAGATTCCACTGCCGGAGTCAGCAGTTCGTTTACATTTGACGCATAACGAAAACTTCGGTACATCCGTACCAACGCTCACTCTTCAAGGAGGCTTACTAATGTACCGAGAAATAAAAGATTCAGAGGTAAGTTACTTTTTTGGAGAGGATTAACGACACAGTTTTGTATTGTGGAATAAACCATCAAACCAGGAAATCAACCCGATTTGCCTCAACAAGGTTTAGCTGAATGTTCACTAACGAGCACGCGTATACTTCTTGATGCATGTGTATTAAACATAAACAATTATACAAAAAGTCATACCCCGTGTAATACAGTTCTGTGCTTGCATTTTGGTTATTCCATATTTTACCTGTTTGCTACGAAAATCCAATAGAAAAATTTTTCCACGATAACATGTCCATATTTTATACTATGTTTCCTGCTTTTTTTATTTAACAGATTAAAACTATACAGTTACTGATACTAAAGGGTTTTAGAGTTAAAACACAACATCCAAGGCAAAGCTTCGAATCGTATTACCCGTGTATAACAAAACGAAAAATCGTACAACTCTCCGTCCCAACTTTGGGGTTAATCAAACAAATAAAAAAACCTCTGAAAATGATTTTGTATGCCAGCATTGAGTGTTTAAATGGTTACTTAACGTCATGCGAGCAGTACTTCAGCCATATTTAGTACCATAACAAAATAACAAACAATAAATTTACGGCAGTACAATTCGGCCTAGGACACTAAATAAATAAGAACTAGGTCCATTTATGCATATATGTTTTTATTATGATGAACAATGACCATGGTCAATCTGACATGAACATAAAACATATTAAGGATAAATGACTAAGCTAATGTTAATTGAACAAGGATAATTCAGTGTTTATAACCCTCTATTTCTCCCCCACAACCCCCCCCCCCAAAGTTTTTAAACGGCCTTCTAAAATGTCTTTCATGCGTAGTTCGGTTTAATAAACATTGCGTAACAAATTAATGTCAAAAATTATTGGTTCATGAACACTAAACTCCTGTTAGCATTTGAAGAAACGGAAACTTGGGAAACAATTATGGTCATGTGTAGACCATGATAACACTAGTTCATCTCGATATCACGATGCCATGTTGCATTGGCGGCCGACGAGTACGACTAGAATTGCGTTGCTTCACATTTGGCATGGAGGTGACAAGCGATGGAGAGTTTGTGCTATCACTGGGAGGTGGAATCTCAGCTTGATGATGTTGCCGAGATCAGTTGGATGGCATTCTGGGGCAGCAACATCAAAAACGAGTGATAAGTGTATTACCACTTGGTAACGTCAAAGTGGTCGATGGGAGAGTACCATGTGTGTCCGAATTTTGCGTTGTCGGAATGGTGTCCTTCCGAAATGGTCGGAGGTACAACCTGTTTTCCAAGTTTCATCATCCCTAATGGTACGGACTTTTGGAATACTCCTGACAGGCACGTATTACCTCAAAAACTTTCGTTTTCTTAGTGTGACTTTACCGGAACCATTAACTCTAACGACGTATTGGTCGAATTGGCGGACTTCTATGATGACGCCGGTTTTGTTCCATTTCAGGGCGTGATTTCCTGTTTGATTGTGGATGCGAACTCGGTCGCCTACTGAGATTGGGGGTAGTCTTTTAGTGTGCTCTGATAAGCGCTCTCCCTGTTTAAGGTGTCGATGACTTTGAGCCTCCTATTTTGCATCGAGTGTTTCCTTTCATGTGTTGTGGGGACGGTACCTGCCGGGCGGAACAGGTATGAAGTCTCTGATGGGATGACCAAATACACATATTGCAGAAGATAACTTGGTGTCTCTGTCAGGGATGTTCCTGTATTGGAGCATAGCACGTTGAAATTCATCATTAGGTCCGCCTTCAGATGTCAATTCATCCGGAATCCCAAATGTTACAAATGTTCGGCGTAGTGAAGTTATAAGACCCTATGCACCATTCGGATATCGTTCAATAATGGGCCAAATCGAGTATCGATCAAATATAACTAAATATCTAACCCTTTGATGGTGAAAATATTGGAATGAGTAATCTGGAGATATTAGGGGTGTAGGCGGAGCACTAGGATTGGAAGGTGCGATACGATTGCAGTGGTTGCATCCAGCTCGAAGTGCTGTTATAGCATGTGTTATCCCTGGCCAAAACACGGAGGACTCGCGATACCATAGAGGTAATTCCATGATGTGCAGAATGAAGAGGTGCTGCGAGAACTTCTTGTCGGAGAACTGGAGGAATTACTACACGATCCTTGTATAGTATCACGTCATCTACGGTGTTCAGATGCTCACGTAATTGAAAATACGCTTGGAGATGTGCCGGAAATTCTTTCGAGATTCTCGTACTCCACATTCTGTATGGCTGAGGAGTTCATGCATTCTACTTGTGGCAGTGCGAACTCTTTCTAAGTTGACTGCTCTCACGGCAAGTGAGTCCAGTAAGCATACTGCTGATGCGGTGATACAAGTATCAACATCATTGTCATTGAACAGAATATGCTGATGGCAATGTGGTAAGCAGAACATGTCACGGAAGGTACACTGTCAACAGATGCGATGTCCACTTTAAGAGATAGCTTTGCAGATTTTCTGAGATGCTTTACCCCTAGAATATGAATCATGCGAAACCGATAGCGGAGGGATTTTTCCTTCAAGTTTTTGAGATGTCAACAAATATTTTCAACAAGGGTTTATGGTAAACTGCGATTACAAGATCTTCACACCCAAGAACAAAGTATCTTGCTTTATCAAGAGCATCGACAACTGCTAAAACTTCCCCATCAACTGGTGCATATCGAGACTCTACTCCGACAAGTGTTATCTTCTAACCAGTGCAACAACTAAATGGTTGCATTCCGGACAGTTGCAATTTTTCTGGAACAGCAAGGATCCCATTTGAACAATCGGTGGCGAGACAGCTAGGTTTTGTCTTGTCAAAGATTCGCACGCTTTCTTCAATCTCATTGATAATGGCAGTTTTGGACTCTTCAAAGATTGCATTAATATTATTATCCCAGATGAACGGTGTTCCTGGTTTCAATAACTCTCTGAATGGTAGCATTTTGTCTGTCATGCTAAAAGCATACGATACTTGATTTACTAGACCGAACCAAGATCTGACATCGGTGATATTTGTCGGGGTCGGAAAGTCCATCATTGCATTAAGATATCTTGCACATGGGCGCACTGTGTCAAGCGTTATTGCGAATCCAGCAAATTCAATAATGTCTTCTACGAAACAAAACTTGTCAGGGTTGAGTGTGATGCCGTGTCTTCCACACATGTCAAGCCATTGTACAGCTTGGCAGAAAACTCTCCTCTATTGAATCAGACCAGAGAAGAACATTTAGTTTTGTTGGGTATCTCGTGTAGTCGAGTACATCAGTCGCCAGAAGAATATATCCTTGAGGGGCTGTTTTATAACGATAGCGCCCCAAGGAGTGATTAAAGTAGTTAAGTGACGGAAAGATTCTTGAATCGGTAAACTGTGGTACCCGTTCCTTGTGGTACAGACATTGCTTGGTGAAATGGCGAAGGCGTATGATGCGTTTCTCTCTTAGCGTGTACATTGAGAGGCTGAAAATCGACTGTTTGTTGAGATGTGCCATTTTTCTTAGTAAATACAACCAGCCTACGGGAACAATTACCTGGTTCCCCATTTGGGACAGGTTCAAGGTCACCAAGTCCAGCTTTAACTTCCTCTCGCCAATGTAAATGTCCTGGCACTGGTGTGTGATAAGTGACAGGTTCAGCATTTGGATCGATCATAAACTGCATTGGCGTTCCATCCAATTGTGGTAACGGTTGGTGGTCACAGACGTTTCGGTTTGTCCTAACTCCGGCAAACACTTTCGAAGTGGTTTTCTCGATTGCAGTGTTCACATCTATGACCGTAAGCTGGACATTCTGATTTTCTTGCACGGGCAGTAGCGCTTTTACCATGTCCTTTCTTGCCACAGTATGAACAAGCTTCGTTATTATCTTTTACAGCGGTTTGTTTTTGCCCTTCTGTATGAACCACTGGCTGCTGCTTGGACCTTAGAGAGTCTAAAAGTCGGGAGGCATATTGGTTTCCAGACTCTTTAGCTTCGACAAATTGTGCTGCTTCTTCTCTCACAATTGTGTCAGTGTAATTTACATCAGCGCTGCATGCTGGACACTTTATTAGGAAACACTACTGCAAACACTAGCCTGTCCTCTAAGTCGTGCACAGAAACGAAGTACGGGCTCATAACGATCGTGAGGTATGTTGGGCAGGGTCACTCGAGCTACCATGGTGTTTTCCTCTCGGACTGCCAGTTTTTTATTGTTGCCATCACTTCTACTTAGACTTGTTAGTAAGACTGCCACCAGATGATCGTGTTAAGTCTTTTTGTAATTGTTCGTCGCAGCATTCTAAGAGCTGTACCACGCGATCACGGCCCACGATTTTAGTTGCGTCTACATAGTTAGACCATCGAGATTGGAAATATGCCCATTCTTCACTTGTTTCCGCTGTCGATATTGTGGGTCTTTTATCTTTTTCTACTTTGGCAGCCTGTCTAGGGGCGTGTGTGGTGCAGTGAGCGGTTATGAGTGCGGCAACGATGGCGGACACAATGTCGTCCGTGACGTAATCACAGCCTGGTATTGGACATCCTACTGCTTGCATTTCGATCAGTTCTTAGGAAATAATGTCTTTAACAAATATACTGCTATCTTATATCTCTTGCCGTGGTCATAAATAAGAACTATACTCAATGTTATCGTGTCTGGAGGCGGTTTTTGGCCGACAAATAAAAACTGCTTACCGCGTTTGGTCCAGTTTATGCAATTTTCTAAAGTAAAGTTTGACCTACAACGGAAGTGAATGTTTGGAAGAGTCGAATGTTGGCTATTTGAAATCCTTCTGGTAATGTCGTCTGCAGTTAACGGTAAAAGTCTCGCGGTTTGTCCAAATACCATTTAACGTTACGAAAGCAGACGATCTTTTTGAAAACAACGCTAGGTCCCTTTAGAAACTCAACTGGCTGACTTCCTATTTAAAATTCCCGTAGCAAATGTCAAGGACGATTTCGGACATGTCAACAACAAAGGCATAATATAAAATATGGACGTTTTATCGTGTAGAATTTTTTTTAATTGGATTTTAGCACTATAAAGGTACAGTATGAAATAATAAAAAAATGCAAGCATAACGTTGAGCGCACCGGGGTGTAAATTTTAGTATAGGTCCATTTATTCATATGCGTCTTTATGATGATGAACAATGACCACGGTCAATCTGAAATGAACATAAAACATATTAAGGATAAATGACTAAGCTTATGTTAATTGAAAAATGTATAATGCAATGTTTATAACTCTCTACTAAATACAACAAACATTAAATGTACTGCAATACAAATCCGCCTATAGTTGACTAAATACATGAAACAAAATAAATTCACCGCTGTACAATTCGGTCTCTGGACACTTAATGTATCTAACAAACAATAAATTCAGACAGTACAATTTGGTCTAAGACACTAAATACATATACATGACACAAACAATAAATTCACCGCAGTACAATTCGGTCTCTGGGCACTAAAAGTATCTAACAAACAATAAATTCAGACAGTACAATTTGGTCTAAGACACTTAATAAATGAACATCTAACAAACAATAAATTCACCGCATGTCTCTGGACACTAAAAGTATCTAACAAACAACAAATTCAGACAGTACAATTTGGTCTAAGACACTAAATACATGTACATCTAACAAACAATAATTTATCGCCAGTACAAATCAGACTAGGACACTAAAAACAACATACAATAAGTTTAGGCAGTAAAATTCGGCAAATCTTATAAACAATAAATAGAAGGCGACGGCATTTCTCATGCGTAATCAAGCAAAGGAATCAGCGGGTAATCTTATAATAAAATAATTGGACTCAACTTGGATTGATGGTCGTAGTAGGCTGGCACCGACGCCTCAAAACCAGAGGTGGAGGTGTTCGACTCCCATTTTAAGTGTTGGTGACCCTTTTTGGCAAGTCAAAATATTTCGACATACACGTTAGGCTGGTATTAGCACGTATCCTGAATATGATACACATAAAACAGAATAAGACTCATGAAACTCTATTTCATGCATGGGAGACGTACGAAGACGACTTGATGACGACATACCAGCTGCTGAAAACTGGGAGCCACATAACAGGATTGGGTCCTATGACCACCTCTGTGGAATATTTTGATGATTAAATGTCAAAAAAATAGTTTTAACATGTGTAATTATAACACATTGTGTTTGCCATGAAAAGGGTGGGGTTTATTTGGTTTTTGTGTGTTTGTGTGTGTAATTCTTTTTGTATTTTGTAAAAGAATAGTTATTTATAACTAAACATAAAATAAATTAATTGTGCACAAACGTTGCTATTTGTGAGTGGTACGAACTCCAAAAACGGTACAAAATCTACTTTGTGCGAAGTTGTAGTGGTACGAAGTCTTCGACATTTATTTATTTGTTAAACGTATTCACACCTTTGTTTGGTGCTTTTGTGTTCGTTCATGAAAATCTTAAATCTCGAAATGTTTCGTTTGCAGGATTCTATATTTTATCAAGATCCTCAACGAGGTGCTGTTTTTGTTGTCCGGTATGAAGGGCCAAGATTCAATAAAATGGTGAGTTGCATAAAATTTGTTATGCGAATAAATGGTTTCCCTTATTTTATTGTATGGGGAACTGTGAGTGCCCGGTAAATTTCGAGACCTGCCAGAAAAACTGGCGATCCTGGTTAAGTACGGTTGGAATCAATCACACCGTCACCCTCACACTCACAACCTTAGTGTTGACACGTCGGTTATCAATAGTAGACAACTTACTATAATATCTTAGCCACTTAGCCACAAGGCACTTCTATCAGTTCGAAAATTCCGAGCTAAAGCATACAAACTGTAACGAACTGCAATATATGTGCAGCTGCTTTTCTAACTGTGCAGGCTTTTTTCATCTTGTTTTGGGCATGCATTTATTCTGATTTAGGATCATCACTTTTTGTTACAAGTTTTATATTTGTTTCTTTCATTTATGTTTAAAATTCATTCTTTGTTAAAAAAAATGTATAAGACAGGGTACAACAACAAATTACAAGAAGCAGTTCATTTTAATAGTAACTGTTCTAAAACCGGAAGGAAACCAGGTGTTGTCTGGTCTAATAATGACACTCATTCTTTTATTCATATAAAAATGAAAGTCGATTTCTGGACATGATGGACAAAACTACAATAAGTTTTTAAGTTTTTATAAAGACACAAAGTTTCGTCAAACCTGTAATAATTTATAATCTATTTTACTACAGTTCGGAACATTTAGCTTAAACGGCCAAGAATACGTTGTCCAGAAAACAAGAAATGCATCTTCGCCGCTTTTAAAATCTGGCTTACATAAATTTGAAATCAGGAAAGAAAAGATTCCTAAAATTGATTTTCGCGACAGTAAGTATTTACATGGCTCATGAACTCACTTTATAGTTTTTTTCTTCTCCCATCGTATTTGTTTCTGAAATAACAAAAACAGAGAACAGAAGATACCTAGAAGTGCTTTAAAACAATCGTAAATTAATACGGAAAGCCAACCACCTGGCCAAAACCAGTCTGAAATAAAGGTAATAACAAAATACGGAACACCAAGGAAACTGTCAAAAAGACAATCCACTAATCAAAATCCTATAACGGACTAGTATAAAGGATATCATTATTAACTTGTGGCGGATTTCATTACGTTCCTACCTCCAAAAGCTTCCTTTACTTGATCATTTTATTGATAGATATATAAATATATGTATATTTTAAACAGATAAGTGCGATAATAACTATGTGTTAATAATGATGCATACACATGTTTTATGTCCAAAAGGAGTTGTATTTTTGGAATGCGATATTCTGATATTGATCAGTCGTATCTGTTTAATATGCATATTTGTGTTGCTTTTACATGGCAAAAAATATTATAATGTTTGTTATTTATGAGCAAGAGAAAAAAAATTTATCCGCCTGTACAAACCAAATGAAGATTCAATTCGATTACATATATTTATATAATACACTATTCAATTTACTCTGTCGCTTGTATTATTAGGAGCATATAGGTGAAATTTCCAAGGTGACAATCAGTGTATTGAAATTTTCTTATGAATATGCTCAACACTCTTATATAACTAAGAACATCAAACAGAAGATACAGTTAAAATAGTAATGTTTCCCATTTTTTGGCTTGTTCAAAGCTAATGTAATAAATGCACTTTAGGTTTAAAAGGACTAAACACGCGTACGGCAAAAATTAAAACTCACAGATATAAAAGAGCAACAGGGCAGCACAAGATAGAATTGTTGATTGTTGTCGACTATGCTGTGTACAAATTGTAAGTAAATACATATTTTAATCGCAACATCTCTTGGCCATTTCTGAAATGGGTCGGGAAAGTGTCTTTTTCCGACGGTCGGCAGAAATAGCCGACAATGATACGATTGTATATATTTTAATGCTACATAGTAATAAGATTTTTGTTTTTACGATTGTATATATTTTAATGCTACATTGTAATAAGATTTTTGTTTTTGTTTGAATGGTGTTTTAACGCCACTTTCAGCAATTTTTCAGCTATATCATGGCGTCCAGTTTTTATTGGGGGAGGAAGCCGGAGTACCCGGAGAGAACTCCCGCATAGTAATAAGAAGCTAAGCTCCATAATGTTAAGAGATTGTTGAAAGTACGTCTATGATTTTGGAAATTAATTACGGCTTGCATGCAATTTTTATTTCCTAAAATGGTTGGACCATACACTGTAAGGAGCCAAAATTACCATAATAAAATAAGATTCCAAAAGAACCAACAAAAACATCTCATTCTATCAGTGGCCGTTCATGTCACAATAGGGATATTTATATTGGCTTGTTTTTTTTCTATCGTTAGAAGAAAATAAGCCGATAAAAATATCCGTTCATTTTGACATGAACGGCCACTGATACATTACTTACTATACACATTTAACTAATCACATTAAGACTTAATAATAAAATAATCTAAGTGGGTTAACAGGTGGTAGATATTTTTGTGTTTTCTTCGTTGTCTTGAGTTTTTGTGTCCCGACACGTTACCAAGAAACCCTGACATATTTAGTTAACAACTGAAGTCCCAGACTAAAAGATTTCATATGACGTCATAACCAAAACTTCAATTAATCACACAACTGGAAAGAAACCCGTGTTTGGCGGTACATAGAACATATATATCGGAGACGAGTGGGATATCCTCAAAACAAATTCTTATAAGAAAGCGAGTTTTTACTACATGTACTATAATGTAGCTTATCAAATCAATAATTTCCTAACTAAGTCCTTCAGAGTACTGTCTACTCATGTGGACACATAAACCCTGACTTCTGATGATCTAAAACATTGGTTTCAACATTTAAACGTTGAGCCAAAGTATTGAAGATGCATAAACATTTAAAATGTTTCAATAAATCAGTTATCAAGCATTTTTGCATCTTCTATTTAAATCCATGTCAACACAAGAATACTAAATATCGTTCAAACAGAGGACAAGGGTACCAGTCATGTATGTTCGTATGCTATACGAAGAAAATATATTTATTATACAATTATAGCATGGTGATGAGGTCGATCCATGATTTTATCGCAAAAACCAAGATTGAGAATATTGACCAAGGATGAAGTTTTGATAATCTGTCACGTGGTACCAAATAAACCAATCGCGGGGAGCTAATTACAATGAAAAATAATAAATACCTTTATTGTACAGCAAATTTAATAAATGCAGGATAAAAATAGGAGAATTGTGACTTATTAAGTATTATGTTTTAGCTGGTATGACAAAAGTACCAAACCAACAGCTGCACAAAAAGAAACAGATGCACTCGCATCAATTCGGCAGTTTTATGCTTTTATAATCAATGGCGTGAGTAATATAATTTATAGTGTATTGTTTGTGTACATTTTACCTTATACGTAATTTTAATGAACTCTTTTGAACGTCTGTGTTAGCAACGGCCCTAGCTAATGAGCATTGGTACTTAATCCTTGATATAAGAATTAGACAATTAACAAAAATGTCTCACTTATTAAATTAGCCAGTAGTTCTAATTTGTCCATGGTAGACAGTTCATTTTTATATAAAAATTGTGGATTCGGTATAGACAGAAAGAAATACAATAAAACACAAGAAAGTGTAGGAAAATCTTATCTTAAAAGATACAAAAATATAGATGAAAACGAATAAAAAAGGACGATGGTAGTATGATACCATTATCTTAAAAAGAGACGATGATAATAAAAATGTGTATGTTGACAATATTTGATTCAGCTATTATACATGTTTATAGTAGTGTTCAATGAATTTAGAGTTCATCTAGAACAAGTGGCGGATCCAGGGGGCGTAAGGGGTGTACGCCCCCCCCCCCTTTTAAAAAAAGGAAAGGAAAAAAAAGGGAACAGGGAGGGTAACAACCAGCGCCAAAGGCAAAATGTAATCCCCGCTCGTCCTCGCCATCAATTAATGCATTAACGGTACTAATTCGTTTATTATGATATCTCTGTTGTATACTGTACCAATTAAAGGTTACTAAACACTATAAAAACCTTGTGTTAAATAAATTCATTTTGATGCTTGGAAATTGCGAGAATGCAGGATTTTGCACCATTTTTTCGAGACCCCCTGAAGTAAATGCGCCTCGGCGAGGCGCGGGAGGACCACTTCGTGGCCATCCTTTCTCGATATCACCTTTTTACGCCCCCCCCTTTCCAAAATCCTGTATCCGCTCCTGAGAACAATGAGGCTTTAAACGTTTTATTATTATGTTCACTGTTATTTGTGTTACATTAAGATGGTTTGAACATATATGTTTTGTTTCAAGAATTTCAGGTCTACTTTTATTTATCGTAAGAATCAAGACCTGTTGTTTCTACTTCACGTGTATGTTTTTCTCTTAACAGATGGACGGCATGTATAAAAACATTCAGACTACCTCATTTTCAATTTCTGTTGTGTTTGCAGGAATAGTTATTGCTCAGGTATTTTAAAGTTTTTATTCATTTATACTTTAATAATCATATTGAATATGTCATAACGCAATTACATATTGTTTGCTTCCCAGACATAATGTTCTTTATTTTATACAAGCTTCATATTTTGGAAGTTAGAAATTGTACCTTTTGAAACCAAAGTCCATGAAGTATTTATAATTATATATATAGCTTTCCAAGATTACATACACCTTTGTTTTATAATATTTCATCAATTTAAAAAGGGGCGAATTTCTACGACAAAGTATTAAGAAACAATGGTTCTGTGTAGTTTAAACATATTTTTAGATTCCTCGAGATGATGGTTCTGTAACATACTGTGTCCTGTAATAATCGACTCGAATACAATTGGAAAGAAAAACGATGAGTTATATATTTCTAGTAGTAGTAGTGTGGTACTAGGGAATTATATAAAGATGTGTTTTTTTAAGGAAAATTATTTTCCAATGTCAGGACTTCTCAAGATCATTTGTTTCCCAAAACAGGACTATTCTTCATTCGTTTTGGTCTTCTATTGTCTTTCTTTTTGAGAACAGAGTGTAATATTAAACAATAGAATCTATGTTAATGTATATATCCGACATAGAGCTAATATAATGGTTGTAATACATTAGATACTAAAACAAATAACAAAGAGAAAATGATGTGTTACTGAGCTTATTTTGAGATAATACAAGCGATTTTCAATTTGTCGGGAAACAAGTTTATCTTGATTTTTGTACATGAGCATGCTTTTTCTCAAAAGCTATATTAAAAATAATAATAAGTACAGTAATATACACGTATGACTTTCTTAATCGGTGTACATCCAGAATTGTCAACTTTGGTGGGTCCCGAGTCTTTAAGACAACCCACGCAAGTTGACAATTCTGGATGTACACTGGTTAAGAAGACGACAATTGTTTTATTAAACCAATTACACCAACTTTATAGACCAAACATGCTCCTTTATTGCATTATTTCTCATAACTCTGGTTTTTCAAAATTACATCGCGATTCATAATTATAAATATAAATAATCCAATCTGTTTCCTGTTCTCGATAACGTGAATTTTAAGGAATTAGAATAGTCGAAGGTGACAGGGGGTGATAATAGTATTGTATTGTCACCCCGTGTCTGGTTAACGATAAAGTGATTTCGAGGGTGACAATAGTGTTGTTTTTCGTCTCCGGTTCCGGTCACTCTGCAAGCAAATTTTCGGCGTTGTCCAGCAAGACATCTCATTTATAAAAATCACGTTATATTAGACTGAGTCAATCAGTAAGTGTTTCTTCAAGTGAGGTTTAAGCATACATTTAGCCAGTGAGCGTTTTAAAATGTTTCAATTTCAAAGCCCAAATTATTCTAGACAAAAAATGACATTATGTCGTCATGGAAACCTTGTGGATAACCATGTAATATCGCCACTTGTACATTTTAAACAACCTGTTCAACTTTACATGCTAACCACCTCAGACTTAATTTTTTCTACTTTCATATCCTGTTTGTTTTTTAATTAGTGATTTGTAACAAACTTTTGTTTTCAATCGTAGAATCCTTCGGCTGCAAATTGGACAGAATCAATTAAAATAACATCTGTTACACCAAACCAAGTAGATTCAACAGATGCTCTCACTACTTTTCAAACTTGGAATCAAGCAACCTCAAATTTACCAGGTCATGACCATGCTATGTTATTTACGCGGTAAGTATCTTTAATTTTGGTTTCATTAATTATCTTTTTTGCTCTGCCTGGTGTAGTTGTCGTAGCAGTCTGCATGTCATAAAAAATACATACGTCCAACCACCAAATAAAAAATTCGGAGTGTAAATCTTTCTCCAATAGTTATCGACCTGTTTCATCTTGAACAACCCCTGGGTTTACATTATGTTCGCAATACATTTACATTTAAATATAGCTTGACAAGCATCATTTGCGACATAGCTTCTTTCCGTCTTTTACAAACATGTGTTTACAGAGAATCTTCTTAATGAGAATAGAAAATTACTTCACATGACATTGAGAAATAAAAGAATTGATGCAGTTAACATCAACAATATTTCAATAGAAAAGAAGTGAAAGAGACGACTTCTCCATTTTTCAAAAGTCAATCTACTCAAATCATGTCTTATAAATATAATAACACCATTGCTTGTAAAATATTCAATTACAAGCAAGCATTAACTCTGGTAATTCCACATAAGAAAGCACCCCAATTGACAAAGATAAAATCCTGGCTAACCATAAGTTATTCATGACGTCATTGAATATTCATTACAACAAATAGTCTGAAGACTTGCCATATTGTATTAGATTTCAAACTTACTATAAAAATCCTTACAAGGAAAGGTACATAGCCGGCTCATCTACGTGCTCTACCAAAGAGTTGTCAAAACGGTCGACTGAGATATTGCATGCAGTGAAAGGACAGCAAAAATACTGTGAAACTGTGTATTCACGAAGTAATATTAATCATATGTGGTTTCTTAAAAATTAGTAAGAACGTTTGGAAAATTTAAAATCAAGATCTGTATCTAATATTTCATCTGTTAGAACCTTTAATTTTTACCCTTTATACCACCTTGCCTCACGAGAAACTAAAATCCCATATTACAGAAATCATACATAAAGCCTTTGCTTCCACATATGCCTACAAATATGTAGTTTTAGGTTACAACAATACGTTTTTTCTAAAATTCTAAGAAATAAAATGCAAATTATGCTACAGCGAGGAACACGTTTATAGTATGCTAGATTTTCTGATCAACAACAGATTTGTAATTTTTAGAGGATGAATTTTTCAGCAGGCAATCGGACTTCCAATGGGTACAAACTGTGCCCCACTCCTTGCCGATTTGTTCCTGTATTATTATGAAACTGGATTCCTTTAACGTCTTATTAAAGACAGGAAAATAGCACAAGCTAGGTTCTTTACTTTCACCTTTAGATATATTTATGATGTCCTTTCAATTAACAACCCGCAATTTGTTGAATGGCTTTTCGTTAAAGTATCATTCAGAACTGAAAATTAAAGAAACCACAGAAATAGCTTTATCTATATTATTTTAGACTTACACTTCGAATATGACACCAACGGTCATGTTAGCCAAAGAATTTATGACATACTAGACGTTTTAATTTCAAAATTACAAATTTTCCTCAACTATTCAGCAATATTCCAGCTTCTACTGCATACGGTGTCTATATTTCTCAATTGATCAGTTATGCAGGAGCTTTTACCGAGTATACTGATTTTTGCAAATGTCACCAATTTATTCCGGATAAACATATAAACCAAGGTTACAAGAAATATTGATTCGTTCGCGCCTTAAATAAGTTTTACTATAGATACAATTTCCTTGTTGAAAAATATTCTATCTCGTTTGAAAATATGACTGCAAATAGTTTCCCCAATTTTGAATTAAGTACACAGTTATTTTGCTGAGATAATTACTGGATACACCTATTTCTGACTAGTAATATATTAAACCCATCTATGCCTGTACCAAGTCAGGACCATTGCTGTAGTAGCAATATTTTTGGTTGTTGGTTCTGGAGTTTGCCAGTTTCTTCGACTGATTTTTGAATTCTTTTTGACAGTTTTCTCGGTGCTAGGTATTTTGTTGTTTCTTTCATTAATAGAAGATTTTTATTTGTAGATATGATTTAACATCCAACGGATCAACAACTAATGCCGGTAAGGGAAATTATTGATTTTCGAAGCACTGTAAAAATTGACAACATCTGTTTCTGTTTGTAAGTATCTAACAACTTGTATTGCTCCGATAGTTAAATATCAGTCAAACTAAGAAATAAAAACAAAATAATATTCATCGTCTTGAATAGCAGAACATTTATAAACTTTATTCATTTTAGATTGTGCTTGTCTGCAGTTAATCGTGTTCTTGTCTTTATTGTTTGTGTATACATTTTTATTGGGTAAAATGCACATCAGAGCTTTCAGAGCTTATAGTTGTTATGCTTGTGCTATGCCGAATTTAATTATGTTTTCTCTGTCAGTAAAATTTGTACAGATAAGTTTCGTCTCATTAACAGAAAAGTGAATTGTTTTTTTTTTAATTACTATCATTGCTTGAGCACACAATTTACAGTCCCGAATAAATGTCAGCCACAAACGTACTACTAACATTCCAAGTAAAAAATAAAACCCTACTACACAAACAACATAAATATTTTATACATTTATTATGGTTTTTTTTATTTGTAGGTTTGGCCTATCGCGGTGCGATTTGTACTTCAAGTAGTCAGTCCATTGTAGAAGATGGATTCAGTTTCATCATCATCACCGTTGCTTCACACGAACTGGGTCATTCGTAAGTAAAATTGTATATCGGCACTGTTCCCCCGGAAGTTCGGATTGTGTGTGTTATTAAATACTTTCAGCATTTGTTTACATAGACTAATAGTCTTGTCAGAAGGGGAAGTCTTTTTGTCCCCAGTAATACATTTAATTTATTTAGGGTAATAAATTAATATCATTGGATAATTAAAAAAAATTTAAAAAAAAACGATTTTGGCAAACTGCTTAAGACTTGCTAATCTGTTTTATAATATCCTAATTCATAGGAAAGGTTGTCTCATTAAGGTCTTCTATAATCAAAGGTTAGTACTTGATGTGCAACTTTATTACATGATTATAATTTGTCTGATTGGTCGAAAATCTCATAAGAGGTTGCAAGTATCCGTCATAGCTACCTTTAATTCCAAATACTAGTAAAATAAAATAAAAGTAGGTAATGCAGAATCAGATAGTGAAAATTTTTCCATCTAAAAACGAACATGGACTTTCCAATCTAACATACGAATCTGATTAGTCTTGGTTTTTACTTGGGCAATGAAATTATTTACAATAAACCATTCACAGATTTCGTTTTTACTTTGCCAACATAAACAAAATGCACTTGAACACTTGTGAATAATTTTACAATTGTTAATTATTTTTTATGTGTCGTAACCATGTAATAAAACCCTTATTGACTTTGGACTGGGTTGGTATCAATTTATCCGGCCTCACAAAAAATATTTACCTTGCCTAGCGGTCTAGAGGCTGGGTGAATATCACCGTTTTTGGGGTAATTAATTCCGCAAGCAACCTAGTTCGATGTCAATAAATGCGTAATAATTGTTTGTTAATACATACCGTATCGGTTTTTCAGAACCTGCAGAAATAATTATACAACTAGATTCGTCATATGCAGGAAAAGCTTTGTAATACTTTTTTAGAGCGCGTCGAGAGTTTAGTTTTTGTCTGAAGGTCCTTTAAGTACCTCTACTATTTATAGTCATCCATTGTTACTGGTTATATATTAATAAAGTACTGCAATCAGACACTTGGGGAATCCCCAGAAGTCGATTTCACATAAAGTAGTAAGTGTAAAATCTATCATAAGTGTTGGAAGATCAAAGGAAAATGTATTGTGACGTCAGCACTTACGATGTGTTTTACACTTACGAATGTTTGTGAAAAGAGCCCCCAAGATTTCCCAAGTGTCTGGTTAGTAATTTATGGACCCACATAACAAATAATTTAAAATTAAAAATTAAGTAGATATAAACAATTACAGAAGCATATCTTTATGTACAAGTTACTAGCAATTGGAGCATAAATAAATCGACACATGAATTTTAGATCAGATGTGCATCATGATTTATTTTAATTTAATTGCAGCTTAGGTGCATGGCATGACGGACAAGGCAATGCTTGCAATGTTAGTGACGCCTATATTATGGCACCTTCGAGCGGTCCAGAACAAAACCCGTCCACGGCAACACATCCTTGGATATTTTCAACTTGCTCAACAACATATTTCACCAACAATATCAATTCTCTAGATACGTAAGCATTAATGATCAATCCATCTAGGAATTGAGAAAATACATATATATAAAAGGCTACATATTTTGTATATTACAGTCTAATATTTATTTACTTTTTTCGTATGTCTGTATATTAGTGTATTACACTAAACTGAGAGGGTTTGGGATCCCTTTAACTGGTTATCCCCACCATTATGTGACTGTTCCAAGCTAGTAGTTTATGCCCTCGTATTTTTCCTTTCGGTCATTGTTTTTAAGAAATAACTCTTGGGGTATGTTGTTGTACTCATTGACACACAGGGTTGGCATTTATATTAGATTGCTTTATACCGATTGATACAAGATATAAAATATTAATGTAAAGGCCCCTATCCGTGTTTAAATGAATAACACACCATACAAACCAAGCGTTAGGAGAAAAACAACAATTTTACAAGTTTTGTTTACGGCACAGGTATAGGCGGTTTTGTTTTGAACTGCTTCATGTTACTACCCTGTATGTATTATGTGGGAAATGTTAAAATATCAAGTCTCATTTTAAGGTTTTGTATGGCAAAAACCATTTTAAATGCAGAAATTGTATTTATTTGATTTTAAACACAAGAATCCGAACTCGGCTGCGGATAATTTTAAATGTTTAAAACGGAAGTGCTCTATACGTAACTGATTTATTTAAATATGCAGGAGTTGTCCTGGAACTGCCTTGTGTGTAGCGAAAATGCGTACTTTGCGTTTCTAAACTACCACAGCTGTTTTTATTGTTTGGCATGGATTTAAATAGTTTAAAGTTTTGCAAGAAATAAATTTTACTACTGCAGAAAGTAGGTTTAGGACAATTTTTGGACAAAAGAACTTTCGACAAAATACGCATGCGTTAATAGTTGAGATATCGAATAGGACGTCATATTAGAATATTCGTTAATTGTTGGTAATTTGTTGTACTGTCATTAGTTTAATTGATAGCTTCAGTATCGAATTGAATCATGCAAATAAAAAAAATAGCACTTATGTGATATTGATCATTTTGTAATGTTTTCAGGCCATTATATTGTAATGAAAACAATTTTGATATTATTGTCGCCTTGTAGAAATGCGTTAGATAATACAATTTCGATCAAGTTATGTGTGATGTTTTAAAACGCTAGACAACCCTTTATTAAGAAACCTAAAAATGTGATTAAATTTTACCGAATATTTAAACTGTGTTCCGCTTTCAGAAGCAATACCAACTGCATGAAATCAATGAGTTCAGGCTTTGACCCCACTGCACTTTCACCCTATGATCTAAACAAGGCCGGACTGTTGTACACGGCCGATCAACAGTGTGCTTTAACACGCGGTACTGGATCGTATTTCTGCTTGGTGAGATTTTTTAAATAACTTTGTATCAGTATTAGATTAAGTAGATTTTAAACAATCATTGAAATCACTACTTTTAAAGCCAGATTTTTTTAAGGTTCACCAAACTACCGATTTAAAAATTGTTTGGTATATGTAATCATATTTATCCGATATTTATTCGACAAATGATACACTTCCAACTCTTCTGTTTACAGTCATTGGCCAATTCATCATAATTCGGCGATGACGTAATGGCTGTCCTTGGCATCACCACATTTATCGTAACTGCAGTAACCAAACAAAGTCCTCACAATTGGTTAGTTTCATCCATTTAGTCAGAAAACATAAAACCATGTGATTAAATTCATTGTGTAATCAGAAATGACGGTAAATATTTTTAAAATATGAAATGTACTTTCAGCATCATTATTCCGGCATTTTTTCTACACTATGCACTATGATGTGGTGTTCAGACGTAACCGGAAATGGCACATGTTACGGAGAAATAGCTGGGGATGGTACTCTATGTGGTAATAAAAAGGTAAATAGAAATAGTCTTTTAGATATTCAACGAATGCCAGACAACTCGGCCAGAGGACAACACGGCCCGGGACATCTCGGCCCGATATTCGAGACAAGTCGGCCCTGTATATAGCACAACTCGGACCACAGTAAGACAAGTCGGCCCGAAAGAGGACACCTCGGACCATCCAAATTATGACAAAACCTGGTATGACCGAGTATTTATGTCACTGTGTGGCTTTGCCAAGATAACATCAACAGGAGCCGCTCCTAAACTACTTCTTATCTAAAATCACACAAGCTCAATTGCAGTCATTAAATGTTTTTGATCTACGGTATGACATGCAATTAAGCTAATCATTTTCTAATAATTAAATTGTTGTTAACTAAATTTGATTTGATTGGTTTAATGTACTTAAGACATAATTAATTTTAATTACATTATTGAATTATTTACCAATTAAAACAGCATCAAATCAACTAATCATAAACAATTGTAATTATGACATTTTTATGTATAATTTACAATTTTTGTTAAAATATTCAAAATATCTGAAATGATTTATTTATTTTATATTTAATACATAATTTCTGGAAAAATGTTAAGGTTTCTGTAATATTTTGGAAACACCTCGCCAACTATGTTTTAAACTGAGCTTATAGAACCAACGTAATTTCTCAGATTTTGGTGAAAAATTTAAACATTTGTATTAAAAAACGTTGTCAGATATATTTGTTTCTATAGTATGATAGGAAATTATTTTACTATCATATTTATTTATTTCAATTATTATTATGGTCCGAGTTGTCCTCTATCGGGCCGACTTGTCTTAATGTGGTCCGAGTAGTCCTATAAACCGGGCCGGTTTGTCTCGAATATCGGGCCGAGATGTCATGGGCCGAGTTGTCTGGCTACCATAATCAACATACTGGGGCCTCTGTCGCCGAGTGGTAAAGTTTGTTAATTCACGTGCGTACTATTGATCACATGCCTGTCAGCACCGATTGTTGTTCAATCATTTTTATGGGAAGTGTGTGCTCGTCTCCAACCTTGATTGACAAGGGCTGTCAGTTTTTATGTCGAGGTTCCGAATTGAAGTTGATTTAATAGAAGTGGTTAGGCTTAACATTAACATGTACATGTATTACATGCTTCATGCAAGCAAATAAACGAAAAATTAATACCTTTTAAATTGCCCTTTAATGCTATTCATGAAAAAGATTTTTGTCAAAAGACAATTACAACGCAGCGACCAATAACAAAAAGGGGGGAGCAAGTGAAAGATTTAATTTTAATTAGATTGATATGGTCAGTAACTTCAAACAGACTTGCCTATTTCTGAATGTCGACTTCAATATAGAGTACAATAAAACAAAAGGGATATAATATAAGCTGTTATGCTAAATACATAGTACATTTAATACGCCTTTCTAGACCACACCATTCGAATCAACTTTTAGATGTACATGTATCATAAATATAAGGTTATAACGGAATTAAGAAATTTCAATTTATAAATTATACAAATCATTGGTCGAATATCAATAACCAGTGCCGTCTTTATTCAAGGCATGTTCAAACAATCACTTTAATATAATTTTCACTGAATTAAGTCGGCTGTAGTTGTCGCGAACGTCCGCATATTGTTGATAAAATAATTTTAATTATATTGTGGTTTATTGTTTTAGTGGTGTAGATCAGGTGTTTGTACCTATGACGCCAATGCGCCAAGCGGAGACGGTAAGTTCAAATAAAAAGTGTCCATGTATGTCAAATTAAAGGTTTATTCCAAAAACGTCTACTCGCAAAATAAACATCTAATTAGGAAATGGGGGTTATGAGGCCCGTTGAAGGATATGAATCTTGTTTACCTCACTTGTGAAAAAATCTTATTGTTTTAATTTATGTGTGTGAAATAGTTCGTGTACAAAACATATCTGTATATGACACTATACCTTGTCAGTAATGCTAGTTTATGTAAGTATCTTATGTACAACTCCTCGTGTTTAGTGTAACCTAATCTGTAAAATGATGTTTCCAGTGACTTTTCGTAATTATTTTCCTTATAGAAAATTGTCTGTATGGTGATCAAAAGGGTAAAGTATTCTCAAATGGATGGACGTGCGCAGATATGATCCGATTGGGTCCACATAATTGCGCTGCTGTACCAACAGAGTGTTGTGCATCATGTGCACCTTCTACCACGACATCAACGACTATGTCGACAACAACTAGTCTAACAACTCAATCTACAACAACCACAACACGGGCTCCAGCTACAACAACAACTCAAGCTCCAACTACAACAGCAAGACAGGCTCCAGCCACTACAACAACACAGGCGCCAACCACAAGAACACAGGCGCCAACCACAAGAACACACCCGCCAACCACAACAACAACTCAAGCTCCAACTACAACAGCAAGACAGGCTCCAACCACTACAACAACACAGGCGTCAACCACAAGAACACACTCGCCAACCACAAGAACAACACAGGCTCCAACCACAACTACAACTCGGGCACCAACCACAACAACAACTCTAGCTACAATGATAGCTACAACTCAGGTCCCAAACACAAGAACAACTTTGGCCACACTGACTACAACTCAGCATGAGAGTGGTGAGATTGGATAACTGAATACAAAGGGTTGCCAACCAGGGCCCGGTTTCATAATATCTTAAATTTTAGAATCTCCTCAACTTATCCTCAACTCAAATATTGACCAATCAGATAGATAGAAAATTGAAATTTGAGGACATTCTCAAGGATTTGAGAACAATCTCAATTTGAGATGTTTTATGAAACTAGGTCCTGTAGTATATTATAATAATTGCTGAACATATATCCCAGTCTTTTATATCACACAGAGTATCTTCTCTGTCAATATCATAACGCGTTGACAATGTAACATCATAACATGATCTTTGTACTATAAATGAAGTTAAAGACCTTCTCATGTAATTTGATTTTAACTAATGCCTTAGGAAATATTGTTTGTGTTCATACCGTTTAACGATACTTTTATCAATTTGTCAGCTATGGCTTCCTATTTTACTGAGAGGAAGCGGAGAACCAGGTGAAACCACCACCTTCGGCACTAAAACTGGCAATCCTTGTTAATTAAGGTTTAGGTCGAGCGCAGTAATGCTCGAACACACAAACTCACTGTTGATCAATAGTATATGACTAACTACCTTAATACTAGGAAAGATTAAACCTATCTATAAAAATAAAGGAAATCCTTCCGATCCACACAATTTTAGACCTATCACGTTGCTTAGCTGTTTAGGAATATTATTCACAGCTATTCTAAACGACAGATTAAATTGTTTCTCAGAGGAAAACCTCATTTTATTGGAAAACCAATTTGGCTTTAGAAAATCAGACTCTACAACCGACAGTTTATTTACCCTATATTCACTTTTTTAAAATTCTTAAAAACAGAAAGAAAAAGCTGTTTTGTGCTTTCATTTACTTTGAAAAAGCCTTCGATACAGTCTGGCGAAAGGCTTTGTGGTACAAATAGTTAATGACTAACATCAATGGTTAGATGTATAATGTCATTTTAAGTATGTACAATTATGTTAAATCCTGTATTGTGTATAACAATTGCAAATCAGAATACTTTCCGTGTGAGATGGGTGTACGCCAAGGTGAAAAAATGAAAACCTTATTGGACTCAAAACAGTTTCAGATATTGCAGAAGAACATCTCAGTGTTTTTTCTAAAACTTTTTGTGCTACTCCATGCAGACGATACCGTTCTTTTGGCTGAATCACCTTCCGATCTCCAGACCGAATTAGATAAATTTTGTGAATATTGTAAATTGTGGAAACTTAAAATAAATACACAGAAGACCAAAATACTAGTATTTTCTTCGGGCAGACCTTTAGCAAATTTAAAGTTTTATCTTGATGGTTCAGAAATAGATATTGTATATGAATTTAACTATTTGGCAATACTATGTAGCAGAACAGGAAGCTTTAACAAGGCAATTCAAAAGCAGGCAGAGAAAGCAACTAAGGCAATGCACGAAGTTATCAAGAGAGGCAGTGTGCATAACCTGTCTATTGAATGTCAGTTAGAACTATTTGATAAAATGGTAAAACCTATTTTATTGTATGGTTCGGAAATTTGGGGGTTTTCCAAACAAATTAATTGTTTAGAAATCGTTCAATTAAAATTCTGTAAACTTTTATTGAAACTTAAAACATGTACACCAAGTTATATGATATATGGAGAACTTGGCAGATTTCCCATCGAAATTGATATTAAACTAAGAATGGTTTCTTTTTGGGCCAGACTCCTCTTAGGTAAACAAACAAACTTACAAAATGTTGCGGGTTTTATATATGGTAAAAAATGTTAATATTTCATGGCCAAAATTTGTTCAAAATGTTTTTGACAGCACAGGCATCTCTTACATTTGGATAAATGAAAACTTTATTAACACTGAGTGGCTTGTCTCCAATATTAAACTTATTCTACATGATCAGTTTAAGCAACATTGGCACGAACAAGTGGAGAATTCCACCAAGGCCATTAATTATAGACTTTTTAAATGTATTTTTAAATTTGAAAATTACTTAAACATTCTGGACGATCGAGACATCTATACGCTTTGTAAATTTCGCACGACAAATCATAGACTACCAATTGAAGTTGGTAGATGGAATAATGTAACCAGAGAAAACAGGATTTGTATCTATTGCAATGCAAAGAAATTGGCGATAAATTTCACTATCTGCTAAAATGTACACACCGGCCGGGAGAAAAAAATTTATCCGAATGGACTGTTTACAAATGCCAAATATACTTAAATTTTTTCAAATTATGTGCGACACCAAGAAAGAAAATCTAATTAAACTGTGTAAATTCATAAGAATAGTAAATAAATTATTAGTTCTCTAGGCATTGTTTCCTTCTCCATGTAATGTACATAGTGTATATATATATATATATTGTACTGTATTGTTATTGTATTGTCTACGTTGTACATGTATCTTATTGTATTGTATCTCTATACCATTGTATTGGTTTATGAGAATAAAAGAATGAAAAAAAAACAACCGGGAGCCTTCATGATAATATAAGAAATGCTCTTTTTTCCAAAGATTTAAATCATATCATAATTTTATTTCAGACCAATTAAGTTTGATAATTGGATTAGCTGTCGGGATACCAGCTTTTTTCCTGTTCGTTGGTATAGCTTTAGTATGCTTTATTTACTGTAACAAGAGAAAATCAAATAAAGTAGAAAATAAACAGGCGACTGAAGAAAGGTAATGCAATTTTTTAAACATACTAAACATGATTGTTCAGTAATTGTTAACTTCAGCACCATTAAGTTTGTTACTTAAATTGCGGGAAAAATGTTGAATGCTGACAAAGTTTTACATTTAGGTCATAGAGAGAACACAATTATTTTTTTATGTTATTATGGCGTTGTATAAGATACCCCCAAACGAAGCAGTTAGCATACTGTAACATCTTTGTTACAAGTCAACCGACCACATTATTGACCATGCTATGCAGGATTTGATAGGATTTCCTTTTAACTGATTGTGAATTCTGCATTAGGATGCATTCCGTGAGGTTGAAATAAATGTCATATTGAGAAAGGTAAGGACAACATATTACCGTGATATTATTCTTAATTGCTTTTAGCAAATATTAATTCTTTCCTGTAGAGCTTCTATTCCAACGCCATGCCTATTTCCCGGCACGTTACATTCCTTTGGAAGGAAACACAATCAGACTTTAGGAGGTTACTGTGAAAATAAATCATTTGAATACGACAGTCATCCACATCATAAAAATGATATTAAAGGTTAGTTTAACGATTGT
This sequence comes from Limnoperna fortunei, assembly GCA_944474755.1. Classification (NCBI taxonomy): domain Eukaryota; kingdom Metazoa; phylum Mollusca; class Bivalvia; order Mytilida; family Modiolidae; genus Limnoperna; species Limnoperna fortunei. The sequence continues at coordinate 61,405,148 of OX104118.1, forward strand.
AGTAAACGTGAGAATTCATTGTTTCATAACATCTTTTCACATAATTTTTGGCAATAAAAGTACATTTTCCTTTAAAAGATTGACTTCTCTTTCAAGGAGGTATATAGAATAAAGCTTCTATTATTGCAATTAGAATATATCAAAAACTAATAAAATATTCATTGCTCTTTCATTCAGGGTTTTACCAATCAATAGTTACATGAACAAAACATACAGACCATTTTAATATAAGCAAAATAATAATAATAATAATAATAATAATAATAATAATGATAATAAATGCATAGATTTGTTTTTAATTGTCTGATATATATCAACTCTAATATTGTACAAAATAACTGAAATGACTTGTTATCGTTATAATTTTTTAAAAGAAGAATATATTGTTTTGTTTTTGCTTTGTAGCATGTACTCTTGAAATGTCAGGATGAATATTTCTACCATACAAACATAAAAAATTAACTGCTAAGGTAAGAATTGTGTATCATTAGCCTAAGGTAAGAATAGTGTATAATTAGCCTAAGGTAAGAATAGCGTATTATTAGCCTAAGGTAAGAATTGTGTATTATAGTCTAAGGTAAGAATTGTGTATTATTAGCATAGGGTAAGAATTGTGTATTATTAGCCTAAGGTAAGAATTGTGTATTATTAGCATAAGGTAAGAATAGTGTATTATTATATGACTAGCATTTATCTTGATTTTGATTGACCAAGGGTATAATGAAAAGTATTATGCAGAAGGTATGTTAACCTCAAAGTAGATAAAAATAGACTGATATAAAAGTTTTGACTTTTGAGAAGCTAAAAAAAGAATATTTATCACTTTTCAGTAGTTAAAAACAGAATTCAGTAATACGAAACAAGCATTGATTTGATTGGTTGAATTAAAAACATCAGCCAATCAAAATCATTCTTTTACAACATTCTATTTGTTGACATTGTTTCAAAATGGCTGACGAGCAGCAGCATGCAAGGTTTGCAACTGTCAATGACCAGGAACCTTTTTTGCCAATATTTATAATTGCTCGAATATTAAAATTAATTTTAATTGGAAAATGTGAATTTATTTTAATTTAAAACATATGAAATGGGGTAGTTTACTGTTGTTATTGTTGAAATAAATTATTATTGTTATCCTTTTTTCATTAGAGTCTTCCAGTGTAAAAGATAAAGTCATATAATAAAACATTCATCGACTTTTATATCGGTTAATACCTGGTTTTATCAGCCCTCAAAAATAATATCAACACTCGCCGTTGGCTTGGTGGATATAAATTTTTTCAGGTTGATAAAACCAGGTATTAACCTATATCAAAGTCAATAAATGTATATTATTAGCATAAGGTAAGAATAGTGTATTATTAGCTTAAGGTAAGAATAGTGTATTATTAGCCTAAGGTAAGAATAGTGTATTATTATATAGATAGAGATGAAATATCGAATTTTCCGAGTGACAGAAATCACGGTAAATCACATGTGAAAATTATAGTTTATTTTCACTCTCGGGTTTTTTCCCGCCAAAATGTGTCTTTTCGATGATCAAAACACAAAAGCTAAAATAATTGTTCACTAATAGACCGGAACCTGCTAGAACAATATCCTATAACATGTCATGTAGCGTGACAATATCCTTATTTGTTATTTCAGAACGAAATATTAGTTAGCTGGCGTCCTGATCCAGATAAGGGCGGCCATGTTGCAGTTGGTTTTTTACTATACAGATATTCATCCGCCGTTCATAAAATTTAGGATTAAGCATTAAAATTGTACGAAAACAATTTTGATCTATATAATAAATAGGATAATCAATTGGGCATCGTGAATATCCAAAATATGATCACTCGTGCCGCATAAAGCATCAGATTAAACTCGTGCGCGGAACAAGTTCCGCGCACTCGTTTAATCAGATGCGTTATGCGGCACTCGTGATCATATTTTGGATATTCACTCCGCCCAATTAATTATCCTATAATTGTTAGCCTTAGGTAAGAATAGTGTTTTATTGCGCTAATGCAACATAGTATTATTACGCTAAGGTAAGGATAGTGTATTATTACGCTAATGTAAGAATAGCGTATTATTACCCAAAGGTAAGAATAGTGTATTATTACGCTAAGGTAAGAATAGTGTATTATTACGCTAAGGTAAGAATAGTGCTTTATTTCGCTAATGTGAGAATTGTATTATTACGCTAAGGTAAGGATTGTGCTTTATTACTCTATGGTAAGAATAGGGTATTAGTACCATAATTTAAGAATAGGTATTATTACGCTAAAGTAAGAAAAATGTATTATTACGCTAAGGTAAGACTAGTGTATTATTACGCTAAGGTAAGAATAGCGTATTATTACCCTAAGTTAAGAATAGTTTATTATTACGCTAAGGTAAAAATGGTTTATTATTACGCTAAGGTAAGAATAGCGTATTATTACCCAAAGGTAAGAATAGTGTATTATTACGCTAAGGTAAGAATAGTGTAATTATTACGTTAAGGTAAGAATAGTGTATTATTACGCTAAGGTAAGAATTGTACACTTATACAAAGTTTTATAGCTATACAACCATTAAACAACGGAGAAAATAAAATTTTTATCCGACTGTGTGAAGCTACTTTATTGCCATGATGTCAACCAAATGTATCCATTTTCGCAAAAAGCCAGTGGTGTTACCTTACATATAGAATCGACATGTAGTAGTGAATTGTTTTTCTTCCGTTTTTACGTCACGAAGACTTGATACATTCTATACCACGTCATGCATTCAAACCTAAGTGATATAAAATGAACATAATATCTGTGTTACAAATTTTAACTATTTAATGATGATGGACACTTTACCAGATTTAATAAGTAGGAATATTTATTTATCATCTGAGCGTACATGTACGTCTATAGGTTTATGCATGTCCACTGCCTTTGTTGCAGTGCGTTTTCTATTTTCTGTTTGTTGTCACTTCAAATTTGACTAAAGAGTTGGTTGAAATGTGTTAATTATATTTCTGCTATATCATTACATTTTGTTGCGTTCAGTTAGAGTGCCCGGGCAGACACCCTGAGCTTCAACATGAAAACGGAATTCTTTAGGTTGTTATTTGCACAAATCGGATATCACAATAGTAAGGTTGGTTTTTTCACATCTAAAGACTAGATGGTAGCAGATAATTTTAAGACGTCACTAAGATCGGATAGATTTACTAGAAATCAGATAGCAATTAGTAGTTATAAAAGCCAGAGTTCTAGCGACTATTGTCGCCATGTATTTCCTATTGGATAATAGGTATCCTCTCAGTGGATCGGAGGATACCCCTTAATGAACTTTTTTTAAAATTAATTAGGTCAATTAAGAAACTGAATTAGGTCTTGTAATAGTTTATTGTATCTATCTGATAAATCCTATATTTTAATTAACCCTAATTAGATGTATTTTAAATCCAGATTAATTAATATTTTAGATGTACTACAAATAGACAACTGAGTCTAAATCTATAAATAGAAATCTAAAGAATGTCAACTTTTTCTTACATTTTACACCTTTTTCCGTTTCTTTTATGATTTTGATTTAAATATGAAAATAATATATTTAAATATGGTTAGGTTGTACCACAAAGGCATTAATCGTATTAATTAGAAGTAATACAATTCTAAATATATATAGTGACAAGTGAACCCCCCCCCCCTTCCGCCTTTTTGCAATAATATATATAAAGAAATACTAACGCTAAGATAAGATAAGATAAGATAAGATAAGAAAACTTTATTTGAATTCGGCATGACATTATCAACAAATAACATAAGCTCTATAGAGCTTTTGACCGAATAAATACATTATAAGACATTGCAACAATACAAACAGCAATTAAAATACAATCAGCAGAATAAAAACAAGCAAGTAAGTGGTTATAAGCACTATGACATAAAATAAGATATGAAGACTAAGCACAAGTCACAAAATACATTCACAGTATAAAGTTACATAAAATCAGCTAGTTTACGTATAAGCACAACAACAATGGATATAGAAGTAAAAGAAGTAAAACTGCTTTGCACATAAATATGTAAAATCAGCTGATTACATATAAGCACTGGCATGCATAAAAAATCATAGTACATAATTAAAACTGAATTATTTACTTGTTAACATGAGATATGTAAAACAACACAAAGCATTTACTAAAATATAAAAAGCAATGGCAACAATTAGATGAATTTGTGATTAAAAGAGGGATATTAAAATTCAGAAAGCATATTTGGTTATTTGCAACTGAATTAGACTTTTAAATTGACAGAAACTGTTTTCAGTCCAGATGTGATCAGGAAGATTATTCCAAAGCATAGCAGCATCAAATTTGAATGATTTTTTATCATACCTTTTGGTTTTGACCATAGGGATATCCAAAATGTTGCTATATCTGAAAGAATATTTCGAGTTTTTTAAATTAACAAGGTTATGAAGACAAGAGGGAGATAACTTATTAACAATTTTAAAAGTTTCTAAAGCCATAGTTCGCATTCTTCTAATCTGTAAGGAAGGCACGTTAGCTTTTAACAACAGTTCATTATAGGAACTACTGAAGTCATCATAGGTAAAACGGAGTGCTCTTTCTTGCACTTTTTCAATTTTTCTTGAATTCTTTTCTGTACAAAAATGCCATACCAAAGGGCAGAAATTAAAATTACTTAAAATAAAAGTATGGAAAATAGTAAGTTTACTTAACCTGTTTAAATATGAACCCAAACGTTTAAGGATATTTAGTTGCTTGGAAGCCTTCCTACAGATTGTACTTATATGCATATCAAAGTTAAGTTGGTAATCTACATCAATACCAAGTAATTTTACAGTATTTTTACAGGAAAGATCAAAGTCTTGAATATGAAGAATTGGCTTCTTTTCATTTGTTTTCTTACCCACTGCCAGAACCTGAAATTTATCTGGATTGGCCTGCATTTTATTAATTTTAAACCACTCTTTAAGCCTGTTTGAGTCTGTCTCCAGAGTGGAGATAAGTTTATCAAAGTCAGGACTGCAAAATGATAGTGTGTTATCATCTGCGTAATTGTAAAGTGAGCTGTTCTTGACAAACAAGAAAATGTCGTTTAGGAGAATATTAAATAGTAAGGGTCCGAGTATAGATCCTTGTGGAACACCTTTATGGATGTCAGCCCAGCTACTCAGTACATTATTGACTTTTATTTGTTGTTTTCTGTTTGACAAATACGATTTTAGAAGAGAAACTGAGTGTGCTGACACTCCGTAAGCCAGCAGCTTATCCAACAAAATACAGTGAGGCAGGCAGTCAAAGGCTTTGGACAGATCCATTACAATAGCAGCTATATACTGATTTCTATCCAAAGCTTCACGCCAGTCCTCTAATAACCTGAGTAGTGTGGTCTGGCAACCATGCCCACGCCTAAAAGCACAAAAATATGGGTTAAATATATTATCAAAAAAATCTGATTATTGACATTCAATTACTTTTTCATAAATTTTTAAACAGTGGGGTAACCTGGGCCTTTTTCAAGGAGTCTGGAAAAATACCAGTATCTATAGACATGTTTACTAAAGTTGTCAGATGATTGGATACAATTGATTTACAGTGTTTGATTACTTTGGCAGGTATGTCATCATAGCCTGTGGCTTTTTTAACATCTAGTTTATCTATGATTCTTTTCACAGTATCTGATTTGATATTATGAAATTCAAAACAGTTCTCAGAAATAATTTTGTCTTTTATTTTCAAAAAACGCTTAAAAACAACTCGAAAATAGAAAATAAACCCCCGTGTTTTCATCTGCAAGCTAGAATAAATTGTAATTGTAAAAAGAAATAAGACGTAGGCAATATATAAAAACACGATTTGAAAACCAAATAATATAATTAAACAGTATCCTACTCCATTTTATGTGTCGATTCAATGTCCCGACATCCTCCCTCATTTTCTTTCTTATCGTTGTCATAACTTAAAGGGGTATATCTATGTAACACATCATTTAACTGTTGCTTCATCATATAATAGACTAATTAATAGTTGGTTCCTTAATAAGTTTTGTATAACTGTAGAATACTCCCGTTGATAAATTTTATAATGTCGTTTTATAACGATGTCGCACTTTTTTTCGTAAGGGTGTCAATATATTAGCGTTAAGTTAGAACTATAGCAAGAAATATACACATAGTTTAATATTTAATATCGGAGAGAGCCATCCCAAACTGTATTTTGGACGAATTGACCCCTACGTAATTGGTTGGAATAAAAAAATAAAAAACTTTAAGACTGCTTCTCTTATTGTTTTAGACTTTGTTTAAACTGCTCCTTCTTGAGCACGGTAAAGATGAGGTTGATTGGTGTGTACTTGTATATGTTTTATTTGTATATGTCTTGACCGGAATGGGAAATTCCACCTTTTTTTTAATTTTAATTTTACCATTATGATTATTGTTATTTTATTTTTGAAAGGGGAATTTTGAACAGCAGGGTCGGAGCCATCCCAATTTGTCTTTAAATACAAATAAAAATTATCGCTATCATTTTTAACATCTATATGTTATATTTGATATAGTTGTTTCGTTTAAAGAACAGAAGACCATCCATTTTCTTATTTTGTATATTGATCGTAGGGCTGAGATTTTTAGTTGTAACTGGGAGTCAGCACGCAATATTCCTCAAAATATATAATAGAAAATGGCAAAACATGGAGATATTATACGTCACGAACTTGTTGTGTTGTTGTTACGATTGGGGTGAATTTTCTTCCAAACAAACCCATCCACCGTGTACTTCTAATTGAGTAAATTGTGAAGGTACTAAATCAATTCAACATTATATTTCTTCTTTTTTTTTGTTAGATGCAGAATGGAAGATCTTCAAATAGATGATCGTTCAATAGAATTTACCATATAATATTACATACCAGGCAGTTTAATCAATTGTTTTTTTTACCATATTATGTACATTCGTTTATTATCATTGTCGCAAAATGTGTTGTTATAAAATGAAGTGCCAAATACATATCTAGAAATCTTTTACCTTGCCTCATATTACCAGTTTTTGCTGAAGAATCTAACCTATGATGACCGAATATTTGCCTATTAGTTGAGGAATGATATGACCAACAGTTCAAACATACACAACCAATTTTCTGTTAGTTCAAGACTGCAATCTCACATAATCTACTCTTTGGTCGATTTTTGTCACAAACTGTTAAATAATTTTGTCAAGTGTTTTACATAATATAACTAATTCTTCGTGTACAAAATAAAGTTTATTTTATTTCTTTTACATGACCAACACATTAACCTTAATCTACAGCATAAAATCACACAAAACCACACAAGTAACCAAAATTGGATACATGAAATATTTTTGTGGCGAGACAATTCAGGAAATATCATTTTAATGGCGAGACAACTGTCTGTTTACGTACACCTAATTTGTATAAAAAACATTTAAACATTAATAGAATTTAAGCATCGTTTGTTTTAAAGCATTTGTCTTTGTTTTTGAACAAGGCATCACTCTCTCAGCTTTATAGACCTATGAAAAAAGTGTAAAAAATACATTCAATCAATGACACGTTATGGGAGTTGAGCATCGTTTTGAAAAACATTGATTTGGGGGAACAAATTATAGTTTAAGCTTTTCAAAAGGTTTCAGCAATGTTTGACGATGTCAAGTGCAATCTCATTCTATGCTATGTACTTCTCAGTTAGAAATTACTACCCGAGTGTTTTAAATGGTATCAAGGATAAATTTTGATCAGTTATCAAATATAAGTTATGCAGTACTTTGCACCAGTACTTTGCAGTTCGTTTCTAGAAGAAATTGCTCGTTTGGGGATATTAAGGATGATTGTTTCATATGCTTTTACTTGTTTCCGTTTAAGGCGGTATTAAGTTGTATAGGAAAAATTTTACTTTTTTAGATTTTTTCTCTTCTGTTAGATTTTGAGCAACACAAAATTTTCCATGGATTTGAACGTTTCATGATGACGTATTTGCCATAGATTTGAGTACATTCAAAATCAGTCGTGTATTTCTAATTGTATGAAGTCATCTGCTATTGATCTGAGAAAACACCTTCGATTTGATGACGTACTTCGATCTAACATATCTACTGGGACCATCATGGGAAAGTTCCTAGTGGTCGACCTACAGAGCTGCTCAGCGTGTGACCAGGTTGCGAATATGGGATGTCCTATATTTGCAGGGTTGTCACATATATAGTTGTGCATTCCACTTGTCTTTTTTAAGTGGGTTCATAGTGGATTTTTTGGTGAAGGGTAAAAGGAGTCGCCATATTGTGATGTGTCTGTCCGTCCGATCGTCTCGAATGAAATCGCTTTCTGAAGTGAAATCTCTGTATACATGTAAATGAACCGTTTAAGGTATCCAATTCTCCGATGGTCATTTTACGGTTCAATGATAAGTTAAATTAAATATTTTTTTTATAAAAACAGGGAACGCTAAAGTTTAGTTGCCTGCTACGAGCATTAGAAATCATCATCATTTCGTATAATGCCATACTTTCATGCAAAATAAAATATCAATGTGCCTGGCTAGTGCTGATTACTCATCAAAAGCGATGTATTAAAAGGTAGAAAATACCGAAGAAAGTAATGATGAGGGGTGGACAGCTAAATTAAGAGAGGTGGGAAGAGAGGTCTGAAAAAATTACCTGCAACGTACAATTCAGTAGTACATTACAAAATATCAACTTACAAACGCCTAAGAAATGTTTCACGACGGAAACTATTGGGATGGGACGTATGCGCCGCAAACAGGAAGTAGAGGTTGATAGTTATGAGAATGGCGTACACGGTATAAAATTTATTAGTACAAATCGCCATTCCAAAAATTAAACCATACCGACTAACAGAAGGCGGTAAATATTGATGAAACTTCTCTCGGCGTTAACAATAAGTATGTGCCGACATCGCTTACAATGTACAATCCACTAACCAAATGTCAAATCATTCCGACTTACGGAAGCCAGGAAACACTTCTCGGAATTTTTTGAGGCGTATGTCAGGCAAACAGGAAGAGGGTCCTACAGGACATTTGATAGATTACATTAGTACAACCCACCATATCATACCATTTCGACTATCAAGCCGAGAAGTTTTTTTAGCATGGCTCTCTCCTTAACACGCTACCCATTACGTTCCGAGAACAGGCTTTCCGTATAATGACCTCTTTTTAACAAATCTTTAAAATCCATTAGATAATATTAGCCGTAAAGAAAAAGAAAACGAAAAGTAGGACGACAACAACATGCCCCCCCCCCCAGCTTCGTTTGAGAGACATTATAAAATAGGAGGTTTATACAATTACAATCCAAAATCAATAGCTCAAAAGCTTTCTGCGATTGTGATTGCGAATCGCATAATAAAGTAGGTTGCAATAAATTGCATATTTTATGCACAATGATCAAAATTAGTTTGCATATTATTCTCTTCATGATTGTTGTATACCCGAATATCAATCATATTTTATTTATTTGATCGTATCATTGAACATCGTACTTTCTCTGACAATATACCACATCCAACTTGAAATTCAAGACACCACCAACGCACAATACCAATACACCTTTTTTCATATGTAATGATTTTATTTTCAAGAATCTATACACCAGAGTGATGTTGTAGAAACAATTATGGACTTTTTTTTATAATATACACACATTAGTTGTAGAGTTATTCAAATGTCGACGTTGAATTATAAACCTAATTACGTAGTTAAATTAGCGGCTGCCTCAAATCGTGTCAAGGAAGTTCATTCATCGTATCATTATAAAAACGTGAGCTATTTTTTTCCGTACCATTTTTTCAGTAAATTTTTCACAAAAATGATTCAAACCCATAATAAATTTGAATTAAAAGAATATTTTTGGCATCAGAAAAAGTTAAATAAATGTTCTTTTAAACAAAACCACTTGATTTAGAAATATATTGTGCAAAAAGCGTGAATTTTGCATTTATTAGTTCAAATTTTTTGTGATCTATCCCAATACCTTTGGAACATATTTTCAGATTAAAAATGAAAATTTGAATATGTTAATCGACAAATATATGTTAAATCCCTTTTACTACATTGTTTTTACTACAGTAAGGTTTTAACGTAGCTATTTAAAAAAGTTAACAGTATACTAATAGGTCTTAACTTGTTTAGATCTTTTTATCGTGTCAGACTACTTTCACCACAATAGAATGGGTCGGTTAATCGGTGTGGTGTCGAGTGGCCAACGTTCTTACTACCGAAAGCAAGGCACCTACATGAATTATTAAAAAAAATTGGTGGAACTTCCAACTCAAGAATATAGTGGATTTTACCTCGAAGTTGGTTTTACCTTCATGCTTCTGACACCTAATCCTTAGGTTTATGATGTTTAAACCCAAGTGAACACCACCGGGCGCTCCCGAGATAATAAAAGTGCATTCTTTATCAAAGAGCTCCCATCTATGCATACTTGTTTCTGATTATCATAAATAAATCTTTTTTTTTACACATTAGGGTTGAATTACGCAAAATAAACAATATATAACAAACAATTTTCAATCAAATCTGCGAATTTCAGAAAAATAACATGAGTGATAGTCGTTCCTCTGTAAGATCGGAAACATACAATATTTTGCCGCGAATTCATAAAAGCATAATTACGCAAATTGGGACAAATTTTGGGATCTGGTTGCTTTTCCAAATAACTGTGGCACCAACACTATTTTGATCTGTAATATAAACCATAACAAAATTTAATTTAAAATTTAAATCGTTCATAAATCGTTCACGTTCATTTCATGTCTTGTCTCCGAATTAAGCAAAAACAAAGGCTGCATTAAACAACAATTCCTCCGTTTTAGAACTACCTAATACGCAGTTTAAAAAATAATCTTAAATTTATTCAGGGTAGGCAAACACGAATCCTTTATTTTTCTACTTGAACGTTTACTCCTTCGAGAATTTTTCTCACCACAAATTTTTGCGGTGGGGCATCTAATTTGTTGATCGTGCAGAAAAACTTATTTCTGACGGATATCAATTTATTGTTAAATGAGAAATTTTAGCATTTTAAGATAAGCAACTAAATTACAGACAATGAGTTAAAGGAATCGACAATGTATAGGGTAACGAATAGCGTTGTCTAAACTCATAAAAATATAACATGTTTGCTTTATACTTGGAGTAACATATTAAAGCAATAAGTTTGCTTTTGCATTATGGAACATTAATGGCTGAAACTCTTAATTTGATATGAATGTCTTTTCTTTCGTGGCTAGTTAACAACATCTAAAGTGCTGAAAACGAGAATTCAGAATTTCTCCTTTTTTTTAATAGAAAAAAATTATGATTTTTTATTATTTTTTTAGATGATCCTACAAAAATTTTGGCGATACCAATGAGTCCAATTTTTAAAAAAATCCGTGTTTCTAATTTAACATGTAGCTTCGAGTCCCTTTTTCCGCAAAATACGCCCCAAAATTTAGGTCCTAGTTTCCGGACTGACAGTAAACAATTTGAGGACCTCGTCGGATCTACAAAGTCTGTCATGAAAATAAACTTGTCCATTAAATGTTTCAATAACCCCATGACATATCATACCACTGCATTTAAACGAATCCTATAAAATGGTCTTGGAACTTGAGAAATCAACTCTTATCGTAAATGCGCCTACAAATGCACGCACAGGAGGATGCAATGTCGAAAAATTAAAGGTTTTAATGCTGTTATACTGGGCAAGAGATCATGATCTTAAGATGTCGACCGGGTTACTAGTATTTGAATTGTTTAGTATCCACACTTGATTTATGCAAATCCTGGAATACAAAAAACAACAGTAGTTTTGAAGGCCTTTTTTTATAGTTGTTAAAAATGAAAGAGGTTTGGTAGAACACCTGGCAGATTCAGCTATGCAACGCTTTTTGTACGGATTCTTGTGTAATTTCGGTATCCAGTTTACGCTTGGGGATCGCACTATGATCTGAGATTAAGGAGACCAAATGAAGCTAAAACCGATTTGCGATTCTCTTTTGGAAGCATAATGGGTGTGTAAGTAGGATTGAAATGTGAATACCTAATTTTTCATGAATCTATAGATAGTTGTTGACATATAAAAATGATGTTTTTAGGGCTTTATCTGCAGTGACAGCAACATATTTGTCATAAATGTCAGAGATGGTTTTGTCACGGATCTTGTTTTGCCCATTTTCTGAGATAGTCCCTTACCGACCCGACTCGATCAATAATTTGAAGTTTTAGTTACCGATGATGGACGTCATTTGGACAAAATGTTACGGAGGCTTGGCTTTAAAGTCATCGATCAAAAGACCCTGAAATACACACCTGTAGTTAAAGATCATCGGTGCGTGAACGTGAACGATTTAAATGAAACAAGTACTTGTATATTTAAAAATGTCAATTATTATTATTATTATTATTGTTGTTGTTGTTGTTGTTATTTTACTCCTTTGTCATATACCAACTTCAGATTTGTTGTGAATATATTTTTACAGTCAAACTGTTGTTAATCAGAGGAAACCTAAGTTTACTTCACTTGGTTATATCTTGATTAGATGCAGGTTAGAAAGATACTAAAATACTAAAATATTACATTCCTTAATTGTTATATATGTGTTAAAACAGTTATATGTATATAAACTACATGTACCATTCTTTTTTGTTTTTACTTCTTACTCGTGTATATGTTAAAGTTACTTCGATTAATTTTTTCTTCTTCACAATGGAATGTATTTCAAAGTAAAATGTAATAAAGATACAAGTAATTTAAAGAATTACACTTAATCTAAATCAGTGTATAACAATCATATAGAAATAAATATTAATATAAAGAGGTGAATTTCGAAAAATGTAATTTTGAGAACGTCACGACTGGAACCTAACAAGAATACAAAGATCGTAATGAAATGGTAATTTAAATACAAATATAATATAAATACATTTTTACAAATACATTTATACAATAAAAGATTATAAAATGTTTTTACAGATAAAGATTTGTTCCCATTTTAGCAGATTGTTTTTTAGATGAACTACTTTTCTAACAAGAAATAGAATGGGATCAAAGGTACCAAGGTCAAAAGAATTTACTACGTCAGACGCGCGTTTCTTCTAATCAAGACTCATCAGTTGCGCTCAAACCCAAACAATATTTCAAATCCAAATGATTATGATGTTATAGATCTTGTATAACCAAAATTTCAAAACGTTATACCGAATCCGGCTAAGGCTATCGACACCTTGAAAATAGAAAAAACCTTAGAATACAAATTATTTTCGAAATTTCAGGACAGTAAATTTAGAAAATAACTATATCACTAACGGAATGATATTCCTGTCAGCACCGAAGTGTAACTGGTAATACCCTCAGGGATCAAGTCCACCAGAAGAGGCATCGACTATCTAAAACTTTTTGAAAACGAAAAGCTTAATATGTTACTACAATAGATGCCTTAAATAATTTAGCACCACACGTTTATGCACGATGAGATAGCTAGATAGCTTGTAAAATTGTCATAATTAAATTCTTTGCAGATTTAAAAGTCTGGGACATTGAAAAAACTCTGGTGTAAATATGTGCTATTGGGAGAGAGTAGAGAAAGACACAATTTTGAAGAAGGAAAATATTATAGGAAAACTATGGTTTTATCTTAATAGAATAAAGGATGATAACTGTTAAAAATATGCACCAATTTTATCTGTGTATCAATATCTTGTTAGAAATTATGACAATTTTGAAATATGTAGAAGTATGGAAGATGATGAAAAAATAGATTCACCATGTATGCTTAACAATGTGCCAGCGGAAAAGATTGAAGACATATTTACATTACAGTTGTAAAAGGCACATATTAAATTTGACTTTCTCTGTCTTGTTGAATGACCTGACTATATTTGTTACCGGAAAACATGAGGAGAAAAAGGCAGAAGAGGCATTGAACCGCATCAAACTGCAAATGACATCCAGCATCGTACAAAAGTCATCGAGAAAACAATTGATGAACATTATAGGGTGCACAGTAATCATGACCTCTCAGAAAATATTTCTTGTCTAGGCTGTACCACGAAATGCTGTAGTAACCAATGGTGAATTTATAGAAAACTTGGACGACCAATATCTCTAGCACAGATATATCAAATTATTAATGTTGTCGAAGTATTTTTTTATGTCCTGGAGTGATCCAAACAACAGAGAATGAGGTGCAAAACGCTTTGAATTGCAAGATAGTGTCATGCCTCATAAAAATGAAAAGATCTTGCATGTATCAAGACCGCCGGAATGTTAAGTTAATGAATTAACAACCATCGATGTACTTGCACAAAATATGTCTTATCACTGCTTAAACGACATATGTAACTACCTTGATGATAGCCGTGGCATTGACAAGTTCAATATATTAATGATTAGTATGGTATAATACTGTACCTCTACATTACAGATGTTTCATTTGCAACCATTACTGAGAAAGCAGACTCCAGAAGACATAGACCTTTTACAAGATTGCATCCCTGTTTTGCATATGTGAAGGACATGTGAACATCTTAAGTCGACAATATTCAGGTATAATACAAGACATCAGTTAACAATCAGTAAATTATCTTAATATCACCACAGTGTTTAATGTAAACTGTCATACAGGTATAAGTCAAAGTTTATAAACAGAAATAGAAGGCTTAAACAAAAGTATGTTGGTAAAGTTTGCTATTTTAATACATTCCTTAAGCATATATCTTATCAAACATTCAAGCTGGAGCAAAGGAAATGAAACTTCACTTTGTGAACTTACATCAGTGTTATCTTTCAATATTGATGGACACTTTCCAAATTTGTCAACAAAAACTGACACGCTGCCAGGAGAAAGCAGAACAACGTATGTCTTCACATTTAAATTTTAAATATGATATACTAAACAGAAAATAATTCTTTAAAGTTAATATACTAATCAGCTTCTTATAGATAGCATCGATAACCTGTACTGATTAAACACGGTCTTATACAATTTATGAAATAATCCACCAGTTAATCCTACAAAAATGTTCATGCAATAAGATAGCATAATAGCGCGAAAACTGGTAAACCGGTTTGAAATAAACTAGAAACAAAATTACTTACGATTTATAGTATGCATCAAGTTTCAACTGAATACCAAAGAAACAACTAGTTTTACAAAATGTTTTCAGTTCACTTAAACTGGGGCATATACTGCTCTTGTTGATGGCTTGCCATAAACCAGAGGTCGGGGATGCTTTTGTTAATATCATGAGATAAGTCTATGGAATCAATGGAAATACTGGATCAGTATGAAACTGATGACAATGAGGCACCACTGATAATCCAATTGAAACATCAATGAATTTCACAAAAGATGAAGTTTCTAACACCATAGACACTTCTGAAGATCACCTCAGAGGGTTGCTTGATAAAATAGAGTCTTAAATGAAGATGGTAACTGAAGTGCCCACTATAAATGTGAAGCAAGAGTTTAACCGCAAATTCAAAGATATAAAGATATATAACGATAACAATATTTCTTTAAATGGTAATTCAATATACCAATATATAGTTTAAATGTTATTCAATGTGTATAAATAAACATTATTTATGATAAAATAGTAGTACAATAAAGTTGGATGAAGCAGTGATTTTTGGGTATAGTTTCGTTTTGCTCAACATTTCAACACACAAAATAGGTATATCCCGGTATTGAAGGTCAAGTTAAATAATGAAGTTATGAAGTAACCCGAAGTCTTTTATGACAAAATGTAAGGACTACTGCTATTTTGGAAGGTAAATGACAATATAGATACAATATATAATAAAACTAACACATGTTGCTATTTATATCCCTACGCAAATCATGGAAACGGCGATGTGACATCAATGACACAAGTTCGCGGAAAATATATTGAGGAAAGCATGCTATTAGCTATCTTTTGGCTAACTAAAGAATATCATTCTTGCACAACAGTAACAAAATACCGAACACCAAGGAAACTGTCAAAAAGACTATCCACAAATCAAAATCATGAACCAGCAAACTTTAGATTCAACAACCAAAAATGAAGCAGCCATAAAGACATCCCAATATCGTCTGTATTTAGAAAATTTCAACCTCCTCCTTTGTTAACATGACTTTCCCACCAGCTGCATCTGGCAGAGATGACATATTAGCTTTAAAGAAAGTTTTGGATGAAATTATTTTTAAGATAGGACCAGACTTTAAAATATCTGAGAATATTTCTTAAATTATTCGAACATAATTCAAAATACCCATGTATTTATCCAAAGCTTAATGTTTTCCACTTACAGAAGTCCAAAATAGCAAATCATATTTCAGCATATATGTCATGTCGTCTTTTACACATGCTAAATATATGAAAAATGAGGAGACTGAGTAAGACTGGAGCAAACTTGTCCATTGATAACATTTAAAAAAGCAACGAGAAGTATATGGAGACTGTTAACTGCTTTACAACTTTACAACTGACCTTCGTGACTAGAGTAGCAGACTAAATAAAATGCAATCAAAAATACTAAAAATTAACTGCGCAAGACGCGCGTTTCGTCTTGTTTGTGACGCTCAAACCCAAATAATATTTAATATCAAGAAAATTTAAGATGTGTAGAGCTTTTATATTATATTCAAAAACATTATACAGTGTACCAAATCGTTATACCTAAAGTAAATGTTTGTTTGGACACAGAAAAGGACATGCACATATAATAGCAAAGAAATGTGTTCGAGAATAAACTCTAGAATCAACAATGTGCAACGTTGATGAACAATATAAGGTGCATGTAACTTTATTAGTATCAAAGTTAGATACGTATCAAGAGGAACAATATCCATATCCAGAATCCAGAGGTTACAAAACTGTAGGGACCAAAAGCAATGATAGTATGAGTCAAACAGTCATAAAGCAGTTGCCAGAAGTCGAGTAAAACTTTCCACAGCTAAGACCGTCAAAGCTGAGGAGAGAGGAAAAAGTAGAGTTAAAAAAAATAGTAAAGAGAATGATCATCTCACATCCTACATGCGTATCTCATCGGTCAGTTTTCAAAGCTGACGACAGTAAGTTATCAACAAACAAATCACTTGTATTAAAGAATGCCCTTACTACTATTTTTGTTAGAAAAGTGTGGAATTCAGAACTCAGATTTGATTCTGACAAATTTTGAAGAGTTACGTAGTGTTATACGAAAATCAGCCACGATAGTAATCATTGAGTTTGTTGGAACAAAAGAGACCAGAATATACTATACGTAATTAAATCAATTCTATGTCAGCTTCAGACCAGACTCCAAATATAGACCATATTATTGTATGTGAAGAGACGTATCGTTTCACGCCAGATGACTTAAAATTTAACACTCAAAAAGAGATGCAGAAAGGATAATCTTACCATATCACAGTTGAAGGAAGAACAAGAAATTGTAAATTAAAACTTAGCAAAACGGCCGTAGTAAGTACTACGGTAAGGAAATGTCTAATAAGTAAAAACAATGCAGAATTAGTAAACATTCAATCAACTTTGAAACCTCATAAAGACAATGAAGCTGTAATGCTCACATTTTGTAAACTATAGTGAGATAAAAACGCTTGCCGTGCATCCCATATTGTCGCCCTGTCAGATTACAATTTTCTTATGGTAAGTTTGTAAAAAAAAAAACAAATTGAAACAGATAGAAATGAGAAAAGAGTGTATGTAGTTTCGGAACAACTCATTGTATTCTACATTGTCACACGTACAGTACGCTCAGAGAACAACACTTGTTTTCCATCAATGTACACTATCTGTTTATATCGTTTTAAATCACCGAAATAGACTTGACAGCAATTTTAAAGTACCATACCAGTCTAAAAAAAAAATTTTAATTTTTAACAAGAACATTAAATATACTGTTTAGAAAGGAATGCAAAAATTCCGATAAAAATATATTCTATATGAAGAGAGTATTAAATTGTCAAACATAAGATTTGCACCTTTTGACGAATATTCCGAATGCACGTACGGCTCACTTCCGGTATTTTATCTTAAACAAATCGTGACGCCATATTTTGAATACTTTGAAAGCCATAGCATCATTGACACTGTTCGAACAATATAACTTTACGAAAGAAAATCAAAGATCAGATTCGGAAGAAATTGAACTGTCACTGTTGTGTGGATCCACACCACTTGAAGACAGGGAGGAGGAAAGCTCACAGTCAAATAATTCCGCAACAACTGTCGATGGTGTACTTGAATCAATGGCAATTACTGGAATATCTCCTAAACTACTTTGAACCATACCATTCCAACTCTGATTACTCTAAATAATATGAAAATCTCGAAACACCAGACAGACTGCTGAATAACGTGTGTTATTTATTTCTCTTTTTGTAATATAAACAGGGCACGGAGTATTAGATATTGGTAATCTTTTAAGAGAAAGAATATAATTTTATTGAATGACGAAATGTTTTGGCGAAAACAAACGGGACATTGTCATTTTATTTCTTTAAATTCCTTACAAGATACTTTACCTAGTTAAGTCTTAAGAAAATTGATAAAATAAACGTGGATTAAGTCTTTTTTTTTGGAAAAAAAGAGAGGGGCCATTAAAACTACCGTACTAATTATACAAATTATACATGTTGGTTTTTTTGCGAACCTGTGTCTAAAAGTGTGAAATGAAACGATCATAGAACTGTCACTGTTGTGTGGATCCTCATCATTTAAAGACGGGGAGGAGAAAAGCCCACAGTGAAATCATTCGGCAACTACTGTCAATGGTGCAGTTGAATCAATGGCAATCACTCGTATAACTCCTTACCCGTTTGAACCATACCATTCCAACTCAGATGATGTTGATGAAGATAAAAATATTGAAACACAAGACAGACACAGGGTATTAGACAATGATGATCTTTGAAGAGAAAGAAAATAATATGTTTGGACAGTATTTTATTTAATAACAAAATGTTTAGGCGGAAACAAACGGGACATTTTAGTATTTTAAAGTTCGTACAGTACACTTTATCTACTGTAAATGTGGAAATTTTCGCGGGGTTTATTTTGTGGTTTGTTGGCCAAACATTTCGCGTGGTGGTAAATTTCGCTGTTCGATGTATCCTATTTTCTGTTGCGATTTCTAGTAATTTCGATTTACGTTAAATAAATTTTTCGGAAGTGAAATAAAAGTTGTCTTTCTATGTCTTAGACAAAAGACATTCAAGTTATTAAGAATTAATCATAAATTGTATGCTTCAATATTTTCTTTATTAATGCATATTTATTAATTCAATAAAATAGTAGACAAAAGGAATAATTCATAATACAAACTACAAGTGCTCCCGGGGGCCTCGGTGGCCGAGTGGTCAAGGTAGTTCGTCTACTATTGATCACGTGGTCTGTCAACACTGAGATTGCGGGTTCGATTCTCACTGCAGGCAGGGTGTACTCGACTCCAATCTTAATTGACAAGGATTGCCAGTTTTCCTACCGCAGGTCGGGGGTTCTCTCCGGGTACTCCGGCTTCCTCCCCCAATAAAAACTGGACGCCATGAAATAGCTGAAAAATTGCTGAAAGTGGCGTTAAAACACCATTCAAACAAAAAAAAAAAACAAACAAGTGCTCCCATTTAAAATGTTTGAGTAAGATAACAATTTCATTAATTTAATAAATTGTCCATATTTACTAAAACTGATTATTTATGCGAACCGTATTTATCGTTGATTAACAGCTATATCCGTATGGTCATTTATTGATTTTCAATCCGTGTGTGTATATAAAACAAATTACAGTCATTAATTAATTCTCAGACCTAAACATTGTACTGACAAATAACCTGATGCTAAGTTGGTAATCAGATGTCATAAAAAATTTGAAAAAAGAAATGGATTTTGGATTTTGTTTAACTTGCGTTTACTGCCTTAGGTATAGGACGTCTATAATTTCTTTAATTTGTAAATAAAGAAAAACAAATTACTGTAGAATGTACTGTTAACAAAACTAGTTTGTAAATGTATGTGACAAAGAATTTAGAGCGAACAAGGTACGAGTCCATATTTTATAGTGCAGCGTTGTTATTCTCAAATTTCAAGTTCTTTGATTCGTTAAAACCAAATAATTCGCATGGGGGTAATTTTCGTGGATATGTCTTAGCCGTGAAATTAGCGAAAATAACCCCCATATGAAAATTTTCACGTTTCACAGTATTTTAATATGAAAAAAATATTTAAAAAATCGTGGATTTGAATGGATATGAATAACTTCTTTTGTTCTCGTGTATCTGTCTTAGTACGTTAACACAATGTATCAACAGATAAGAAAACAAAACACAACCTTATTGAAATCCCAAAATATTTATGATAAAGAATTAAGTACAAAAATATCGAATATTTTTTATATTTAAAGAATTTATGTCAACAATATTTTTGCTATGTTGAAGATGTGTTTGTTGCTGACTGGAAATATCAATATTTCGCGTAAATTAACGCACACTTGTTTTAATTTGGATTATACTTAAGTTGAAACCTCGGCGGTTAACATTCATAGAGATTTTTAAGAACGTAAAACGTGTAGAAATTCGTATATTGGTAAGGTCAATGCTGAATCACCTGAAATACAATAGACTTACCAATTTATGACCTGGAATGCATTCATGTTATGATTAAACATATGCATGAAATTTTAAAAAATATATAGCAGCTATTCACAAATACTACTCAAATAAAATTTATTATAAAACATAAGTAAACATAGAAAGGTTATATCATTTAAAACACACAAACTTGTTGTAAGGTACGAACACATTCTAAAGTCAGGGCCAGTACGACAATCGTTACACTTTATTCAGCTAGTAGCTTCTGAAAACCTGATAACAACTGAAGGTAAGATAGTAATGTAACGTGTTATATAGTACGATTATCTTTGTTATTCAATCATTTTTGTTTTTGGAATAAAAGCATGATAACGTTGGTATGGAAAAACTGGAAGCCACATTCAAACACAGTAGTTTTAGAAATATATTTATATATAAACAGTATTTTATACAGCTTCATGGTATTATAATCTTACTTTGTTGTACTCATCAGCTATGTCAAAATACAAGACGAGTCAAACCAAGAACAGTTTTTTAAAGCAGATAATGCAGCATGGACTGGTTGCTTTAGCGTGCATTTTTTTGTATGCTAGCACTATTAATAAATGCACATACATACACTTACATATGCTACAGTGTGTTTGAAAGTATAGAAGCGCAAATGAAATCTTTTCGTAAATCTTTATAGCTATTAAATCAAAAAGGGTTTGCCATCAAATGAAACACTGTATATACTAATTTACTGCAGAGTATGCATTATCCGAATAAATTGATTAATTAAATAGTTGATTATCAGTGAGCAGTATCTGAGCAATGTTAAAAACGAGAACAATTTGGCAAAAAATAATCAAATCGGAAAACCGAAAAAAGCGATTGCCAAAAACGTTTTTAGATAAGATTGGAGTATTGGATAGGTACGGTAATTTAGCTTTATTTAAAACCAAAAATTTGTGAACTCGTTTTCGAAAACAACAAAAAGCGTCTTTATTAATGCATTGAAACCTATATTAAAAAACCACCCCCATCCCCCAAGAAAAAGGGTTCTGTCGGTCGAGCGCTGGAAACTTTCCTAGTGCGCAGTATTGTGATACACAACCATGTATTATTTACTATACAAGAAGCAACAAGCTTTGCATTTAATAAAAAACGAAAAGTAAAAAGTCACATATATTGAAACAATGGTAAAGTTTGAAGTTCGCACTTGTAACATTTATCGCACATATACATTTGCAATTGCAAAGTATCATAATTGTATTTAATATATAATTTAAAGTTTGTACTAAAAAATAATGGCCATGAAGACAGCATTGGTTATTCTTATTTGCCTCGTTAGTGAAAGATATGCTTTAAGGAAATGTGTCTTCGCGATAGCTGTACAAGTACATGTACTTTTATAAATGCATGTACATAACTTTATACATTAAACATCCGATTATTGGTATTTTATACAATGTTCAAAAAGATTTTTATAATCTTATGTAAGAGCCATGTGCATTATAGGATGGTGTCGATTGTAAGGATTGTCGAGCCAATGGTTAATCGTAGGACTGTTATTTGGCAAACGTTTCAAACACATGAATATGTTCCAAGCCATGTTGATAACCACTGTAATTCGGCAGTAGAAACCTTGAATACTTTGTTTGTAAGTATTCAATATATATTTCTCAAGCAATAATTATAATGAAATTCTCTATAAAAAAAAAGACGTGACTCGCTAGACATTGGGTGCAATGCACAAATGATGATATTCGTCTTTGAAGTACAGTACGGCAAAACAAAGATACAGTTCAAATCTGTGTAGGCTGTAGAATTTATTGACATATTTAGGTATTTGTAACTTTCTGCAAAACAGTTTATTATACAGAAAAAAAATTTTGATCGTGTACTTATATTTTGTTAGCTCGTCTTAATAAATGTTCCTACTAAATCTAGTAAAATATTTAATTAAGCAAATATGATTAAGAGTTGGTTTTAAAATGTCACTAATTATTTATTCTTTTGTAGTATGACACTGGCAAGACTGATTACGACGCACAATATATATGTTATGGCCTACACATTTGCTGCACGTAAAATAAATGTTGTTATTACGCTTTTATGGTGATATTATTGTATATCTCACACGTGTTCTATTCACATAATTTCCTCCTGGATATATAACTACAGATATTTGTTTTTAAATTGTAACTGTCAATATAGAAGGATCAAGCTGAAATTAGTATAGTTTCAAAACCACTGTATCAATTGAAACTTTAATTGTTTACTTCTTTAACTCATATTTGAACTGAATTGTTTTGCCTGAAGTTTCTTTTATATTTGCTAATTAGTTATACATAAAGAGAAAATAAACCAGACAAAACTCTTCAATTTAATTGATTACTAAACGACAAAACAAAAATTCAAAAGAAAAACTTACAGAAAAACAAGTATCAGGTAAAATACAAAAGTACATAAGCTACTGTCATAGTTCGGCCTCATAGACATTATGTAAGGTGATTGGTGGAATCGCTGACGTTCCGCCTATTTTTGCCTAACAACGTTATTAATAGACTGAATCATAAATCTTCCCAATTATTGCAATTCTGTAACAACAACAGATAGAAGAAACGTATAACAAAAGGACAAATCCCAATACAGAACAAATAGAAGACGTCCTCATCCCAAACATCAACGCGCTGTTAAATAAGAATTCCAGACAAACCATTAAATACATAACGAAAAACTTACTCAAATGAATCACTTATGCATATTTTATCTTCAATCAAATATTCTTTTCTAGTGATGTACTCGTAGTTTTAAGTAAATTAAAGGAAACGTAAAGTCCAACAGGAACAAATCAGAGAATTCACTATTTAATCGGTGGACAAAACCATTAGTAATGTACAAGAATGGGAATTAAAAAAGACATCAAAGAGTCGGATTGCCTGGAACTATAGATTCATTAATTCTAATATTCGTCCATTGGTCGTTTAATCTACTACACTAAAGAAACAAGAATACTAGATGTATCGTTTGTAATTTTGTGTTTTGCTCATACTTATTCTACTATAAACACTTAACTATGATTTATTTCGTGAATATATTCCAAGAAAAATAGCAAAAGAAACCGACCAAACAACAAGAGCCGAAAATTCCAGGGACAATCTCAAATCCGGATATAGACAAACACACACAACGCAAAATGAAAACCAAAAAACAAAAAACCACAAAAACTGAAAAAGAAAGTAAGTAGATTGTACCCAATAAAAACCATGGGTGCACTCAGGTGCTCCGGCTTTGCTGAAGATCTTCAAAAATATTATTGTAGCAAATAATGCATGATTTGTAGACTCCAATCATATTTGGCAACGATTGCCTGTTTCCCTGCCAAATATCTAGGTTTTAATCGGATACTCCGGTTTCCTCCCAAATAAAAACTGGATGCCATGACAGAGCTAAAACATTTCTGACCGTGGCGTTAAACATAAGCAACCAAACAAATGAATTACATATATTTTTTAATTAACTGTCTAAAATTAAATTGCGCATTCAGGATTGCGGACTGAACGACTGATTGGATGACTGTTAAGATGGTAATCACTTATTTTGCTTTTGGACTAATGCGATTAGTCACCCACCTGTTAGCGGTCATCAACCTGTCATTAATCAGTCATGTTAACAGTTCAAGTACATGCCTGTGCATTTCAAAATGAAACAGGAGACGCTGAAACAACAGGATTTGAAAACAAAAATATATCATAAATAATGAAAAAAACATTGGATTTGGTTTTTTTTTAATTAATGAAATGTCATATAAATGACACGTTGGTACATGTAGGAACTAAATTGTTGTAAATAAACTACTTCATTCTGGATGTGGTGGGGAATGGCTATAAATACTTGAAAATGTGAAAACAACGTGAAATTATACTAGTATCTTTGAGACTTTACGTTTAAAGGTAAGTAATATATTTATTTTCAATTATTGATGAAATAGTGATGAGCTCAAGATTCGTTATATTTAGTAAAAATAGATTGATCAAGTGATTATAAATAAAAAAATGAAACTTTTATACTAGTACATGAAAACATATTTTTCTACTTCTTATAGCGTAAATATTCTTAAAATGTTGCAAGCTGTCTTTACACTTTGTTCTATAATTTATCGTAGAATAAAATTGCGCATTGCATTAATAAAAAATGTCAATTTAAAGCTTAATATATTGTTAAAACGGTAATGATTTAATTTTGTTCAGCCTTACTTATGCTTTTTGAAAAAGACATATTTTAAAGTAAAAATAACTTGTTAATTTTGCAGTGTTTATATGTAATTTACAGATAAGAGTTAAGAATATGGTCATGAAGTCTGCATTCATTATTCTTTACATTGTCTTGTTTGCATCATTGGTTGAAGGTGAGTTTTATTTTTGTTTTGTTTTTTTGTAGAAAAAATCGTTGTTGCGAAAGCTTTACAAAATTTGATAATGCACATTTATTACATTGAACTGTAGTACTTTATATTTAGAATGAAGATGATTCTCCCACAATTTATAGTAAGGTCACATTTTCATTGTGACAAAGTTTGACTTATTATAATATTATGGTAATTTTGCACAAAGTAAAAATAGTAACAGCTATAAATCCGATTTTGTCTATTATTACATACTGCTCAAGAAGACGTTTTTTATAATACATTTTATGTTTGTGTTATGTGCAGTATCGGATGCCCAAGGGTGTAGTAAAGATTTAGAGTGTCGTGACTATTGTATGACTATTGGCTGTCCATATGGTAAATGTGTTAGAAAAGTGTGTTCATGTTCCAAAACATGTGGAAATCCATTTTGATCAGCAGAAGAAACCATGGATTGCTTATCTGTAAATATACAATATATATTAGTTATGAAATAAGTTATGTTGAATTTATACTTTACAACAAAACGAACGTGGTTTGATTCGGTACATTAGGTGCAAAGTACAATGTTCAGTTCGAGTTAAAACTACAGTTAAGGTAAATGTTTTGGTTAATCAAGGAAGAACGAGGTACAAATTAAACCCTTTGTATTTTTATCTTTCTACTAAACCGCTTAATGTACATAAAATTCTTTTCTCCGATGCGTCTTTTTTTATATTCAAGCTTACTGAATTGACTTGCATTTAGTTTTTTTTTGTCTTAGCAGAACATTAAAACAACTTTATTAAGAGCAGGTTAAACATGTCACTTGTCTTTCATTATTTTGCAGACTGAAACTGGTATGGCTGTCGAGACGCACAATAATTCATGGACTACATATTTGCGGAATTATAAATAAAATAAATAACACTGTTTTTGTTTCCTTAAATAACTAACATGTGCTTCCATCAAA
This sequence comes from Limnoperna fortunei, assembly GCA_944474755.1. Lineage (NCBI taxonomy): Eukaryota > Metazoa > Mollusca > Bivalvia > Mytilida > Modiolidae > Limnoperna > Limnoperna fortunei. The sequence continues at coordinate 61,431,090 of OX104118.1, forward strand.
GTATTTCTCTACTATATAGTTTTTATTTTTTATAGCATTAAAACAATTTCGATTGAAACAATATTACCTATAATTTATTGATTAAGTAATTAAGCAGAAATTGTATTGCTTGAAGGTTTTGTGCTTTATTTATTATTAATTTTTAAAGAGAAGATTATCCCAAATAAAACATTTAAATTCAGTTTACCAAAAAGCAAAAACACAAATCGTAACAACAAGTATTAAAAATAATAATTACGATGGTGTGTAATTTTGTCTTAGTACAGCCTCATGAACATGCTGTGATGTAGTTTAACCGCCTAATGATATTGCAAACTCCAATCCTATTTATGCCTAACAATATCACTAAAAGAGTAAAAAAAACCTGGTACAAACATTCTGACAACTACACAATACAATACAAGAAATAAATCCTGGCTTAGAATGGGCGCACGCATTTATGAAGTGAGGATGAGCTGGATTAAGTGATACCAACACTTCCCCTTCATTGTAATAACCTAAATAGGTGTGTCAAAAGATATCTCACCACAAAAACACCTGCCTAATACCCACGGAAACGACCACAGATCGACAAAGCACGTTAATAAAAACTCAAGCAAACAATCAGAAAAAAAGTGTCAGAAAACCGAACGGTAAGCAAAAATCGAAAACCATAAGACAATGACAAAATCCGGACTGAGACAATAACAGACAAAAGTTATTAAAGAGAATCCTACATGAACAAAGCAAAAGAAAAATGAGAAGATCGAATCCAATCCAAAATCTGCGTGCAATCCTTACAAAACAACTCGAATGTATGCTTTACGTTAAATCATATTTTCTCCTTTCTTGTGCTCTGCACATATTTTTGAGTAAATTTAAGCAAACAGTATATGTAAAGTGAAACACGAATAAATCAGAACTGCATTATTGAACGAGACGGACGAAAACATTATTGAGACTCAAGCAAGGCATTAATAAGAATCAAGTTAAATATTTGTCCGTTTCTTTAATCTACTTAAATACAAAAACACGCACACAAGATGTGTTGATTTTAATTATGCATCAACACAAGCAATTTATTATCTTGCTTTCGATACTTGAGTTTTCGTTTTTATATTGTTTGCAAATGTGCTAAATATCTTCAAAGATCCACGATAGATAATGCATGATTTATAGAAAAGTTCTTTTCTATAGTTATCTCCTTTTGACGATTTTCAAGATATTAGAACTTATGATATACTATAATAAGCAAATTAACATTTTTAAACTTATTTTATAACCAAACGTTTCTTCCAATGATTTGCTACGGTTAGCCTATATCTTTATTTAGTTTAGCTTTGAGATGCAAGTTAAAGTTAAACTATTCGCCCTTAATCAATGTCTATTATTCTTGATATCACTGTTAAATGGTGACATCGAAGTAAAACGATAAGAAAAAAAGTAGAAAATAACAGGCCTTTGTAGTATAATGCATACAGTTCACATTTAGTTCGATAGATATTAATTTAAATCATATATGCTCAAACTTTTATTTTGCATACTGTGTTAACAAATGTTAGCAAAATGTGGTCTTTTGATTTAAACCAAACACAATAAAATTGGTATTTACTGATTTAATCAATTTACATTTCAGTTCATGCTACCTACGTTACTACAGAAATGATGTGCACATTTGTTATCATGTGAAGGTATTTATACTGAAATGATTTACTGGAGACTATCAACTAAAACATGAATATTTTATATTGTGTTCCAACACTACTGCTGATTACAATAGTACTTGAATAAAAATAATCTAATCAATCTAAACAAATGAACATTGTAACATTCATTCGTGTTTGTGTTTGTTTGTTTGTTTGTTTGTTTGTTTTTTTTTTTGGTTGTTGTTAAATGATAAACTTGAGTTGGTTGAATGACTTCAAAATAATCGCTATATGCTAGGTATGTGGCATACAAATGTCATAAAAATACGAGAAATCATAGTATTGCGTCAGAATACTATGTTTTGTGTATGTTTTGTCGAAACTGCACTGCAGTGAAGTATGCACTGCGACGAATTTTGGTCGAAAATTTGATCTAGTTATTTACAAAAGAGATGCTTGTTTTTCGTCAGGAATATAATGTCTTAACGATCAAAATACATTTTTAATAAGACAGACAATTTTTAACTAGTAACCAAAGTGTTAATTAATCATTAAATCTAAAATATGTATTTCTTTCGACATTTCTATTCTGTTTTATCTGTTACAGAGCGCAGAACATTTTCAAAAAATAGAAAGAGGCAATCAACCTAAAACAACCTCACCCTGCGCTTCCTCCTACAAAAAATATATACACTGAAAACTGAGCACTTGCTTAAATTGAGGTTTTTGAACATAATGATTTATTCTAAAAAATCACTATCTTTATTTGTTAAATTTTAATCAGTCCTCCGTTATCGTTAACACAAGAAGCGCCATATATAACAAAGATAATAGTATAAACGACGACGAATCCAAAAAAATTGGAGTATAATAACATAAGACGTATTGCAAGCCTACCCTCCGAATCTAAACCATGGGTAGGTTTTAAATCCCAGAAGCAAAAATTCCTTTCCAATGCCAAAATAAATAAACAAATTTGATTTTGTTAATGTAGTAACTAATTCATAAAAGGATAAGCTAGTTAAATAACTGATATTTTGAAATCTCTTGATGTATACAGTGCTCGTGCACTTTTAAACTTAAATCTCACATTTATGTGACACCGGAGTTCATACTGGTGATATCATGCAGGATACATGGTTGCCGGAGGACATCATTAAGTCATTACAATATAGATAAACGAGTATAGTTACTGAAATAATTAAAGCTTCCCAACAACATTGTATACATTAAAGATTTTAAAATCGGCAAAGAATATATAAAAGGTTTACAGTCTTGGTATGGAGTTTGTACATCATTATTATGGGGGTAATTCGTGTTGCTTTTAAGTATCTGTTAAATGTGCCATAAAATTTTTGTGAATATAGCGAAATATATTTAATTTTTTCACACTTCGTGATAATTTGTTCAAAACTATTTATTGTTCCATCACCGTAAAGCATATCATTTAGGTGTAAATTTCCTGACAACTAAGGAAAAATTTTTATTTGTATTCTGAATATGTGTTTCAAACTGTTTGCATAGCTTTAAACGAACTAATATTTAAACTAATTTTAGCGAAAGTCTCCGATATGAATTAGATTGAACGCGTATGCTTATTTATTATAGTTTTCTTGTAACGTCATATAATTATGCATACCTCACTTATTATTAACTTTTATCATTTATAAACTTCTACAATAAACACATACCTATGTCACTTAATCATAAGACGTCACAAAATTTGTAAAATTGTGAAATATACCAAACATATAGAGACTTTAAATTTATTTTGCGTTCATTTAAGAATTGTTGGGAAAACTAGGTTTTTGACCCCATTATTAAAATCTCTGATCGGAACAGTAGCATTCCAGCAGAAAACAGCATAAATTAAAAAAGATCCCGAACGGTCAACCATTAACTTATTCTGAAAGGTTTGGGGATGTTTAACTTACCCTTATATTATCGCATTGATATTAGACAATACACAATGAAATTATTTTCAAAAGAACAATGTTTCTTTTACTTTTATTTTAGAGCCATTGAACCGAACAACAATGCATTTTGAAAAGAAAGAGTATATTGTATAATTGAGATATTTGCGATCTATTTTAAGTACTTGATATGAAAGACTGAACACACGTTAAATTAATCAAGCTTGTCACAGTTAAGAATTGTATAAACGTACGGAATGTTTGTCGCACTGATCGGTCGGAATTTATGGTTGTATGCTTTTGGCAAAATGTAACTAATTTTAACAAAAATGTTTTGTCCTATTAAGTATGTAGTTAATGGAAATATTTCGTGCCGATTAAAAACAACTAGTCAAGGTCATTGTGTTTATTTTCGAGATTGTTTACTTAAAAGGTCATCAACATGTGTCATATATAAATACATACCAACAAAAAATCCAAGAAAGTTGCTTTCGTTACTTATGCTTAGGTAGCAATACACCGTTTTTTTAATTTCTCCATTTTCTATTAATATAGTACGGGTAGGTTGCTGTGGATGCAACTTTGCAAGGATTCTATGACGTGTCATTAAAAATGTCATGTCTTGTAAAACGCAAAGGGTGAAATTCTTATTGTAATAGTCGAATACCAGGATTGCCGTTAGGTCCATAATGTGCCTAGCATTACATTTAATTACCAATTTAATTTAACATGACTTGACCATGAACGTTTTAAAAAAAATCTTATAATTGATATGCTCTCTTGTCTAATTCGAATGATACGTGTTAACTGTATCATCCACAGCCACAATATGCAATTGATAAAACATGATTAATTGAAATTGATTGAAAAAAACATTCATGAAATTTAATTAACGTATATGCGCATAAGGGTGTTGAAATATTGACTGGTATAAGAGTAAGTACACAATATCCGCAGTTAACTGTTAAACCAGATATATAAACAGCTAAACCAAATATCGGGTAAAACTACCACACACGAGGCCTACTAACTTGTTGGTGCTTGTTACATTTCAATGTAATGTTACAATTTAAAATTTTACCAATTTAACGTCTTGATTTGAATGATATTTAGGGTGTCCCATAGCAAAATATGTCCATTCTTTGATATAGAGGATCGCCATGTCTAATCCGCAAATCCGCCTATACCCCTGACTGGAATTGAAACTTTCACAGAATCTTTATCACATAGTGCTGTTGTGCACCATATTTTTAGCATTTGTATTGATATTTTGGGTTTACCAGAGCATAACATGGACCTTTCCATTCTTTGACATAAGGGTACCTACCTCTTATCCGCAATAACATCTACACTACCTAATAGAATTCGATGAATCGTTGCATCAGAGTGCCATTGTGCACAATATACTTAACATTTTGATTTATAATAAATTTTAGGTTAAATTTATACAACATGGACTTGATAAAACTCAAAAAATCAATGTAATATAGTTGTATGATGCTGAGGTCTGTTAGGCTTCTGGGCATTAATTTCTTAATCAAAATGTAATTCCATGTTAAACAGTTCTTGAAATATCTATCCCTCCAATAAATCAATGTGTTAACACGACAATGTATGTCCGTCCGTATAACCACTTTTCGCCACATTCTCTACAATAATACATGATACAATACTATATTTTGTAGATAGCTTTGTACGATTATGCCATATTTATTTTTAGACCTCAGTTATAGAGCCGGGGTATCTTCAAGGTGCATTATCTCACAGTAATACTTGTTTCATTGAAAGTTTACCGAAACCGTCTATCTAGGATGTGTCTAGTTCTGCCTGATTCAATAAACATGCATTTAGCATGACACTGAAAAGCGGTGGTATCAATTAATGAGGACTTTCGTTTATTATTCTGTTTATCAACTAATCTAAAAGTATATATAGAAATGGTTGATGAAATGTTTGTTAAACATATGGCATCCTTAACATACTACTAGACGCTTGACAATAGTTGACATTTCATGAAACAATTTTTGATTCAGCACAAAAAAGTTATGAACCACAACAAATTGAATGACAAAATAGTAATAAAAAAGAATTCCAGGTAGTAGTTTTTGGGGGGTTTTTAACCATTTTAATCAAGACATATTTTAGATCATGGTAAACGTAGATAGCTTTACATGTATAAATAATTAACACAAATGCGTTTTAAGTAGGAAACCAAACGAAGTGTATTAATTTATATGTCATACCTTACTCAAGGATACAAATGTATTCGCGATTGTTTGAACCACATTTTTTCATATAGTACTAAATACGAATTTAGTTGCAAGCGACCTATAAACAATTTTGAATATTCCCATTACGAATTTCATGCAAAACAGTTCACGCTTTACAAAAGGTAAAATTAATTTATTTCGTAACGATAATAATTTAATTTGTTTCTTCTTATTAAAAGTTACTGTCAAATTCATGTTATTATGGATGTCTATATTAGGCATGTGTATGTACTTAAGATATAACATCCAATTGCAGCTTCCTTTCCAATAAAACTGAATGCTAAATTTTTGACAACCTTCGATACATTTAAGGAGCATCTTCAGAGATCACATATCTCAGCATGAAACATGCAATTGGTTTAAATATTATAAAATTAAGGAAGAAGTCGTAGTTGAAATATCTGTTTTGATAAATCTATTTATATGTTCAAATTAAAACATTTAATTTTTTGACACTCTACATGACCATCCCTTATATGCAGCTTAAAATCAGGCTTAGAAATCTTCTTAAACACTTTTTCACGAACAATGTTTGTCGTAGAGTCTAGTTTGCAGTTTTCCAGAATCTATTTCTAGAAGTAGGTCTAAGTAAGAGGCCGGCCTTAGTGTATTGGTGGTGTCTTTAATTTCATTCTCGCTAGGTAATTGAATACAAAGAGTCACCAAATTCAGTATTGTTGAGGGACAAAACATCATCAATGTAGTCTTTTGAAAAACATGTCCTTCAAACATGATGAATATGTTGTCAATCGGAAAATCTAACATTTGGTCTTCAGTATATTTATTATTTGATTTAGACTCATTGATGAAGTAAGTTCTGTCATGGCTAATTACTAGTTATTTATAGCGCCTCTTTCCGTTTTTCTTTAAAAAGCAGCATTTAATAAGACCTTTGAGCCTGGTTTTACGTTGCATTTGTGAATAGACCATATAAAGAGTCGAAAAATCACGTTTTAATGCAGATACATTGGACAAGAGATCCAGAACTCAAAATGTCTATCAGGTCTTTTGAATTTTTTAAGGTCCACGTTTCATTTTTTATTCAAATATTGCATTCCAGGCATTTACAATAATAGGCAATTTATACGTTTGCACAGTTATAAACAGGATAAGTAAACGATGTGTAGTACTAATAGATATTATGTTTTCAGTCTTTTATATATGTTTTCTGAATAACTAACAAATTTGGGCGTTGATTTAGTTAGTAAACTTGAGAAGGGTATGGAAGAAAACCCCACTTACCTCCTGGTAATCCGCCACTGTGCTTCTTGCGAGAAGAATTATAACAAAGGAGACCTTTACGATCAATAGGTTAATATAAATAGAATCATAACAATAGTACGATCATTAGTTTTTGTCTTCTGTTTAGAATAAGTATTTAAGAGAAAAAAAAATCAATTCCAGATTGAACACAACAATGACAATTTTTAACGAATGATAAGACAATATTCCAATTTTTTTTCCGAGTCATATTGTTTTAATAGTACAAGTGCTGGAACTACGCACTACTAATAGAAAATATATATTCCTTACGATTTTGAAATGAAAAACGATTGTCATTAGGACTTTTCTGAGCTAAAATAATTGTACAGAGACCAGAGTAAGTACACTTACACGTAACAGTTCTTTATTTCGATGTACAAGTACACGTACAGGTATACGTTTGATTGCTAAGCTGCTCTTATTTTTTGACGCTCAAAATATATTTCCGTTTCTTAATTTCTGGCGTGTGGCGATCTGATTTTCGACATGCATTTATACAAAATTACCAATTTTTTTTTAAATTTTGTTTATACAAATTCTGAAAGTGACATTTAGTGCGCTAAGCATATGAGGCTACATAACTTCTCTAATTTCTAAGGTCTTAAAACAAAAGTTTATAATAATTACGATTACGCTCAAGCAAAGAAATCTTTGCTTGCTTTCAACTCAAATCCTTATTTCGTTTGTATAACAGACGAGCGACGTGTCAATCGGTCGCTAAGATACTAATTTTAGTGTATTAAAAACCTGTAAGAAGAAGTTATGTAAAATTATGTACAAAGTAATTTAATATACTTTTGGTAATTATGCCAAATTCATATTTTAGGCGACTATAATTGATGCATTTCCATCACAATACGGTATTAGCACCTGTTCTAAAAATAAATGAATTATATGCGTGTCATTATTAACAGGCACTTATTTCAGTATTGAAAGGTATTTTCTTTATAATTTTTAGTTTCAAACTGAATTATTTATTCCAGCATGCAATTAATTTTCAAATAGCATCATAGGAAATATTCCGTTCGCCGGTGTTTGGTTCTTCAATACCGCATTTAACATTTATAAACGACATCGATTGGACCTGCTGAAAAACATTATGAATTACATATTAATTAATAACATGAACAATAATCATTACCATACAGGAAACAAAGTTTAAAATATTACAAGCATCAAATTAAAGTATAAAATATCTGTAACTGCATGATGAACAAATGTCCATTAAATCAGGGTAATTATCAGAATTTAGTACTGGTACAAGTACGTTTGGAAATATCTAAATTTAACGATATTATTCATTTAACTTTATTTTGTTAGCGTTAAGTAGTTTCCGTGTCTCCAAAAGAAGTCACCTTAAAGTCTAACAAGATACTATTTATGACGCCGTGATATTGTCGTTTTAAGGCTGTAAGCTACTTGGTCGTATTTAAAGTTAGACAGAAGTAATCAACAGTATAGTCTTACAGAAATTTAAGAGACAACTAAAAGAATCATTGTCCAGCTCGGAACGATTTTGTTGTGTCTAGTACAAAAAGTTGCCATGAGAACATGAAATTGTATTTACATTTTGTAAGCAAGAGTTTATATAAAGCGTAGATTAAGAATCTAGAACCAGATTCCGAATTTCTAGCATTTCTGACACGAACGCGTTTTGTATTTTGTCAATTTTACTTCTCCTAACCTAAAATCTGGAAGTTTTCTGGAAGAAAAATTCAAACTAATTTACTGTAAGATAGAATTCATCAACAGAAATTTCAGATTTGGAAAATTATCGATTCTTTTCTTAAATAATTATACTAACAAAATGCAATAATGGCGAGAAATGCAAAAAGTGTATAATTGGTACAATGGATTAAGTTACAATCAAAAGTAACATTTAACTTTCCAGATTCAATGCCAAAGACAAAAGCAGAGATTCAAAAAGCCTATAATAAAGAACGTAGAATACAACGAGAAGGAGATGAAGGAGTGAGAGATGATACATTATAAAAAAGGAACGACTAAAACGACAGACTGATAAAAGACATCAATAAGTTTTTAACTGAGTGAAAAAGCACAAAAGTGTAAAGCTAGCAATTCAGTGGTCATTGACGTGTTTCTCAGTTAAATACTGATGATACCGTTTAAATAATTGAAAATATTCTCCTCAGCTGGTCCAAGCTGCTTCAACCAATATACAGAGGTCTTAACATCTTCTACCTTAGTTGTGAAAATATTGCACGTTGATCCTAGAAATTTCGCGCCCAAGCATGAGTTAACATATACATGTATATGAACGTTTGATTGTTATGGAATTCTGACAACCTATTTAACTTACCGGGATCTTGACTTCGTGACGTAACACCTGCTTGACGTCCGCTCCTAGGATAGGTCGAAGACTGTTGACTAAGCGATAGATTGTTGTAGCAACGTTACGATTGACCTCCTAAGATCAGAGCAGGAGCTCTATTTCTATTTAAACCATTAAAGGTAATCAAGTTTATTTCAGTGCAATCGATGAGTACAGTTTAAAGTTTTATATTGATATGGATTTCGAATCAACACCGCGCAGTTGCGCTCGATTTGCACGTTTTGTGTGGAATTGAGTGGCGTACAACAGCACATAACGTTATTATTGGTTGCATTTTCAACTCAAGGAACGACGGTTTTCATACATTTTCGCTACAAATAAAAACACTGAACGAGGGTTTCTGTTTCGCCTTATATAAATTTGGGGTTTTTAGGGTCTCAAGTAATTAGGAACAGAACACGATAGCAACAAAAAAATGAAATATTGATACGAAAACCGTCTTGGGCTGTTTTATTTGTAAACGTTTAATTGAAAAACATATTTCTTGCTTTAAAACAAAATATTTATCTGACTTGGTGTAATTGGTGTAATTATTAAAATAATACAGTATAGTGCCATTGAGATTCAATGAACTGTCCATTGTTTTATTTGATTATCGCTAAGGTTTCATATGAACGCCATTTGATTTTCCTAGGTCATACGAATGACATATAAGTTTATAAGAAGACACAATGAAAATCAGACTCCCAAGATCCAGCAATTCCTACACTACATATATTATGAGCCCATTATTTATTTGTTACCAACAAAACTAAAGCGTAATTTAAATGGAACATCTATAATTTAAGCGGTTTTCGAATGTACTAGCCATTTTTAGTAAATCCCTTGAGATAACATGTACAGGTAAATTCTAAAACCTTTCTGTACGAACAATATATAATCAGACAACAAATAATGGCAACGAAAGATATAAACGTATTTACCGTACCACTTCAGAGATGATAAGTGTAAATTTTTTGTAATCTTGCCCTTCTGATAGTTTTTTTTTTTGGAATCTCCGGCTTTTCTTATATCTATTATAGTGTGGACACTGAAGAGGTATCAATCGCAATATACCGGTTATCACTAAATGACTTTTTAAAAATCGCGATATATTGGGTTTTGAATTGGCTAAATTATTTAAATAATACACAACAACAAAAAGAAACTAGAAAAACTAAATGCTCACCAATTTATACCCCCGCTTGCCTATGTCACAGAACGACAAAAGTCCATGGTTTGCTATGGGACACTCCATTCCGATCAAAATATCAGGTGCACAATGATATAATATAACAAATTTTCTGTGAAAGTTTCATCAAATTCCATACAGTGGTGTAGGTGGAGATGAGGATAAGAAGTGTACTTCCCAAAGTCCACGTTTTCCAAAAATAAAATATTAGTTGCACAATAGCACTACGTGAAGAAGATTTTGTCAAAAGTTTCATCAAATTCCATTCAGTTGTGTATGAGGATTAGCTGATAAGAGAATGTGTAACGGACGGACGTTTGGAAATACGCAAATACGGACGGACCCATGAACGGAAGGAATGACAGACGAAAGAACGGATGGACACACTGTATAATTTATACTCATCCCCAGGTTTGAAATGAATCTAGAAGGTTTAAGTTATTTTTTGGACAAGTAAAATAAAGCAAAGGAGACAACTCAACAATTAATGTAGGTAGAGTTATGGTTCTCGATCTCTATCTAACGGCCGATTTTGAAGTCAATATCAAATCGATTAGGCATATTCTGCGGACAAAAACTTTAATGGAAAGAAGGTTTGACGGAAAAGAAAAATAAAGGATAGAGTGGCGTCCCTGAGCTATACGAAACTCTGCATAAAGTAGAAAATAAGCAAAACTTAGGTAGAAGATGGTCTCAAACAAAGAAGAATTGTGTAAGTTAATGACAGGTGATCACATTCAGAGATTGTTAGAAGGTTTGAAGAAGTTAAATACAAGAAATCTTAAATCGAAGCGATGAAAGAAAACCTCAACAAAGGCAACATGGTATCGTGCGCCGAGGTGTTGACAAATCAAACAAAAATTTCAAATTGAAAGTCCTAATAAAAAGAAAGCAGTAAGAAATCTTCTCTAATTACCAGCGAAAGTGTAAAGCCCGTATTCTTGAAAGATTATGTTTTTGTGGTGCAATACCTTCGAGATCTGAATGGATTAACGATATCGAACCCTGAGGTAACCCGGCTTTAATATTTCAAAGCAATTAAGAGATTCGAAAAGATTTGCATATCACTTTCTGTTTTCTATTTGATAAATAATCTTTAAACAAATCGCGAAGCTTGATTTTATTCCATTTGCATTTAATTTTAGTAATAGACCTGTATGCCACGTATAGGAGACTATTGCTTATCAAATAATTGTTTACACATATTTATAACTTCCCAAGCAACTTATGATATTGGTCGATAATTTGATGGAAAAGTTTTATCGCCCTTTTTCAAAATCGGTAAGACATAATTGTTCTTTCACGCGGATGGAAATTTTCTATTCTGATGGATTCATAAATTAAAATAACACAGGGTTTAGATATTGTTTGATTAAATTAAGCATACGATGACTTTAAATTTTAATTTAAGCATACGATGACAAATAAACGGGCATAAGGCCGTTTATGATAAGTTTGAGCGGGAATCGACCTCGTTCATATATCGATGAATTACCGAAAATGCCGCACCCCCATGGAAAAAATTTGCTGCTTGCATTTTTTAAAATTATTTCATATTTTACCTTTTTATTACGAAAATTCAGTAGAAAAAATTTAGATAGAACAACCTGTCCATGTTTTATACTATGCCTCTGTTGTTTAGTTGCTACAAATCGTCCTTGACTTTTGCTACGGGAATTTTACGTAATAAGCCTTTTTTTTCTAAACGGACTTTCCGTTGTTTACAAAAGTTCGTCTGCTTTCGTGACGTTTAATGGTATTCGGAAAAACAGCGAGACTTTTCCCGCCTTTACTGCAGACTACATTACCCGACGGATTTCGAATAAGCAACAATCGATTGTTCCTAAAGTACACTTCCGTTCTACATTAGGGCAAATTTTACTATGGAAAATCACCTTATCAAAATAAATAAACTGTCATATTTCAAAACGCTAAGTACGTTCACTTGTAGTATAGTTAGACGTTCTTTATTTAATACAAACATGAAAGTCAAAAGTTGTCATTGATTTATCAGCACAAATGGAAGGAGCAGTGTTGAAAGCAGTTTGTGACAAAGCCGTACATCTTGCTCATCTCGTTGATTTATTGTGACTGAGAAAATAGAAGATAGTTTTACGGCTATTGTGTGTATTTGAAACGCAAATTTACAAGTATCGTTTACAAGTATGCATTCACACTATTTCCCTACATTTAGCAATATGAACAATGAATCCAAAGCAACTTATACTGTTGAAATATTTTCTGGTATGTATTACTCTAAACAATGATTCTATAATAATAATATACAGCTCCTTCAACTAAATAACTTTCCGTTTAAGCGATACATCGCTCAAGATATTTTCATGGCCAAAATTAGAGTATACTGGCTAAATTTATTATTTGAAGCGTACACGACACATGACCGCCATATTTGATTCCGTTTTGCAACAAAAAAGTAGCTCCCATTACTGAAATTGCCGCATCGAGAAATGCAATCGTGGAGTCTTGATCGTTTATCTCCCTTGGTACACCCAACAAATTCGAATACTTTTCGTGTAATGATTGAACTACGTATTGTATTGTTATGGTATACAGCAGAGTTATGAGGCAAGCTTATCAAAACAATTATTACTGTGTGCTCTAATAGTTATACGACTTTGGTAAATAAGACCAAATCTGTCATATGTTAGATTTTCTAATTACAACATATTCGTCATGTTCGAAGGACGTTTTTCAACAGACTGTTGGTATTCCAATGGGTACTAATTTTGCTTCTCTTCTCGCCGTCATTTTTGTTTTTATGAGGCTGAGTTCTTAGAAGGCCTGATGAAAAAGAAAGAAAAGACACTGGCCTAGACCTTTAATTTCACATTCCGCTATATTGATGATGTTTTGTCCTTCAAAAATGCTAAATTTGATGACTATTTATATTCAGTTTACCCTAGCGAGCTTGAAATTAAAGACACCACCAATACACTAAGGTCATCCTCTTACTTAGACCTACTTCTAGAAATAGACTCAGCACTGCAAACTAGACTCTACGACAAACGTGATGACTTCAACTTCCATTGTCAACTTCCCGTTCATCCCGTTCATCGACACCAACATTCCAGCAGCTACAGCGAATGGTGTGTACATTTCACAACTTATACGTTATTCTAGATCCTGCGATCGGTATTCAGATTTTCTAGACCGATCACTGCTGTTGACTGCTAAACTACTCAAATAAGGGTTTGTTGTACCTATATGCTATCTTTCCAGAAGTTCTATGGTCGTCACCATGACTTAATTGACCGTTATGGGAAATCAGTTTCTCAAATACGATCTGAGTGCACCCGTGGTTTTTATTGAGTTCGGGTTACTCTTTTTCTGTTTTTTTTTGTATTTTTGGTTTTTGTGTTGCGTTTATCTTTATCCGGACTAATTTTCCCTTGACTTTTGGCTCTTGTTGTTCGGTCTGTTTTCTTTGCTATTTTTCATATAAAGATTAATTAATTTTGAAAATGTTAATCAGGAAGAGAAAAGAGGAACAAATGAAAATACACGTATAGATCAAATCGTTCTAAAGAATAATTAATAGGATTTCCACTTTATGCATTTAAAAGAACACCGATATTAAATGACCTTGAAATTTAATCTCTAAACTAAATTAGTAATTTGTCTTCAGAAATTAACAAATTTTATATGAAAGATAAAACAAGAAAGGTCTAATTGTAGATCATTATGACCTTGACCTGACATTCTTTTTATTTTAATTAAATCTAATAAAAACAAATGGAAGAAAAAATAAAAATGTCATTAAATAGGACGTTGAGATAACATAAATGACCTTGATCACTGACCTTTTAAAACCATGCATATATTATTCATAAAAATAAGCGTTAGTAAAAATGAATCACTAAAACTACATGGAAAATGGAAAAATATAATTAAAATAGGACTTTTACTGTGACCCTGATGAATGTCAACAATGAACATCTGAAAATATGTCAATGTTATAGTTATTTAGATGTGGCTATTTATACTTAATTTCATCGATCCCGGTGAGATAAGTCGAACAAAGGGTCATTTAAGGATCTTTATTTTGGTTTTAGTTCTGTATCTCTTATGGTTGAGGAGGAGATCTATACACAACATAATATCAAAAATTAGAAAATGGCCTTGATCTTTGACCTGATGACTTTTTCAGTGCTGCCCAATAGTGAAGGCACCATGTCAATATCTGTTATAGTTAGTTACTCATATATTGCTATTTACAGTATATTTCATTGATCCAATGAAGATAACTCTTACAAAGGGTCAATCAAAATATATGACAATTTAAGACATTAACCAATTCTACATTTTTGTCAAAATTGCATTTTTTTTTACTCTTACTGTAAAGGAGATCTGCACACAACGAAATGTCAAGAAGTAAAAGGATTATATTTTCGAAAATGTTAGCAAAATATACAGCGAATGTATGTTTGACCAATGTTTTTCTCTATTCTTTCTGCAATGTTTTAAACGTGATGTTGTTACCTGAATGTGCGTGTAGTTTATGGATAAATGACTACATGAATGAATATCGTGCCTTAACCTGTTCTCGATAGTAACCTATTCTCGATAGTCATGCATAAATTCATTTTTTCATTAAAAGCGGATTGGCACATGTCTTCTTGTTGCGGCAATTTTCCTTTAGGACACCACTTTGCTCCCCGGGAATGAAAAAATAAGCAAGTTCCGCGTTTAGTTGTGTAAAATTCTCCCAAATACACAGTACCATATATTTCGATACCTTTCCGTAATCCCAAAAAATTTCTGCAACTTATAGTACAATAGACGGGTCCCATCTTTTAAACCAAGGCTCCAATTTAAACAAATTTTATTTCAATAACATTTTTAATTACATTTTATGGTATTTTATTGTCAGAATCGCCCTAAATTTCAAGCGCAAATAACTGTTGCTGTGCACTTTAATGTATTCTAAAGTGTCATGTTAAGATTATGGAATTAATTCCTACAGGTCGTCGAGGTCAACAACGGCCCAAGATGACCGTCGCAAATATTGCAAAGCGGCAAAGGTTCCAGTGACATTAGTCTGAATTCTGACATCTGTACAGCAACAGGGCTTTTATTAGACACGGTAAAAATTGACTTCATACAGCTCAGCTCCGAGCTTTCCGACAAGCAGTTAGTCCAAATTGACCATAAGTTATTGAACAGATCGACTACATGGGAACAATATCATGTGCATTGACAACTGCGTCTTTGAACTTGATTTTTTTTCCCGATGAATCACGTTTTTGTGCAAGGACGCATGCGTGTTTGTTAGATGAAAGGTAAAATACTGTGTCACTGAAAATGACCGATCTTAGAGAGAAAAAAAAGATGCTTAGAGTAAGTCCTATTCTACCAGAAATGAACCCTCATCCAGCATCCGAGGGATGTGCTGGATGAGGATTATTCTCTGAATAAGCAGTAAGGCTTTGAGGGTTTAACCCAAAATTGTGTCAACAAAGTAGCCACGTGCCTTTCTATTTAAAAAAATTAAAAAAACGAAAAAACTGACTGACATGCACAGATAATTTCCCCCATGCAGTATATAATCTGAGACACACTCTTTGCACGCTCACTTCAAAGATAAATGATTTGTTGGACTGATGGGAGGGTTTTCTACATAACATAAGGAGCGTAATTAAACCATCGATGCCTTACGGCTTATTCAGAGAATAATCCTCATCCAGAACATCCCTTGTATGCTTGGATGAGGGTTCATTCTCTATCATAAAGCCTTCAGACTTTTTCGGTTTAACCCGAATCTTTAAAGAATCAACAAATCATTTAGGATCCATGCCTAATGCCAACATACATACATGTATATAACACATCTTAGTAGTTTATGACACTGAATTTGAAAAAGAGATAAAACAACAAATAAATATTTTATTTTCATCACACAATAATCTTTATATGAATTGAAAAAAAAACGTCTATCTCGAGAATGTCTCTTAGCAAATAATTGTCATTATCCATCTGTAATCATCAAACATCAGCAATGGGCTCCCTGTCTGCTACAAAATATAAAGAATCAATCCTTAGATAACACAACACATGACTGCCTATTGTAAAATTTATAAAATTATTGGCATTTGCACAATTTGCAGTTTTTAAAATATCACTGATACTCCAAATGCAAGAGCTTTTGAAGTTGAAGCTCATCTGTAAGCGTGAGCAGTAAATATGGATGTATCAATTCCCGATTTATCCAAAACAATATTCAACCACCTTGATATTGTTGAAGTGGATATCTCATTGTATTAAAATAAATTAAAAGTTTATCACTCTTCCTGAGTTTTGAAGTAATTGTTATATATTGTATCAGAGTATGAACAACACATAAACTCTTACTTGAATATTTGTACATTCTTATTGTCTGTTGCACTTGACCAGGTTTTGACGTTTTTCTATGGTGGAAACTACGTAATCATCTGACATTAAACTTAACTTCAGACAAGCCAGATTTTGAACTCTCTGTTCTGTTTGATAATGCCAAAAGAGCCGCTAATTTCAATAAGAAAATACCAAAGAAAACCGACCGAACAACAAGAGCCAAAAGCCAAGGGACAGTTAAAAATCCGGATATAGACAAACACAATACAAAAACCAAAAACATAGAAAGAGAGTAACCCAAACCCAATAAAAACCATGGGTGCACTCAGGTGCTCCGGACGAGTAAGCAGTGCCTGCCTCTAATTAGAGTAATATTTTATAAAGGTCAGAGAGTGCTTAGAAACTGTACTACTTTAATGACTCCCATGTGCATGTATAGTTTGGTTTTGGTAGTTTTACATTATATACAGCCTTCATTAAACGAGATACAATTGCGTTATCACTGAATGAGTTACCACAGACTGCAAGAGTCTGACATATAGCAGATTTGTGCCAATTAATCACACTAGATGACCTATTTTGTAAAGCCAAATCACTCAAATAATTTAACATTTCACTCTGAGACGGGTGTAAGGCACTAATTTTCCATTTATTACACCAAACAAGCCATTTGTTCCAAATGATGTAATACTGTTTTGCAGTGGATCTTCTCCACGACTGGCTTATATATTGGATAGAGTTGTTTGAAAATCCTTTACTTTTGAGAGATGACCAGATACTATGCAGGCGACTAGAAACAAAGGGTTTCTGCACAAAGGATGGGTCTCTTTGTTGTGCACCAATCAGAGTAAATTCTTAGTAAATTCTGCACGTTTGAGAACAGTTTTGGAATACCAATCAAGGAATTTAATAAAGTAGGTACCAATGCTGTGTATCCTACATGAACACTATAAATATGGCCGTGCTGATCACCTGATCGTCTTGGGTTTTGTTTAACACTCTGTCTACCATGCTGAAAGGAGGAAAAATGAAAGGATTAAAATCAGACCAAACAATACTAATCGAGTCAGTAGCAATAGCATTTAGTTCTAGGAACCAAGATAAATATTTTGGTAATTGCTTATTTAATCTGGTAGCAAATAAATCAATATCTGCATAAAAATGACCCACTAGACCTTTTCAAATACTTTTTCATGCAATTTGATTTCAGTTGAGTCACTAAAATGTATCGACATATAATCTGCTGATATATTTGATTTGCCTTTAATATGCACTGCTGTGAGAAAAATGCTTTTTTCTCCAGACCAAAGCCAAATATCTTTTACTTGCAAGTGCAATGACATTACTGAACCACCTGGGTTATTTACATATGAAACAGTAGTACTGTTATCAGTTTTAATACATAAATGAGTGTCATATAAATGATCACATAAACTTAGCAAAGCAAAATACACAGCTTTACACTCTAACATATTAGTAACACAGATTCCGCTTCAGAACATCGACCACCAGACCACCAGTTTTATTTCCTTCAAAAATAGCACCCCATCCAGCTTTGGATACATCAGTTTATATATATAATGTTCAATTTATTTAGGTCTAATATCCTTATCATTTTTGAAAATGATATTTTCTTTTCACCATACTATTTCAGATTTTGTTTCCTGAGAAAGTTTCATTTTCATTTCAAAATCACTATTACCGTTTGCCAAAGCCTTGACCTTATCCCTGTTTCAATATCTATAAAATAAGGGACTTAACCTTATGGCATTTCTAGCTGATTTAAAAAGACCAAGTAAATGAGAAACTCTCCGTATAGTAAGCATTTTAGCCAAAATTACTTTCTCACACACGGACAAAATATTCTGCATTTTCTACACTGGTAGAAATACCTTAAATGCAACAGAGTCAATTATATGACCCAAATAAACTATTCTAGTGGTAGGTAAAAAAAAATCGACTTTTCAAAATTAATATAGAAACCTAGATCTGATAGTCTGCTTAAAAGAATATCTGCATGTTCTTTACAACTACTAGGAAACTGTGCATGTACAAGAGAATCATCGATGTATTAAAAGGACAAAATCCCCGTTTTGCGAATGTGCGCGAAAATCACCTTTATCAATTTAGTAAACACTCTCAGTGCACAGGATATACCAAAGTATAGACAATTAAACTGATATAGTTTATCATTCCATTCAAACCTCAAGTACTATTCCTATGTGACTTGTGAATAAACAAGGAGAGATACGCATTTTGGAGATCACAAGAAATAAACCAATAATTTTTCGTTATGGACTCTAATACAATTTCAATTGACTGTATCCATTTTGAAATGATGACATTGAATGAAATTATTTAATTTTTTCTAGTTGATAACGGGTCGGAACTTACCACTCTTTTATTCACCAAAAATATGTTCGAAATAAATTCGCTAAATAAATAAACTTCATGCTCACATTCTGAAATAGCACCTGCAGACAATAAATCCTGGACTTCCTCATCTAATATCTTTTTAGGTTCACAACCAAAATTAATAACTTTAGGAATAAATTACTGATTTAGGGTTCTTACAAAGTTAATTTTATAACCTTTGATGGAAATTAAAATCCATTTATCATTTGTAAATTTCTTCCAGACATTAAACCTCTAACTTAAAAAACAAGCCTGAAACCTGCATGCATTATTAACAGATGTACCTACCACTGATTCGCTATTTATTGGCGATTCTTGACTCTAAATGACCTTATTGGTCCTCTCTGGTACGTCCTTCCTCTGAGACTTTGGATGTACATGAGTTGGCCCCTTCGGTAGGGCCGACCTCTGAAGTTTTTTGACGCAGGGTACATTGTATTGTGGTCTAATCAGCCTATTAATCTGAGATGCATCACTTATTTCCTTCATGTGCTTAGGAAACAGCTGCTCCTCAATAGGATAGCTAGAACTACATAACATCTGAAATTATTTACGTAAGGTCTGATAAAATAGCTTCTCTTAATGTTCATCTCAAAAAGGAATTACATGCCATAGCGATATATTGAGTAAGCATTTTTTAGCTTCTGTGACATCAATGTGTGTAGACTCAAAAATTTCTGCAAGCTTTAACATAGGAACCACAGCTTTGCCCAGATTTTTGTAATCTCTTGCATGCTTTTATCCCGCTGTTGTATGTTAGGATACAAATAACCCCATACTTCTGGACAAACAAGGGGTGGAACAAGGGACTTACAGTTATTAGGAATATGATTTGCGTCCACAAAACTTGAAATATTGGCTTTTCTGGTACATGCTGATTTAACAAACTCTGCAAGATTCTCAAAAATGGCGGAGAGAACTTCGTCTCATTATCAAAAATTTTCGGCATTACTATGGATGCTCTGTTTGTATTGACAACAACTCATTTGTCATTTTCTCTGGGATCACTAACTAAATTGCATCCCATCACCGGGACATTTTCCTCGGCTTCCTAATCAAATACTTCAGATTCTGATCCTGACATGATGGTGGAAATTGAGACTTGATGCTACTGGGAATATTTTGCAAATTCTCAAAATGGTCTAATCACAACAACAATGTCGTCGTTGAACTTATCGGGGTTTTAAGTTTCTTTACTTCAATGTCTGGGTCTTCAAAACCAGGAAAACACCCGGTATCATCTGCATCACTATCAAACAACTTCAAAATATATTAATTTTCATTATCAGACTTACTGTCTTTGCGGCCACTGACCTGTTCGTCGGAGCTGACATCAGAATATTTCCCAGACATATAATTGCTGGTTTTAGCTATATCCAACACAGATAAATATAAAACTATTAATTGTAAAAATATTTGCTGCCACAACGTAGTACAAAATACTTCAACGTGCTAAACACACGTAGCCTTTGTAACAAAAGCGTGTAAACAGGGTGTCTCAGAATTATCTACTGCATGGGTGAAATTACCCGTGCATGTCAGTCAGCTGCTCAGTTTTTCATTTCTTTAAATAGTAAGGCATGTGGCTCCTTTGTTGACACAATTTCGGGTAATACCCTAGAAAGCCTGAAGGCCTTTTGATATAGAATGAGTATTTTTCTGGGTTTTTGCTTTTAAATGGGGATCGACAGAAAACCTTCAACCAACATGCAGTTGACAACCCATTACTTTTTAAATACTTTAGTTTTCTCACACGCAATGACACATCAATCAAGTTATAAGTTATCCACACTTTTCAACCCTGTAACCTCTTCCTGGTGAACCTAACTTTAATATAATGTATATAGTTGAACAGTTAAACAACAGCTTTCAACGTTATTATAATACGAAATGATTCTGTGCGTGCGTTTTGGACAATACATTCCTCCAAAAAGCCGTAAAGGTTTGGATGAGTTCAAAGTCAGAAAGTGGATACATTCATATAATGAATCAAATGAAATTTTAAATGAAATGAATTAGCTCGTGAACCGCAATTCACCTTTATTAAACTAGTTAAATAAACTTTAAACTTCAATTGATCGAGGAACTCTAGTTTGTGCCTTATTTCTCCTTGTTCCTGTTTAAATGGGCAATATTATAAAATTAATGTTTTTGTCTATAGTTTTTTACATTGGATTTATAATTTGTTCATGTTTGACTTCACTACAATAGAACATTGGATTGAATTAAAACATGTATAAGTTGTATTTTTACTATATATGGGTCATTCATAAAGGGACCTTAGTCGAAAAATTTTGAAATTGAGATTTTTGCAGAATTATGATCCTGATACATCGAAATAATAAAATATAAAGTTTTATTGTATTATCTCAAAGCTGAAATCCGTAAAATAGATGAAATCGTCACTCACTACAGCCAGACGTTGAAAAATTTTCCGGCGTTTTATCATAAACGACGTCTACGTCGTTTAAAGGTATGACTGTTATTTGCAATTTATTACCATGTATTACAGTTAATCAGTTCTTGCAGTAATCATAGGACTTCTGTCAATTGCTTAAATTTGCACATGTTATCATTTATTTTACCAAACGTATAATTAAAGTTTTACTTCAGATTATAACTCTTATAACTGTATGTAAGATGTTCTACATTAATGTATGTTTTCAGTCAATCGAATGAAATGTTATTTTAATGTCGTGTTTATTTAATAAATCATAAGTACATTTTCCAAATCTACGGTCATTTTCGTTGACTCTAGGTAGTGTTTCCTATTTCTGGATTTGACTTTTCCCTAGACATGGCAATGTGTAACTCGACAGGTAATCATATTAGAGATTTCTCGAAATTTGAATAAACAAATAATTAAATTCAAAAGTGTACAACTTTAATTTAAAACAGAAAATTTTTAATTTGTAATGTGACATAAGCAACTAGTGGTGGAAAAACCTCATCCCTGTAGTTCCTTGTTAATGCAAACTAGATCCTATCAATAAATATCATTATCTGTAAAAATATTCAGGTATTTATCTAAAATTTCATGAAAGGTACTACCCGATTAGTATGCAATATTTCACAGTTCATATTTATGTGTGATACGTTTGCAAAAGTACATTGCATAAGACGAAAGCTTTTGTCGTTTGTGTGACTATTTTAAGTAAATCATAAACAATTTATAAAAAAAATTTCAAATAGTTGTCTGCTTTTTCCTTTATATTGATTTCTAAAATCTAATCTAATCTAGATCGTATTCGTAAATATTATTAGCTGTGAAAATATGCACCAATTTATTTACATGCAGTTTATATTTCATGTAACTATTTTCGGTGACGTTTTAAATTAGATCATAAATATTTTATTTATTTTAATAATTACTCAACGACAAATTAACAAAAGATTGACACACAAAGAAACAGACAACACTACCTTTCTAATTACATGTACACGTATTTTAATAGGTCACAATGAATGCATCAATAAGGGTTGAAAGCGCATACAGACGAAAACAAAATTTAATATTGGCAAGCCTGATTAATAAAATATGCATGATTATTTTTCACAAGTAAACTTTAATCCGCTGTCGTATTATTATTTTGTCGAATCTAGCTAATCTTATATCATTCGGATTAATAATTTGATTGATTGATTGGTTGCTTCACATCTAGCGAACAGTTATATTAGCTATATTCATGAAAAAATAAGTTAACAAACAATAAATAAACGGGAAAAAGGGATGGGACATAGGGAACACTATTTTGACTGCCCCTGGAAAATTATGGAGTATGGGTAGGGGCGGAAACTCAGCCCCCTGCAGCGGCCACAAGCCATTCCGTCTTGAGATCTATAAAAAGTTATCACCATAGTGGCATTCTCCAAACACGTCACCCACTACGATCCGCGGCCAGGCCCTCCGCACCATGACATGACAACCCCCGTGGAGTGCTAGAATCCTCGCCGAACTGTTTTTTTACTCTTATGAGGCAGAATTCCTAGAAGGCCTACTGAAGAAGAAAGAAAAGACACTGGCCCAGGCCTAGAGTTATAATTTAACATTTCGCTATATTGATGATGTTTAATCACTCAACAATGCTAAATTTGATGACTATTTACATTCAATTTACCTTAGCGAGCTTGAAATTAAAGACACCTGCAATACAGTAAGGTCAGCCTCTTACTTAGACCTACTTCTAGAAATAGACTCAGGAAAACTACAAACTAGACTCTACGACAAACGTGATGACTTCAACTTTCCAATTGTCAACTTCCCGTTCATCGACAGCAACATTCCAGCAGCTCCAGCGTATGGTGTGTATATTTCACAACTTATACGTTATTCTAGATCCTGCGATCGGTATTCCGATTTTCTAGACCGATCACTTCTGCTGACTGCTAAACTACTCAAACAAGGGTTTGTTGTTCCTAGGTTGATGTTATCTCTCCAGAAGTTCTATGGTCGTCACCATGACTTACTTGATCGTTATGGGAAATCAGTGTCTCAAATACGATCTTACATTTCTGCTGAGTCATAGGTAGTGTGTCCTATTCCTGGATTTGACTTTTCCCTGGACATGACAGTGAGTAACTCGACGGGTGTCTAATTAGAGGCAGGCACTGCTTAATCAAGAGCACCTGAGTGCACCCATGGTTTTTATTGGGTTCGGGTTACTCTCTTTCTGTGTTTTATGATTTTGGTTTTTGTGTTGTGTTTGTCTATTTCCGGATTTGGAACTGTCCCTTGGATTTTGGCTAATGTTGTTCGGTCGGTTTTCTTTGCTATTTTCATATCATATATAATTTAACAAGGTTAATATTAGACAACGACTCCGTCAAGGTGACTTGTTACATGTTCTTCTAATTCATCTCAACTTAACGCCTGAATAATTGTAATATTTTATTCAAATTAGAACAATTAAAAGTACTAAGAAATTATGTAATTTCGATGAAAATACATTTCAAATGAAATGTACACAACTTTGTTAATAAATTATGCAACGTAATATTATTTATTTTGCGTTAGATAACTTTTTTCATCGTGTTGTTTAACGTTACGTTCTATATACCGCTAAGGTCTTTTTATGAAGAATGCCGACGCTCAATTATATATTTGATAGTTTGTCTTTAGTTTATTTGCATTTTGTTGGGAATGATGGTCGGTTCTGTTGGTTCTGTATTGCGTGATACGTTTTCACATGTTTGTCTTGTAAGAGTATTGCAATAATAAGGAAGTGTTGGGATTAGGTTCTCCGGTTTTTGCCACGTGGTATTGCATGAAAAATAACACATTCTTTGCTAGGATATTTATCCCTTCTTTTGTTCTTAATATGTATTGTGTTCCTGTCTGCGTGCTAATTCAGTGTCTTGGTTTCTACTTATATCTATTAATAATAGGTTTAGATGAAACATTCAGGCAACACAATTTCTTTATAATTATAAATATATACAGTAAATATGTTTCAATTGAGAGAATTTTTAAAACTAAACTAATTTAAATCAAAACCATTTTATATTGGTTACAATTTTGTAACTAATATGTTGTTATATTTCAGTGAGGAATTTACGTGTGGTATTATACATTTATTGACTTTGATATAGGTTAATACCTGGTTTTATCAACCCTGAAAAAATTATATCCACCGAGCCAACGGCGAGTGTGGATATTATTTTTGAGGGTTGATAAAACCAGGTATTTACCTATATAAAAGTCTATGAATGTTTTATTATATGACTGTTTTTACTTTTACACTGGAAGTCTCAAATAAAAAAAATTATAACAATAAAAATTTATTTCAACAATAACACCAGTAAACTTTCACATTTTAAATTGAAAGAAATTAAAATTTTCAAATTAAAATTTATAGTAATATTAGAGCAATTATGAAAAATTGGCAAAAAAAGTTCCTGTTCAATGACAGTTGCAAAACTTGTCTGCTGCTCGTCAGCCATTTTGAAACAATGTCAACAAATAGAATGTTTTAAAAGAATTATTTTGATTGGCTGATGTTTTTAATTTAAGCAATCAAATTAGCGCTTGTTTCTATTGTTTAATTCTATTTTTAACTACTGAAAAGTGATAAATATTCTATTTTTAGCTACTCAAAAGTCAAAACTTTTATACCATCTATTTTTATCTACTTTGAGGTTAACACACCGTATGTATAATACTTTTCATGATACCCTGGGCCAATCAAAATCAAGATAAATGTTAGTCATACAATAAACAATTATATTACTGTGAATGTAAAAACAAAGTAACACTTCATTTTATTTGAAAATCCGAAAATTTGCGTGTTCATCTGTCATGACAGTGTCACCCTACAAAGAAACAAATGTGAAGTGACATTTATTTAACAACTCTTTATCATACAGTCTTGAAATAAATATTCTTGTAGATTTAGTAGGAAAATTTCTGTTGTTGTCCAATCGATTCAATTTTATTTTCTGTAAATAAACGGTGTGATAGCAGGGTAAAAATGCATACATTTGTTGATACATTCTAGAGTATACACGGATGTGAACTGGTTCTTTTTTGCTTAACCAAGACGTTTTTGTAACTGCACTTTAAAGTATATACCATTTTTGTTTTTCTGTACAATACATGGTTTGGTATAAGGGTAAAAATACATACATTTGTAAACAAAATCTACAGTGTACATGGATTAGAATTGTCTCTTTTTTGCCTAACCTTGACATTTCTGTAACTGTATTTTAAAGTCCAATACAGAGCATAAATGCATTGCACCAAATATCTACCGAGTTAAGTCGCGTCAATTTTTATCAAATACTTGAAATATAATTATTGCTTAATGAAAATATATATTTAATACTGACTAAAAAGGTATTCATGGTTTTTTCTGCCGAATCACAATGGCTCTCCGCGTAGTTTGGAAAAAATGCAGCTTCCAAAAATACATCTACCAGTTTTACAGCCCTGAGATTGACATTAGTCCAGACAATGTGTTGTACAATCTCCATCAAATGCATATGACAAGTATACAAACATCTTATTGAGCATTGTGTAAAAATAGCAAATGGTTTTATAATTACTGCAAATGTTATATCCGTGCATTTATAAAACTACTCGCCAATGTAAATAATGTAGGCATTATAATCTAATCAATTGACCAAATGAAATAATTTAACTTCATCTACATTTTGTTACTAAGTAGTAATAGTAAAATTCAAAACTGTATAATCGTATGTCATTAAAATTTCCCTATATCCAAATCATGTTTTGAATTTGTACAGCAATAACTATGACGAATTTCCGTCAAACATACCTTCCACTAAAGAGGCAAATACGACGATTGCTAGAATAACCAAAGCTGTCTTCATGGCGATGACACTTCACTCCTAACTGTGAAATATATACCATACAATTATAATACTATGAAATTGCAATGTATATGTAAGTCACATTTTACAAAATGGAACAAACTTCATTGTTCTCTTTTTGCTTCAATTTCTTGCTAAATGCAATGCTTATTTCATTCAGTAAAAGAATAAAAAACAAAAGATCGAGAAGAGGCCTCAGTGGTTGATCATCTATTAACATATGTGGGGGTGTCGAGTATTACTATGGGCAATGTGTGCTAGGCTTCAACCTTTATTAACAAGATAAGCCGTGGGTTTCATAGGTTACCTCGGCTCCCTCCATAAATAAACTGGATGCCATTATATAGTTTAAAAACACTCACAGTTTTAAACTACTAATCAATAAGCAATAACAAACGAACGTACATGTAGTTGTTTAGTATCTATTAGCAGTTATCTTTTCACTATCGTAACAAAGTACAGTACGTGCACCCATAAACGCAACACTTTGACTGATTGATTACTGAATGCCGACGGTTTTGGAAAGCTGACGGATCGCTGACTGATTGCTGACGAATACATACGTCCAAAATCATGAATCCGTCATAACCTTGGTAACCGTCAGCGATTAGCGCGATTCACAATCCGTCGTTTACTTATATGCATAAATCGGTCAGTTATTGACGGATACTTGTAACTCAATAATTTTAAGATAAAACGAATTTCGTGCCATTTGTATATTATATATGCTTTTATTAAATAAACGCTAAAATCCATTAGATTAGCTAATACAAAATGTCTCGTTCTGACAATTTTTTTCTTATAAATAAATAATATTGCAAAAGTATTTATTTTTATAATTAACCTGCAATGAGTAATTACTACTAGCAAGTACTAGGAATTCCTACTGTGACATCGTAATTACAAAAAATCAATGCTTTTTTATTTTGTGTTATTGTTGTTGTCTTAACATGCGGTCGTGCATGTAATATAATAACGACATTTGCATGTTACAATTTTAATTCGTTAAAAGAAAATCAGACAAAATGCAATAAATGTTGTTCACAATATTAACCTACTATATATATATATATATATATATATATATATATATATATATATATATATATATATATATATATATATAGTAAAACAAGATAGTCCACAAGACGGCATTAATATGAATAAAGAATAAAATCACATGAAAAAATCTGTATATTGTATTACATCGCTAGTACTTTCACTGCTTCCTGCAGCTCTTCAGGCGACAATAATGTTTACAAATGTTGTTTACATAAACGTAAGATACAAAGATGACGTGATAATGTGATTAAAAGTTCGGGAAAATAACGTTCATAACGTCGCATAAACAAACAATGCGTTTATATTAATTAATTATAAGTTAATCAGTTGCTATTAATAACAGTTAATTAGCAATAAACATCTAGCCATTTAAGTGTGGCTTTAAACTACGTATAAAATGTATTTCCTTTTCATCACGCAGAGATTGTTTGTCTTCCAAAACTTTATATAATGGGAAAATGTAAAATTTTCCGTTTGAACATTCGTGGAAATGTTTGTTCACTTTCATGAAACGTAGTTCTTCTGTTGACGTTTGTTGACGATGCAAAGTCATTCTTTTCCGTAATTCATTTTTAGTTTGTCCAATATAGAATTTTTTACATTTTGCACAAATAATTGAATATATAACATTTTTAGTTTTACAAGACATATTATGTTTTACGGTAAACGTTTTACCGTTAATAAAAGTTATGGAAGGTCCTTCTAATAAACTGTCACATGTTTTACAAGTTTTTACTCCGCATTTTGAAACCCGACAAGTGTTTTCAATATCAAAGCATGATTTGGTTAAAATTCTTTTCAAATTTTTAGGCTGTCTTCTGCTATATATAATCTTCTTTTGTTCCAGTATAGATTTCATCGTCTTGCTTTGCTTTAAAATAGGTTCACATCCTTTAATTAGTGGAAAAATATTCATATTTCTAGGATTATGTGTACACACAAACGGTATAATTGTACTTGTGTCATTTTTAACTTTTCGCTTTTCGTAACTCCTCGGACCTTTCAGTTTGGCTTGTAATATACCATTTTGTATTAGATTATGTGGGTAGTGTTGATTCTTCAAATAACTATAGAGTTCATGCAATCTGTGTTCCAGTTGTAAAGGGTCTTTCACTAATGAAACTATCCTGGATGCGAGGTTATACGGAATATTAGTTTTCACATGCTTAGGATGACATGAATGAAAATCAAGATACATATGAGTGTCAGTAGGTTTACAATACAGATCTGTTGAAATCTGATTTCCATTGAGTAAAACAAGAATATCTAGAAAAGGAATTTGTTTGTTGTTTTCATTCATAGTAAACTGAATGCTTGGATGTAGATTATTTAAAATATCTAAAAAACTATTGGTACTAACATTGTATGATGAATTCCATATTAAAAAGCAATCATCTAAGAATCGTTTCCAGTTGTCTTGAATATACGCCGAGAAATCCGATCCATATCTATTTTCCAGAATTTGATAAAATGTATGTTCAAGATATCCGAGTACCAATGTTGCGTACGTCGGTGCAACTTTGGTACCCATTGCTGTACCTTTCTGTTGAATATAATATTTTGTATTGAAATAAAAAAACGTTACGTTCTAAAACAATGCTCAGCGCGTTAATTATGAAAGTTTTATCAAAGCGATTATCAATGGATTGTTTCTGTCCAACCAGAATTCAATAGCTTGTAAGCCTAATTCGTGAGGAATATTTGTATATAAACTAATAACATCGAAAGTTAATAATTTTGAATTATTTGGTACTGTTTTTGGCAAACGATGAAGAAAATCGAAATCGTCTCTTATAAAGCTTGGAACGTGGTCACATAAAGGTTTTAGAATAATATCTAGCATTTGACTGAGTCTCTGTGTTACACTTTCTGGTCCTCCAACAATAGGTCTGAATTGTAAGTCCGAAGGACGAGGTATTTCAACATATTCTGAGTTTTCTGAAATAATTTTATCGGAAATTTGACGACTTTTATGTATCTTAGGAAGGCCATAAAAATAACTAGTCTTGTAATCGTAATTAATTAAATATTCTGTTTCTTCATCTAAAAGATTCTTTCCATATTTTTCGATAAGACCAATTATTAATTTTTCAGTTGAATTGTCTTCATTGTCACTGCATTCTCTATAATAGTTATGGTCATTTAACAGTTTTAAAATTTTGTCTTTATAATAATCAATATCCATAATTACTACAGCCCCTCCCTTATCAGCCTCTTTGATAATAATTGATTTATCAACAAGTAAAGAATTTAGTCCTTCGCGTTCAAACTTGGTTAAATTGTGTTTCACATTAACATTTTGTTCCACCGTGAATTACGGAAAAGAATGACTTTGCATCGTCAACAAACGTCAACAGAAGAACTACGTTTCATGAAAGTGAACAAACATTTCCACGAATGTTCAAACGGAAAATTTTACATTTTCCCATTATATAAAGTTTTGGAAGACAAACAATCTCTGCGTGATGAAAAGGAAATACATTTTATACGTAGTTTAAAGCCACACTTAAATGGCTAGATGTTTATTGCTAATTAACTGTTATTAATAGCAACTGATTAACTTATAATTAATTAATATAAACGCATTGTTTGTTTATGCGACGTTATGAACGTTATTTATATATATATAAAAGTCTAAAGAATTTACCAACCAGTAAGCTTATTAAGTATCGGATCGACAAACATGACGATACAGCATAAACAAAAAATAATATATAAGTCTAGAAGATCATGCAACGATACAAATGACGGTGTTTCTTGTCAAAAATTTATACAAAGACTGACCAACGAATGGCCTTAGTCATTGAATGTCAATATAAATAAATGACGTAAACAAGTCATAACATATTAATCTTAAACTTTCTCATACCAACTTAACCCAAAATAGTTGCTTCCCAGTCCGCCACCCGCGGACGTGCCGTGCTGTTACTTGGCTTTGCTCAAATATTCCAACAAGATGTATTAAATATTACCAAGGTGACAAATTCATTACGCCAGACGCGCGTTTCGTCTACTTAAGGCTCATCAGTGGCGTTTAACTCTAAATGCTTAAAGTATTTTTTCATTTGGCGATGGAATAATATAAGTCCACTGGGATCGTGTAAATACACAATACGGGTATTTCAAAATATTATATAAAAGTCTAAAGAATTTACCAACCAGTAAGCTTATTAAGTATCGGATCGACAAACATGACGATACAGCATAAACAAAAAATAATATATAAGTCTAGAAGATTATGCAACGATACAAATGACGGTGTTTCTTGTCAAAAATTTAGACAAAGACTGACCAACGAATGGCCTTAGTCATTGAATGTCAATATAAATAAATGACGTAAACAACTCATAACATATTAATCTTAAACTTTCTCATTCCAACTTAACCCAAAATAGTTGCTTCCCAGTCCGCCATCCGCGGACGTGCCGTGCTGTTACTTGGCTTTGCTCAAATATTCCAATAAGATGTATTCAATATTACCAAGGTGACAAATTCATTACGCAAGACGCGCGTTTCGTCTACTTAAGACTCATCAGTGGCGTTTAACTCTAAATGCTTAAAGTATTTTTTCATTTGGCGATGGAATAATATAAGTCCACTGGGATCGTGTAAATACACAATACAGGTATTTCAAAATATTATATAAAAGTCTAAAGAATTTACCAACCAGTAAGCTTATTAAGTATCGGATATAGATAGATAGATAAATAGATAGATAGATAGATAGATAGATAGATAGATAGATAGATAGATAAATAAAGGGTCTAAAAAGCAAGGCTAGAAGATTATGCACACGATATAAATGACGGTATTTTTTGTCAAAACTATAGACACAGACTGACCAACGAATGGCCTTCGTCATCGAATGTCAATACAAATAAATAACGTCAAACAGTCATAAAATATTGATCTTGAATTTTCTTACTCCAACTGAACTTCAAACTTCTATACATTGCCTTCCCCATCCGCCATCGGTGGACGAGCTGTCACTTGGCTTTGCTAAAATATTCCAACAAGACGTTATCAAAATTATCAAGGTAACAAATACATTACGCCAGACGCGCGTTTCGTCTATTCAAGACTCATCAGTGGCGTTTAACTCTAAATGATTAAGATATTTTATTCATTGGGAGATGGAATAATATAAGTCCCCTGGGATCGTGTTAATACACAATACAGGCAGTTCAAAAATATATGGGTCTAAAAAAGCTACCAACCAGTACACATATTAGGTATCGGACTGACAAACATGACGATACAGCATAAACAAAATATAATATACAAGTCTAGAAGATTATGCAGCGATACAAATGACGGTGTTTTTGTCAAAATTATAGACACAGACTGACCAACGAATGGCCTTAGTCGTTGAGTGTCAATATAAATAAATAACGTCAACAAGTCATAAAATGTTGATCTTGAATTTTCACAGTCCTTCTGAATTTAAAACTTTTATACATTGCTCTTACCAGCCGCCAACCGCGGATGAGCTTTCACCCGGCTTTGTTCAAATATTCCAACAAAATGTTATCAAAATTACCATGGTGACAAATTCATTACGCTAGACGCGCGTTTATATATATATCTTCCATCATTCGTGAAGGACACCACTGATTATCTACAAAAGATGGCAGCTCTGAATCCCCTTCCACCGGGTACCACTCTGGTCACTATAAAACTATGGATGTCACCTCTCTCTACACTAAAATTCCTCATGCAGATGGCATATAAGCATGCAGAGAGGTCTGGGAAAGTCGTGCAGTCACGGGAACTAAAAAAATGCTGCATCATATGCCAACATATATATGGGTACTTTGGAAAAGAACTACTCCAATCGTCTATTGAAAAACCACTATCTTGGTACCGGTTTATTGATGATGTTGATATGAAGTGGATACATACTGATGAGGGATTACAAAACTTTATCTCACGTGCCAATAACATCCATCACTCTATCAAATTTACATATGAAATCTCTAAATCTCGTATATCTTTCCTCGACACATCCAGCTCTTTATCCGCCAATGGTGAGTTGTCCACTGACCTGTATTCCAAACCAACATACACCATCCAATACCTTTTACCTAGTAGCTGTCATCCTCCTCATGTGACAAAGAGCATTCCTTATAGTCAAGCTCATAGACTCCAACGAATCTGTTCCACCGATGATTCGTTTAAAAGGAGACTAGGGAAATTAAAAGCTCACTTTAGAAGAAGGGGGAATAACAATAATAACATCAAAAGGAATTTCCAAAAAGCACAGCAGACATCGAGGAGTACCCTTCTTCAATATAAAGAAAACAAGAAATGCAATACAGTTCCCTGCATACTAACTTACCACCTTTGTTTGAAAAACACGTTTAGCACCATTCGTGAACATTGGAAATTTATTGAAAATGGTTGTCCAGAATCTTTCCAGAGCCTCCCATGGTTTTAAACAACCCAATAGTCTCCGCAACTTATTAGTACGAGCAGAGATTGCAAAGCCCAGCACTGTCGCTGGCAGAAGTAAGTCTTGTGGTGACAAACGCTGCAAATGTTGCAAACATATGGAACCCTTGTCTACATTTAACAGCAAAGTCACGGATAAACAGTACAAAATATTAACTACTGTTAACTGCAAAAGCTCGAATGTCATTTACATTCTTGAGTGCCCCATCTGTGGCTTACAATATGTTGGAGAGTTCAAACAGCCATTCCACAAACGACTGAATGGTCATAAAATTGACCTAACTAAGAAACAGTTTCGGCCCGTGAGCCAACACTTCAGACTGCCCGACCACACACCGAAGGATTTTGATCACAATCCTAATTATTGAGCAGAACTGCAAGTGGCGAGACTCTGAATGGGAGGCCCGAGAGAGATTCTGGATTAAAGAACTCTGCTCTGTACATCCCAATGGAATAAACAAAAAACAATAATATCATTCTAATATAAATAAACAATAAATTCATGAATATCAAGATGTTCAAGATTAGATGGTTTATACAATTGACAACTGTACAGTACTCCCTCAATGACTAATAGCTCTGATCTTGAAATTTGAGTAAGTTCAATATTCAGTATAAATCATACTCGATTACGTCACCACCGGATGCTAATGTACCAATAACCAACTTTTAACATT
Organism: Limnoperna fortunei; assembly: GCA_944474755.1. NCBI lineage: Eukaryota > Metazoa > Mollusca > Bivalvia > Mytilida > Modiolidae > Limnoperna > Limnoperna fortunei. The sequence continues at coordinate 61,464,970 of OX104118.1, forward strand.
TATTTATAGATTGATATTGACACTGAAGAAGGCCATCAGTTGGTCGAAAATTTTGTCGCATTTATTATATATTTATTTTATAGTAGAAACATCTCTATTTGTATCGTTGCATAATCCTCTAGACTTATAATATTTTTTTGTTTATGCTGCAAAGTCATTTTGGCGATCCGATACTAAGTAAGTGTTCTGGTTGTTAGCTTCCTTTAGATGAAACTCAATTATTAATCTTCCATTTTAATCAGATAAATCTTCTTCCGATCGTTAATGTTTCAAAGCAAGACTCGAATGTAGAAAAGAGTGCCCAACTTTCGCATATCTATCTCCAGCAACGATGCACCAACTCATCTTCATAGCGATATCAAGTCTTTATCGATTTGATATCATCGACGTTACTCCAAGACACTTTGTTCCTGAATGCACTACTGTCAGCTGTCACAGTCGTGGATAGGAATGTGATTTGCACATTTCATGCTGGAACCTTCTTGTTTTCTCTACCTGCTTAGCTGCAAATACACCAATGAAGCAATATAATTAAACCGACCATGTAAGAAAAAGGTTTAATATCTACCTCTCAGTTGAACAAGGTATCACCATTACGTATTATAGTAGCGGTAAAACAAGTCACACAAACAATATTAAATGAAACTGTAAAATAATTCAGTATTACGTCCATTTACATTATTCTATATCTGACGATACATATAGCCTTAGCCAGATTTGATATATCGTTTTGGAATTATATAACTTCAAAATGATTTAGAATTAAAATATTGTTTGGGTTTAAGCGCCACTTTAAGACTTGTTTAGATGAAACGCGCGTCTGGCGTAGTAAATTCTATTAACAATGGTATCTTTGGCGACATTTTATAAACTACACAACACGCTCTTATGTAATTATCAAGACTATTGTATTGCACGGGGATCTAACAACTTAAACTATAGTCTTGAATGTTTGTAACAGGTGATACAGAATAACATGCTCACAAACTGACATTTATATTTAAATTAATTTAGTATTCTCGTTAGAAACCCAAATAAATGTAGGTAATAACAAAATACCGAACACCAAGGAAACTGTCAAAAACGACAATCCACAAATAAAAGTCTAAGAAACTGGCAAACTATAGAACCAACAACCAAAAATATAGCAACTACAACAATGGTCCTGACTTTGAACAGGCATTTCAAAGAAAATGTGGGTGAAACCAGGTTTTATGGCATGCCAAACCTCTCGCGTCCAAAAACAAGGAAAAATGGCACATCGGATAAAATGTTATACAGTACAAAAACAATGTTCCTAGTTGCAAACAAAACATTTACTAACATACCAATTACACTTTACACTCAACAAACAAAAATGAATTAAAATTCATAACTATTAATAATTTAATGAGTCGTTCATACGCACAGGAAATCGCCATTGTTAACTCAAGCAAAATAAACCAACTGTGGCCAATGCATTGCTCAATGATTAATAACCACGCTACAACCCAAATATCTTTCAAAATATTAGGTGTAAAAATTCTAGTCAAACCATTGACTAAAAGAAAGTCCCATGTGATCCAATTTAGTTCAGACATTTAATTAAGACCATTAAAATTAACTTAAGCATTGGGTCATTTAATATTAGGTCGATTATTATTAGGTCATTCTTGGACAAATTCGGGCATTATAGTTGAGCAAACGTAAAGTACATAGAATATTCGCTTATGCGACAGTTACAGATAACTCTTGATTGGAAAAAATGCGGGTCTGGCGTAATATATTTTTAAACTGGTAACCTTGATGACATATTTACGTTGGCTTTTCATCATGCCGGTTTCATTTCAATTACGTAATTAATTTGAGAAACACGTCGAATAATAATGTCAACTAAATTCGTAATGCAATTTGAAAACTACTTCTGTTCAATTACATTATTTCCCAAATTGTACGTCCGTGTTTTTGATCTACATTAATAATTGCGAAACTGCTCATAGCATTTCCAGTACAGCGTTCCATTTAAGGAGTCATCAAAGTAAATGTCGTCTACATGCAAGTCTATTTTACAAGGAATTAAAGTATCCGTTATCCTTTTGTTTCCTAATATTTGTTCATGCTCCGCTCGAACTTATTTAGTACACAATATTCTTGAAGGTACTTACAGAATGTCCGTACGCTTTATCATCTATTTAAACATGTTGGTACTAAAACGCCCTAAAAGACTCTGAATATACATTTTAACATATGTCGTCAAAACATTACATGCACCATTCTAACAAAACATTGTTTTCTAATTTCATACTCTACAGTCATATGTACATTGTCAGAATCTAAAAGAGCAAAACGCCAGTCTAGTTATAATCATACTTGTTGGTGGCGATAATCAGGCAAACTCAAACCAACCTAGCAACTACGACAGTGATGTTATGACCAGGTGACATATATCACACTTAAATGTACATTTTACGATTGATTTGTACACCAGTTTTTGTTGACTTTGTATGTTGACCCATGAAGGAAAATAACTTTATCACCAAAACATTATAATAGACCGGATAAATGAGGTTAGGTAATACATGTCACAATGACACATCCACTATGCAAGAACAAGGTCCCAATTACTAATGATCCGATACATGTATGCTAGTTACTGAGAAAAAGACCTACTAAAGAGAACTTGACCGTAGCAACTGAACGTGACAATGCGGTCACTAATTGGTGATAAGTTATCGTAATCTCAAGAATCTCAAGAACATACTATAAATGTGTGCAAAGTTTAAAATAATAAAATGATAAATGGAAATATGTTAAATATAGCTAACAAGCTAAAACGCATACTGAAATCATAATAGAAATTGTATCGGTTCTTATCAGGTATTAAAATATACACATTTCATGTGCAGACGCAACTCCTTTGTTTTATCTTCCGAGACAAGAGAAATTAAAATGTAACATGTAGCTTCTGGAGATCCGTTTTATAAGTTTAATATCAGGACGTTACACATAATAAGACAGCACGAACTCTCAACAAAGAAGTGTTTTGGCAAAATATATTTACGTATTGGTATCATTGTAGCATGCACTCTTTTAGCTATTATACAAGACGAAGATAACCCACGATTAAGAAGTTTGACAAGCACAGTGAAAGACAATATATGATCATTTTGTTGGAGCTCATAATCTACAGGAACTTCGTTTCCGACTAGTAATCACTTGTTAAGATATTTAATTGGCGGACAGTGACAGTTTGTATGTTTAAAATCACAGTACTGTTAACACTGTATCACAACTTGGGTACTATTGTTATGTATTTCATTTCACAACTTATACGTTATTCTGGCACCTGCGATCGGTATTCCGATTTCATAGACCGATCACTGATTTTGACTACTAAAACTATTAAAACAAGGGTTTGTTGTACTTAGATATATTGATGTTATCTCTCCGGCGTTCTATGGTCGTCACCTTAACTTAATTGATCGTTATGGAAATCAATCTCTCAAATACGATCGGACATTTTCGCTTAGTCGTCGGTAGACTTTCCTATTCCTTAATTTGACTTTTTAAAAGACATGACAACGAGTAACTCGACGAGTGACTGATTAGATGCAGTCACTGTTTACTCGTTCGCGTCCGGAGAACCTGTATGGACCCATAGATTTTATTGGGTTCGGGTTACTCACTTTCTGTTTTTGTGTTTTTGGTTTTTGCTTTGCGTTGCATATGTTTGTCCATATCCGGATTTGTAATTGTCCCTTGAGTTCTGCTCTTGTTGTTCGGTCATTTTTCTTTGTTTTTTTCTATATAAATAATGAAGCTTACTAAAAATGTGTTACTCCGTTTAATACATTTTTCACTGAAAATTCAGCTAACATCATTTTTCATTCTATGTTTTAATGTTATTATTATTGCAGATTTCATGTCTTATAAAAATGTGTTAAAAGGCAAAAAACAATTCAGTATAATTGTAATATCAAGAAGCATGTCATGTTATCTTGCCATATGCATTTATCATTTGTTGAGAAAAATATTAAGTTATTTACTTTGCATTAAATTATCTTTATATAAAATGACATATTGTACTGATATCTATTAAAAATCTTCAGTGTTCCCAAAAGTGATGTTAATTAAAGTGACGACTTCATTTGCTTGATTTATTTCTGTCCAACAGTGTTATGTAATTATACTTTTGTGCTGCAAACAATGATCCTGCCAGGCATTGAGGAAATGCGATTGATGTATCAAGTTAAAATAAAATAATCCATATTCAATTCCATTTATTGTAATTATCCTTTGCACGAGAAATTAAAATGACAAGTAGAAAATTTTTTGGTCAGCTAAATGTTCAAAAAGATGGGTTCAAATGTTGTTTAGACATCGGCAGGGTAAACATTATTTCTTTGTTATTAGATTGTTTCAGATGTAAACACAAAATTAAAGATAAAATCTAAAAGCACAATTGGGTCAATTACAAAACTGACATCACTGCGGCCATGTACAATCGGCATTACAGCAAACAATGACATCAAGACGAAATGTTTAAATACGACAACGATAGAAAACAGACACACATGGTAACTTCTAAAGTAAAGGTATGTCAGGTATATTACATGCATATACGTAAAAGTCGATGGTACTCAGCTAAATAAAAAACGAAACTCAAATAAAAAATATTGAATTTCTCTATCTGGAGATTAACAATCTGCCATTTGCACTATATTGGTGCACGTTAAGTTGCGAATTATCATTAAAATAAATCGTATGCTCAAAAGCAAAGTTGTGTACCATAACAGTTAACTTATTGCAACGTTGATATTTTCACGCCAGACTTTAGATGCACGATCTTTTAATTTTATCAAATTTACAGATTTTACAAGGGTTATAATTAAAACCGTTTAATATAGTCCTAAATGCATGTAAATGAAACTACATTGTAAAATCTTAAAGATTAATGAATATCCTAAAGCAAATGGATTTGTTAAACTCCTTTCATAACAATATGACCAGATTTAACCAATTTACTTGTTTAAAAGTGCATGTTAAAGTTTAGATTCATTGTGGTATTACTGTGCATGCTGTCAACTTAAATCATTATTCTAATATTTATGTGCATTATAAATGGAATTTTTTACGTTCGTCTGAGTATCATTCTATCCAAAGGAGCGTCTGTTTTTCATGAGGAATTTGAACAAAATCTAACTATCCGTGTTTTTAATAATCACTGCTGGTAACTAAATTTTTAGTTCTGCTTACTGGAACTATTTCGAAAGGTGTCTCATTGTAGTCGTGTGGAATGTAAACTGTATAATTTCCCAGATATAAAACTTGAATGGTTTTCACATTGTCAGTTTCTTTAACATCTGCAACAAAAATCTTGAAATACTGGTCCTTACATGTTTTTAGTCAAAATATTCTGATTTTGGTGTAAAATACAGTTAAAATGGCTGTCATTACAGTCATAGTATTATTCATGTAATTTTTGCCAATTAAAAAATGTTGAATGGTAGATAGTTGCTGCATTTTGTCATAAAAAGTTCAAAACTACAAAACGATAAACCCAACTGATCATACAAAAGCAATATATTGGAAGGCAAAAATTTATTAATTGAAAATAAAACTTTTAAATAACCCGGTATTCTTTCGAAGATGAAGGAAAATTGCTAAGAAAAAATGTTAAAAGACTTCCCAAATGGGTCAAGGTTTTAACAGTACAACTTAAAATTCATACAAGAAATTGGCCAGTGAACATAAATGCTAGGTCAATTTTAATAACCGGTACATTACAAGATAGTCACATAATTTGTAGACAAACAGGCTGCTGTACAGAATAAAATGACCCACAATAATATGTTTGTACGTAAACAGCATTACACACACTGCTTAAAAGAGAACTTGAAATGAAAATTTCGTCATCACTGGCTGATAGGAAATACTTGACATTTATACACAACTTTCTACATTTGGAACTTTAACCACAAAATACTAACTAAATTTATCCTTCCTTTAATGGATACCAAAACTGTACATACAATAAGAAGTATTTATAATGCTAGATCAGTCAATGTTCCACACATAATATTATCACCAATTTTCAAATGAAGGACTTTATAATACAGTGACAGAAGTAGTTTTTTGTCGTATGAGCATTCATAAATTCAAAATATATTATTCGGTTATGTTACTATTGTTCGACTCACAGACCTATCCAGCATCATAGAAGACGTTTGTTGAGAGTTCTAAGCTCCTTTCACATTACATAGTATTAACAGTTTAACAATTTTCCGGAACAAACCTATTCCAATCAACTTAAAAATAAGGACACTAAACTTCCCCCCTTCGAATACGTATTTTTTCAATAGCACTCAAAATTTTTTCGTTTGCCAAATTGTTATAATTGTTTAGTTGTTCTCGTCCTAAATAAAGAGAAAATACTACTCGCTGGACGTTACGTACAATCACTACCCAGCGCGTAGTTACATTGTAACGTCACAGTGTTTACTAAAACGACGTCTTGACAGCGAATCTCACGCCAGTAGAGTGAGGTGGAATTATACTGCACACAAAGATCAAATAAAATACTGCAAAATAGCCAAAAGTTAAGTTATTGGATTTATCTTTTTTAATACTGGAGTCTCAATAAATACTTTATATTCAAAATGTACTAATCACAATACTCTTGCTGTAACCGTCAAATTTTATAGATGCAAAAGTGCAGTAACAACATATTCAATATAAAGAATATTTTTCACAATTCAGAAATACCTAAAAGGAAGATTTTGCAGATTTAGTATTGAGTTTGACCTTCATGTAGGACATTGTTTAAGTTGCTAGGTAATATAATGTTCTTCAAATGTGTGATTTAATGGTGTGAAGCTTCAACAAAACTGAACTTTGATTTAAGCTCTGATAACAAAAAGCCCATCCTATTTAACTCGAATTCCTTTTACCATGTTGATATACAAATTTAAACTAGAGGAATGTATTCACACGAATACGACTTACCCGCCTGTCCAATTTTTGTTCTAGCACAAATGTGTAACAATATAGTACTAAATGCACAGTTCACATCATTGATTATATAAAAGATCAAACGAAGTAAATAGATAAAATCTGATTTTTTTATTAAATAATTCCCCCTCCTCAATATAATGAATTAGCATTCGAAACCGCGTGGTATATTTAAATCCACTGTGTTATCTATCTACAATGCAGCTGTAGCTGTGTAGGCTATTTATAGAACAGTGTGCACAGCAGTGAACAAAGAAACTAGGGAATAGCTCTGTAATAATATAATTAACAAAAATGTGGAGATTTTTTATAAATTGAAAATAATGTAATACAATCAATAATTTATATTCTAGACCTTTTCACCATCTTTTAAAAATATTCCACGTGACTATTTATCGAAATTATGTCACGTGACTTTTTTACACAAGCACAAATGCAAAACCACGTAATACATTTAAATACCTGTGTTATTGATCGACAACGTTGGTAATTTATAGAACAGTGCACACAGCATTGAACAAAGAAACCTTAATAAGTGAATATCTCATTAATAATTTAATTAATAAAAAAAGAACACCGTTTGTCTATAGTACTAAATGGGACCGATTATCCCTGCAAGTTTGAGCTCTTAATATTGTGTAGTTTCGGATAAAAATGGTTTCACACAAAATCTGTGACGGACAAAATTTTGCCAAAGTGAATACATTACTTACCCGCCTCCTACTGGAGGGCGTGTAAGTAATAAGCACAAGTATTTCAGATGTTCAAATTCTTACATGGGCCTTGGTGGCTAAGTGGTTAAGGTAGTTCGTATACTAATGATCACGTGGTTTGTCAACACTGAGAATGTTGGTTCGAGACTTACTGCGTAAAACTGGACAGCATGATATAGCAATTTTTCAGCTATATCAGGGCGTCCAGTTTTATTGGGGGGGGGGGGGGGTAAACAGCAGTACCTGGTTGTCAATTAAGATTGGAGTTGAGTACACCATGCCAACAGTTAGATGGAATCTGCAACCTCAGTGTTGACAGACCACGTGGTCAATAGTAGATGACTAACTACCTTAAACACTCAACCACCGGAATTCCACATCATTTGAAGTCTTACTTGATATAAATTTTATATTTAGAGCACAATAATTCCCATAAGTTGTTCATTACATTAATTCCAAGAAGGATTATATAATCATGACGGTAAAGTACTTGACTCTGCATTATTCAGGAAAGTTATTTAACATTATCAAACCTTCTATCAAAAAGTCTCATTTAGCATTATCAAACCTTCTATCAAAAAGTCTCGATCCTTGTTAATTAAGATATTTAATGGTTTTGAATAAAAATGGTAGCTGTATCTGGACTTTTATCTAGTGACTGATTTGCAAGTTTGCAGTACTGTACATGAGGCATATCAAGCAAATTAACAAAAACCTGAAAGTATAAAACTTTTCACATATATGCTATGCTATTATACACTATGGTTCATAATTCTATTAAAAGTAACTATACACTCCATATTTTATCTCGAGTGGAATGTAAAACTTGAGGAATGAAGCATGGATATATGGTTTATGCTAGAAACGCAGCAGAACCATATGAATGTTAATATTGTTTACGTTTCTAATGTCTAGTGTCTAGTGTAACTACATCCAGTCACCTTTGGTAATGTTCAGTAAAAATTTACTTTACATGCACAATCAAATCATACCATGTCATATTTGTTATAGTGTGGGACAATAACAAATTCAACCAGCATTTGCGCATATAAAGTAATGTTTTCAGGTCATTGTGTTCGGTCTATGTTAATCTTGCTGTTCACCTATCAACTTTCACACACTGTTCAACATGTGATTTCTGCTAATCTTTTCATGGCGTCCAGTAACACTTAACATAAACAGAGAATTACAAAAAATTTAAAATAGGTCTATCACTTTGACCTCTATTTTGGTGACCTTGACAATGATGCAGGTCTACAATGGCCGCAGTGAAGATCCTATGTCAAAACCTATTATAGTAACTGAGATATCGCAATTAAAAATCCATTTCATTTATCCAGTGAAGATAACTCTTACAAATGATCAATCGAAATATATGACAATTTAATACCTTCACAGCCATTCAGATGTCTTTTGAATTTAAAAAGGTAAAGAAATTGACTTAGAGAGTATTAAATGACTTTAACCACATACCCCTTGATGTCTGCATATAAAATTCATAAAAACTAAGCATTTATTAGGATGAACCACTCCAAACACATGCAAAAAATAAATAAATAAATAAATAGGACTAAACCTTGACCTCTAGCATTATTACCTCTACAATGCTAGTTCCACGATGACAACACTCATGTTCATATGTCATTATCTGTTATAATTATTGATCGATCTATGGGAGATAACTCTTACAAAGAGTCATTCAAAATATATGACATATGAAGACCTTTAAGGAAGTTACATAATGATTGTGGTTTCAGTTTTGAAACTTTTTTGTTTAAGGAGGAGATCTGCACACAACAAAATAACGAAAAATTAGAATGTGACCTTTACCTATGACCTTGTAACCATTTTCAAGGTCAAGATCCATGATGATCTAAAGAAAAGATAATATCTCAATATCTATTACAGTTACCGAGATATCGGAATTAATAATATATTGATCAAGGCCAGATAATTCATAAAAGATAAATCAAAGTTCATGACATTTGAAGACCTTATCAAGATCTACATACTGGTAAAAACCCAAATCTGATTCATGGTGTCAATGGTATAAAATCAATTTGCCATAAAAATGTAAATAACTAATACATGTATAAAGGGTCATCAACATTCTATGTGCAATATGAAATAAAGTGACCATGCTAGAATAACTTTCATTGCGACATCTTTTTCAAGTTTAGCTGCACACAACCGTTTGTCTCAAAGAGAAAATACCCCGCAATGAAAAGGGGTTTTCTTATGTCAGGTTTAACTACAAAAGTGTAGTGTCTAATAAATACATTGTATAAAACGACATGTCGCAAAACAGAATTTATAATGGGAAAAACTTAGCAAAAAAATAACAAAAAGTTTGAACACAACATACTGGCTTTCCGTGTAAAAATTAACAACGCAGATACACAAAAACACATATTTTCAGAATCTAAGCGACCACACATGAAATGTTGCAGAAAATGATCTTTTAAATGCAACCACCTATGTATTAACTGACCTTCCTGAGTGCAGTATACTATCTGGAGCATATGCGCCAGATTTCAACAACACATTAAAAATGATTGCACCCATGGAACATTGACAATATGTATACCCGAGCTTCAAATGAATATTTAGCGCAACTACCTGTATGAAGCAACCACCGGGGTTGTAAAACACTGTCTAGTTTGTTCAATATTCAAATAAGATACATGTATGACAAAAGTTGGAACTGATGAAATCTTCTTCACCATATAGTATGTTACAAAAGAACATTCATGGAGAATGCATAAAATGTAACAGAAATTATATTATGAGCGTAAAATATATAAGAGATAGAGAGAAAGAATAAGAAAACAAAGTATTGCTTCAGGATAATAGAATAATCAGAGAATAAAATAGGATGTGTAGATTGTGATAATCTCTGTGATTCAAAACAATACATATAACAATATGAAATCATTCTGACATTTTGATATACTCGAATACATGTTTAAAAACGTGATCGTTCTGCTCGTTTGAAAATAACGGGTTGACAGATGTTAGAAGTTTAAGATGTGCAGGACAGTAATATGGTAGCCAGTCAAGGCTATCTATGCCTTTAAAGTTAGTACATGTATATTTACAACATTCAAGGAAAAAGTAATACGAATCTTTAGGGTCAAATTCATATTACAGGATGGATCATAAAAATTATTAACTCTGTAAAAATCTCATTTTAAAATGAAGCTAAGAATCTTTGTTGGGTTGGGACAGTATTGAGTTTGCGTCGTTGTCCATATTGCTTCGGGAGTTTTCTATATTGGTTTAGATTGTTTATTTCGGATTAAACATTTAAAGATATCTTTAACATTACAGATGTACATATGTAAGATGTTCCACTGTCATAATATTTCTACCGTCAAGCAAGGGATACACGGACGTGCTTTGTATAGTTGGTGGTATTAACATCCAAACATGTGCTATTTCAGATCTAAGCTTTAAATTATAGAACATGTTTAACTTCCTACTTTGTTAGGCTCAGCCAAAGACTCCTACCAAGTTTAAGTATAAATCTGTATTGTACTTGTAAACGTGGTAAGCCTGTTACGATTCAAGCAATCTCTAACTGCAGTTGTTCGAGTTTATAGCAGTAACCCAGACCAACTATGTCCTAAACTTAATAGGTATATTAAAAAAGGTCTGAAGAGGACTAAATAAATTATTCTTAATTTGTTCGAATAGTTTTCAATTAGGAAAAACCTATTTTATGAAGTTACTATTCCTGATTTGTCTGTTTGTTTTCGTGTTTAATTTCTCTTCAGTAAGTTTGAATATTTGAAATCAGGTATGACCTCTTTATACACATACGACTCCCAATAAAGGATTAAAAACCAATCATGTTGCTCTGATAAAGCACGTTACATTAAAAACGTTAAATAACTAAGGATAGTTCGATTAGGAATCGGAATAATGCTTTAGAGTGTGCCTTTTGTATCTTGTACATTTTTATGTTTAGAAAGATAAAACATCTTTCTTTTTTTTTCGCCTTTGATTCCTGAACAAACGAATCATTAGCATCCATCATTCTTTAAAAAATTTAGAGATCATTAGATATGGCGTATGATTATTAAAAAACTAAGCTTCCGTTGTTATGACTACAACCAAATGTTTTATAAGAGGTCATACCTTATGAACGCTATAACTTTTTTAAAAACTCATTATATCTTGAGATTGCCAAATTTCTATTATTAATGATATTGCACGCATGAAACTTTTTCGTGAAAAATTGCAAATTGTTGATAATACTTTGCGTAAATTTCTAAACTTCAATTTAAACACATAAAGACCTAGAGAGGTTTTAGTATGTATAGTTATATTTCTTAACAGATTCTTTGATAAATTGATTATCAAAATGTGTCTGTAAAATTTAGAAAATCGGTCGTTCACATTCATGTGCTATGCAACAGATCGTAATGTTTTTGCAGGAGTTTGATAAGAAATATTGTTTGAACGTCAATTTAACAATATTTTAACCATATAATTGCACCCAGTTGATATTGAGGGAGGAATAAAGCCGAATTACGTGCTGATAACCTTCGAATTCTCAAGGAACACCGTATATTTCTAATACAGCCTGTGTTATGTTTATTAAGGTGATCCGGACAACACCAATATTCTAAACTAAAACCTCTTTTAGACGAAATGCAGAAAATCTCGTGATGTCACAAGAAGTTTGGTCCTGGTTTCTTACATACAAAACAAATCGAGTGACTCTCGAAGTAGATGGCATCGTTGATGACACTGACCAAGGGCTTGACAGGATGCCAGGTTTACATACTGGCGGCGACATATATATCTATGCTTCATCACTTTGTTTATATGAATTTATTTTAGTACAGACCCTTGCGTTATATTTGTGCTTATATTTATTTTTTAGATCTTCTGCACGATATGTATTTTATCTGCTTAGAAATTTTGTAAATTACATGATTGTATTCAAACCCCACCAAACACTCACATATATTTTGATCATGCATTGGATAAATTTTAGGTATACTGTATTTTAAAAAAAATCACTTTCACTCTGTCTTTTAGCTTCAAGTAATGAAAAATTATCTATGCTCTAAGACACATAAATGCAGTATTGGACCATAGTGACAAGTGAGTCTTATTTTAAATTTAAACAAGAAATGCAAGTATATATGTCGGACTGTTACGTGTGAATATAGCAGTAATATGAACATCTATGAAGCTAACACTTACCTTGAAATTTAACATGCCGTTTTAATTTGTATGGTTGGCTGAAGTAACCTGTGCCAATTGTACTTTAATTGTCCAAACAATTATATCTCCAGGTCGCTCATTTTCTTTCAGATTCCAATTATAGCGTTATAGGAACTCGGACATAGTACTGCGCACAGAAGGCATGATAAAGGTATGGGGTTGTCTTCTGTCACAAAAAAATGTACTTTTTTCTGATAATTTCAAAAGAAAAGTATACTTTTAACGTCTTAATTACTACCAGAAAAACAACATATGAACATTGTCTTAAAATATCACAGTAAAGTTATTATAAAAGTTATAAAACCGTGAACATTTGTAGATAGCACCAGGGTTCACCACAGAAAAAAATTCAAGGGTGGAGGAACCGTACTTGTCATACATGTCGATTCCTTAATACCAACTGAATGCAAGAAATAAATATATAAATATTCACCATATGTTTTTAATCATTTTTTTGTTATCCAGCATCCTTAGATAGTAAATGTTTAACATATATTATTCAGTAAATAAATGTCTTTTCATATTTGTGCATAGATTAATTAGTTGAAGAGCTTACAAAACTTGCCCTACACCTTATCATAGTCTTCCCATTGGTTGATAAAATACAATTTTGTGTCTCCTTGCAGTGTAATTTGGGGATTGGATATTATGGGTCATTATCTTTTACATGGTAAAAACCCTCTATCCTTGACACTTTTAATATTTTCTAAAGAAGTATTTGATTTCTATGTCCATAATAATTGTCTTTTTAAAAAAAAAATTCAGTATTTCCATAAAAAAAATTGTGCATCCAGAGACATGCAATTATATGTCTCTGGTGCAACTGAGCTTGGATTTCTGAAATAAACATAACAGAAGAATTGCTGTTGTTTATTATTTTGTGGCTGAATTGATCTCAGTTTTATAAAAATGTCAATTAAAATGTTACAAATTCAATAAAATGTTCTCATGTGATATTATAAGTTAATTCTTGTTTATATCCGTTTTTATTATGATGCAGACTCGGAGATCCATGTAACGCTTCTAGATGCATATTGTACGCATGTTTTCAGTTCTTGCCACACCATTTCAACACCAAGCGCATCTTTGTTCACGTCTGTTAAAGCTATCGTATGCGTACGGATTTCCGTCTAGTTTGTTCCGTCTCCGATGCGTTATTAAATATTCTCACAAATGGCGATCGATATGTTACCTGTGTTTCTTCATCTTATTCTCCACAGGTAACAATCACTCGGGCGGAAAATATGCTTAATTCGGATGTTTATTTAACAATAAACGTGTCAGGGCTGATGGTCACCCTTTATAGTTCAAAATTAAGCGATGGTAATACACTCTGGTTTAAAAAGTGAAACCGGGAATGTTGACGCCCGGTCTTATTGTATCTGATGTATGCTAATTAAGTCGTGGCGTACATGGATTTAAAGTGGCGCTTGGAAATGAAGCGTAGCGTGAAAAAATCTAGCGTGGCGGCCCTCCACGCTAAAACAGCCTGTGGTAAACCCTGAGCACGCAGCCCAACATCTTACAGAGCTGTGAAACAACCGGAAAAATGCATTCAGATTAACATCACATATCATCTCTCGCTTTGACTTTTTGCTTTCACCTCGCTTTTATATCTATGAAATTTCCATGTAGACAGTTCGATATCGCAAATGAAAACATCCTAACATAACTGACGAAGGTAGGTTAAGGCAATTTAAGGCATTTTTTCAAAGGAAATCGTGCAATAGGTACATGTTATAATAAATCGAAGCTGTTTTCATAACAATCATTTTTAGGAGTGGTTTTCTACTGAATGGACCTTTAAGATATATGTTCAAGAAAAATGTATCTGTTACAAGCGTCCCATGTGTTGTTACGTGACTTGAAATATCTAAAAGTTCATGCCTTGTTTGTGGTCAAAAGACTAATGATTTTTGTAGTATATGTAAACCAACAGTTATTGAAATCAAAAGAACGTTTCTTAAATATTACGCAAAACAGCACGCGCCGAAGATGTATTAAATATTACTGTTTAATTGAAAGTTTTTCCGTTATGCTAGCTGCATTTAAACTGAATTTGGTTCTGATTATCGGACTATTTTTACATGTGATTTAACTTTTTCAATAATCGCCTAGCATTTTTCTTAATAATTACAGTTTGTCAATTAATAACATATTTATAAAAATTGAACCGTTTTCCGGAATCACTTGTCTTTTCACTTTTGTTTTGCTAAATATCTGAAGGTTGGAATTTATGTCCTTGTCTTTCAAACGAACGGGTTATCTTTAAAGGGGGCGTAACTAGTACAAAAAGAAATATTTGTAAATACGCGGTGATGCCGTAAACATAAAAAGAAATGAACAGAGTATGGAAATAAATAATCTGACCCTCATCTGGGTAAAAGCTATAAAAGATCAATATTCTGAATAGTGTCTAGCTGAAAGGAAAATCTGACCACCCTTAGATGGAAATAAATATTGTGACCACCAACTTTGGCAAGCCCCGCTTAAATGTTAGTCCCCTTATTAAATAAATACAAACCTTACAAGGCAGAAAATGTGTCATTAATGAAAGCGTAAATCGCTATTCATACCTATATAGTATCGCCATATGTATGCAACTGCAATGTGTTCGAGTCAATAAAATTGAGATTTTTTATAAACAAATAAAACATAAGTCGCTTATTATATGTTTTGTTATCTAAACTTTTGTAGATATAAATGACTACAATACCAGTTCACTATGAAATAAATTTAAATTAGAAATATAACTGTAAATTTAACATGTTTTTTATGAAATTGTCTGATGGCAACGGAGTCAAAAGAAGAATTATAATGTTTGAAGAAGCAAATTGAAACACAATATACTGATTTTTTAATATTAAAAAAACATGCATGCACTATAATTGTTTCAAAATATTAAAAATTTTGTCAATTTAGTTTTAAATACTTATATGCTGCATGTATCTCTTTTTTCTATCAAATTTTAAATACATCATAGTATATTAGCTGTATCTGTAGTTGACACTAAGAAATAGGTCACATGACTTCTTATTATCCATATTAATTGCTAGGCAACATATATGCTCACTAAGTAAACTGTATGAATCATTGTCAGCACAGAATTAAATCCATGACACTGGCAGAAAATTCTGTTCTATAATTATTTAAAATTTTGTCAATTTAGTTCCAAATACTTATATGTTGCACTTGGATGTATGTCTTGTTTCCATCAAAGTCTAAATACATCACGGAATATCTTTTGTGGATATGAAATAGGCACATGACTTTTAATTAACCGTATTAATTGTCAAGCAACAAAACTCGGTTTTTCGGTACAACTGTATGACTGTAGCACTGTCAGCATTGTTCTAGATTTTCTATACTGGAATTTGTTTCATTTCTATACAGGAATGCATTTCCTCACTTCTGAATTGCTTAACCTTAAAATAAACAAACAACCAACTTTATAAAAACAAATTTATCTAATATTATAAATACATGCAATAAAGATGTATTAATGATGTCAAGATACCCAATTTATTTTTAAAAGTCTTATTTTTGGAGATCTGGATAATAAAATTGAAAAATGGTTAATGTAGGGGAATTTAGTTTTATTGTACCCTGGATCCATCTGTCCATTGTTAAATACAGATAATTATGTAATGATTTAAAAACAATTATACAATGGGTCAAATTTTGACTTATTTTAAATTATGCTGCTGTGAATAAGTAATATAAATAAAATACCTCAGACATTAAAACCATTTTTTATAAATTAATTCATACTGTCAATCTGTGAAATCTTTCACTCCTTATTTCTACACCAGAATTGGTCAGTAAATGATGAATTGATAATGTTTATTTTCTATAAACCAATTTATGGGTTATTTATAGCAATTGATCCATTATAAACTACAAGTCCAAATGCTTTTTAACTTAAACAAGGTATATAACTGTTCGGGCAACGACATACATTCTATAGTATTTCTGTGTTTTCTGCTTCATGTTGTCGCATCAAAAGTGTAATGATGTAAACTATGCGGAATTATGCAAAATATATATAGTTAAACTGGTACTTTAAGTTCACTAAATTATTTTGTGTCTGTAGTGTGTTGGTGTATGTGTGTTGGGCTGAGGGGTAGTATGAGGACTGTAATCACGTCTATGCATATTGTTCAACAGTTATTTGCAATTCTGATATTAACTATACGGGTTTGTAACATATTAATGAACAATTTTGGTCGAAATGGGGCAGTAAAGACACGTATATTGTCATTCCTGAGCACGTTGTTGGCAACAACTCTTATTCTTATAGAACATTTGTACAATTATTATAATGATGGCAACACAGCTTATTTTCATAGACATACCTTAGTGCTCATCTCTTTGGTCCAGCTTCGCTTGGCTCAAGGTAATTTTACAAGTTACTAGCAGATTTTAACTTTTCATTAACTTCAAAAATTTTGTTTGTCACGTCTTTAGATGTAACAGATGGATAGTATTCTATACGTGGTACATTACCGCAAAATATGCCACTTTTCATTTTACCTTTACGGAATAGACCAAGTTTTGACGACTGTGTGTTTATTTATAGCTATGGTCTTCATATTGTTATTGATTTTGATTTTTTACAGACAGATGCCACATTTTTATGTTTTAAGTGGTACTTCATCCGATTGCTGGATCGAGAGAAACAACGTTACATAATTTTACAGCTGGTATATTGATTTAAGTTATCTTAAACTGCTATAAAAAGCTTTAAAAGTATATTTTCATCTTTAAAAAGGCCAACCCTGTCCTTCATTACTACTGGTTTTGAGATTGAGAGTAAGTTTTATTTTGTTTCATTGATAACACTTATTAAGTGTTTATATAAAGTCGTTCTATTTGGGACAACAAATTCCTGATTGTTTCCTCTTTTGAAAGTTTTGAATGATAACCTAAATTAAAAATCCAATTGTTTTCTGTCTGACCTAATATTTGTTCTAACGGATTAATATCTCAATTTCTGTTTTTCTCTATTGTTCCCTAGCTATGCAGTTTATTAAAATAATAGAGAGACACAAAGCATCTTATATATATTATTGTTGAATAAGATTATATTGAGTAAGACAAAGCTTAGAGCTGTACCGGTATAATTAATTATCTATATCGTCTTTGAGAAACGTTGATTCAACTCATTATTTTATCAAATAAATCTAAAAATTATGCCAACACAGATATATTATACACGATGTTAGAGATGTAGTTTTCATTAATATGTATTAGAATATTTTTGTTTTGATGTTTCGTTGTACGTACTTCATAGTATGCTACTGTGCGTCTCTTAAGTTTTTGTTATCATTTCTAGTTTTAATTTTGCTTTAGGTTTTCCTTACTTTACGAATTCATATTGGTTTATTTATCTTGTGTTTGTAAACGTTGTCCTCGGAAGTAATGTTCGCTTTTAAAGATTCCGTATTGTGCAGTTGTAGTACTTTCAGTTTTTGCTTTATTACTCTAAACCTTTTCTGCATGTCTGTGTTCCTTTTTAACCGGTTCAACCCCTCCAAATGCTTTAATTGTTTTATGTGTCCTTATGTTTGGTTTTCGTTAATTTTTGTTGTTTGTTGTTCTTTAAAAGTGATAAAATGTGACGTTTGTGTTTATTTTATCTCCGCTTGATATAATCAGAAGTAATGCAAGTAATAGTTGTGTGGGTGTTATTCTCAAAGTTGACAATGATCGCTCTAGGGGAACAGTGCTTATCAAAAGTAGACAAAGACATTGTTACTGGAATAAAATCTTCACTGCTGGCACTGGAAAAAAGTTTGGTCAAAAGTAAGTATGAATGACATATCTAGTAGTCGCAACTGTCACTATAATTACATACGTTTGCGAAATCACATATACATACGTTTTGGCATGCTCACAGAGTAATTGAAGAAATTAATGTTAAATGTGGTACTTTTTAAATTTACAACCTTTACTTTGGTCCTCTGACCGGACGTCGTAAAAGTCGCGCAAAATCTTTCATTGAGTCTTAATCAGTCACCGAGGCTACGAATTCAGACACGTTTATGAATATTTTTTATGTTCGACTTAATATAGTGAATATGCAATAAATACGCAAAATTCTGTAGATATTGGTCAATAAGAAATCACTAGTGTTAATAATTATTTCTCCTTTAATTACCCTCAAATGAATTTTATAAAACCAATAATGTCAGCCCAGTGGTTAGACCAAAAAATACAATGATATTAGTCTATGTTAATAAATTTTGTCTCTTACGTTTATTTTTGTTTTCATTCTTCTACCTAAGTACAATATATAGCAACAAGAAACCATTGTCTAAATTTGTTTACACTTGCGACATTCTAAAATCTGTCAGAGAAAAAAAAAGCACAACCGGTTAAAAGTTTCAACAGTATTGGTAATAATTGTATACAATTTTCCATGTTTGGAAAAATTGTAATTCACAATTAATCTGATGCCAAAGTTAACTTTCAAACAAACATTAACAAACCTTTATATTTTGAGCGAAGGGATGCGGCGTAAGCGTATCAAAACTGTTGATTTGATTTTGGTTAAAACACACTAATATGTGCGAACATTAACTGAATACCGGTCGTCAGGGACAAATTCAGACGGCGGCACAAACCCTTACATATCTCTTTTCTAACTTTAGCACTTGCTCTATCGAAGCACACGGGCGTTTATAATGAATCCGATTTCATGTCAGTTTAGGTTTTGGCTGCTTTGGCATGACGAAGGATCGATCGGTTAACATGATGATTGTATATATCGGTTCTGGAACATTTTAGCTAAAATTGGAAAATGTGTCAGACAATTTATGAACTAAAAATATATCATGACATAAATAGTATATTTAATGCGTATCAAATTGTTCTTCACTCTTTTGAGTATATTCTTTTATGGTTACTGACATGTTATAATATGTAACAACTAGCATAGCCAGCACAAACGGTATTTTCAACTAGTTAATAAATTTAGTGCTTCTGTTAATACTTTGTTGTTGATAAGAACGCCCTACTTAATGGTGATTTGAACATTTCTGTAAAGGATATCTTCCAGTCCTTAATTTCATAATGTTTACATTTAAATGTAAGATCCCACTAAGCCACAATCGTTGCGATGTGCTTAGTGTTGAACTATTTATATCAATGTTTTCCGTTGAATGCGGTGCCAGAAGTAAATAAACCAAAGGCTCTTTTTGCCAATGTTAACATTGAGAATTTCTTGAACAGATCAGAAAATCATTAGACGCCAGAGCTGTGAAATTATAAAGTACTCTTTCCTTTACAAAGTGAGAAACAGAATTTGTTCTCCCATTAAATTTAATCAGAAACCATGTAAATGAAACGAAATAAAATGGTTAGTAAATACATGTTTATCAACTTCAGAGATAAAATGTTTTTAAATGAAATAATGAAAAGTATAACTGTTATAAACCTAATTCATATCAGCGCATTTTATTATTTGTCATGATGCGTAATGATGTCCTACGCGACAAACAATATTAAAGCATTAACGCGAAAAAGGCCAGAGTTGAAAATGAGATCGTTCGCGGACAGTACGTGCGATGTCTTTAATAGCTGGGTGGTATATTAGGACAAACGGGACTCTATTGGTAGTGTTCTTATCTCAGTACTGCAGAAGCTGGTCCCTACTGATGTTGTTGGCTTTTTTTAAAACCCTATTGATATGTTCTTGTTATTGTATCCTCTCTGCTTTAGATGGCATCGAAGATCTCCAAGGCCAAGTAACAGCGCGTCCGCGGGTGGCGGACGGGGAAGCAATATATATAAAGTTGTTGGAGTGAGAAAGTTTAAGATCAATATGTTATGACTTGTTTACGTTATTTATTTATATTGACACTCAATGATTAAGGCCATTCGTTGGTCAGTCTGTGTCTATAGTTTTGACAAGAAACACCGTCATTTGTATCGTTGCATAATCTAGACTTGTATATTATTTTTTGTTTATGCTGTATTGTCATGTTTGTCGATCCGATACTGAATAAGTTTACTGGTTGGTACTTTCTTAAGACATTATATATATATATATAAGTCTAGAGGATTATGCAACGATACAAATATAGAGATGTTTCTACTATAAAATAAATATATTAATAAATACGACAAAATTTTCGACAAACTGATGGCCTTCTTCAGTGTCAATATCAATCTATAAATAAATGATAAAATTTGGTTATTGGTACATCAGCATCCGGTGGTGACGTATTCGGGTCTGATTTTATTGATCTTGAACTTTCTCGGATCACAGATATTAGTCATTATACAAGGGAGTACTGTACAGTTGTCAGTTGTATAAACCATCTAATCTTGAACTTCTTGATATTCATGAATTTATTACTTATTTATATTTAGAATGATGTTTATTGTTTTTTGTTTATTCCATTGGGGTGTACTGAGCAGAGCTCTTTAATACAGAATTTCTCTCGGGCCTCCCGTTCAGAGTCTCGCCACTTGCAGTTCTGCTCGATAATTAGGATTATATATATATATATATATATATATATATATATATATATATATATATATAAGTTTAGGGGATTATGCAACGATACAAATAGAGATGTTTTTTACTATAAACAAATATATATATTAATAAATACGACACAATTTTCAACCAACTGATGGCCTTCTTCAGTGTCAATAATGGATATTGACACTGAAGGCCATCAGTTGGTCGAAAATTTTGTCGTATTTATTAATCAGTCTGCGTCTATAATTTTGACAAAAACACCGTCATTTGTATCCTTGCATAATCTTCGAGACTTGTATATTATTTTTTGTTTATGCTGTATCGTCATGTTTGTCGATCCGATACTCAATAAGTGTACTGGTTTTTTTAGACTAAATATATACTTTATTTGTCAAAGTTGATAGAAAGACGATACGTTATCTAGTACCAGTCATTCTTTCTTTTTGTAACATACACTTGGGAGAATATTATCTGTAATTGGTGGAGGCGTCGTCAAATCTGTTAAATAAAGACATAAAATGAAATTTTATTATGTTGCAAGACAATCCCGCATTATTTAAGCTAATTTACCAGTGATTGTTGGAGACACCTATTACTGACTATACTATAGTAGTATGTGATACCCGTCTATTTTAATCAACAAATCAACGCACACACTACAGTAATGAAAGCGGGAGGTTTGGCATGCCAAAATCTATTTTAACCCACCATTTCTTTAGAAATCACTGTACAAAGTCATGACCATTGCTATAGTTACTTTATTTTTGGTGTTTTCTGTGCTTAAGTTTGCCTATTTCTCGGACTATGATTTGTGGATTGTCTTTTTGACAGTTTCCTTGTTGTTCGGTATTTTGTTATTACCTTCTTTTATACCTGTATGTATTGTATTTGTTTGGTTATCCTTCACAAAGTTTGCAAATACTTGTATTATCATTCCATTTCAGGTCTAGACCATATAATGTATAAACAGAAAAACAATAAAGGTAAATTATAACCAATAGCTAAGACTATTCAATTTCCATTGTAACTCATGACAGACATTTGGGTTAAAAGGTGGGAGTTTAATAAGAAACTATTTTTACGAATGACATTCGGTTGGAAATCAAAGGATTTTTATACTTTAATATGGTCCAGTAGTTGCAAAGAAGATTTGTAATTTGATCGGTAGATTAAAAGTATATCATAAGTTACTGAGAGAATGGCAAGTACAAAATTCCAAGGTCAGGTCGGGTTTTCACCGGTCACTCCTGATTCCACTTCAAATTAGAACATTGTGCCATGAAATAGCAAAGAATTGTTAAAACTAACGCGATATCTCTATCAAACAAACAAAAACAAACAAATCAACATAGAGAGTATACGAGGACGGTCATCCATCAGTTAACTTAAATGCAAACTTTACGTATTTTATTGTTTTTAAATGTACAAATGTTCAGAAGGTAAATATTTAGGAGCAACTAACTGCTTTTCACTTACCAGCATCCCCGTACGCATCATCTAAAAAAAATAAGCCATGAGTCATAAGAGTACGGCATTCACAAATCATTGATCTAGTGTTTTTTTTATGTTCTTATGTGATTTGTTTTAAATTTAAAATCTATTTATAAAACATGTACATATGTACTGTAAATGTAATCGCAAAAGGTAAATATTTACCAGAAGCAATATTTTTGTAAAGCACTCTACATTTATTTAAATTTCCTCTTATAAATTTTTTAATGAGTTAAGTCTATTTATTGCTAGTCATCAGTAACTCATGACTGATGTCATTACGTATAAAATTCCGTCGGTTCATGTCTACTAAATAATTCACTTTTATGAATATTGATCAGGTTTGATTGGTCAGTAAACAACAATTTCCAACATCCAAATAGTTCATCTCTTTTCTGTGTCATCAACACGATTTCAAACGACAGCTTGCGAACAGCCGATAAACGAGTAGCTCTGATTGGTTACAATAAACGTATAATGTATATTTTTTTATGTATACCGAATTCACTGAAACGTAAGTTGTCTGTATAAATGAATCCACATGTTATGGAATGTAATCCAATCAGCCGTGGGTCACCGTCAATGTCTATGGCATACCGTTACAGTAATATATTATGTAGAAGTTTTTATTTATCGATAATTGAAATTCATAGTCAAAATCTGTCCTTACAGCCGCAGAGGGATTTTTTGCATGCAATTAATAGGGATAATCCTTACAATCATATGTTACATCTCACCACATGTAACAAGGTTTTCAAATGCTTACCTGTGAGTCTAAGTTGCAAAACAATATCTCCGGCACAGACTTCACATAGGCTTGGAGGATTTTCATTATAAGCCTTTTTTAAAGCTGAAACATGTCAATGAAACTATTTAAAATGTAATAATAACTCTTTTTTTTATTTTGTGTTTTACATATTAAGTCAATACTTTGTTTGTAAGAAATAGATTATCGTCAGTGAGTTCTTTTATTGTTACCATGTTAATGATGATTTTGTTCGTTAGAGCAGTTTACCTTTAAATCCATATATGAACAGGGTGGCCGAATCTTCAAACTTGTATTTTCTACAGGCATATCTAATGTTTCCGTTTATAATGTCACCCGGATTGCTAGAATGTATTAATAAAGACTTTATTATTTATTTTTTATTTAATGATTAACAATAAGTCCTCAACTGCTTCATTACCCAATTACTGTGTGAATATAGGAAAAGGATGAGTCATACAATTTAAAATACAGTTCTGTTCTGAAACAAATTTATCAGTGTGAATAATTTTTTGCTTTTTTTTTATTTTACTAACAATCAGATACCTTTTACCACTTTAAAATTGAAAACTAAATCTTAATTAATTAATTCATAACCGAAACAAAGTATTGGAAGCAGTCCAAAATCGATGTAGTTTAAAGGAGTTTAAAAATGTCCCGTCCGCGCCTTTAAAAGTTTTACTAATGCCATTTTTTGCTGATCAATATTCTTTTTAGTTTAAAGATATGATTGCAAAAAGTTTTCCAAATTTGAATTCAATACATGATTAGTCACTCTCCGGCGCAGAGAACATAACTGGTTACCAGATATAAGCTCTGCCACACATCATCCCCATTTACTGCGGGACTACATTTGTCGTCTGACCGTTACGTTGTAAACTAAAAATGCTGTTTGTTAGAAAATGCAAGAGATCTCAATTAATTTTATTTAGTTTATTTAAACACTTTTGATACAGTTTTACATTAAAATTACTGTTTGTACGCGAAGCTTATCTGCCATGAGAGATATATCTCATGGCGTCATACTAATGTGTGGCAGAAGTGTTTGTGGTTGAAGTAGGATACAAAGAATCCTTTGCGTGGAGATTGATGATTAGTGTGCTGCGCTGATCATTGGATACACCTATTACTGACTAGCGGTATATGATATATCAACACACCAACTGAAACACTACAGAAATGGAAGCAGGAGATTTGGCATGACGTCAAACCTGGTCAGTACCTGACCAGTGTTGTAGGTTCTTTACTTTTGTTTTTTTAAAGGTTCTCCAGTATACCGGTTTCTTGGACTTTGATTTGAGGATTGTCTTATTGACAGTTTCCTTAGTGTTCGGTATTTTGTCATTACCTTCATTTGTAATCATTGACTAGCTTTTGAAATATGTCTCTTGTATTTTATATTAAAAATGTACATGTACGATATCTTATAAGCATTCTATATATCAAGCATATAAAAAAGTGGTTACTGCTACTTTCATTGTTTGATTATGAATTAGATATTATAACGCCTTAACATACTCTCAAGTTGCTTAACATACTTAACTTTCCAAATTCTATTTTTCTTATGTTTAAACTTACTACTCAGCGAAATATTGTCCATTCCTATCACTATATTCCAAAAAAGGAATAAACATTCCAAAATTAAAAGCAGGACTGAAGTATTTCCCAAAAATCAACTTATCACCATTGTTAGCTGTAAAATTTCTGTACTGCAGACTAACAGGAAAAGATGGTAATCCGTCGCATTGTTCTATAAATAAATAAGAAATTTTAGTATTTATTTTACCATCTATATATTAAACTAAAATTTGAAACCTCAATGAAATAATATATTATCCATATTGTACAACACTATTATTAACTTGATTTGCTCCTCGTCATTAGTACCCTGTCCAGTTCTATAAATAATCAAGATTGTCTAAGCCAGATCTCCTTTTTAATTGTGCTGTTGATTACCAAAATCATTTCTTTATTAATATCAAAATTTACCAGCATTGCTGTTTAACCCAGATCGTCTCATTTTAGAATTGCATGCGTTCTGAAGTTGTTTCATTGACGTATGAAACTTCAAAGGAATGCATACAATTCTTATAATTTAATTTTATATCAATAAATGAGGAAATGCATGACAGAATTTAAGTAAATGTCCTCTTTTGTGTTTTGATATACTACTACGCAACAGTGTAATGTCATTAACGTAGCTATGGTGCACTGGTTTTTGATGTTTCATCGAGAATTGAAAGATCATATGTTATGAACACGTGACCGAATTCGACTTTTGAAAATGACGGATGTAAATGAAATGCATACATAATGTAATATTTCACCATTACTTTTAACCACAAGCGTTACTAAAAACCCAAATTCCTTAACTTTATCATAACTCCGGCAAAGCATTATTGTAAGTAACCAAGATTGATTCCATCAGAACTATAAACAAAATACGAAATTGTATCAATGCTCTTACCACTTTTATAACTATCCAAAGATCGCGGCAATTCATCGTAACTTATATTTATAAGTTCAATTAATAACCCCGACAACCTTGTCATGATTACGGTCAATTGATCTGCATCTTTCATAACTCACCATCATTACATTAGTTGACTAGTGCATTTATTAACCCTAATCACCTCTATATATAAATGTTTCACTTTACCAGATTG
The DNA here is from genome assembly GCA_944474755.1 of Limnoperna fortunei. NCBI lineage: Eukaryota > Metazoa > Mollusca > Bivalvia > Mytilida > Modiolidae > Limnoperna > Limnoperna fortunei. The sequence goes on from OX104118.1 coordinate 61,491,328, forward strand.
TCTTAATGGCACTAGCCAATTTGTTTTTCCCAATATACCCTTTACCAAGAGTATGTATTAATGTGAGAACAGCAAACTAGGTATTACCCGAATATAAAGTTATCATTCTAAATTAAATATTATACATAAAATGGTCCAACAATTCAGTTTTTGCAAAGGCAAATCCCGATAATTTGTTGACTACAATTTTAGTTATTCAGTTTGGAAAAATGGATAACTGTATATTGCGAACAAACTCTAAACACTTGATGCAAAGTTAACCATGTTTGGGCATAAGTCCCCGTAATTCAGATCATTTCAATAGACGTAACTGAGATCACCTGAGTACCCGTAACTCTGATCACCTGAGTTCCATGTACTCAGATTACCTTAGTCCCCGTAACTCAGATCAACTCAGTTTCCGTAACTCTGAACACCTCCATATTAATAACACATAATACCTCAATATCGTCACTCCGATCACCTTAGTCCCCGAAACTTATATTTACCGATGTTATCTTCAAACAAGAACACATCTTTGTCCGGCAAAACATCCTGCTTAAGGTCATTAAAGATTTTTTTTCAAGTTTACTAATATGTGTACAATCAAGCTTATTGTGTATACGTATAAAAATAATATATTTTTTTTAATAAATCGTAAAATCAGCACAATACTTTTATCACTTAAGTTATTCATTTGATCCCTTTTAAGGGCAAATGATATTTCAAAGACTGTCTAATTCTAAGGACAGGATGATGTAAATAATAGAAAAATTATATTTTTCAGGTGCAAGACTTTGATCAGAACACACTCAGTTATTTAGTAATAAATTTAGGGGCCTCAGTGATAGAATGGTTAAGGTAATTAGTTATTTACTATTGATCACGTGGCCTGTCAAAACTGAGGTTTTCAATTCGAGTCTTAGTACGGGCAGGGTGCGCTCAGCTCCAACCTAAATTGACAGTTTTTCAGCAGAAACTGTAGGGTATTCAGCGGGTAATTCGGCTCTCTTCCCTCATAAAGTTTAGATGCTATGATATAGCTGAAAAATTAACCAATATGGCGTTGAACCCCAAACAAACAAAAAACAAACCAGTCACTTAATACAAAAAGAAAGTCTTCTCTTGATCTTCAAAACATTGCAAAGTTTTCTTTTTGTAGTCAGCATTAAACCAATATGCTTGACATGCAGGCACAACTAATGAAATTTACTCTCAGTTTGGCTTCCACGTCGTTTGATCAAAATATATATACAAACAAAAAACATGAGAGAGATCAAGTATCGTTTAAACATTACTATCACTATCATTCCTGCGGATATTCTCATCCGTACCAATTTTTTAATCGAATTAATGCAATTGTATTTTTTGGGCGTAAAACACATAGTATTTTAGTCATATCCTAACGTGAAAAGTCTAAGAATCTGTATAACCCAATTAATGTATTGGTTGTTAAAGCACCGGCATCATCAAACAATGACCATGCCCTTCAAAGTCATAGCTCATCCTCTATAAAATCAGTTGTTATTTCATACATTTCGGAACCTTCAACATTATAAATTCCTTGCCAAGCTCTCCATTCATCATATTCTTATATCTCGTATTAATATTTTTATTGGGCAGCAGCTCACAACTTTTTAACAGTTGTTACAACAGCCTAATAAAGCAGATTGTCATTTTATCTTATATTTAGTATGTTACGTTGAATAGTAAAGTACCAACAAAGGAAACACTGGTGATCAACTATGACCGTAACACTACGCTTTTAACACATGTGGTTACAATTCTCTTATAACATACATTATCTGTAATTGTCTACGTCAACGTAACTGCCTAACTTCTTTTGTATCCTGATCATTTTGATGGATACATTTACTGTAATTTGCACGTATATAAACGAAATTGTAGCTTCGATACAATGCATGTTACTTTTTCTAAAGTCGGATAATTTGTCATATCCATTGGAAGATGAGATAGATCGTATAGTAAATGAAATTAGCACATCACTGGAGATAGATCTGGTTAGAATGACAACAATTTTATAATTGTTTGGCAGTATGACCCAAGTATCCCAATGCGGTTGTACATAAAGAAGTAAATTCTTACCTCCGTTTGAACATAATACACAGCAAAACACTGTAGATAGAACCAACAACAATAACTGCATGTTGACGTGAATTCTTACTCAGCTCTTTTCACAATGTATGCTCACTGATTATGTGAAGCGTTTGGTAACATTTGCCAGTTATATTCCATTTGCTATTTATAAAGACAAAAAGTTCTAGACATTGCATACGTGACATAATCACTATTGATTTGTCAACATACGTTGTTTTTTTTTTTGTTTTGCTTCGTTTAATCTTGATTAAAACTGCACACAAATAAAAGTAAGCATTTATAGAAATATCAATATTACTATTTTGTATTGCATACATGCTTATTTCTTATTATCTCGCGTTAATGTTTTACTAATGTCTAATAAAAATTACTAAGCACGCTCAAGTAAATAGCGAATAACTAAAAGATTGCATTTTAGCTCATCTGATCTAATGTTGAAGTTTTACAATCTATACAAACTTCTTCGGAAGAACCACTGAACGAAATACACTATGCAAGGTCAATTGTATTCTTGTGTAACTTACCGCTCTATCTTTTCGTAAGTGACTTCATACCGATTGTGACTATTAGAAACACATACGACGGGCATCATTGGTGAAGCATGATATGGATCCCCCATTTTTTAGAAGGGTTACAGTTATTTATTTTTTGTTGTATGTTTTGATTGATTATCACGTGTTTTGTTCGTAAATATATGTGTTAGTTATTGTTTTTGTACCCATATTTTGTTCTTTCGATTACGATTATCTTTGGATTTACTTTAATGCAGTTTAGAAAAAAACAATACATGAATAGTATAAAATATACCACTGGACCCTTCGAACAATTTATCAGAAATTTTGTTATTTTAAAACGACTAAGCCAATTAAAATCAAATATGCTAGGAGTGGTCATTCAAAAATACTCACAAAATGTTCTTACTCATGTAGAAGCACTCAAGAGACTTTGCGAAAGTAAATTGAACTTATAAGACTGAACCAGTACGGTAGAATTATTTCAAGTAAATGTAACACTATGCATAATTAAATTTTAATTATTATATGAAATGTGGAGTAACATTGACAATGAGACAAAAAACTCAAACATTTTGTTGTCTAAAAGACACAAATCTTCACCATCTAATCAATATATTTAAATTACTATAAATGTAAAGGAAATGTCTACAGATGCGAAGGAGAAAAATGTATTTGTACTGTTGAAGTAATACCAACCGTACCAGTTCCTTCGCCTATCACTGCGTTTAAAGATCACAATTCAGTGAACATGTATTTCGACGGTTTAAAAAAAAGATCTGGAAATTAAAAAAATATATATATATATTTAATTACTGGTACCGCATTCAGTGCATGTTAGGATTATTGGTATGGTCGGAGCTGTACCAACCGTACTTTCCTACGTCTATGATCTATGATCTAAGACATCTTCAGTGTCCGCTCATAAAATTGATATTTTTCCTTACTAATCTGTCTGTGTTCAATGGGTTGTTAAGATGCGTATACAAATAAACCTGCAAACTTACGCCATCCCATTTATAGTGAATTCTATTTTCTGCTAATAACGACTTAAATTGGAATATGATGACCTATACGAAGCCTTCCCATAGTGCATTTCGCCAAGCTGTGCATCGAAGCAACGTAAGGGGATATTTACGAATTACAAATATCCGTAATAGTATTCTGAAGATATCCCATCCATAAATAGTGAATATTTAGAATTCAAGTTGAGTTTTTTTTTAATTTTGTATGTATACAATGAATAATTACCATCATGAAATGAAGTTATAATTGGAAATACATGTCTTTGTGCGCTCCATCTGTCCATCAAACATCGATTTTACAGTCGCACATTTCATAGGAAGGGCAGATAGTACGTTTCTAGTTTAAACAAGTGCAGATACAAAAATGAATTGATCCACATAAAAACCCATACAATTTAAACAATTTTTTGCAAGAAAACATAACAATAAAATTTATTGATTTAGTTTAGAAAAGTGCAGATACAAAAATAAACTGCTTCACATAAAAACATGTTTGTTTGTGCACAAGCTGATGGGTTTTTATGTGAATCAATTCATTTTTGTATCTGCACTTGTTTAAACTAGAAACGTACTATCTGCCCTTCCTATGAAATGTGCGACTGTAAAATCTATGTTTGGACAGATGGTGCGCAAAATGACATGTATTTCCCATTATAACTTCATTTCATCCGAATATTTATGATGATGGTAATTATTCATCGTATACATTTTATCATACAAAATTTAAAAAAAACTCAACTTGAATTCTAAATATTCGCTATTTATGGATGGGAACTCTTCAGAATACTATTGCGGATATTTGTAATTCGTAAATATCCCACCATGTTGCTTCGATGCACAGCTTGGCAAAATGTACTATGGGAAGGCTTCGTATAGGTCATCATATTCCAATTTAAGTCGTTATTAGCAGAAAATAGAATTCACTATAAATGGGATGGTTCATTTTTATACGCATTTTAATAACCCATTGAACACAGGCAGATTAGTAAGGAAAAATATCAATTTTATGAGCGGACACTGAAGATGTCTTAGATCATAGATCATAGACGTAGGAAACTGTACGGTTGGTACAGCTCCGACCATACCAATAATCTTAACATGCACTGAATGCGGTACCAGTAATTAAATATATATTTTTTATTTTTTTAATTTCCAGATCTTTTTTTTTTAACCGTCGAAATACATGTTCACTGAATCGTGATCTTTAAACGCAGTGATAGGCGAAGGAACTGGTATGGTTGGTATTACTTCGACAGTACAAATACATTTTTGTCCTTCGCATCTGTAGACATTTCCTTTACATTTATAGTAATTTAAATATATTGATTATATGGTGAAGATTTGTGTCTTTTAGACAACAAAATGTTTGAGTGTTTTGTCTCATTGTCAATGTTACTCCAAATTTCATATAATAATTAAAATTTAATTATGCATAGTGTTACATTTACTTGAATTCATTCTACCGTACTGGTTCAGTCTTATAAGTTCAATTTACTTTCGCAAAGTCTCTTGAGTGCTTCTACATGAATAAGAACATTTTGTGAGTATTTTTGAATGACCACTCCTAGCATAATTGATTTTAATTGGCTTAGTCGTTTTAAAAGAAAAACATTTCTGATAAATTGTTCTAAGGGTCTAGTGGTACATTTTATACTTGTGGGTATTCATGTATTGTTTTTTCTAAACTGCATCAAAGTAAATCCGAAGAAAATCGTAATCGAAAGAACAAAATATGGGTACAAAAACAATAACTAACACATATATTTACGAACAAAACACGTGATAATCAATCAAAACATACAACAAAAAATAAATAACAGTAACCCTTCTAAACAATGGGGGATGCATATCATGTTTCACCAATGATGCCCGCCGTATGTGTTTCTAATAGTCACAATCGTATGAAGTCACTAACGAAAAGATAGAGCGGTAAGTTACACAAGAATACAATTGACCTTGCATGGTGTATTCGTTCAGTGGTTCTTCCGAAGAAGTTTGTATAGATTGTTGAACGACAACATTAGATCAGATGAGCTAAAATGCATTCTTCTAGTTATTCACTATTTACTTGAGCATGCCTAGTAATTTTTATTAGACATTAGTTAAACATTTGTTTGTTGTTTTATATTTTTTATAAAGACAAAAAGTTTCAGACATTGCATACGTGACATAATCACTATGATTTGTCAACATACGTTGTTTTTTTTTTTTTTGTTTTGCTTCGTTTAATCTTGATTAAAACTGCACACAAATAAAAGTTAGCATTTATAGAAATATCAATATTACTATTTTGTATTGCATACATGCTTATTTCTAGCTCGCGTTAATGTTTTACTAATGTCTAATAAAAATTACTAAGCACGCTCAAGTAAATAGCGAATAACTAGAAGATTGCATTTTTTACAAAATTAAAAAAAAACTCAACTTGAATTCTAAATATTCGCTATTTATGGATGGGAACTCTTCAGAATACTATTGCGGATATTTGTAATTCGTAAATATCCCACCATGTTGCTTCGATGCACAGCTTGGCAAAATGTACTATGGGAAGGCTTCGTATAGGTCATCATATTCCAATTTAAGTCGTTATTAGCAGAAAATAGAATTCACTATAAATGGGATGGTTCATTTGTATACGCATCTTAATAACCCATTGAACACAGGCAGATTAGTAAGGAAAAATATCAATTTTATGAGCGGACACTGAAGATGTCTTAGATCATAGATCATAGACGTAGGAAACTGTACGGTTGGTACAGCTCCGACCATACCAATAATCTTAACATGCACTGAATGCGGTACCAGTAATTAAATATATATTTATATTTTTTTTTAATTTCCAGATCTTTTTTTTTTAACCGTCGAAATACATGTTCACTGAATCGTGATCTTTAAACGCAGTGATAGGCGAAGGAACTGGTATGGTTGGTATTACTTCGACAGTACACATACATTTTTGTCCTTCGCATCTGTAGACATTTCCTTTACATTAATAGTAATTGAAATATATTGATTATATGGTGAAGATTTGTGTCTTTTAGACAACAAAATGTTTGAGTGTTTTGTCTCATTGTCAATGTTACTCCAAATTTCATATAATAATTAAAATTTAATTATGCATAGTGTTACATTTACTTGAATTCATTCTACCGTACTGGTTCAGTCTTATAAGTTCAATTTACTTTCGCAAAGTCTCTTGAGTGCTTCTACATGAATAAGAACATTTTGTGAGTATTTTTGAATGACCACTCCTAGCATAATTGATTTTAATTGGCTTAGTTGTTTTAAAAGAAAAAAATTTCTGATAAATTGTTCTAAGGGTCTAGTGGTATATTTTATACTTGTGGGTATTCATGTATTGTTTTTTCTAAACTGCATCAAAGTAAATCCGAAGAAAATCGTAATCGAAAGAACAAAATATGGGTACAAAAACAATAACTAACACATATATTTACGAACAAAACACGTGATAATCAATCAAAACATACAACAAAAAATAAATAACAGTAACCCTTCTAAACAATGGGGGATGCATATCATGTTTCACCAATGATGCCCGTAGTATGTGTTTCTAATAGTCACAATCGTATGAAGTCACTAACGAAAAGATAGAGCGGTAAGTTACACAAGAATACAATTGACCTTGCATGGTGTATTCGTTCAGTGGTTCTTCCGAAGAAGTTTGTATAGATTGTTGAACGACAACATTAGATCAGATGAGCTAAAATGCATTCTTCTAGTTATTCGCTATTTACTTGAGCATGCCTAGTAATTTTTATTAGACATTAGTTAAACATTTGTTTGTTGTTTTATATTTTTTATCAAACGACGCGGAAGCCTTGGCTTCCAAGCCTTCTCCTGGCTACTCTAATGCTAATATCCGCATGAAGCATCAATGCCACCAAAAACTATCTGAAAGCAAACTGAGATTAAATTTCATTAGTTGTGCCTGCATGTCAAGCATATTGGTTTAGTACAAAAAGAAATCTTTGCAATGTTTTGAAGATCAAGAGAAGACTTTCTTTTTGTATTAAGTGACTGGTTTGTTTTTTGTTTATTTGGGGTTTAACGCCATATTGGTTAATTTTTCAGCTATATCATAGCATTCAAACGTTATGAGGGAAGAGAGCCCAATTACCCTAAAGTTTCTGCTGAAAAACAGTCAATCCTTGTCAATCCTTGTAAATTTAAGTTGGAGCTGAGCGCACGCTGCTCGCACTAAGACTCGAATTGACAACCTCAGTTTTGACAGGCCACGTGATCAATAGTAAATGACTTAACCACCTTAACTACCTTAACCATTCTATCACTGAGGCCCCTAAATTTATTACTAAATAACTGAGTGTGTTCTGATCAAAGTCTTGCACCTGAAAAAGATAATTTTTCTATGATTTGCATCATCCCGTCCTTAGAATAAGACAGTCTTTGAAATATCATTTGCCCTTAAAAGGGATCAAATGAATAACTTAAGTGATGAAAAAATTGTGCTGAGTTTACGATTTAGTTAAAAAAATATATTATTTTTATACGTATACACAATAAGCTTGATTGTAAACATATTAGTAAGCTTAAAAAAAATCTTTAATGTCCTAAAGCAAGATGTTTTGCCGGACAAAGATGTGTTCTTGTTTGTAGATACCATCGGTAAATATAAGTTTCGGGGACTAAGGTGATCGGAGTGACGGATATTGAGGTTTTCTGTGTAACAGATATGGAGATGTTCAAAGTTACGGAAACTGAGTTGATCTGAGTTACGGGGACTAAGGTAATCTAAGTACAGGGAAATCAGGTGATCAGAGTTACGGGTACTCAGGTGATCTCAGTTACGGCGATTGAAATGATCTGAGTTACGGAGACTTATGCCCAAACATGGTTAACTTTGCATCAAGTGTTGAGAGTTTGTTTGCAATATACAGTTATCCATTTTCCCAAACTGAAATAACTAAAATTGTAGTCAACAAATTATCGGGATTTGCCTTTGCAAAAACTGAATTGTTGGACCATTTTATGTATAATATTTAATTTAGAATGATAACTTTATATTCGGGTAATACCTAGTTTGCTGTTCTCACACTAATATACACTCTTGGTAAAAGGGTATATTGGGAAAAACAAATTGGCTAGTAAGATTAAGACATGCTGTTAAAGTGAAGCATTGATATATAAAGGTGATTAGGGTTAGTAAATGCACTAGAAAACTTATGTAATGATGGTGAGGCAATCCTGAGTTATGAAAGATGCAGATCAATTGACCGTAATTATGACAAGGTTGTCGAGGTTATTAATTGAACTTATAAATATAAGTTACGATGAATTGCCGCGATCTTTGGATAGTTATAAAAGTATTTTGTTTATAGTTCTGATTGAATCAATCTTGGTTACTTACAATAATGCTTTGCCAGAATTATGATAAAGTTAAGGAATATGGGTTTTTAGTAACGCTTGTGGTTAAAAGTAATGGTGAAATATTACATTATGTATGCATTTCATTTACAATCGTCATTTTCAATGGTCGAATTCGGTCACGTGTTCATAACATGTGATCTTTCAATTCTCGATGAAACATCAAAAGCCAGTGCACCATAGCTACGTTAATGACATTACACAGTTGCGTAGTAGTATATCGAAACACAAAAAAGGACATTTACTTAAATTCTGTCATGATTTTCCTCATTTATTGATATAAATTAAATTATAAGAATTGAATGCATTCCTTTGAAGTTTAATACGTCAATGAAACAACTTCAGAACGCATGCAATTCTGAAATAAGACGATCTGGGTTAAACAGCAATGCTGGAAAATTTTGATATTAATAAAGAAGTGATTTTGGTAATCAATAGCACAATTAAAAAGGAGATCTGGCTTAGACAATTTTGATTATTTCCAGAACTGGACAGGTTACTAATGACGAGGAGCAAATCAAGTTAATAATAGTGTTGTACAATATGGATAATGTATTATTCCATTGAGGTTTCAAATTTTAGTTTAATATATAGATGGCAAAATAAATACTAAAATTTCTTATATATTTATAGAAAAAATGCGATGGATTACCATCTTTTCCTGTTAGTCTGCAGTACAGAAATTTTACAGCTAACGATGGTGATAAGTGGATTTGTGGGAAATACTTCAGTCCTGCTTTTAATTTTGGAATGTTTATTCCTTTTTTGGAATATAGTGACAGGAATAGACAATATTTCGCTGAGTAGTAAGTTTAAACATAAGAAAAATAGAATTTGGAAAGTTAAGTATGTTAAGCAACTTGAGAGTATGTTAAGGCGTTATAATATCTAATTCATATTCAAACAATGAAAGTAGCAGTAACCACTTGTCTATATGCTTGATATATAGAAGATATCGTACATTTACATTTTTAATATAAAATACAAGAGACATATTTCAAAAGCTAGTCAATGATTACAAATGAAGGTAATGACAAAATACCGAACAATAAGGAAACTGTCAATAAGACAATCCTCAAAACAAAGTCCAAGAAACCGGTATACACGAGAACCAAAAAAAAAAACAAAACAAAAGTTAAGAAACTACAACACTGGTACTGACCAGGTTTTACGTCATGCCAAACCTCCTGCTTTCATTTCTGTAGTGTTTCAGTTGGTGTGTTGATATATCATATACCGCTAGTCAGTAATAGGTATATCCAATGATCAGCGCAGCACACTAATCATCAATCTCCAAGCAAAAGATTCTTTGTATCCTACTTCAACAACAATCACCTCTGCCACACATTGGTATGACGCCAACAGCAACCTCGTCCATGCTTTATCAATGGAGAAAAATAAACATATACACGAAACAAGGAAAAAGAAGAATAACACACTGTGATGACATTTAGGAATTAATTTGTTAATGTTTTCGATCTGGAAATCATCTCCTACCCTGTTAGCAACACGACGTGCGAATTCGTGTGAATCAGGTATTTTTATGTTCACGAACACAGCCTTCGTGGCTCCTTCTATACACAAAACAAACCAATATTGAATGTAGATATAGACTTATTGTGTGTAATCAAACAACTGGTAATAATAGAAGGTTATCAGATTTATATATATAAGTCTAGAAGATTATGCAACGATACAAATGACAGTGTTTCTTGTCAAAACTATAGACACAGACTGACCAACGAATGGCCTTAGTCATTGAGTGTAAATATAAATAAATAACGTAAACAAGTCATAACATATTGATCTTAAACTTTCTCACTCCAACAACTTTATATATATTGCTTCCCTGTCAGCCACCCGCGGATACGCTGTTACTTGGCTTTGCTCAAATATTCCAACAAGATGTAATCAAAATTACCAAGGTGACAAATTCAGTACGCCAGACGCGCGTTTCATCTACTTAAGACTCATCATTGGCGTTTAACTCTAAATGCTTAAAGTATTTTTTCATTTGGAGATGGAATAATATAAGTCCACTGGGATCGTGTAAATACACAATACAGGTAGTTCAAAATATTATATAAAAAGTCTAAACAAATTACCAACCAGTAAACTTATTAAGTATCGGATCGACAAACATGACGATACAGCATAAACAAAAAATAATATACAGGTCTAAAAGATTATGCAACGATACAAATGACAGTGTTTCTTGTCAAAACTATTTATAGCCCAGTACATCCTGAATACCAAATTTCCATAATGTAGTCAAAGTACCATTTAAATTTTATATCCGATGTAAATATATAGATTTTATGATAAACGTTTGAAGTTATGAAAAGCACAATTTGCAATTTGTACCTTTAACGTACAAAATTAACTTGTAAATATGTCTTACATAATGGCTTTCATATTGAAATTGCATTAGACGGTATGTCGGGCTATAAATTTCATTTTGTTCAGGTCTAGTATGAACATTCATGTTGATGTATATTAATAAAAACAGGTATTGCAACTTCAATTGCTTCCTTAATATTTAAATATATAAACCAATTTCATGAATCATGCTGATCTTTCTTTGTGAACTATAATGATAAAGTTCAAATGTTTACTTAACGCTTGTCAACAATATTATAGCAGGTAAAAATTCAATGTATTCTGTACTGTTTTTATAACAAGTGTTTTGATTAAAAAATACTTAAATTACGTCATCTCAAATAATTTATAAAAAGGTTTATTTCTTCTGATCGGACTACTTTTAGTATCCAAGGTAAAAAAAATAGCGTATTCCTTGTGTATCATCAATGTAGAGGGACCAGTATTCTGTCTGTCGCAAGGATATTTTATTTAATGGATTGAGATTTTAAATGAAATATAATATGAATAAAAAATTTAGTTTCATTTTGTTCATTTTTCTTTTAATATGTACAGAACCGAATATTCCTTTGGTACTGTGTTTTGTATATTCTGACGCTGTCCCGCCGAGGTACATTTGAGGTCTACATGGACTTCTTGCATGTTTTTTTCTGCTTAAAAAATAGCAGAATTCGACTATTTATTATAATTATAAGGATTAAACACTGCTGTTTAGGAAATTATCAATGTTTAAATTCTGGCAACTCCCTCACAAACTTGACATAATGTCCTACGACATGTGAAGTACACTATCTTTGACCTTTTGTTCATATTTCCATAAAACTACATGTGATGAAAACAAATGCAAGAAGAGCACACAATAATTTAAATTAAACTGTGTACCACATTACTGTCAAATCATATTTGTTTGAATGGGGTTTAAAGAGTAGTTTTCAATACTTATCGTAAATGTGTAATGCCTTTAGCACTTATCTAAAATAGATATCCATATGACATGCACATGACAATATACTTTAACAGGAGGCGATAAAATAAGTCATTATTGTTTCAAAATTAATAAATTTTGCCTTGTTTTCAAGAATTCGGAGTGAATCGCAGAATTGTATGTAGGTCGCTTCCACATTTTGGTAAATTCGTTTTTAAAGTACATTCTTTAACAACAATGAAACGATACGGTTTAAACGAACAGCTTTGCATTCCTTTAAATAAGGTATTACTGTGAAGCGTCTTTTAGTATGTTAAGTATGTACAAAATCTCGGCAGTTTCGACATATAGTTTTAGAAGATTTCGATGTACACAAGAACACAATACATTTAATGTAACATTACAGGAAAATATCACATTCACCAACAATCTCTTATGTAGTAATTTCATCTAACACTAGGTTGGACTGATTGAATAATTCAATGCAGGTGTTGTGTAAGTTTTCGTATATCATTAAAATTTACCTCCATCATGTCGCGGACATAGATGTTATTGTTTTTCTAAAGAATGTCAATAGCATATTGTTTTTGTGAATAATACATATGAGATCTTCAAACGTTAAAGTAGAGGTAAAATGAAAACATATAGATGTAAAAATGAAGCCTCAATTCATCTATAGAAACCTAATATTTGATGAGACTGGAGCAAGTTTGCTTGAATCCTAAATGATGATCTGAACTTTAAAGATTTGTTGTTTTCGATTTCAACTTTGGGTCAAGTATCTTTGTTAAGTGATGAACGTTCGTTCAGTGTGTTTAACTTATACGTTCCCTGCTAGTAGTTTTGTCTTGTATCTCATTTTTCTAAGTGTTCTGATCTCCCTTGAAGAGTTTGACGTGTTCCGTATCACTATTGCACTCATGTATTAAGAGAATATATCAAGTGAAAATACAATACAATTCATATTCCAAAAAATCCATCTATCATTTTTAACACGAAATAAAAAACAAAAACAGAACATAGACACACACACACACACACACACACACAAACAGAAATTGAGTATAACCCGAACCCAATAAAACCATTGATGCAATTAAGTGCTTAGAACGTGTAAGCATTGCCTGCCTCTAATATGTCAATTTCTCGATATAATTGCTCTTGTCAGAGCAGGGGGAATTGTAATACTGGTCACGTTATTTCGTACAAATTTAGGGCACTTTCAGTTGAAAAGCGGCAACATTTAGAACAAAATGGGACGACATAAGAATAACGATACAAAACGAAACCCGTGCAGTGTTGTGATAAGTGGCCCAAATAAATTCATGTGACATCATAAACCAGGTGATAGGATACATCTAACTACCTATCGTGAAAACGGCGTTATACGACTAAAAGTATATGAATAGACATCTTGTCCTGCCTAGGAGTTCTGGCTATAAATCAAATTCTAAATGTGGCAAAAACCTTCAAATAAACAAAAAAGTCAATTGGAAATTTAAGCTAAATCTCTTTTACAAATATAGCAGACAACTCTGCCCAAATATTTACAATACTGTGACAATAAAAACAGCTTTAACTATAATCAGACTTAATCTAAAGTGAAACATTGTTCAGAAACGAATTTCAGCCACATCCAACAGAATTACTGATGTCCAGTCTTGTCAATAAAGTATATTCGACGTAAGCGATACAAGACAATCTTTTGGGGATTTATATTTTATCATATTTGTCTATTTCATATAAACATCAATAATTTTATTAGGACATTTCAATGCTTTTCTTTATATATTTTCAACGTTCTTAGTATTTGTCTGACTTATTGTGGGCTACTATTAGCTTGTATTCAAATATGGACCTCATTAATTGTTGAAGATTATTATGTAAGGGTATGCTTGACTACAACCTTTATTAACATTAATATTATTATTTTCGGTGGGTACTTCGGCTTTTATCCCAACAAAACCTGTATGCCATTATAAAATTGAAACATTTCTTATAGTGCCGTTAAAACAAACAAGCAATATTGTTAAAAGTCATGCTAAAAACTGGACGCCATGATATAGCTGAAAAATTGCTGAAAATGGCGTTAAACACCATTCAAACAAACAAACAATCTTTTTATTTCGTAATTTAATCATTTATGGTTTTGCTTTAATCCCGTTTTCTGTATATATGTATTTATCTAGATTTCCGTGGTAGGTTTACTATGGTATAAATATTGAGAAAAATAGCAATGAAACGGGCCGAACAGCAACAGCCGAATGTCAAGGGACAATTACAAATCCGGAAATAGACAAACATATACAATGCAAAACAAAAACACAAAACATAGAAGCAGAAAGTGATTAACCCGAACCCAATAAAAACCATAGGTGCACTCAGGTGATCCAGACGAGTAAGCAGTGCCTGCCTATAATTAGACACCCGTCGAGGAATAGAAAAGACTACCTATGACTCAGCGAAAATGTCCGAAAGTATTTAAGAGATGATTTCGCATAACGATCAAAGTCGTTGTGACGAATGGATAATCTAGCTACGACACACCTTTGTTTAATTAGTTTAGTATTCAACAGCTGTGAGCGGTCTAGAAAATCGGAATACCGATCTAGGATAAAGTAAAATATGCTAGAGCCACTGGAATGTTGCCATCGATGAACGAGAAGTTGACAATTAGAAAGTTTGAGTAATCACGTTTGCCGTGAGACTAGTTTGTAGTTTTCCTGAGTCTATTTCTAGAAATAGGTCTAAGTAAGAAGCCGACCTAAGTGTTTTAGTGGTGTCTAATTTCAAGCTCGCTAGGGTAAATTGAATGCAGATAGTCACCAAATTAAGCATTATTGAGGGATAAAACATCATCAATATAGCGGAATGTGAAAGTAAAGGTCTGGGTCAGTAGCGTTTGTTTTGCTCAGCCTTATGCTAAGAGTACAAAAACAGATCAGCGAGGAGAGGAGCACAATTACTACCCATTGGAACAGTCTGTTAAAAAGCATATCGTCCAAACATGATAAATATGTTGTCAATCAGAAAACCTAACATTTAACAGATTTGGTCTTAAGTATATTTGAGCGGCGTCATTCATAAAGGGAACTTAGTCGAAAAAATTTTCGAAATTGAAATTTTTGCAGAATTATGCTACTGATACATTGAAATAATCATGTCTAAAGTTGTATTTTATTCTCTCAAAATTGAAATCCGTAAAGCATATGAAATCGTCACTCACTACTGCCTGGCGTTCGTCAATTTTCTGGCGTTCTATCATAAACGAAGTAGACGTCGTTTAAAGATATGACTGTTATTTGCAATTAATTACCGTGTATTCCAGTTAATCAGTTCTTGCAGTAATCATAGGACTTCAATGCCTTAAATTTGCACCTGTTATATATATATATTTACCAAACTTATAATTAAAGTTTTACTCAAGATGATCTGTATTACTCAATTCGGCACTGTTCGTTTGACTCATTTGTACAATGTTATACATATTGATCATCAACAAATTCCGTCTTATTGTCCTATCTCGTATTTACCTATTTTCGGAAAGTGTAGTGTTCGAATACTTGGTAAATAATTTACAATCATTAAAGAAAAACAAACTGTTTCTATTAATATGAGGATTAATTTTACCGAACACATTAATTGTATATACATTAACTGAAATATACAACTCTATTTAAAACATACTATAAATTTGTTTCCGTTTACGACTTTTCAAAGGCTTTACGACACAGTTTTAATTTTTATCAGTTTGTTTGAATGAGGTTTAAGGTCAGTTTCAGTAATTTTTTAGCTAGATCACGGCGTCTTGTTTTGTATTGACCCAATAAAATATATTGAAATCTACACATGACTTGGTCCTTAAGATCTACAAAAAAGTATCATATTGGAGATTTCTCGAAAGTTGAATAAATAAATTTCAACGAAATTCAAATGTGTACAACTTTAATTTAAAACTTAAAATTTTTAATGTGAAATAACCAACTAGTGGTGGAAAAAAAACATCCTTGTAGTTTCTTGTTAATGCAAACTAGATCCTATCAATAAATATCATTATATGTAAAAATATTCAGGTATTTATATTTCACACTTCATAATTTTTGTATACGTATGCAAAGTATATTGCATAAGACGAAAGCTTTTGAAGTTTGAGTGACTATTTAAGTAGACAAGTTTAGCTTTTCTAAAAAGCTAATCGTCTCTTAGCTGCAATTCACATTTTATGCGGGTATTATTAAAGTATCTGTTGTTTGTAATTTATATAAGTAGGATAGGTAAGCAATGTACCTTTTAAGGACATTGTTTACGCTAAACTATTAACCAATGGTATGTGAGATAAATAATTTAACAAAAATTGACTCCCTGAACAAATGTTCCAAATGAGCTGTAAAAAAAAATGTGTTGTTCTATTTGCATCAATATCAGAACGAAAATAAAGATACAGGAAATATCAGTTTTTTTCCCAAACAGCTTTAAAAGTAGGGAGATTTTGGTGCAATGTTTACCTTTTAGTTAACTGACCAATGCACTGAATGAAATAGAGGTCAATATGTGGAACGTAACATTACTACACAAAAATACTGATTACAATCCCGATTCAACCCAAGAATATAACGAAATTTTAGTACACATATTAGTGCGATCCTGAGGTAAACCAATGATCTGACACAGATATTTATAGATTTGGTGAACCACCCAATCAAGTAACAGATAGCCATTTACTCCGTATACTGTTCATCATTTGACTATGTATACCGTCTCACATGGGAGACAGTAATCATAAACATTTTATACAAAATATCAAACGTTGTCTTCTTTTTCCTGTCTAATGATTCTTAAAAGCTAACCCAGATCGTATTCGTCAATATCATTAGCTATGAAAATATGCAGCAATTTATTCACAGTGTATAATTTCTGTAAACGTTTGCATATATACTGCATAAGATGAAAGCTTACTATGTTTGAGTGACTTTTTTAATAAGATCATAAATATTTTATTTATTTAATAATTACTCAATGAAAGACAACAAATCAACTAAAGTTTACACAAAAAGAAACAGACAACACTTTCTTTCTAATTACATGTACATGTATTTTGATAAGTCACAAAGAATGTATCAATATGGTTTGAAAGCGCATACCTACGGAAACATAATTTAGCATCTGATTAATAAAATTATGCATGATTTTTTTTTTCAAAAGTAAACTTTAATCCGCTGTCATATTATTTTTAACTACCATGAAATTCTAGGTATTTGGATTAATGATTTTATTAATTGATTGGTTGCTTTACGTCCAGCGAGTAGTATGTCAGCTATATTCAGGACAAGAACAAGTTGACAAACAATAAATCAACCGGAAAAAGGGATGGGTCATAGGGAACACAATTTTGACTGCCCCTGGAAAAGTATAGAGTACGGGTAGTGGTGGAGAACTCGGCCCCTTGCAGCGTCCACAACGAGCCACTCCTCGAAATCTACAAAAGGGGTCACCATCGTGCAAGGAGCGTGGCACTCTCCAAACACGTCACCCACTACGGTCTGCGGCCAGGCCCTCCGCACTATGACCTGACAACCCCCAATGAGAGGGCCTCTCCCATCCGCCAGCCGAGGAAGCCCCGGGACGCTCCGGATCAAGCACTGGGACCCCTCAGTATGATCCCAGTAATTTGGATTAACCATTTGTTTAAAATACGTGTGTTTGAATATCTGCTACCACTAACAGGATGGCAGCACAACTGAATAAAATTAAGTTAAATATCAACGAAATTTGTATTAATTTCTTTATAGGAATAAAGGAATCACATTTGACCGCGGTTTTGTATAATTTGCGTTTAAAGTTGAAATTCCACTATATGTCACATTCCAACGAACCACCTTTTCAGGTCAACTTTGACAACAATCGCTTTTTTAATAGAATTAAGTTATAAATTGATGAATTTGTTATTAAATTTTCTAGTGGAAAATATTACCCGCTTTTCATCGGGTTCTACAAGTTGAACATAATTTAGAATAAAACAGTTGAAAAACGAATTTAGTCGAGAAAAAATCTTCCGGTCAAGTTTATAACAATCCAATTCAAAATAATCTTATATTCAACGTGTAGAACTTTATATTATCTTGCAGAATCTGTTTGAATTACATTGATATGTTGATTCGTTTAAAACTTATACACAAAAACTTATGCCTAAAAAATAAAGGAAGAAACCTAGCTTTCCGGTTTTTTCTCATTTCCGACGATTTGGGTCTCCCGTCTCCCTGAAACTCATTCAACCTGACAGAATTCACACAGGGCGCCCACGCATCACTACTAACGCCCAGGATCGGTACATCAGGCATTTATGACACAGAACATTTCATGCAGCAATTTCTGCCAAAAACATCACTGGCATGCGGAGAATTTCTGCACAGACCATCCGTAATCGATTGCGAAACCATGGCGCCAGACGACCATACTTTATAGCCACTTTGAGACATCAACATCGCTAGGCCAAGGAACGATGGTGTAATATTAACGGTGTGGTTCAGTGACGAATGTCGCTTTTTGCTAGAAAAGAGAGATGGCCGAATTCGGGTCTACAGATGACAAAACCAACGATTTGCACACAATTTCGGCAGACCCAGCGTGATGATGTGGGCTTTGTTATGTGTTGGCCTTCACGGTCACCAGAGCTAAACCCGATTGAGCATCTGAGGCCTCATTTTATGGGATGAACTCGGCCGCCGCATACGTAAACGTCAACCACCGCCTAAAACACTACAGGAATTACAGCATTCACTTCAGGTTGAACGGCAAAAAATTCCTTGACTCGAGTACAGCGATTAATTCAGTTTATGCTCAGGCGTATAAGAGCTGTGCTGCAGGCAAACGAATGACATAACATATATGGACTGTTGTTCTGCAAAATATTGAATCCCGTTGGAAAATTAACATTTTTAGTAAGAGTGACCCTTTGACATCATTTGTGCCAAATGTTAGTGTTCTGTGTGTTTTATTTCTGTTGTAATTTATAATTGAAATTTATGAAGTAAAACATAATTTTTCTTATGTTGCGTTTCTTTTTTGAGAGAGTATATAATTTGACAAGGCTATAATTAGACAAGGTGACATGTTACATTTTCTTCTAATTCATCTCCTTATTGAGTAAAACTTGACGCCTGTTACGTTGAGTTCTGTGTGTGATTCCGATGCGTATTTGAATAATTGAAAAATTTTATTCAAATTAGTGCAATTAAAAGGACTACGAAATTATGTAATTTCGATGAAAATACATTTCAAATGAAATGTACTCATCTTTGCTAATAAATTATGCAACATATTAAATATTATTTATTTTGCGTTCGATAACTATTTTCAACGTGTTGTTTGACGTCGGTTTTAACGTTACCCTCTTTATACCGCTAATGTCCCTTTATGAATGACGGCGTTCATTTATTATTTGATTTAGAGTCATTTTAATCAGATTTAATGACGAAATTAGTTCTGGCATGACTAATTACGAGGTATTTATATCGTTTCTTTCTTGAAAAAGCAGCGATTAATAAGATCTTTAAGTCTGGTTCTAGGCTGCATATCAGGAATGACCGTGCAGAGTGTCGAAAAATCGAAGGTTTTAATGCAGTTTATTGGAGAAGAGATCCTGACCTCTAGATGTCTATCAGGTCTTTTGAATTTTTTAGTATCCACATTTCATTTGTGCCACCCCTTGAGTAGCAAGTGTCACTGTATTTTTAAAGGCCCGTGGTTATTGTTGTTAAAATAGATGTCAGGGTTGAGGAGTTTCGATTGAAGTTTAGTGGTACACTTAAACGATCCTGCTATGAAACAAGGTTTGTATGGATTTTTGCCTTAGCTTAATTTTTTTATTAAGATCTTGTATTCGTATTTATTTGTTGGTCTCGCGCTTGTGCTTGTTTTGTAAGTCTTTGAAAAGAAGGATCGCTTTTGCTGGTTCTACATAACTAGAATGTAGTTTTGCATTTTTGCTGTAATAACGTTTTTGTATGTTGAGTTTATTAGGTGATTTCAATAAATTGGATAATGATTATGGTCCTTTCTAAGAAAGCATGCTATGACTTAGTATTTGTCCTTCATGTTTTTTTTAATACTTTTTCGTAGTTTGGTTTGTCTTTAATTGAATTGCGAGGTATGTGATTGCGAGGTAGAAGATTTATAAATCTTCAATGTTGTAAACATATTACACAGAATAGAAATGTCAAAATAAACATTTTTTTCATTTATTAAATTATTTACAAAACGGTCAGCTAGTTGAACTTGTCTTTGTTATTTAAAAATTTTAATGTAAAATTCTAGTACATTAGTTGTAACTTAATACGGATGCTGGCCAAAATAAATATATGCAACGATCACAGAGCGTAAGTTGATTGTAAGGACATTAGGTTTGGCTTTTTTTTGCTATTGTCATGGGGCCTTGATGGCCGAGTGGTTAATGTAGTTCGTCTACTACTGATCACGTGGTCTGTCAACACTGAGATTCCGGGTTTGAGTCTCACTGCGGCAGGGCGCGCTCGACTGCAATCTTAATTGACGAGGATTGCCAGTTTTCCTACCGACGATTGGGGGTTTCTCCGGGTAATCCGACAATTACCAATAAAAACTGGATGCCATCATATAACTAAAATAATGCTGAAAGTGGAGTTAAACATTATTCAAACAAACAAACATATTGCCACTGTCCAAAATTTTTTACTCTAACATGGCGCCCAGTTGTAATTGGGGAGAAAAACCGGAGCACCCGATTAAAACCTAGACTTTAGGAAGGAAACCAAAAATTCCTTGTCAATTATGGTTGTCAGTAAGCCTAAAACACGCAATCGGGAAGTCGACGACGTAATATATTGTTGATAAGAATATATGCGTAAAGCTACGTTGGCGTGTGACGTAATATAAATCAAGAATGACGTTTATATGATTTATATCTTTCATAATAATGCGTGATGAAAACATTATAATAATAGTAACAGTAGGTGATAGAAATAGTTACTTGTTTGACGTTAAAACCATTAATACACAGCTTATGTGGTTGGTTGCTTTCATTTCGCGTTAACAGACACACACTCACAAATAAACAACACCTACACATTCACGCACAATTATTATATATATATATATAATTATTATATACATACACCTATGGTATGACATGCAGTATTTATTTTTATTCAATGTTCAAGATATTTCATTTACTTTATACTATATGTGTCCGTCCATTCGATAATAAGGGATTAAAAACTATCTGCTTTATTTGACGGATTGAGTGGTACTGATTGTGTAAACTATTCCTTTAATCGCATTGTGAATGTAATTGAAATCTTGATTCTTGATTGATATTTAAATATTTTAAAAAAATGAAAATTTCGTTACTTGCATATTCTATCTCGTCTGAAAATATGATTGCAGATAATTTAGAGTTCAGTACACAGTGATTGTGCTGTGACAATTATTGGATACACCATACTGATTAGTGGTATATGATACTTAATCATTTTCATCAACAAGGCAACTCACATACTACAGTAATCGACGCGGAGGTTGGCATGCCATAAAACCTTGTTTAACCAACAATTTATTTTGAAATGCTGTACCAATTACTGTACATTTGTGTTGTTGGTTCTAAAGTTTGCCGGTTTCTAGGACTTTGATTTGTAGATTGTCTTTTTCCTTGGTGTTGGGTATTTTGCTACTACCTTTATTTTCTACACTGAAAGTCATTCCGTTGATGTGAATGACACGGAAGTCAAAGTTCTCATGTAGGCTTTAAATGACATGTGGAATGCCATGATGCCAGAGGGTTTTGCAAAAAGAGTTGAGGTATAATAATATACCTTCCAAAAACTTTTTTTTCATTTCAAACATTTTATTGATATAAATCAAAGGGTATTGGATAACAGGCATAGCCTATATAAATCCTATCCCAACAATTTCAAGATGGAATGTAATTAAATCGCAGATAATAAATATTCTACAGGCAATAATAATAATAGTAATCATATTTCAGTCCAGTCACAGAATACTCATTTATACTACATCTGTATTATAATCATAGGGACAATATGTAACTTTTGTGAAGCCAGGTGTAAGTTAATTTTAAGCAAGGTAATTCATCACTATACTAAGTACTCTGTGAGAGGAGTGAATCATGATACAGTTTGTACTATTGCAATTAGTATACATAATACAAAGATTAAAGTTAATTCCATATCTATATGTGGTAACTGTCTCATTTAATAAATTAATAAATAAAAATAAGTATTTATTGAATACAGAGCAGAAGAAAGCTGTACAAGTTGGTTTTTGTTTTTTTGTGTGTGTATTTGAAGAGAAGGGCAATTTTGGAAAACTGTTTTAACTGAGGAAATAGAAAAGGTATTAGTCAAGTATAGAAGAAAATAACCAAAAAGAGAAAAAAAAATGTATGTAATGATAAAAGAACAGTTAGGTGGATAGATGAATAAATGAACATAATGGCAAATAAGAAGAAAAATTGAATAAAATAAAATAAAGTAAATAACATTAATAATATAAATAACATAGGAGCAATGGGTTGGTGAACAGATGTCATCAATTCTTGATAACTGCAAATGAAGCAAGGTATACATACATGTACATGTACTAGTATTTAGGATCTTTTATGCATGTGTTTGCAAAAATAATAATAAGGTGGGCAATATACTTGTAGGTAAAATTTATAATATTTATTGAAATCTGTGTGTACTATTAATATATTCAAGGACAGCATTTGTTATTTCAGCATTTTTCTCTGGAGACAGTTCCAATGAACCATGTAGTAAAACATTTACATTTAGTATTGGTTCAAAATTTCTAAGACGGTTAAATAACAGTCTTCGGGTTTTGTCATAGAGGGGACATACATATAAATAATGAAAGTTATCCTCAATGTCACCACATGCACAAAACGGGCTCTCAGATAAATGTGATTGGTAAAGGTGTTGGTTTAAGTTGCTAACATTGTTCCGCAGTTGACAATATACTATATTAAGTTTACGTGGGCCAAGGGAATAATGACAAGGGGGCTTCTCTATCTCATTATTTAATTTATTCTTGAATTCGGACAGAGAGGTGATATTTTGTATACCTATATCCAGTTTATTCCACATATCTAGGGTATCCGGGAAGAAGCTTTTTTTATAAGAGATTGTACGGGCATGTGGTATATCAAAATATCTAGGTTTTCTGATATTATAATTCTCATTTATATTGATTTGGGAAAGTACGAGATCAGAAATGTAAGATGGGAGATATCCATGTAAAGCCTTAAAGATAAAAATCAGTTTTTGGTTCTTTCGCCTATTTTGCAGAGAATCCCACCCAAGTTCTTTATATAACTTAAATTTTGGAGTGCCTCGACGCATACCAGTAATTATTCTGGCAGCATCATATTGTACAGACTCTAATAGGTTAGACTCCTCCTGAGTACAATTGTCAAAGATAACATTTCCATACTCAAGGATAGGTCTAATAAAGGCAATGTACAATTTTTCTAAAGAGTTTCTTTCAATATTATATTTGAGCATGCGCAAGATATTTAGTCTGGCACAGGCTTTTGTATAAATTTCATTTATATGGTCTTTCCAAGATCCATGTTGATTAAAGTTTAGACCAAGATGTTTATGAATATTTGTGTTCTCCAAGGCAATATCATTTAAATACAAAATTGGAATATTTTCTTCATGTTTTCTAGTGAATAACATGGATTTTGTTTTACTGGCGTTAAAGGTTATGCCCCAGTCGGTGGCCCATTTATGGAGACTATCCAAGTCTGATTGTAAAGATTCCGTAGCTGCTTTCTGATCGTCAACAAAAACTTTTGAAGAACAGGTAGAGTGGTCTGATCTATTCATGGTTCTGCCTGGGCAATGAAGATATAATCGAGATATATGTTTTTCTTCTGAATCCAGCATTTCATGACGAAGTTTGGTGTCCACCGCTGTATGATGCGCTGCAGAAAAACCTGGTTCTGATATAGTGATGCTCCTCCGGTTGTTGCAATCGCCTAGTTCTCTTTGCTTGAACAAATTGACAATAGAACCAGTTTTGTTAACGTACGGGCATGTCTACTGCTCCAAGATATTGTATAAAGCACGTCGGAAAACACGTGTTATTTTCTCCTCCTCTACCATGAGTATCTGGGGCAGGCGCCCATCCGGAAACATTGCCATTCTTCAGCGGTTGGTTGGTTTCCTGAATCCCTCTATAATAAATATCTCGAATGTTGATGTCAAGGTCTCCGTCCGCTAATGGGATGTCATCAATATTAAGTCTTGGTTCGATTTCAAGGTAATAACGCATCCATTTGGGGCTGTATAGACCTATGCTTTGGAACTTTAATTGATATAAGGGTAAACAATAAGTGATATTTGTCAATTTTCAGTACATAGAAAGGCTGGTATCCACTATCAGTTCAGACTATTTTGGTCAATTGTAAATCAAATATATAAATTGTTATTTGTTTAAAACATATAATTACCGCACCCACCAGAGGTGTAGGAGGAACTTATTTGGTGAGATATGATGAGTCATAAAGTTAAAGATTTATAATAACGGTTTATGAAAAAGTAGGTATTTTCAGTATATACATCAATTTATAGATCTAATCTCAGCTAAAATGTAATGCTTATAATTAATTTGTTGAGTATCGTGTAGGGAAACATTTTTTTTCGAAACTGTATTGCATTTTGCTTTCCAATGCTGAATCCAATCATAGCCCTACAATTGACATATTTTAATTTACCGTAGGTTCAAACCCAGGCTAGCTCTATTTGTACCAATTATTTATACCTAGTAGTCTAAAACCTCAGACCACTTCATCTTTATGCCATATGACTTTCAAAATGCCTACCACTCCCTTTCCATAATGGCAACATGGACTGACTTTGACCAACTTGGACATTTATTCCAGAAATTACAAAGTTTTTCTTTATATGCCGTCTATTATTTCTATATAAAAATTGTTTGGCCGAGTCACAGAAGCATATGGAGTTGAACAATTTAGGACATTCATACGGGGGGGGGGGAATTTATTTCAGATATTATCAGCTTGCTTTTTAGGATGCGATTTAGAAATTTCTAGAAATTTTAAATTCAACATGAATTAGGTAGAGGTAAGTTAGCAATCCTACTTACACACCCACAACGCTTTCTAAAGAGGTGATTCTAAAAGATCACATTCGGTTTTGGTATCCTTTGTCTCCATATCAAAGTCGAAGATTGTGATCTCCTCTCTTTATATAGCGGATAACAATACTTCAGAAAAATCCATAAAAACAGCGTTTCATAGTGTACAACCAAACCTTTTTAAAAACTATTCTCTCACCAATAAAAACAGGGCTTCAAAAATACAGTGATACTTTCTACTACAAGAGTGGGATAATTGAAATGTGGATACTAAAAATTTCAAAAGTCCTGATAGACATCTTAAGATCTGGATCTCTTACCGAATATCACAACATTAAAATAGGTGATCTTTCGACACTCTGAACGGCCATTCCTGATATGCACCAGGCTTTAAGATCTTATTAAACGCTCCTTTTCAAGAAAAACGGAACAAGACGATATAAATACCTAGCGAGTTTCTTAAAGACGCCACATGACACTTAGATCGGCTTTTTACTTAGACCTACTTCTGGAAACAGATTCAGGAAAACTACAAACTAGACTCTACGACAAACGTGATGACCTCAACTTCTAATTGTCAACTTCCCGTTCATCAATAGCCACATATATTTAATTTGAACATTTTATTATATTGCAAGGACACCAAATGTAACCATTCGAAAAAAAATATTTATATGTGTGGTGGACGAATAAAGTTTATAAATAATATTTCCCGCTGCAATTCTGAAATAACGCAATGATTTGATTTTGAGAAATAGGGTGAATTATCAGCAAATTAAGATAAGTTTTAGAAAATTTATAAACAAAACTATCTAAATAAATCGAGTCCTTATGTGTATTTGTTTTGCATTTAAGTGCACTTTCTTGTTGTAACCAGATTTTCGTTACAAGATGAATCTATTGGTCTTCTATCGATTTCAAAAATATATAAGCAAGTACCTCTTCCTAGTTACGACGTCAACACAAAGATAAGAGTTTTTAAATGATATTTAAATCAACCTTTTGCAAAAACGCCGCCTGATGTGTTTCGATGATTACTTGATCATGAAATATTATCACTAAATATAATATTAGTTTTACAGTTTATCCATTCGGTTAAGTTCAATAATTGCATAATATCATGTTGTGTGCAATTTACTTATTGAAAAAACGATGTTTAAAACAAAAATACTTTTTTCTGTACTGTTTTATTAGAAAAGAAATAATTCAAGGCGGCTGCGGTTTATCATTGTTTTATTTACAGCTGTCGCTCAGGATAAAATAATGCGACATAAATGGTCATCCCGTTGTAATACAATTAGAAACCACAACCTCCTTGAATTATTTTTTAAATAATGTACACTTTGGATATCACTTGGTAATCCTATTTATCAAATTGGTATGATGATTTTCCTTACTTTTATTTTGTATTGTGTTATCGATGTGCGAAGTGCTGATTCATGCCAGATACATGAAATATTAAATATTACTAGATCCACTAATCGGGAATTGGGTCAGTCTAAACGGGAACGCTGTAATCGGTCCCTGAAAGATGCCTGGTATGTCTTGCAAGGTCCAAGCTCTACCGACATGCCAACGGAAGGCATTCCTATTCTTCGGTGCTATTTATTTTTGTCGCGACCACACAAATGGAGCTTGATTGTATTCAAAATAGTTTTTTGATACAAATGGAATAGGCTTTGATTTCAACTGATTTTAATGGCAAACAAAGTTAATTCATTTATTATTAGAACAGTATCATTAACAAATTTTCTAGAAATTCTTAGACAGTTGTAAATCCTCTGCTCTTGTCATAAACTATTTCTAAGAAACTTTTCTTCAATTTTACAACGTTTGCTTTTATGTTAAACATTTCTATATAATTCTCCGGATTCGTTCTAGATTAAACCTTTTTAAGCTTTCGCAATGTGGCGTTCTTGCAATTTTTATTTTAATCACAGATCTGTCAACAGCAAGATATGCTATTTCGTTATTTCTTTATTAGATAAAGACTGCTCTACGTTAACATTATGTAATGTTAGGACTGGTCTTCATTTTAGATATCAAACAAACAAAGACAACATACAATTGATTGATCCAGCTTCTCCTGCATACGGTGTCTATATTTCTCAATTGATCAGGTATGCAAGAGCTTGCAGCGAGTATACTGATTTTTTCAAACGTTACCTATTTCTTCGGGATAAACTCATAAACCAAGGTTACAAGAAGAAAACGACTCGTCCGCGCCTTTAATAAGTTTTACTATAGATACTACTTACTTGTCGAAAAATATCTCGTTTTAAAATATGGTTGCAGATAGTTTTCACAATTTGAATTCAGTATACAGTGAACGTACTACGATGATTGTTTGATACACACTATTAGTCACTAGTGATTATATGATACCCATCTATATTAATCAACTAACCAACTCACTTTCTACAGTAATGGAAGCGGGAGTTTTGGCATGCCATAAAACCTGGTTTAACCCACCATTTTTTTAAATGCCTGTAACAAGTCTGGACCATTGCTGTAGTTGCTTTATGTTGGTTGTTGGTTCTGGAGTTTGCTGGTTTCTCGGACTTTGATTAGTGGATTGTCTTTTTTTTGACAGTTTCATCGGTGTTCGGTATTTTGTTATTACCTTCATTTATATCCGTGATATTTAGATCCAAGCGTAACTGTGGCAAAAACAGGTACTCCCACTGTCAACTGCTTTCTAAAATAAATTTAAAACATATCGTTTCGTATTTGTTAATATGGGAATAGATGCATAATAGCATGGTGTAATTTTACTTAGCATGTATTTAGACAACTATCCAGTCTACTGCTACATTCTTTTGTTTAGAGTTTTCGTAAATAGACTTTAAGATAAATTTTAAATTGTGAATTTTGATTTCTGACAGCAATGTGATGCTTTAAAAATAGAGTAATTACATGTACATGTAAATTGTAGTAATATCAAGAATTATTCCAGTGACCTGTTTTTAACGTTCGAAGCATCATTTTATGGCATTTTAAGATTTTATTTTATTTCAGGGAGTCTTCCAAAGGCACTAAATGAAGTCAAGAAAGTTGTAGCATGCAAGAGTGAACTGATTCGTTGTTTGTTTTGATGAGTCGTTTGTTATTGAAGTAAAAAACTGTGGAACTTTTAATGTTTACCATTTGATATCACTGCAAAATTGCAATGGCCGTTATGGCAAATTTACACATCTTTAACTAGGACTTTAAAAAAAAACACATTAGGTCATGGACATTGCCTTATATTAGTTCATTTATACATGCACATACATTATATTGTTTGTTATATATGCCCATACTTTTTCTTTATAAGCACATACCTTTTCTCTATATGCGTATATTTTTTTTTACATGCATATACTATTTCTATATATATATACTCATGGCTTTTCTTCATTTTCTATATATGTACACAATAGCAAGTAATAATACTATACGGAAAGCCTGGCCCGTAGTGGGTAACGTGTTTGGAGATTGCCACGCTTCTTGCACGATAAAGACCCCTTTTGTAGATTTCAAAAAAGAGTAGGCTCATTGTAGCCGCTACAAAAGGCTAAATTCTCGGCCCCTACCCCAAAATCCATACTTTTTCAATAGCAGTCTAAATTGTATTCCCTGTGTCCCATCCCACCCCCTTTTTCCGTTGATTAATTGTGTGTTAATTTGTTCTTGACATGAATATAGCTGAAATACTGCACGCTGGACGTAAAGCAGACATCCAATCAATCAATCAATGTACATACTTTTTTCTCTACATGCACATACTTTGTGTTAAAGGTTTTTCTATACATGCAAATACTTTTTCTATATAGTTATTCTATATCTGCACTTATTTTGTCTACATGTAAATACTTCCTTTATATGTTCAAATATTTTATCTATATACTTTTTCTACTAGTGTCAGGCCATCCCGTAGTGAAAATCCCGCAATAGAATGGGTACATTTAGATACATTCACGCGGACGTCGAATAGAACATGACAGATGTACAGTAAAATGTGTCGCAGTTTTCATCCTGCAATTTTTAGTTATGCTTTATAATTTTATTAGGTAGACGATAGCTGAAACTTATTAAACTAGTCAATTTGTGTACACATGTCCTCCATCGACAAGTAATAATTTCCCCTCTAGCTCTCATCATGTTCATGACCTTTACGATCTGCTTTACAATCTGTATGCTCCCTGAATTGTTATGTTATTTCGTTGACTGTAAAAAAACTGTGGACTTTCTTTCTTTAATACCACTGAAGAATTTTAAGGGTTGGTCAAAGTCAGTCGATGTTGCGATTATGGAAAGGGAGTGTTAGGCCCTTGGAGTGTCATATGGCATTTAAATGTCATCGAAGCTACCAAGGTTAATAAAATTTATTACTTCAGACGCGCGTTTCGTCTAATCAAGACTCATCAGTGGCGCTCAAACCCAAACAATATTTAAAATCCAAATGATTAAGATGTTGTAGATCTTTTATCCAAAAAATTCTATACCAAATCCGTCTAAGGCTATTTACACCTTGAAAATAGAAAAACCTTAGAATTAAAATAATAAGCAAAATTTAATAGCAGTAAATTTGGACAATGACTATATCACTGAAAGAATCAAAGAAATTCTTGTCAGCACCGAAGAACGTAACTAGGGTTGCTGGCTTATATGTATAAATGAAGCGCACACGTAGGCCTAACACAGATTTGCGCCGATTGGTGGTATAAGGTTAATTAAAACGCTTGATAGAGTTTCAAAGTCAGCCTATGCTTACATTACGGTTATTAAGTAGTGTTATGAGACACTTGTATATTTGGCCTTGGATGTAAATTTCTATTTGTTGGAATTCATATTGGATACTTCATTAATATTGGACTTAATATTTCGTACCAGTTGACTTACATTTTTCGGGCTGTTTTAGAATTTCAACAAAGTGGCACTCTTAAGTTAAATGTTGAGGTTGGACGATACAATAATACAGAAAGAAACGACAGACTTGTTTCAATATGAATGCATTGGAGGATGAATATCACTTCGTTTTAGTTTGCCCTACGTATAGATTTCTAAGAACATATTTTTACCTAACTATTTTTATACTTGACCAAACTGTATACTATTATGAAGACTTCAAGCAAATCTCTCACATTAAGACTATGCAATTATTTAAAAGCAGCATGGAAAGTTAGATCACACATTATCTCATGATGAATTGTTTGTTCTCTGCTGACTGATTGTTTATTTTATATTGTTATTTTGTTCAAATTGTATATATATTTATTTTGTTTGCCACAGCATGTTCTTGCTTTTTTCTAAAGTAAGACCTAAATATTCCATCACCGTTAAGAGTCCTTAAATATTGTTATTAGCTATTGGAATACCCAATCAATCACAAACAGAATCAAAAGTTCCAATTAACTTTTCAAATTTTGTAGCATTTGGTTTATCAGCAAAAATGAAATCGTCTAGCTAATGGTTCAATTTTTTATCCACTTTCTTTGCTAACTTTCGAGTGTATAAAAGTAGAAACTTGTTCAAATGTCGAGTGAGAAATGGAACCCCCATGGGCAAACATTTGTCTTTATAATAATTTAAACAAATTTTAAATACTAAAGATCGAAATCATCAGGATATATTTTGGCAAATTTGATATTTTTGTTGGCAATCTAAGCCCTTTCTCCTAAATTATTAATTATGGCAACCGATTTTTTTTATGATGAGTACTGGTAAATTTTTAATCAATGAAATCGTAAACACCACCTTATGTATGATATGATAGGTGTGTAACTGATCTCCATCCTGCTGATGTTTTTGGAACAACTTCTATAAGCGAACAGTTTAAATTGGAAGTGGTCGGTATCGAAAGGGATTTGCTATTCTACTTAGCTTAATTTCATTCTCAAATTTTATCTAAAGCTATTTGTGGACTTTCATAGACAGATCTTTAGTTTTCTTTTCAATTGGTAATCTGGTACCATGCTAATTTAGTTTAAAAGCATTCAAATAAAATCTGTGCTACCTTTAGGATGATATTCTAGTGCAAGCATTAAAACTGTAACATTAGTTTGGGAGCAAACGAACTTCTATAGCGCTTAATGCAAGAATGCAAGTAAGAGCAGGAACTTTTCGAAAAGAACCTGCTTGAAAATTAAAATCATAACATTTCCTTTGTTGAAAATTACTCACATTTTTAGTTCCAGATGATTCTCGTGCTAAACACCTATACCATAAATTCACATCTATTTGAGACTAGTGGTGGTTTGTGTTTAGTGCCTTCCGTAATCGAAACTTCCGGTAATAGAAATAAACTGTATCGAATGAAAAAGCCCCTCTTATAATAGACATATAAGCGAATAAATCAAATGTCATAGAAATGTGCTTTTGAGAACAAGAATTTTTGAATAATTCATGACAGCATCTTTCCAATTATCTATATTTCTAATGTTCTTCGTTTTGAAAATTTTGTTCATTATGGTTTTAATCTAATATCCTCAACACATACAATTTAGCGGTTCATTGTAACACATTAATTATATATTTTGCGATATATCTCAAGTTTCACATTTTTCCTATGTTACATTGTGAAGCAAAAATGGAAAATGGCATAATTGGGGATCTTGAGTAACAAGTGTATGTATTCAGTTCAATATCTCCTAACCATTTATTACATTAAAGGCTTGTACCGTTTGTGTTGGTTCGCCAATTGCTGTGGTTCTAAATTACGAAACGCTTGCACTTCCGTAGATGTTAGAATTGCCGTTGTTGCGACTAGACTTACTGTTGACTTTGACGTCTCATTGGCCTGACGTTTCCATTGTCTGCTTTCTGTTCCTCAGGTGCTGCATGGTTGCTGCTGCTGTTGCCGATAAGCGACAGCACTTTACTTCACAGTACGTCGCCGAATCGGTCTGCCCCTAGGCATGTATTACAGACAATAAACTATTTCGAAAAGAGAAGCAAAAAAACGGAAATTGATTCAATTCCATAGATAATAAAAAACATATGTCAATTAAAACAGCACAATAAACGAGTCAATTAAAACGTCGAAACAAAAAATTTTAAAATTTAAAATATAAGTGTTCCATATTTTTGCCTTATAATTGGTA
The DNA here is from genome assembly GCA_944474755.1 of Limnoperna fortunei. NCBI lineage: Eukaryota > Metazoa > Mollusca > Bivalvia > Mytilida > Modiolidae > Limnoperna > Limnoperna fortunei. The sequence continues at coordinate 61,523,909 of OX104118.1, forward strand.
CTCGTTTATGATATTTTAACTTTTTTAAACAGGATTAAGCCAACGCCAAGGCTCCACATAAAGAAACTGAATATTAGTTTATTATTTACTTTAATTTAAGAATTTGATTGGTAATATAAAACGAAGCAGAACTGGGACCCAGCTGATCAGCTAATCTGATTTCAATATGGAACAGTTAGATCATGTGTACAAAGCACTGCCTCTGTAAACCAACAAGTTGATAAAGTAAACCAAATACGTGAATTTCATGGTTAAATTAAAAGCAACATGTAATATGAAATAAAACTTTAATAAGTAATATTAACATTAGAAATTAATGAATTTGTGGAGGAATGGCCGCAGCAAGTAACTGGACTGGACTCTAGCATTTTAACTATAAAGTGGCATTCTTGGGAAACCAATAGCAATGCCTTAACGAACGACACTCTTCAAGGGATAAAACCAAGACAAAGTGTCTTAAGCTGACCTAACCTTAGAGGTCCTTAGCGCAAATTTATATTTAGCAAGCCTACCCTAGAGGCTAAGACAAAACATTTTTGCAGGTCTACCTTAGAGACCAAGATAAAGCATTTTGCAGGCCTACCCTAGAGGCCAAGATAAAGCATTTTACAGGCCTACCCTAGAGGCCAAGATAAAGCATTTTGCAGGCCTACCCTAGAGGCCACGAAAAGCAATTTTGCAGGCCTACCTTGGAGGCCAAATAGCATAACAGCGGGCCCACCTTAGGAGCCAAAGCTAATGAAATGTTGGGTCTACCCTAGAGACCAAAATAAGCAAATTCACCTTCCAGGGAAGCTACCAGGCAAGGTGTAATAACCTGTTAATAGGTTGGGCGTGCCAGAATCCAGCCACTAAAATTTGTATTAACAAATTTACAAAACAGCCCAACATCCGATATCAATTCTGCGACCATTCCTCTTAAAAGAACCAGACATCTGAAGATATAAAACATTCCAATGCCCCTTGCAATTCATGTAAAAATATATCATTTCCTAAATCGTTCATGTGTACTCCATCTTCCCAATAAAGATTTGGTGTAGTGTGATCTACTGTATGTTTTATAAACCTTCCCCCCATTTTTAAACATACATTTCTACCTTCCCTATTTACCCTTTTTCTCTTAAGTTCGATTTTTTTAATATTCTTTGCCCCTTTCCAAAATAATCTTGGCAATAAGTCTGACCAAATAAAAACACAGTTTGGTAAACATTGGGCCAACTCTGTTATATCCTTCCTTATTGCATTATATAATATCGAGGTCTTTTGTTGGCATAAATCATTTGAACCTAAATGTATTATAACAACAGAAGGTGCAGCTTTTGTTTCCAGTTCAGAATAAAAAATTGTTTTTAAATCCCCCCATTTCATACCCCTTCGCCCCATCCAAGTAATATGTACATTATTACTTTGCAAGCCAATATGCCTGTCTAATACCTTTAAAGCCCTTTGTTTGGCCCAATGAATAATGGATGAACCAATGATCCAAGTATCTACAAAATAAGTATGAAAGTAAAAACGCAAGATTACTTAAATAATGAATTTGATGAGATTCTAATGTACTTTTTATATGATTGGGACTTCCACCTACCCATAGCTTTTATTGATTCGTCATCGACTGCATTTAATGATGCTTGTGTAGCTGCTCCAATCCGAAATGAATGGGACTTGTAGCTGTTTGCATTAAGCCCTAAAAACTTTATACAATGTCTTAGCACTGCACAGAACTGATATCGAGTTAAAGGGGTACCATTGCTGTGACAAAATAAATAATCAGTTGAAGTTGGTCTAACTTTCATATACTTACTCAAAGCTTTAACTGGGCACATTTCAGAGTTAGTGAGTTGTGTTATTATTAAAGTAGAATTATAGCCCTTTTGATCAGTTTTTGAATATCTAATGTTGACATGGAGACACTGTCCAACAAAAGATACTAGTATATCTTGAAATCTCAATGTCTTATCTGGGCTATCCTGGTTAAATACAAATTCGCTTATTCTCAAAAACCCAAAAAAGGCTAAAATGAAAGCTGTCTTAAAACAAATTTTTTCATAAGCTTGCTTACATACATTTGATAATGCATGAGGTAGTTTTGATAGAATGGGAAAAGTAATAGGCAGCCTTGAATCTTGTTTATTTCTCAAATTTTTATATCCTGAAATTAATTTTGTGATTACAAATTTGTTGCCTGGTTGGATGTTATACGAGTTTATTTTCTCACTGAATGACAAAGCAGACAAATAGGTTGCAATTGTGCTTGCTGCTGAACCCTGTTCGTAGTGGTGGGATATAAAGAAGACAATATGTTCTAATGGTGGTGGCCAAACATTAGGAAGTTTTACAAAGGAACGAAACTTATTAAAAGAGTTCAATGCTATCCTGTACACTTTGTGTGTGTTTGTTGACAAGCTTGCATTTAGAAGGCACTTGGTGTTAATTCTAAGAGTGTCCATATATCTGGTGATAGAGGCGTTGGCTTGGGATCTGCCTGGTTCCCTGTTAGTCTGCGAAAACGTACCAGCTGTTGGCGAGAAAGGCTATCAGTTATACTATTCTTTACACCACTCACATGTTCTGCTTTTACCATTATATTGAATTGTAAACAAACCAGAGTAAATTTCCGCAACAGGACCATTACCGAGTTTGATTTGGAAGTCTGTTTATTAATTATATGAACAACTGCTTCATTATCTGACCTGAACAGGACTTTCTTGTTACTTAAGAGATTGCCCCATGTCAATACTGATACCAAAATAGGAAAAAACTCTAAAAGAGTTATATCTGATAATAAGCCTGTATTTATCCATAAAGCTGGCCACTTTTCGAATGCCCATTTCCCTGCAAAATAAATCCCAAAACCATGGCCTATTTTACCCTAGCTGTCAGTAAAGAGCTCTAAATGAGAATTACTAACCCAAAATCTGTCATTAAAAACGGATATTCCATTAAAATGAGAAAAGAAATCTAGCCACATGGTGAGGTCCTGTGAAATTTCAGCATTTAATCTGACATGATGATTAGGTTTTGTAAGGCCAGCTGTTAAATTTATAAGGCGTCTAAGAAATGGACGTCCGGGTCGTATGGCTCTACATGCAAAATTTAAAGACCCATTGAGAGATTGAATTTCTTTTAATGTAGCTTTTTTCTTACTTAATAGGCTCTTGATTTTATCAACTATTTCTAATACTTTGCTTTGTGGTATTCTAACTAGCATACTAACTGTGTCAATTTCTAGACCAAGAAATGACATTTTTGTTTTGGGGCCTTCTGTTTTTTTGTTAGCAATGGGAACTCCCAACTCAAAGCATGTTTGAAGAAAAACATTTAAATTGTAGAAACACTGATTAGTATCTGATTTTCCCATAAATAAAAAATCGTCAAGATAATGAAGAATATTGTTATTCCTAGCTCTCTTAGCTACAATCCACTGTAAAAATGATGAAAATTTTTCAAATAAGGCACAAGAGATGGCACAGCCCATTGGTAAGCACTTGTCAAAGTAATAAAGGCCTTCAAATTTAAAACCTAGTTGATCAAAGTCTCCCGGCCATACTCTTAGTAAACGGAATGCACTCTGAATATCGCTTTTTGCACACATTGTGTTTTTACCAAGTTTCTGAACCATGGAAACTGCCTCATCAAATTTTGTATATTGAACAGAACATAAATTTTGATCAATAAAATCATTAACTGATAAGTTATCCGGATATGATAAATGATGTATCAAACGATATTCATGTGTAGCTTTTTTAGGAACGACACCAATGGGAGAAACTCTAAATGTTGACATAGGGGGGGAGGTAAATGGGCCAGCAATTCTTCCTAATGCTAATTCTTTAGATATTTTTTCTCTTACCATGGACCTATGATCATCAACAGATTTTAAATTTTTACTTTCTCTAGGGGCTCTAGGTCCCTTATAATGAAGATGAAAACCAAATTTAAACCCATCTAATAATTCAGAAGCCTCTGTGCAAGGATAACCCTCTAAAAGTTTTTCCAGGACCTCAGTTTTTATTGGTGAATTGCCCAAGCTGTATCTGTCGCTGACTAAACTGTCCTTTCTTTTGTTGCTTATTTCTGCCAAGAAAGGCATGGTTAGACATTTTTGTAGGGCAATTAGAGCTTATGTGATCTTTTCCAAAGCAATTTGCACAATGGTGTAAAAACTTACAACGTGTTCTATAACACTGACTGCGATTATGGTCATAATACGGGGCTCTACTAATGGGCATCATATGTTGTCTTGGATTACCTTGACCCAGTAGAGTCCGATGAAAACCATCATTCACTGGGGGAACAATCATTGGCAATGTTGGTTTTAACATGGTCATTGCCCATAAGTCAGAATTTATGTGTGCCCATGAAGTTGAAGGTACTTGGGCCATTCTCATGCGGAACTGCTCGTCATACACCCTCCAAGAAAAGTCATGACTAGCACATCGACCTGCAGCTTTTCTAATTATTGACATGTATTTCAACAATTCAAAAATTTTTGACTGATGTTTGCATATAAAGATATTAATAAAAATTAAGAACGCATCGGTCCATTTTGAAATATTTGGGACCAACTCCCTCACCTGATTCGGTTTGGATTGTATCGACCCCGTATTTGGATCTAAATAAAGCCCACCCCCTTCAAAGTGCTGAATCAATTCGGAACTTCCCTTTAACAACAAGGCAAAGTTAATATATTCATTGTTCCATATTTTCTGTTTCAGCTGTAAGGGAATGTGCGACCCTATATCTAAATCCGCAGTCATTATAATGTCCGGACAACTAGCTGTCAAAACCCAATCATTTATATTTGCCCGCTGTTCTTTGTGGCATGGAGCTAAACCATCCCCCCTGTCTAATAAATCACATGAATGAATGCGCGTTTGTTCATTTTGTACTAGGAGTTCATTATCAATAAACTCACCAATATGAGGACGTGTGTTTCCTTGAACAACATGGATGGGACCGATGTTGACATTGACATCGTCTATTTCCGGTGCATCTGGGACATATGGCTCCGCTGTCTGATCTTTATTCCTTTTCCTGGGTGCCCCAGACTTTGCTGTCCTTGCATAAGGACTTGTAGACTGACGGCTTGACTTTCTTTTCTGTTTTGGTTCACTTCTCCTTTTGGGCATCTCTAATCTTTGGTTTAAAGAAAATCTTGGCAATAGTCTGTTTTTTAACTGCTAGGCGCTTTAAACCAACAAAATGTCTATAACTTGGTTGATAAAACAGTACCAACGGTCTTATAAATGTAAAAACACTTCAAACAGCTCTGGCCTTATTATAAATTGTTCAAGGAGAACAAAATGATTTCGAGTTATTTTCCGTGAAGAATAAAAAATGATCACTTAAGAGTATCGAGGTGCACAATTGGTATATGCTCCAGAAAGCAGCACGTGTCTATAACCTGCCACACCTTTGGTTGTCTAAGTAGCACGTTTCTATGAGTAGCGGCGCTTTCGGCAATCTTTTGGCTTTTATAAAATTTTCAACCGATCTACAGTATGCAATTTGTCGTAATTCCTTGTATACAATAGTTGCGGTGCAAATTGTTCTAGTGTAGGGTGTTAATAGTATCTCCTAATTCGTCCTCTGGAAGAAAGCACGTGTCTTTGTAGTTTAATTGTGATGAAAGAGTTTACGATAAACTTAAAATAAAATCCACTAAATATTGTCCGAACGCACACAAATTTCGTGTTCAATATAAGTACTCAATATCTCTTGATTGAATAAATTTAGATTGTAGATTTGGGTAAAATATTTATACTGTTCAATATTCAATAAATATTCTGTCCTTTCAGCTTGCCAGCAAAACCGCAACTGTGGCCGGGAGCTAAAATTTGCTAACTCAACATTTTCTCACGCGCATGTTTCTTTCCTTGAAACATGAAACTTAAAACATAAATCATTTTTTAACATTTTTTCTATTTTGCAGATATTAAACACTTTGGACAAAGGGGGATAACTCTGATATAACTACCAAACTTTCAAGTATCAAATCGAAATTAAATTGGTTTATTTGCTATTGAATAAACCTTATTATGATTTTATTTTCTCAAACAACAATATAAGCTACTCGTAAAGAAACACTTGATTGAAATTGAAAAATGTCATTTAATTGTTACAGTCGAAAACAAATTTGTATAAGGATTAATTTAATTATCAATTCATTTCAAACCAATTTAATAATCAATTATTTTATTTAAAAAACGCTTATTGCTTTGATTATCATATATTGATATTTAAAGCAATACATGCAATATTCGTTACACGAGGCAAATTTTTTAACAGTTTTGTTAGTGTGAATTGGGTTCTGCAGTAATAGATAATAAAACTATAAGGAAAGCAATTATCATTTGGGCAGTTCAACTAGTTAGTGGATTTGGGGCTACTATCTGATTAATGAAAGATGAAAACAATGACACAACCGAAAGACCGAACAATTTAGATGATGTCTCTCTCCTAAAGTTAAAAAATCTAAGATTAATGTTTGTTACGTTGTTTTGAATGTTTTCTCCAAATTTAAATTTAAAGCTAGATATGAATTTAAACAAAATAATATTTAAAAATAGACAGCTATGATTTTAAACGGTGTTTTCATTTGCTGGTGCTGTTTTGCACATCTATATAAAATATGTGCATCTTTAAACTGTATTCAAAACATGATCTTTCCTTCAATCGTCTCAAAGAATGTAAAAGTACATACATATCAAGCATATGAGATCCGTATTATGAGAATCTCATATTAAATGCACTCAGATATTATTTTTAGTATGGAGGACACCAGTACAAGATGCACGAAGTCTCTGCGCAAATAAATACAATAGAAAATACGCAACACATATTGTAAAATTGCGTCAGTATCATGTGGTCTGGAAATAAAGCGCACAGGAAAAACGTTATTTTCGGTACTTCCTGACCTTGTACTATACATATCTTTTTAGACATATTATTGGTCATGATATTTATTGGCAATTTCACTTGAACTAAGTGGGTGAGAATTGAAGGTAAATAAAATTTATCTTATCAGTCGTACGAATTGTCTGCAAGTATAAACTTGGCAAAAATGTTGAATGTCTTTTTAACGTAGAATCACAGACTGTCAGTAATTGTTTTATTCAGTTTCATTTCTTTGTTTAACTTCATTGTTCAATTGTAAAATTTAACTTTTTCTCTTTACAGTTTACATTTTTAAAAGTACAGCATTAGCCTTGTATTGCTTCTCAATTATTTGTTCGTTTAGTAATTGAGATCTTCAATATGTAATGTAACATGATGAATTCTAATAAAAATCACGAAGAAAACAGCAAAACAAATAGTATCAGTTTGCTATGACCACATTAAGTTCCGGACAATAATCACAAAATTTGTTTTGGTCACTCTTTGAATGCTTACATTTTGGTCCTAAACATAGCTACTTTTGTTTACATGTTATCATAAAATAAAACATAGTTCTAATTCTGTTAATCTGAAAAAATCATTTTATCTCCTTAGATTCATTGTATAAGAGCTTCAACATCAATATCGGATCAGTAACTCAAAACATATCGATAATTAGAACGCCGGAAAATAAATTGTTAACAACGCAGATATTGTAAAATTAACAAGCAAATAACCGTAAGACAAATTTTAGAGATTAAACCTTTATAGTCATGCGGACAGTGATGGTTCTTCTTGCCATTGCCATATTAGCCACAGTAATGGAAGGTAAGTCTTTGGTAGAGGACATTGCTTCTAGCAATACTAATCTAAATTCAACCATTGTTCTCATTTAATTTATTTACAACTTAAATGTAATGAATTTGATTTTTGCATCTCATAAGTATTGTTATTTTTTTAATGAGTTTTATAAAGAACTTCCAAATACAAAATCCCAATATAAACATTAACCATATGTTGTTGAACCAGACAATTGTTTGCATTATTAAATACAGATCACTAGAAAATTATTAATAAACATCTGAAACAGAAAACATAGTGTAAAATAAAACATAATAACTTAATTTTAACTTAATTTTAAACAATAATGAATAATTCACGGTTTTACGTTTTAAACTTTCTTATCACGTTCGTGTTTTTCGTTTGTACAGTGTTGGAGGCTGATTATGGATGTCCATTATGGAAGTCTAGGTGTAGGTCTTATTGCACATCAAAAGGATGGGTTTTTGGTCGCTGCACGGGACTGTCAAGGCAGAAATGCAGGTGTTATGTACGCAAAACAGTATGATCAGCCGATGTTACACCTAACACTCGCTTGGTAATTTTACAATATATATTTGGTAAGGAGTATTTAATTAAAATTATGTATAATAAGTATAGGAAATAGTTTCTTTGACAACTGACTGAAAAGAAATACTGGAAATCCTTAAGTATTCTTTTTGAGAAGACCACTGAGCTATGCAACGTCTTTGGCTGAACTTTAAAAGTCAGACAGACGAAAAAGTACATACTGCTCCTGTTATATCCTTGATTGTAATTCTTATAACTAAAAACAGGTGCATCATCTACAGATTTAACTTCTTTTCACTGATTTTACATATAACTTAAATATCACGTTGTATTAGGTTGTCTAACAAGCTAATTTCTGACAAATGTTATAAGAAAACATGACCGTAACAGATGTTGCTCAATGTGAAACTTTATAATCTACTTCATTGCTATACCATAGAAACCTAATGATGTGTATTTATATTTGTAGAATGATTTTGGATGGTTGAAAAGGATGATGCAAACTAAATTATGTCATATATTAAAATGCTAACAAATATAGTCGTATAAGTATATATTGCCACAGATGTTTATTATTGTGCACCTTTCATTTATTCCTTTTCAAATCGTCTACAACAGAATATACTTTACATTTTTTTCCAGTTATATAAATCTAAACAAATGGTTTACTAATTTTTTTTCAATATGTTTGACATGACATACAACTTTAACACACTCTTTAATATCTCAAAAAACCACAATCCACTAATGAAATTCCAAGAAACCTGCAATCTCCAGAACCCTCAACCAAAAATGATTATTTTAACAGTTCTACTGCGAAAGTCAGATTGTTCATCCGCACGTTCTATCAATCATTTAGAATCAGAACCTAAAATAAAACTGATCGTTTAAAAGTAAATTTGATAGGGTAGACTTATTTCCGAGATTTGAAAATAACAAGTTGCCTTGCTGCGTGATAGTAGGTAGTTGCACCGATAAAATAGTTAGCAAGAGCCAGAAAGGTAATTTGCTAATGCAAACATTGAGAAATAGTATTTTGCATGCCTCTAATTTTCGGTTGTACTCTTTAAATATGGAAACAAGATTTCGCATTAATGTTCATCATACTTACAACGATACGAATCAATGGATCCATAATACCGAGTGTATCACCTTATTGATAGATAGATTTTTACAATGAAATTTAAGATTACAATGTTCCATATATCCAGAGTTTTTTCCTGCTTTTGCAATTGCTTTGATCCTTGCAATTTGTTAATCAAATCTTCTCTGTACCTGTTTTAACTTCATCCTGTTTAATTTTACCCGTGCAAATTTTAAATTTTAATTCAACTTGTATGGCAATTAAACTGTTTGTATTAATAATAAAAAAAGTCTAATCAAGAGTCATCAGTGTCGCTCAAACATAAACAATATTTATATGCTTTACTATTCTATATAATAATTTTAATAGCATTGGCAAAGTTATAATTTAATAGTTTATTTCGGTAGAATGTACTACTCTTACTGCTGAATAGTCATGTTATTATCGTGATTTGCTTTACTGCAAGCTGCATGGCTGGGTGTCCTTAGACACATATATATGTAATTATTTTGTTATATGGCTAGTCACTGTACTGGTTCTATAAAGCAGGAATGATCCAATGGCGGGATAAACAGAAAAGAAACATGGAAACCCTGGTTGGAAGTTTAAAGTATTAAGTTACTTGCAATCAATAAGAGAAACACACTTTGATAGGAATAGAAGAGATGTGACGATGTACAAAAACATATGTGCAATGCGTGTTTACTGCTGCTCTGCAAATATACACTTCGTACAAAAAATACAGACTTGTATGTTATGTTTACGTAAGTTAGCGCTACAATTCGTGATACATGACATTACTTCGATGCGCTCAAAAAGGTCTATTAATTTATGTTAAATCTAAAAATGTTTTCTGTAAATCATGCTTATTCAAATCTTAAACAAGGTCTTAGTGCTCTCGTGTAGAATGACGCAATATTCCTTAGTTTTTTGTTGGTAGTAAAAAGTAGATTCAACCGAGCATTACGTCAAAATGTATTGACTAATACTTTTAGTATCGCCGCATATATCTTGTACTCGAAAATATAACACAGTACCATAAACAAAAAAAAATGAATTACTGATAAATTTCCAGTCAGTATAATAAAGAAAACAGTGTAAAATATTCTTTACAGAATGTTAATACTGTTCAATGAGGTTAATACACTGTATTGATTCAGCGGCCACAATCACGATTTTCATGACATAACATATCTTTCTCCTGCAAAAGAGCATATGTTAACAGAGCCTTAATAGGCGATGGGCAGCAATGTGGTTTGAGACTTGATATTCGTCTCCAGTACAACATAAAATTTTGAACCACAAAAAAGCAACAGTGACAAAAATCAGGGAAAAACCTTGAACTAAAATATATTCTTAAAATAGCCCAAAGCGCAGGATCTGTTGATGGATAAATATTATTTTTAAAATCAGATATTTGGAACCGGACGAAAATTTAATATTAAGCACATCATAAACGACAGAAGTAAAAAGTAAAAAATTAAACATTATTAATTCTTTGCACTTCAATGACTACAGGGAACACTTCAACAACGAGAGCTGACAGTAAAGAGACGATTACAAATCCGAAATGAAACAAACATATACAACACTAAACATAAAAAAAACCACAAAACAGCAAGTGTGTAAAGCGAACATAATATGATGGGTGCACTTGGGTGCTCCGGACCAGAATACAGTGCTTCTAATTACACATCGGTCGAGAAAAAAACCAATAAGACTAAAGACAACATATGAATTAGCGAGAATGTCTGACCGTATTTGAGAGATGGATGTCCCAAAACGAAACGTTCAATTAAGGCATGGTGATGGGCCATTGAACCTCTGAAAGTATAACATTAACCTAGATACATCAAACTTCTGGCTCATAAGCTTTATAATTACCAGCAGTGTTTGATCTAGAAATTCAGAATATCAATCGCAAGATATAGCATAAGGTATATGTTGTGAAAAGTAAACAAGTTGCACTGAAACTGTTTGAATTTTTCTATACTATCGATAAATTTGACAATTGGAAATGTAAAGTTTTCCCGTTTCGCGTAGATTATATTTTGTTGTTTTTTCTAATCTTTTTTAGAAGAAGGTCAAACTAAAATACCGAACTAATTTCTTGCTCGATATGATAGATTAAAAGCAATTGGTCACCGAATTCAACATTGTTCAGGAAAAATACATCATATTAAATTAATGATCTACCCAGTGTCCTTTTTTCTTTTTCAGTAAGATTTTTAGGAGCTCGGTCTCCTCAAAGCAGTATAAAACAGGTCGTTTAGGAGAGGAGCACAAATATCATTCATACAAACTCCAATATTTACAAAAACAAATATGTTGTCAATAACAATAATGTCACATTTGACGAATTCCTCCCTCATTGTGTTTATTATCATTGGTCTATAAAACAAATCGGTAAAAACATATTACAACTGCTTATATTAAAAATGCGTAATACGTAATCGACAAATGGTTTGTTTCGGTTGTAGGAAACGGATATCCTACACTGTGGTTTCTAATTCCCTTTTTTTCTTGTCGCGCAGTATCTATGTTGTTTCTTACATATCTTGTCAAAAATTACAAAGAAATCGCTACTTAACGAATGATATCATTGCTATTAGGAATATATACAAGTAAGTAAAATCTAGGTAGTAAACAAATTCGAACAACGTTAATTATCAGATGAGTTTAGTGTTCTGTTGTTGATGTAGTAGGCCTTGTGGTTTAATTTGATAGTTTTTGCATGCCAATCATATGTTTAGATGAAACATGACAATTTGTAATGATACAATTTTGTTAATTAATGCGCAACTGTATGTTATTTGCCGAAAACTGAACTCTTTAGTTATCGTTCTGGGAACATATCAATGCATTGTCATGCAGTGATGCTTAGCACAAATGCTAAGATGCATTTAGTGTAGCAAAACATCAACGCGGAGTCTAAGGTGTCAGCTAACTCGTTCACAGACTTTCGACTATCTGAATCTTTGCACTATCTTATTTTATGTTTTGCATTTAACGTTTAAGCAGCCAATCCTTTATGTTTTACTAGAGGTGAAAACGTTGCTTCTATCATTTCTGTTCAAAAAGAGCACATTACTTATTCCGCTATAGTAGAAAAAACTGGTTTGCCTATAATGGCGACTGTTTGGTAAGGGGCATTTCTGTTTTTAGATATTATTATGTGAACAAAACATATAAAGTTTTATTGATTTTATTATGTTCTTATATCTTTTTATATATTTGTAACAGCAGAAAGTGACTACTAAAGTTTCATGAACATGAAGATAAATTTTCTTCTCGTCATTGTTTTATTTGCCACAGTAGTGCACGGTAGGAAAAATTTACTTTTGATATAAATATATTTATTTTAATTTAATTGAGTTTTAATTTATTGAATAACTTATTTAATTCAAGCTAATTTTAATTTTGCTGAGAGTATCGTATTTATTTAAAGTTAGAAGAAAACTCTCAAGGATGCCAACAATCAACTTTAATTAGATGACAGTATTAACGTGAAGTCGATGCAATAAATGTCCTTCATTTTAGTAATGGCCAAAGCATATTTAACGAAGAAGTCCAATTAAAGATTATTAATAAAACTCGGACAATTCACCTCCTGTGAATGGAAATGATTTAGCTATAAGGAATCTTGAGGAATGTTTTAATTATGTAAATGAAGTTAATTTCCATTTGAATACTACAACTTTCAAACAATCTCGTTTAAACCTCAATATCTTCATAAATGCATATTCTTTACAATGTTTTATTTTAAAGACCAACCATTTCATTTCAGTATCGAATGCTGGATACTTCTTTTAGCTGTGCTTCTCATTGTCGGTTTATGGGGCTGTATAACTGGATACTGTTCTGGCAGCGCATGTGTGTGTTCTAGACCATGTCGTAACGGTAAGTTTATTGTCTATTTCTGTTGTCCAATCGTTATACTAGTATTTGGCTTTCAGTAGTAAAGTTGGAATCGGGAAATGAGACAAAAGTTTTATCCAATACATTTTGTTTTAAATTTAACTGATGACATGTGGTTTAAAGTAAAAAGCAATGCCAGCTATGTCCAAGAAGCACTAAATTAATTTTGGACTTTAGAAAGCAGAATAAATGCCAAACTGTATGTTAATGGGCTAAATGGTTGCCTTATCTCCAGCTAGCAGTCATAAATATAGTTTTAATTTTTTAACAAAACAGGAAGGTAGAATAAATAGGATCAAACATTGATAAACTAATGACTAACTTAAGTACAATTGTAAGAAATTATATCTCACTACATTAAACCTCAGATTGATTTGATCTCATTGAATAAACGCATACTGTATATATGTACATCACATGCAACGACTAAAACAGTTTACAAGAATACTCTGCTATTACTAGACCAAATTTTATTCTCCATGTATATGCTCTTTTGTAGGATGAGTACCGCTACCGCAGAGGAGATAAAATACCTTTTACTATAACAAATATATATCATATAACACTTATATACGTAGATGCATATAACCTTGTATGAGTAGCCTTTTCAAGTGGCAATCGAAATATGTTATGAAACATTGTTTTGTAATGCTCTTAGTCAAATATTCACAATTATACAAAAAACACATTTTAGTACATGAATTGTACCTCAAACAATTTGCCGATTTGTATATATCTGTGATAAAAATTTAAAATCGCTAAAAAGAAGTCTTCATTGTTTATTGCATGAAAAAGGCCACCTATTAAGTCTTCATAGTGCATTAGTCTCGACCATATTAAAAGCAACACAACTTCTTGCTAAAAATATAAATTGATCGATTGACTGATTAAATGTTGGCTCAAACAATACAATGATTTCAGTTATATTGCATGCGAGATATACAGGGTGGCTTTGTATTTTTCAAGGATCATGCCACTCTCAAAACACGTTACCCACTATGGTCCACGGTGAGTCTTACAGTATGCTAAAATGAAAATCGCGCACTATGGACAGAATATACCAAAATTCTCAAATGTCAAAATATTCTTTCAATTTCAAGAATATTGTATTCTTTTATACCTATCATGAACAACTGCTCAAATAAAATGGTAGACGCAATAAGGGTGTAAAATGGCCTCATAACGATATTTGGACAAAAATACGTCTGTGATATGTAATTTTAGAAAACAAACATTTTCGCGATTGTACTCAAGGCTTGTGAATATGACGTCATCAAATTAAAGTTGCCTAATTACCAAAAATTAACAAACAGAAAAAGTTTTGTCAAACAGCAGTAAATTGAAGGCCTATTATGCAAAGAACAAAATACAAATAATCATTCGAAAGCAAATCAACAAATTCTTTGGTAAGTTGATTTATGTATTTATTTTTAAAAATCTTATCAACAATTTTATAATTAAAAACCGTTGCCATAGAGACAAAAACAATACGAACTTATAAAGTTGAATTTTTTTTTACAAAAATATGAATAAAATACAAACTTCTCTGTAGTTTACATAATAGGTTTAGCGTTTGATTAGAAACGTTTTGAATTGTTGTCATAATCAATTTATTTTAAATTTAAGCATCAAACGGTAACTTTTTATTAATAGATAGATGGAGTACACAAAAAATGTTTTTTACAAAACATATTTCAAGTCTGGACTTCGTAGTTAATGTTTTCTTCTTTCTAACAGATTCAATATTTTTACAGATTTTTGTAGGGCATCCATATATAAAGGATTGCAGCTATTTAACGTAGTTTAACTTGTTTAAGGTCCTCAATTTATACACATTTGCACATGCAGATAGGTGGATAATTTTTTCAACTACAGATTTAATTAGAGAAATATAAAGATTTGCCGACATCTATTGGTAATTTGATGTTTGCAAATGGTAAACGCATAAGAGTAAACGAATATTTCCAAATCACTTATTTATGCCGGATATTCTTCAAATACAGTACGGTTTTTCCTTTCTAATACAATACAAAAATTGACTTAATTTATTAGAATATATCTTTCAATATCGATATGAGCAAACTGTGCAATTGAGTTACAATGGTTGATGAAGGCATTTGATCAAAAATGGAAAATGAGGACAATTTTCTGATTAATGTTAGTACTTCTCCTTAATTACTTTCTTTGCTCTCATCAACTGTTTTAAGTTTACACATATCTCGAGCATCAAACAAATATTTTGTCATGTATGTGCCAGTAATAAATGTTGTCGAGAAGCGCCATATACAACAAGGATAGTAGTAAAAAATACATCCAATCCGAAAAGATCCCAAAAGAATAATATTGGACGTATTGCAAGCATACGTTCCCCCAATTGATACATGACTTATTAAATAAAAATATCAAGGAAACAGATTGACAAAAGCCGAAAGTCAAGGGACAATTTCAAATCCTGATATAAACAAACATATACAAAGCAAGACAAAACCAAAATCAAAACACAGAAAATGAGTAACCTGAACCCATAAGAAACCATTGGTGTACTCAGGTGCTCCGGACAAGTAAGTAGTGCCTGCATCTAATTAGACACCTTTCGAGTTACTCATTGTTTAGGAAAAAGTCAAATCCATCAATAGGAAAGACTACCTATGTATAAGCAAAAATGTCCGATTGTATTTGAGAGATAACTATCAATTATTAAGTAATATTGATGACCAATAATCCGCTGAAGAGATAACACCTACCTAGGTACAACAACTCGTGTTTAAGTAGCTTAGAAGTCCAGCAGTGTGAGGTATTGAAAAAAAGGAATATCGATTAAAAGCAGTAGTATTTGATCAGAAAACAAGGTTATTAGAAGAGTGTAGTTACCGAACGAACAACCATTAACTTAAGGTTGAGGTTTTTTTCCCTAACCCTATAATATCGTCTTAATATTATGGACATAGTAATATTGTTCACATTTTGTGTTCAAAATATATACACCGCTCGCTATTTTAAGAAATACAAGTACCTGGTTTCTTGCATTTTTATTTTAGAAGCCATTTAACTGAAGAACAATGCATTTTGACTTAAAAGAGTATATTGTGTCATTGACCTATTTGCCATAAATGTTTAAGTGCAATAGTGTAGTAGGTATGTAACTGCAATCTATTTTCAGTACTAGGTATGTAACTACGTATATTGGATGACAGACTTAACATTGTATATTATAAAAGTTTTTTGCCGTAAAGAATTTTATGAACGTACGGAATTTTTGTCTCACTGATGACTCGGAATGAATAGTCATAGAATTCCATACATTTTCTTACGTAATCGATTGCATCAATGTAACTAATTTTAACAAAACTTTCCTATGAAGGGTCATTATAAAATGTGTAGGGAAAAATAAAAAGAAAACCGACTAAACAACAATACATGTAGCTTAAATCTTATATTAGATGAAGATTCCGGATTCAGATAAACATAAACAATTGAGTTAACCGAACCCAATAAAAACCATGGTTACACTCGGGTGCGAGTTACTCATTGTCATTTCTGGGGAAAATCAAATCCAGGAATAGGAAGGACTCTCTATGACCGGTTACTCTCTTTTTGTTTTTGGTTTTGTGTTGCGCTGTATATGTTTGTCTGAGTTCCGGATTTGTAAATGCCCCTTGACTTTTGGCTCTTGTCGGTTTTCTTTGCTGTTTTCTTATAAATATAAAACGCACGTTGTGTCTTATCAAGACTCATAAGTGGGGCTCAAAGCTCAAAATATTTTAAAACCAAATAAATGAGATGTTCAATGAAGGTAATAACAAAATATAGAAAACCAAGGAAACTGTCAAAAACACAATCCATAAATCAAAGTCCAAGTAACCGGCAAACTTGAGAACCAACAATCAAAAATATAGCAACTACAGCAAGAACTGGGACACATTTTGTACGCATTTAAATTCCAATTACCTGCTAAAAAACTAAATTACAAAATATGTAGTCGCTCTTATCATCAAAATTCCAAAACGTTATACCAAATTGTGAATTGTCTTTTTTGACAGTTTCATCGGTGTTCGGTATTTTGTTATTACCTTCATCAAAACATAAAAAGTTAAACATTACAATAAATTAAATTAAATACTTTTTTAAGAAATGAAGGTAATAACAAAATATCGAACTCTGTGGAAACTCTCAAAAAAGACAATCCACAAATTAAACAAGTCCGAGAAACCAACAAGCTCGAGAACTAACAACCAAAAATAAAGTAACTACAACAATGGTCCTGACTTGGTACAGGGATTTCAAAAAGAAGTTGGTTAAACCAGGTTTTATGTCATGATCAACCTCCCACTTCCATTACTGTAGTATGTGAGTTTGTTAATTGACTAAGATGGATGGGTATCATATACCACTAGTCAGTAGTAGGTGTATCCAACAATCATCGTAGCACATTCACTGTCCAATGAATTCAAAAATTGGGAAAACTATTTCCAAACGAGATACTTGCTGCAAGCTCTTGCATACCTGATCCATAGAGACACATAGACACCGTATTCAGGAGAACCTGGAATATTGTTGCATAAGTGAGGATAATTTATAATTTTAAAATTAAAATCGTCTCTTTTGTCGTAAATTCTGGGGCTAAGATTACAGTTGGTGTCATATTCGAGGTTGAAGTCTAAAAATGATGTAGATGAAGCTGTTTCTGTGGTCAAAAGCCAAGGGACAGTTACAAATCCGGATATAGACAAACACAACACATAAACCAAAAATATAAAAACACAGAGAGTAACCCGAACCCAATAAAAACAATGGGTGCACTCAGCTGCTCCGGACGAGTAAGCAGTGCCTGCCTCTAATTAGACATCCGTCGAGTTACTCATTGTCATGTCTAGGAATAAGTCAAATCCAGGAATAGGAAACACTACCTATGACTCAGCGAAAATGTCAGATCGTATTTGATACACTGATTTCTCATAACGATCAATTAAGTCATGGTGACAACCATAGAACTTCTGGAGGGATAACATCAACCTAGGTACAACAAACCTTTGTTTGAGTAGTTTAGCAGTCAACAGCAGTGGTCGGTCTAGAAAATCGGAATACCGATCACAGGATCTAGAATAACGTTTAAGTTGTGAAATGTACACACCATACGCTGGAGCTGCTGAAATGTTGCTGAACGGGAAGTTGACAATTGGAAAGTTGAAGTCATCACGCTTGTCGTAGAGTCTAGTTTGTAGTTTTCCTGAGTCTATTTCTAGAAGAAGGTCTAAGTAAGAGGCTGACCTTAGTGTATTGGTGGTGTCTTTAATTTCAAGCTCGCTAGGGTAAATTGAATGTAAATAGTTACCACATTTAGCATTGTGTGTTGAGGGACAAAACATCATCAATATAACGGAATGTAAAATTAAAGGTCTGGGACAGTGTCTTTTCTTCTTCTTCAGTAGGCCTTCTAGGAACTCAGCCTCATAAAAGTACAAAAACAGGTCGGCGAGGAGAGGAGCACAATTAGTACTTATTGGAATACCAACAGTCTGTTGAAAAACATGTCCTCCAAACATGACGAATATGTTGTCAATCAGAAAATCTAACATGTGACAGATTTGGTCTTCAGTATATTTAGTATTAGATGATTTAGAGTCATTGATGACGAAATAAGTTCTGTCATGACTAATTACCAGGTATTTATATCGTCTCTTTCCGTTTTTCTTGAAAAAGCAGCGTTTTATAAGATCTTTAAGCCTGGTTTTAAGCTGCGTATGAAGGATGGCCGTATAGAGTGTCGAAAAATCAAATGTTTTAATGCTGTTACAATGGGAAAGAGATCCAGACCTCAAGATTTCTATCAGGTCTTTTGAATTTTTTTAATATCCACATTTCATTAATTCCACTCCTGGAGTAGAAAGTGTCACTGTATTTTTGAAGTCCCGTTTTTACTGTTGTTAAAATAGTGGTCAGGAGTTGCGACAGTGTTTTGGTAGCACACTTAGACGATCCTGCTATAAAACGCTGTTTGTATGGATTTTTGTGAAGTTTTGGAATCCAATACAATAAGGATAGATAACAATCTTCGACTTTGATTTTGAGATCAAAGGAAGCCAATACCGATTTGTGATTTTTCAATAATCTCCTCTTTGAAAGCTTTCCATCCAGAATTCTTAAAACAACGTTGACGTCGCGGAACACGTGAACTGCATTCATTCTGAACAATAAATTGCCTTGAGTTTTTATGTTAGTTGTTAGGATTGAAGGTCGCTTCTGTTTGTTCTGCATTGGAGGATGAACTTTTGTGTCTAATGTTTCTGCATATCTGTGTTGTTACAGTATAGCAGCCCTTTTAACGAGAATAGTCCTGATATTCCATGTATAAAAATTCTTCTTGAGCATTGTGTAATAATAGCAAAACAACGGGTTTATAATTATTGCGAATAATGTTACGTCCGTGTATTTATTTTTAGGTTTTGCTTTCTTTTGTTTTTGTTGTTGTTGTTGTATATTTTTTATAATTTTATCGTACCTATTATTGCTTCAAAATTATAAATATTATATAACAGTGATACTACAGAATAACAGATAAGGTCCCTTTATTTAACTTGCACATATGCGCTTAACCAAATGAAGAAAATTAAGAACACTATATTACTGGACGAAGCTCACAATGTTTAATACAATTTCGATTTGCTTACCTTACAATACGATAGAAATTGGAAAATAAAGATGCGGTTATTAGGATTTAAGCATCCTCCCAACTCAGGGCTGTCGAGTCATGGAGCGAACGTGAACACAGTACCCCTGACTTGGGAGCACGAAATATCATGCGTAATTAAGTACATTAATCCTGGGCAGTTTTTTGTCCAATAACTTCTTCCATTGGTTCCTTGTCGTCTATTTTTGATGTTTTCGTCCGTTCCTTATTGATGGTGTCGTTTGTTCGGTTTCTAGAAATAACCCAAGTTTTGACATGCTAAACTACCAGAACAAAAAATAATTTAATAAACAAAATTTATAAATACTTACGAAATAACATAAAAACTTCATGGCATAAAATATTGATTCATTATAATAGTCAATTCCTGAATGTCAAAAAAACTTAATAACGTTTAGTACATTTATGACAAACATAAATTTTTATCTACATGTTGCATTTTTTCCCAATGATTGGGTGTGTCCATCCTACCCAAGTCCAAGAGACAATAATAACTGTATGTTTACCCAAGGACCTTTGAGAATTTTCAGTTGTAATACCAGAGTAACTTGTATGAAGTAAATACACTAAAAAGTAACTTTTGTAGTTGTTAACATTCTGCAAAAGTGTGAATCATATTCAGTCATGTCAAAATCATCCTGAAAAAGAAAAAAAAATTAAATTCTTACTAAAGACCAAAAACACCAGAAAGAACCGAAATCTGACTTTTATTTGAATATGTTGAAACGATTTGGTAGAAAATAAATGATTGATTGATTGATTGATTGATTGATTGATTGATTGATTCACAGCTAGCAGCATTTCCGCTATATTCAGTACGAACAAGTTTTAAACAATAAATCAAATTGGGATATGAGTTGAACCACGAGGAATAAATTTGGATTGTCACAAGAAAGTTTTTTTGAGTGTTGTTTTGGGACCCTGGAAACCTTTTAAGATTATATATTCAGTACAAAATTGAATGACAAATGTATACTAACAATGTATCCATAATTTATTATGTTGATCCCCCTTTCTGCGATGCTGCAGGAGCTGTCTCTGTTGCTGCTGCTACTGTCTTTGGTTCTGTTGATCCACATGGTTTAGCACAGGTACATTTTAGTTTTAGCATCCCACTACAGCTTCCACTTTTACACTGAGTGGACTTACAATGCTTATGACACTTAGACTTGCTAAAGGGACAACCATTACTACCCAAAAATGCATCTGTAACTGCAGCAAAAGAAACACAATCTTGAACAGGATTTAAATCGAACTACAATTTCCACCAACCCATTTATGTCCATTTATGTCCGTGTATCCAGTTTACTTTATCCAAAATTATCAAAGGCCATGTTAACGAAACTGTCTTATGACTGGTATCTGTCATAGGATGGTCTTAGAAAACGCCTTAGTCCTTCGTCATTTCAACAAAAGCGTCCTAAGTTGAGGACATCTAATTTTTAATCCTAAATTTGGGATAAATAGCTAAATGTCATAAGATGATCTTCAGATAGTCTTACGAATAAAAAGTGTCCCCAATTGTTAAAAAAGAATATATTTGACAATAAATTCATGCGATATATAGGCATAACAAAAATTTTGAAGAAAACAATTTGACATGATAGACAAAAAATCATTTTCTTATATATTAGATGCTCAACTTCTAAACAGATGTAAACTTTAAATAAAGATAAGAGATTATTAGTACCAGTAGAAGTTAAAAGTAATATATTGTTATACTTAATCTATACTACCCTCTCATCGATAGGCCATATTGGGTTTTACTAGGATGTATAACTTAAGATATTTTTAGTTAAGGGTCCGTGTTTGTAAACAATTTATCTCTGCATTAAAATGCCGTTAAAAACCTAACCATAAAAGAATAGTCCAAATTCAAAGAAGTTGGATTTTTTTTTTACTTCAATATACTTATTTAAATTAAACTTGTATGCAGGCATTTTAGAGCGTAACTTTTCTCTATACAAGATACATGTTATTTCATTTTTAATTTTAAAAAAATCAAAAATCATACTTTTACTTAGATCACAATTTTGAAATGATTTATCAAATGTTTAAAAACTATTACAAATTATTTAAATTTTACATATTTATTATCTCAGCTTATTAGTTTCATTTTTAAATATTTAACAGTGATTGGTTCACGTTTGTCCGCTAGAACTATTCTTAGATAGTTTCTCTTTAACGCCTTAAGTCAGTTCTAAGACATTTCCTAAGATCATTCTTAGTATTATCGTATATTAGGACATATATTGGGCAATATTTCCTAGACACTGTCAACGACAAAAAGTATTGTGTACACAATAATTCAAATCAAAATAAAATTAATATTGAATAAACTTTGGAAAATGCATGAAGTACTGATTACATTTAAACTTGAAATGTGTCAAAATCTAAAATATTTGTTGACTTTATAAGTTTGTTAGAGATAACTGTCCCATACCGCCCTAATTACAAAACACCTACCATCCACTAAC
The DNA here is from genome assembly GCA_944474755.1 of Limnoperna fortunei. Taxonomy (NCBI): domain Eukaryota; kingdom Metazoa; phylum Mollusca; class Bivalvia; order Mytilida; family Modiolidae; genus Limnoperna; species Limnoperna fortunei. Next base: position 61,546,305 of record OX104118.1, read on the forward strand.
GAGGCAAAAAGGACAATCGTTAGAATAACCACCACTGTCTTCATAGTGATGAACGTCACTCCAATCTAAAAATAATATTTAAAGATTATAAAACTCGGAAGTCTTTTAGAGAATCCATCTATTTCGAAGTTACAATGTAATAGAAGAAGGACGAAAATCAGTCTTATCCTAAATGCAATCAAAGCCAGGATTTGTGCAACTTGTTAGTTTATTTCATATATATATTATTTGTGATAAACCACAAAAGTGAAAAGATACGAACCCAATATACAATTTCTCACAATAATATTAAAGCATGAATATGTTATCTATTTTTGTTTGTTAGTTTGAATGTTGTTTAACGCCACTTTCAGTAATTTTCAGTTATATCATGGGCGTCCAGTTTTTTTTGGGAGAGGAAGCCGGAGTACCCGGGGAAAACCACGGGCCTTCAGTAGGAAAACAGGTAATCCTTGTCAATTAAGACTGGAGTCGAGCGCACCCTGCCCGCAATCTCAGTGTTGACAGAGTACGTGATTAACTACCTTAACCACTCGCCCAGCTAGGCCCAACATATTATCTTATATAATAACGTAATACAAAATACACAAATTGCTACATATATTACAAAACATCGCTGTGTATGTGTGTAGGTATGTATGCACGTGGACATGTGTGTGTAAGGAGGAATAAAAGTAAATATATTTAGTACATGTATAACAAACTCATATTGCTGCTCTGTAAGATTTGTGGTCAGCCCTAGCAACAGATTTAGATCTATATCGATATACGTTGTTACCCAGTTCAGGATGGCTAAATGAGCAAGTTGTAGTATTCCTATACAGAGGGCATTCAAAGAAAAAGTGGTATCTGGTTTCTGCAGGATATTCGCACTGGCAAGACTCATTTTTAATTATAACAACTTTAAACAGATCATTATTTAATATGCACCGCATCTTAATTACGCCAATACTATATTCAGTTGTCTGGAACCAATTTGAAAATGCTTAGGAACTTTGGTTTATCATCTTGTACACTTATTGTTAAAGCCAGAAGTGCTAATAATAATTATTATATTTATTCAGGCAAAATCAAGTACACAATACATAGCATGATAAGAATACATATAAATTTAAAACATTACATGTTACAAGTGTCAATCAATATATACCGAATTATTTTGTCATGTTTAAATTAAAATGATAATCATTGACAATTTATTTTGATCTGATCAATGATGTATGTGGTAAAGTTTCGTTTCTTTAAAGACATTTCGTTATTGTTGTTGTAAATTACGTAAAAAACAATTTGTATTGTTTCATTAGTTTTTTCGAACTGTAAGTTGATAAGTGTTTTCTTGAAATGTGTTTCCATGATTTCGTAATAAAGTTTATAAATTGTGATTACACCATTTATTAATTATTGTCGATTTATTTAAATGGATAAAATACTTCATATATCGCACGCTACAAATACCGAGACAAAATAAGCGATGCCGAAGTTCGAAACCAATATACATGAAATAAATTCCCTTAGTTTTTAAAAAAATCACATAATGAAAATGACGTCACACCCTAAACTCGGTTGACTCGAACTTCGGATAACTCGATATATTTTTTACGGTCCCGCAAACTTCGACTTATCGAGGTTTGACTGTAATGCAACCCGATTGCCTGGGATAAACCCATTAAAGCTAAAAGCTTATTTCCAATGGGGTCCCTTTATCAAAAAGTCACAAAATATATATCAAAATTAGTATTGTTAAAAAACATTTTGTTTACAATAAAAATAAAGATATATTAAAAAGCTGACAGATTTAAGATAAGTAATCAATAGAACAAAAAATCGCTATTTTCATGGTTTCTAGCTTCATCCTTTAAATGTTGCTTGACAGCTTTTTTATAAGAATATTTCTGGTCTAAAACTTTAATTTCTTCTGGTAAATTGTTCCGGTCATGGATCGCATTAAATAAAAATGTATTCTTGCTACAAATGTTTGAATTTGGAACTCAAAAATTTAAGTTGGATGACCCTCTGGGGTTGTTAAAATTACGAAAGAAACCTGATGACATGTAATCTGGAGCAATTCCATTAAAAATATTATACACATGGTTGAGTCTCAGCTGTTTAACTCTATTTTTGACAGATAACATGTTAACTTGATCTAAAATATCATTGTTTATACTAGCTCTTGGCCCCAGACCAAGAATGAACCTCACAACTTTATTTTGAAGTACTTGCAATTTATTTGCTGCCCCTTTCCCAATACTAGTATACCAAGATGAAGAGGAATTGTCAAAATAGCATTGTATAAGAGCAGTTGTGAGAGTCCTTCTTGATCTGGTGTCCAGGCACTTTGCATTTCTATATAAAAATTTAAGTCTAGAATTTACTTTTTGTATAATATTAGATACAATATATTCACAATTAAGATATTTATCTATAGATACACCTAAATATTTGACACAGTCAGTGGATTTTATGACATGATTATAACAAGTTACATAGAACTCAGATATACATTTAAGTTTTCTTGGTGGACCAAAAAGCATACATTCTGTCTTTCCAAGATGTAGTGAAAGTTTATTATCAATAAGCCAATCAGAACAACTTTCCAATACAGAGCCTAATTTTTCAGATATAATCTTTGGATCCTTATGACAGAATAAAATTGCACTATCATCTGCATATAAAATTAGTTTACATTCGTTATCAATATTAATTGGCATATCATTTACATAAGTTAAAAACAGCAGAGGTCCCAAAATACTACCTTGGGGAACTCCACATGTTACATTCATAGGTTCTGACAAAGTATTGTTTACAGACACAAATTGTACTTTATCTGATAAGTATGACTTAAACCATTCTATCGACTCAACACCCATTATTTTTAATTTATTACATAATATACTATGATCAACAGTGTCTATTGCTTTCTGTAGGTCTAGCATGATCATACCTGTAAACATACCATTTGCGTTATTAGTTCTTAAATAATCCAACAAATGTATGAGACATGTATCAGTAGAATATGTTTTGTCTAAATCCTGATTGTAAGTTATACAACATATTATTTTCATGCAAAAAATCAGCTAATTGATTATAGACACTTCTAATATTTTAGAAACTATACTTAGAATGCTAACAGGTCTATAATTTCCAACTTCAAGCGGACTATTCTTCTTATAAAGAGGTTTGACTCGAGCATATTTCATACTAAGAGGAACAACTCCAGAAAAAAATTGACTGATTAATAATAAAAGTAATAGGTGTTTTTAATATAGGAGCACCATCTTTTATGAAACGAGCTGGAATTTCATCTAATCCAGTACTTTTGGAAGTATTAAGAGAATTTAACTCTTTGTATACAAAATCTTCCGTTACAGGTTGTAATATAAATGTCTTCTTATTAGGATTTCTCTTATTATAAAAATCTAAAAATAGTTGAGATGTTACAGAGTATAAACCTTTTGCTTTAGCTTTTTAACTAATTCTGACGCTACAGTTGTAAAGAAATTGTTAATATAGTTTGCTATGGTTTCAGAATCATGACACAATTCAATGTTCACATTCAGCATAATGCTTGCTTCCTGAGCTTTGGCTTTATAACCAAGATCTCATAGTTGTTTCCATAACTTTTTAGGGTCATTTTTATTTTCTTCGATCTTATCTGAAAAAAAAGTTTGACTTTGCTAGTTTGATCTCTCTTTGAACTTTATTTCTTTTATTGCAAAACTTTTTAAAATATTCAGTGTTATTTGTCTTTTTATAATTAGATAATAATTCATCTCTTTCTTTGATAAGACTTAAAATTTCATTCGACATCCATGTCTCTGTGTTACGTTTAACTCTAACTTCCTTTAAAGTAGCAACTTTATTTAAGACACTTGTAAATTATTCCCTAAAACAATTCCAATTTTCATCAACTGTCTTTTCATATTTATTACACTTGGTCCAGTCAACATTATTTAACTCTTCATAAAAAGTAACCTGGTCATAATTTTTTAAACACCGTATTTTGATATTTTTATGTTTCCCCACTGACAATCTTTTTTACTTTTCTACTACAATAGATGATGTTGTGATCACTTAAACCAGAACAAACTGTGCCAGAGTCTACTATATTTTCTGATTTGTTACATAAAATTAGATCAATAATTGAAGAAGAGTTTTCAGCTTTTCTTGTCGGCTCGGTTATGAGCTGTTCATAACTAAATAACTTTAACATATTCATAAAAGATTTTGCTAGTGAAGAGTTTTTGTTTTTCATACATATATTATAGTCCCCTAAAATGATTGTTTCAATGTCAGATTTTATTTGACTAATAACATTTTCAAATTTGCTGGTAAAGTCAGACATATTCGGTAGCCTGTTAATTGTTCCTACAAGAATCGGCTTTGTTTTGGGAAGCAGTTGTTCTACCCAGAGAGACTCCAAATCAGAATTGAGGTCAGTTCTTGTGATGAAAGCTAATCTGTTGTTCACATATGTACAAACACCTCCCCCATGCCTGTCTCTATCCTTGCGGAGGACGGAATAACCCTCAATTTGTATTTCACCGTTGGTCACAGTCGAGTCAAGCCATGTTTCTGATACAGCAATGACTGATGCATTTGATTTTTGAGCCACGATTCTGATTTCTGCCATTTTCGGAAGTAGCGATCGTGCGTTTAAATAAATAAATTTCATTCCTTTCGTTTTTGAAAACTCAAAATCAGATTCCGAAGTTTGATCAACAGTTTCGAAGCTTTGATTTAAATTGGTATTTATTGGTAATAGTTGGTGAGTAAGACATTTACTGCAGATAAAGTCAACAGATTCTCCATTTAACATGTTTTCGTAAATTTGTACGGTTATTTCTGAGGTAAATCTTATATGTGTCCATTCTTCACACAAATCGCAACTAACTGCTTTACTTGTTGCAATAACCCCTTTTGAGCATTTTGTACAGGGATTTTTATGTTGACGTTTTTTGTGTTCAGGTCCTGGCTGTGGGTTACATCGCCACTTTTTAGTAAAATAATAAATATAAATAAGTTTTTGTTTTTACTGAATTTGAGTTTTTCTTTAGTATGGCCGAAAGGTAGGTCTTATTTATATCGGATGTAAACACAGACAGTGAGTTCTCATAGTTTATGGATACACATCCTGTCAAATCAACGTGAACATTATCGCTGGATTTAAAGCGAAAGTTTTTGAAGTCATTTTGGAAGTTTGACCAGCTAAGTATCAAGATGAAAATGGAAAGTGCTGTAGCTATGCCTTTGAGGCCCGTCATCTTTGTTTGGTAGTGGTCTCCGGTCGTTGATTTCAATTTGTCGTTGTCAAGTTTATAGGGTAAGTTAAGGATGGAATAACGTTTCAAAAGGTGAGTGTGTGATATAAAATGAGTTTTGCAATACTTATTTTCAATGGATACACTCTATTTGATGTTGATTTGGCTCATTTTTGCTCTCTGAAAATTTTAATGCCCGCCATACCGACCGGAAGCTTAGTTGTTTTGTGCTATTTTTGTTCTGGGCTGACATGTCCAGACTAATCCACAGAACGATGATAAAAAGGGTTCCTTGGTTGAGCACAAACTACAATAGGGGACAAATAAATCGTCACGATTTCTTAACGATATTTCGTAGGAGACTAGATGGATGAGGGCACTAACTACTACAAATACACTGAGGTCTTTCTATAGTACATAGAGTGATACATCAGTAATTTTCTTCGTTTTAGCCCGACTTCTGATTTTTTCAACCAATTTCTCTAGTCTATAAATAAGTTCATATTTCCCAAATTCTGCAAAGCATGTTATTGTTCCCGCCTCAAACTGAAGAGATTCAAGCCATTGGCATTGTCACCACCATAGTTGTCCCACAGTTCACACGCATATTCAAATATGGGGGCGAATATATACCAAATATAATTTTTCAAAATTTTACTCCTCTTTGCTTTTATATAAGCGCACGTAAAATACTAAAATGTTTAGTGACACCTGTGACTATGTTTTGCGTTTGTACATTGAACTTAGCACCTATACTAAAAGTCACCGTGTCTGTGTTGGGGGTTTTCTGCGTGACAACCGCGTTTGGTCAAGCTTATCCTCCTCTTGTTAAATTCAAAATGATGCAAATTGAAATCAACACTTATTTTCCACATTTAATCCGCGTTTTGAAAAGCGGCATTTTGATAGGGCGGTTTTCCATATTCACTTTTGACCTTATTTTCAATGGACGTATAAGGAACAGTCGATTGTTGTCTATTCGAAATTCTACGGATGTCTTTTGCAGTTGAGGCATAAAAAGTCCCGTGGTTTGCCCAAATACCATTGAACGTCACGAAAGCAGACGAACTTTTGTAAACAACGCAAGGTCCCTTTAGAAACAAAAATGGCTGACTTACAATGTAAAATTCCAGTAGCAAAAGTCACGGAAAATTTGTGACATGTAAAAAACAGGCAAAGTATGAAATATGGAATTGTTCTGTTGGAACATTTTCTGTATTGGATTTTAGTTATACAAAGGTACGATATAAAACAATATAAAATGCAAGCAAAACCTGAGCGCACGGGGTGTGATTTTTAATATAAGCGTTTGTGCGTGTGATTTGTGAAAATAACCTCAGCACTTAGCTGAAACGAGATATCAGGCACATCGATATTAGCAAGCAATAAAATTTCCTTGCAACACATCATCCAAATATTAGACTATTGTTTTAGTGTTTCTCAATCCTTACTTAGTGAACGTTTCACTTCTATTTCTTCCCAAAAGATGTATCAACAGCAAAATACAAATCAATCTTAAACGGTCAGTTACTTGTCGTTGTTATAAGTAATAAATAATAGGGATCCCACTACAAACCCTTCAGGAACACCAGCCGATATATTACACAATGAAGTAGACGATGCTGACTTGATAACTACCAAACTCATCTTATACAATAACCTTTAATGCCAAACCTGATGCTTTTGAAAAGTCGCAAAATACAAAACATTTAACTTCTTTATTTTCAACTGAGTTCACAATGTCATATATTTCTAATAGCTAATGAACTGTCGATCTTTTTGTCAGTTAAATACAGTCTGATATTGTTAAAAGAGATCGTTTATATTTAGGTGGTTATAATACGTGTTTGTCAACAATTTTTTCCATCACTTTTCAAAGATCAAAGAAAAAGGCAATGAATGGTAATGACGAATTACCATTTTTAAATACTGGAATAATGTTTGCAATTTTCTAGTCTGTAGGAAAAATGCACTTTTCTAATGATTTTTCTTATAGAATTTCTAGAGGAATAGAGATTGGTTCAGGACATAACTTCAGCATCCTGTGACTTATTTCATCAGGGCCAGATAAGAGTTTGAATAATATCAATCCTTCCTATTAATTTTAATAAGAGACCCACGATCTTAGGAAGGAAAACTGGCAATTGTTGTCAATTATGTTTGGAGTTGAGTACACCATGCCCGAAGTGAGACTCGAACCCGCAATCTCAGTGTTGACAGAAAACGTGATCAATAGTGGACGAACTACTTAAACCACCCGCCACCGATGCCCCCACTCTGGAATGTAGAGGCACTGTTAGGGTGCTCTGAAGCAACGTCATTTATCATCAAATGTGCGCATTTAGGCAATATTCATTGAAAGAATAAAATCAATCTATGTAATGTGTCAAACACAAAACAACCGGACTATAAAGAGTGAAAACAAAACACTATAAAAAGTCGACTTATGTAACTTACACATAAGGCCAATGAGGATAAATTTATATTATTTGACAAACATTATGATATTTAATTTAATTTAATAAAATTTTGCTAAAAGCTTACCTCAGGTTCCAATGTTTTAGGGTGTGTTAGAAATGTAGATATCATAGTCCTGATATCATGCGTAATTATGAACATTAATTGTGAGCGATTTTTGGCACTGAGGTCGCAAGACCATTAACTACTTCCATAATGCATTGGTCCATTTTCTTTTATGCTTGATGTTTTCCGTCCGTTCCTTTTCGATATTGGCGTTAGTTCGGTTCAGGACATACCCTGATAGTCTCTTTGACATTCTAAATTGCCAGAACAAAGCATGATTTAATGAAGTAGATTTATTTATATTTACTAAATACATAAAAACTTTAGGAAATTAACATTTCTGTTTAATCAATTATATTAGTTAACTGTCATATATATGTATTTAATTTCTATTTATTAGGAAACTTCTTTATTGACGGCTACATTTGGAAGAATTACCAGTTGTACTGTTACAGTGGGTAAAGAGTTTGAAAGAAAATTTGATATTAGTTAACGTTCTTTTTTTAAGTGTGGATCATATTCAGCCATGTCATTATCATCCTACAAAAGAAAAACATGCCAAGTGAATTTCTTACTAAAGAGCAAAAAAACAGGAAGTACTGACTTTTATTTTATTACTTTTAGAAAAAATAAGATTGATTGTCAAATTGCTTGATTGCTTGATTGATTGCTTGATTGCTTGCTTGATTGATTGATTGATTGATTGATTCAGTATTTTACCTATATTCAGGACAAGAACACGATATGAAACAATAAATCAGTGCGGGATATGTGATGGACAAATGTGATAAAATTTTTTCTGCCAGTAGTCAGTAACTAGAAAGTTTTCAGTGTTGGTTTGGGACATAAAATCTATACTTCTGTAGCGGAAACAATCCGACTATCTTACTCTTTTTCGAAATCTACAAATGGGAATTTATCGAGCAAGTCTACAAAAGGGGCATTTATCGTGCAAGTAACTTGGCACTCTCCAAACACGTATGGTTCGCGGTCAAGTTTATAGTATAATAACCTGAAAAGCCCCCATGGCGAGGGCCTCCCCCATTACCCACATGAGGGCGCGCTGAACAGCTATGTAAGTCGAACACTGTAAATCATTTAAGATTAAACCAGTAGACTAATCGAAAATTTTACTTTTTCAAAAAGAATTGATGGACAAATATAAATTATATACTAACAAAGTATCATTTGTTGTTGATCTCCATGTCATTCAGCTTTTGGCGGTATCCTTCCGCATGGAGTCATACATGTGCACATTCTGTTTTGAAAACCACTACATATACCATCACTACAGTTAATGGACCAACAGTGCTTCTTACAATTACGAGTACCATAGGGACAAAGCGTGTAATCTACTGGACCTGCAGTAAAACAAACATAAACAGCACACAAAAACGTCTTTAATTGAAACACTTAAATCTTCGATAAATTGAACGTTTATTTGGTAAATAAATGAAGTACTGAATACATTTTAAAAATTGTATTGACTTAGTGTGTCCGATTCCAAATTATTTGTTGACTTTGTAAGCTTTTATTAGAGACAACTGCATTAAACTGCCCTTTACAAAAAACTTACTTTCTCTATCAAATGGCAATGCCTTCGCTAACGAGGCGAAAAGAATAATCGTTAGAATGACCACAACTGTCTTCATGGTGATGAAAAGTCACTCCAAACTATAAAAAAATCGTAAAAGTCTGAAATGACCGGGTTGCACAGCATATGCCTTAATAAATAAAGAAAAGCTAATGTGTTGAAAGGTTTTGGGTCTGTGTCAAAAATGTAGCCTGGGAGAAGTTGATTACACAAAAATAGAACCATCATATATAAATGTGTTGTAAAAAGTTCCCATGTGTGGACAAATTGGAAAACATTTCTTAAACCCTTTATGAGATCAGGTGCACAAATTCAATGGTGTGCAATCTTTCTATGAAGTCTCAAGGATATGAGTTGAAAGCTGTGGGAGTTGATAAGATAGATACCATATTTTACAAGCCCGCGTTCATCATACTATAACCCGGGATTGTACAACGTGCATCCGGCCAACAATTATTTTATAACTTGTAAGTTTTTGAGAGAATGCGTGCATAATTCAAAAGCGACAAAAAAGAATTACGAAAGTCGGTATCTTATTTTAAGTGCATTCAAATCGAGGGTCTTTCATCTTGTTGTGGCATCGTTAAACAACAGAAATGATGACGATAAGAAATGTTCAACTATAATATGAATGGTTATGATTTATGAAATGAAGCAATCAACCACTTGAATCAGTCCCTTCCGATAAGAGCATTAGGTTGTCTGAACTCCCAAGGTCAAGTCAGTTCATTTAAAATAGGTCCAGTTGCACGTCTACATAAAAAAACGTACTTTTACAATCGTGTAGATGCAATTGAAACCACGGATACACTAAATTGATTTCTAGCAAATCAATTTTGAATTCCCGGTTGGCCCTGACGAATCAAAATTAGCAGAGAACCGCCCTGGATTGAGACTAATGTGAGAATCTATTCATAATATGAAAAAAATTACTGAATGTTATTGTTATTTTAAAACAGCTTCACATGTAAAATACATCAAAATTGACATTGTATCATGAAAAACTTTTGACTTCTTTAATTTTAAAAATTTAAAGAAGATTTTCAAGCAATTGTTTAAGAAATAAAGCGGTCTTTATTTCTTCCCCCCCCCCCAAAAAAAAAAAAACTAATTTGTTGTCAGTTTGCGTTATCTAATAAAAAATCTTTACACTTAATAATCAAGAAATGGAAAAATGAAAAACTGGATTTTTCTGCATAAACAAATGAATTATATCCCTTGAAGTAATGCTTTTGTTCACAACAAATGACAGTCAAATTTAGTTATACTAGTCCCAGGTATAATATAATTGATACTAGTATAGCATGGTGATGACGTCGATCCGTGATTTTATCGCACAGCAAGAATAAGAAAAATGACCAAGGACAAAGCATAGACTGCAACAAGAGGACAACATGAAAATAGCATATATACAACATTACAAACAAAGACAAAACAAATAAAAAAAGGTTTTATGCATTAGTGTACTGTCATTATACATACTAATTACATGTATATACTGATTAAAAATGCTTATTTGGGGTGTTATTTGGTGGAAAATTTATTTACATAGGAAAACGATTATAGCAAGAATTGCGTTTCATATTTGTTATCACTCTCAAAACTATTTTTTTTTGTCCCGCCAACAAAAGCGGGCATATAGATTTGTGGTCAGCTTGTTCGTCGGTCCCATCGATTAAAGGTTTAAATTGCGTTGAAGCTTTTTCTAATGAAGATGACTTCAAAGTTGATACAAAGTTTCAACATGATGGGATGTCTTCATTTTGTTACAGGAATTTAACATTGTTTGTTTGTTTGTTTGTTTGTTTTTAAAGAGACCTGGTGCTGTTTACAAAAGTTCGTCTGCCGTTGTGACGTTCAATCTGGAGATTTTTCGTGCCTCAATCGCAGACGACATTGCCCGAAAGGTTTCGAATAGACATAATCGCTTACTTCTAGTATCGATCATCTCTGGATTCATCTATATTGAACTCGTTATCATGACGCCCAAAAATTGGCGAATGTTTTTGATTGGATGCTATTTTTGTTGTCCAAAAAATTACTTCCGTTCTTAGGAAGAAGTTTATAAATTATGGTGCCAAAGTTTACATTAGAATATTTTAATTAAATATTAATTTTATCAATTAAACAATTATTATAGTTATATGCACAGTAATGAGAGAATCATAATGTGACGTAATTTTATAAGTGTTGACATGTTTTCAGGGTTTTCCTGGTCTAAAAAATGGTCCTATAAATAGAATGATTGTTTTGTCTCCACTTATTGGTAGCGAAATTACAACAATGTGATTCCAGACGCAATTATATATGGTATGGATGATCGAGACTAGCCTGCTCCTAGCATTGATTTTCCGATATACAGTAAAATTCACGTGATCCACGTAGAGTGTGGTTTTTTTGTTTTTTGTTTTTTTTTTGGGTTGTTTTTTTTTCTTATTCCATATTGTACCTTGGGTTTCGGTTACTGAGGGTTTTAGGTAGTTGGTGTACTGTTAATCACTGGGTCTTTCAACACTGCCAGCTTTCCTACCGAAGGTCAGGGGTTTTCTCCGGGTACTCCGGCTTCCTTCCCTAAATAAAAACTGGACTCCATGATATAGCTGAATAATTGCTGAAAGTTGCGGTAAACATCATAAAACAAACAAACAACATATTGCACCTTTTTATTACGAAAATCCAGTAGAAAAATTTTAAAATAATTCACGATACCTTGTGCATATTTAACACCATTCCTCTGTTTTTTACATGTCACAAATCATCCTTGACTTTTGCTACGGAATTTTACATAGTAAGTCAGCCATTTTTGTTTTCAAAGGGACCTTGCGTTGTTTACAAAAGTTCGTCTTCTTTCTTGACGTTCAATGTTATTCGAACAAACCTCGAGACCTTTCAAGCTTCAACCGCAAGCGACATTGTCCGAAGCCTTGAAGGGTATCGAACAGACAACAACCGCCTGCTACTAGTTTACAGTTCCGAAAATTTATAACAGAAAAACGTCATGTCAAAATAAAAAAAACGTCTCATTTTAAAACGCTGACTAACTATGGAAAATAATTGTTGAATTCAATTTGCATCTTTCTTGTTTCTACAAAATGGCATAAGCTATTCAGTTACGTCGCGATCGTCACGTTTTTTGGGTGGTAGGCCATTTCCCCCCACTGTTGCCATATGGCCAGTTTGTCAAGATCATCTTGCAATGTTATGGCATCGGAGTTTGATTTGATGGCAAGATAGACAATAGTATCGTCTGCAAAGAGACGGACAGTTGAAGTGATACCAGCTGGATCCGCCGCTGATACTTGTTAACTTTTGTTGATTATGGCTGAAGTATCACCGCAGAATATAATGCAAATAACAAACAATAAATCTGACAGTTCGTTCTAATGCAGTGCTGTGGGGAATATTATGAGGAAGGGGTATCAAGTCTGTAATACATTAACCATTTGACCAGCTAAGGGAATGTCATATTGACTAATGGCTTTAATGTGTTAAATTTTAATAAAATTCTATGAAGGGGTTCAAAAATTATGTCACAGAAACATAATCTCGTATTGACGGAAACTTGAGTCGGTTTCCATTTCCCTCCGCTTTTCCCACCTGTACCCCGCTTGTGTATAAGATAATTTTATTTGTCAATTAAGACGCCCCAAAGGAGCTGAACAATCACATAAAGAATTTAAGTGTACAAATGATTTTCTTGATTTTAAGTAATTAGTAGAACATATGAGAGAGAGAGAAAAAAACAATATAACAGATAAGATATTTTTTTATTTGCCAATCAAGGTCCCACAGGGGGCTATTACAAGTAACAATCATGATTTGATTAATGATATACATGTACATTCACAGAACTATAATAAGACAAACATAGAGAAATTTAATAAATAAAAACAAATTGGCCAATATATGACCCTGGCGAGGTTCTCCTTTTATAATAGAAGATCTAGAGACTGAGAGATTTTTTATATTTTTTTGCCCTCTGTTTATTATAGGACTAAGTGTATTAATTGTAGTTGCAATACTACAAGTGTCACCAAGAGACGGTGCTAATGGATATACTCCAGCCACATTTCATGGGCAAGAGTATACCACCTGTGACAGATGTAGAATCGCAAGATTACGAAGTTACAGTTGAGTGGGGCCCTTATAATACAAGGTACCAAAGCGGTATAAAAAACGGGTGATTTAGTTATGCTATATGTGCATATTTCAAGGAGTAACCTCTCATCAGCAGCATTTGAATCAAAACATTAGAAGATCAAAAACCAAAAGTATTGAAAGAAAAGTACTCGTAACCAAAACGTTCGAACAGGGATAATTCAAATTCAATTAAAATATGTTTATTTCCTAATCAAAGGGCCCAACAGAGGGCATAAGATAAATAACAAACACAAAACATTAATTCAGAATGGTTAAATTCACATGCATATGTAACTAGATATATAATGGTTGAGAGAGCCAGTCGGACTATATAAAACATGATTGCATGTATATACCATAAAAGAATAGTTCATTGAAATGGGTTACTTTGACTACTATAAAAGACCCATGAAAAAACATGGTTTTCATGTATATATGTATTTTCTAAACAAATTTATCGCTGGATGCCCAAGAAAAAATACATATACAAATAGGTTACGATACTCAGTTCTCTTCCCTCGACTTAATTCCCTACCCTTTATTCTCGCGTCCTCACTGTTTCAGTCCCACTTGCAACTGGTTCCCGCCCCTCAATTTTCGAGTCCGGTTTCCTCTACACATAGGCTTCCCAAATGTTTACAACAAGCATGAAAGATAACGACACAGTTACTGAACGATGACGGTAAATCTCAAATATCAAAAACAGTAGACAAATATATGACAACGTGAAACCAGACAATGAAAAAGTCTCCATGTTCCGCTGGACTATCGAACTGTCGGACTATCGAACCGTCGGACTAACGACCTGTCGGACTAACGAACTGTCGGACCAACGGACTGTCGGACTATTGATGCGTCGGACTATCGATCGCCAAAACAAACGGTAAGGTACATTTTTATATACAAGTATGTACGCGAGGTAAATTTTTGTAGTACTCTATACGACAAAGACCAATTCAGCCGCAGTAAGCAGTTTTCATTTGTCACGCAAAACCCCATAGTTGACCAAAACGCGATGACTTGGTTGTTTTAGGTCGTTACTGTATATCTCCGAGCTGCATTTAAGACAATTTCATATGTCTTTTGTGTGTATTTGACACCAACCATTTTATATAACATATCAAACATTTAAAAATACTTACATGGACTATTATATATAACTATTTGTGATAAAATGTCGTCTGCGTTTATGATTAGTTCCCTTTATTAACTCTTCAATTTATGTACGGAAACTTATTAGAACCACAAAAATGTGTCATATTAATGTTTTTGTTCGCTTTTACTCACTAACAATTTGATCAATTATTGTCGATTTTTTATATGTTGTAAGTTAACCTTTCAGAACCTTTTATAGACTAATTGATCTCGCCTAAATCTATGGTTGTCGTTCCTGTATAATCTGCGAAATATACCAAAACGTTTTCATACTTTGTATGAAACAATCGTATGTTTAGTGGAAATAAATGCTTGTGAATTTGATCACTTGGCTAAGATATAAACTTTATATATGTACAAAGTAGCCCAGTGTTTGCGCGCTCCTAAGGTTAAAGTTCTTGGGCAAAGTATTTAATTTTGTCATTTTGTTCAGTGTGACCTGGTTTTATGTAAACATGGGTCTGTCAGTGATATCGCGCTTGTCAAACAAATTCACTATAGGGATAAATTTAGAAAAGAATTTAACGTTAAACCTGTCAGTTTGACACCAAACGTAATATAACAGTCTTCTAATCCACACTGATTGAAGCTTCCAAGATCGTGTCTTCCAGGTTAGCTTGAAACGATCGAATTTGAAAAATGTTCGTTTCAGAATTAAACCGTCCGGAAATTTGAATAAATTAATAATTAAATTAATTTGAATAAATTAATTTGAATAAATTAATAAATAAATTAATTTGAATAAATTCATTAAGTAAACTGAAGGGTTTTTTTTTCAAAAAAGGAGTACGTTGCGAAAAACATAGTGGAAAAAACACATATACAATTACTCAAGAGGACTAGTTATACAAAAACAGCAGTACATCACAATATAGGCATTCATTTTTCGTTGATACTTGTATTCACTGGAACCAACTATACCAGATTCAGTCGTGCAAGCAGACTCTGTAAAAGGCTCTAAGAACGCCCTACAGAAGCACCGCTAATAATACCGCGCTCTGTATCCCTTGTATAAAACGGGCATTTGTTATTTCAATTTACGAAACACTGGTACGGTTTTCCGTACCAGCAATTTAAAGTGGTACGGTCGGAACCGTACCGGCCGTACCGCTTGCTACGCCTATGTTTATTCGATTGTAAACTTGGTTAACAATAAAACACGTATTACATGTACACATGTTGTAAAATAAGAATATAATGACCTTTCACTGGAACTCAGTTTCACGCATTTTGCAGCGGTACCAGCAAATTCAGATCCACATCCGACAGGCAGTTTTTTAGTCGCTATTTCTAAGAATTGTATGTTCGCAACTAAAGAGTTTGCTGTGGTAATAAAAGTTCTGTGTAGTCGAAACTAACAGACTAACAGAGAGATTTTTCAGTAGGAAAACTCCAGGCTTATGTCTGTACCAAGTCGGGACCATTGCAGTAGTTGCTTCATTTTAGGTTGCTGGTTTTCGAATTTTTCAGTTTCTATGATTTTGATTTGTGGATTGTCTCTTTGACAGTTATCTTGGGGTTCGGTATTTTGTTATTGCCTTTATGCGACACGTACTGTTTAGATCACCTTGTGACTACAATTTTACCAAGTTACCCGGGCATCCAGATCACTTTATTTACATTACTATGGGATGATTTAGACCAGCGCCAGCTTCAATCAGCCTCCCAAACTCGGTGTAGTAACTTTAGCAGACAATAGGAGAAATCGCTAGGGCTCAAACTAAGACTTTGATTCAATCAACTGAGACAATACAGAAATATTTTACACGCCGACGAAGGTCACAACAGCTATAGACGAAAAACGATCATCAAAAATGTCATATACTATTTAATTCATGTAGATGAAAAACTGTTCATTTTCAAGATTTTAATACCATCACCATGCCAAATTTCAACCTGTGTTGTGTATTTTATGGATAAATTTGATTTGGGAAATCGAATTTTTTGCATTATTCGTTTCTTTTTTAGAGTAAAGCATTACATAAATAGGTTGAATATTTTTAATACTTTAAAAGATTAATCGGTGGCTGAAACTAATAATATATTTCGATCTTATAGCATTAAACAAAATGCATCGTGATATAAATACGTGTAAGTAATTAATGAAACAAAAGTTTAACTGTTGTTATAAAAAGCAAAATATTTTGTGGTCAAGGTTGATAGTTTCTGTGAAGATTTATAAATTATGCGTAGCTATTTTCTAAGTTAAATGCAGATTAGCTAACGGAATAAATAATGATGCAGTTTACCTTTTTTCACCAATTCCGTTACTTCGACCAGGTATCACTAAGGCAAGGCTTAGACAAAACCACCATGGTCGAGTCCATGGATTACTAACAACCTACAACCGTCCGACCGAGGGTATTAGGTTGCATCATCAGTTAGTCAATCGTTGTCATTTGTAAAGACCCATACATAGCAAATAGGAAAAGAACAAACCTATAGCTTGGACGTTTTAATGTGATATAGATAGAATTTAATTCACTGAGCTAGAGCTTACAGCGGCTGCTGTTGTCTCGGCCTCTCCGACCAGTGAAGTCTTCAAGTAACGTGGTTTAATAGAAGCATTGCGTTTCTAGATCATATGCGGTATACAAGCATTGCGCTTATTTGTCGTAGTCTAAGAGCATTGCGCTGCTAGACAAGTATCCCCGGTGATATATTAGATAAGGACATAGGTTACAGGAACATGGGGTTGTTGTTATATCTTGTGAAGTATCATTTTGGTAGTTAGAGTCTGATTTAGTAGATAGTGGCAGTGTTTTGTAAATTTATATATAGTAAAATAGTTCCTAAGCAGATAGCTTATAGGAATAATAGAGCTACTTAAGTTGCTATATGGTATGGATATAAGGTTAACGATTATTAACATCTATATAAATAGAAGATATAGACTTGTTGTTTGTGTGTGCGGCTTGATGTACATATAGTTGTGTGATATATATAGAGCCGTTACAGAAAATCGTTTATTATATATAGTTTGTATCATAATTGATAGGTAAAATAGTTGTTTTATCCTTGACCTCTAGACGTTGCCTCCATTTGGATTCCGATGTAACGAACAAACAGCACCCCAAGACCGCTCGATGATACAAAGACGTTATAGTTCGTTTTCCAGTTCTGATTAAGTTATTCATAGAAGGACTTCGCACCAATGCCATCAGAATGAAATAACTAAACACTGAATGTAATTTCTAAAATAATTATTATAAATGTAAATAGTAAAAACCAAGTCTCCATACAAAACACCACAACCCCCTCCCCCTTTTCCAAAACAATGACAGGGGTAAACAGTTTTTTCATGATTCATTAGGCTTTACTATGGGTAATAACCTTTGTAATATTAAATTACAGACTTTTATGTTGATTTCACTTTTAAATTGACAATTGACAAAGATATAGTTTTTCCTACATTTAATACTTGACCGAACACATTCAGCGTGCTTTAATTTCGATTACACGACTTTATCGTTCATGAGGTCTTCTAGTAAAGACAACTTAATTTAGTTCACGTCATAATAATAATAATTTATTAGTCCTTTTCAATGACTGCTTATATATACAGAACGCACAAACAAGGTAAGACTTTCGGTTTTTTTTGAGACTAAGACTTTATTCTCTTTAACAGTATGTTCTTGAATTTTTCCAAGTAACAATTTAAAATTGTAATTTGGTGCGTCTTTGAGTTACTGTCGAACATGTTCTAACTTACCAGCAGGATGGTTTAAAGCGGATGGCACTTCAGATGTCACTCTATACTATCTTACAGTTGTTACTCATCTGTTAATTAATATATTGTTTGTTTTACTTCCAGTCTGGTCAAATGATTACCACCGGAAGGAATGTAATACAATGATTGAAGGTATAAACCAATAAGAGCAGGCAGATGGCTGGTGATTTCAAGATAGCTATCGATAATGTTTGTTCAGTACACGACCAAGAGTTATTGTACTATTGCTCTGTACACGAAGAACTTCTTTGTAAAAGCTGTGTAAAGTGCGACCATCAAAAATGTCCGCCACCTGCTTCCTCTGCAGACTTCGCAAAAAAATCAAAAGAATCGGTTTCCGTAAATGTGGAACGAAATTTCAGTATAATTCTTGAAAATTTGAAAAACGCATTAAATTATCAACGGGAAACTCTTTCCATGGTTAGCAACAAGGAGGCGGAAGTTAAGATGCAAATTCAAGAGATGAGAAATCGTATTAATAAAAAATTCGATCAACTTGAAGAACAACTTCTGAGCTCCTATGTTAAAAAACGCGATGATTATATTCCAGAAATACAATCTAGTATGAACAAATTGGAGAACATAGAACACGAACTGGAAGAAATAGAACGAAGTACCTCCAAAATAAAAGAGTTTGGATCAAACATGGACTACTTTTTGACAGCTCAACAGGTAAACGAAAAAATGTTGGAAGAAGAAGAAATAGTTATTGATATAGTAGAAAATACCCGCGGTGTAAACGTAGACTTCAGCATGAATGGAGAAATTGAGTCGTTTATTTTAAAACTCTCCAATATTGGAGATTTCGTCATGTATGAAACTCAATGTCCAGTGAAAGTGAAACAAATAGAGGGGGTTAAGAAAAAACCTGTCTATAAACCAATTGATCAACTCAAGGAGGTTAAAATTGAAGATCAACACGTTGATACAACTGCAGACGAACACATCCATAATGAACCTAGCAATATCGACGTTTTCAAACTAAAAGCAGTACTTAAAAAAAAATTTGAGATCACTAAAGGGTTTCTAATGAAAGGGCTGTGTATATGCAACGCGCTAATTATAAAGGAACAAATATTTTTCACAGATAGCGACAACAAACGATTTATTGTGACGTCAGTTGACGGCGATCATATCGGCTACATGGACGTAACAGGTAGACCATGGGGAATATCTACTATCGATGATTCACGAGTAGTCGTCACTTTTCCATATATCGGCAGCGGTTATCTAGAAATACTGGATATTTCAAACAATAAAGTAGAGAAAGCAATACAAATTGGTGGCCTATGTCGAGGAGTTTCATATAATGGCGGGCTTATATATGTCGTAGTTTTTGGTAAAGGAATACTCGTGGTCGATTTGGAGGGCAAAATAAAAAATGACATCAAAATTAACGTAAATGGCGTTTTCCACATGACAGTGGATGGGGACAGAATATACTTCACAGATGAATGGACTCACACTTTACACTGCCGGGATCTTAGAGGGAAGGAAATCTGGAGCTACAGCGACGACAGATTAAAAGAACCGCAAGGGATAGCAGTTGATGGTAATGGAAATGTATACGTTGCGTCTTATGTCTTCGACAATGTAACTGTTGTTTCTGCTAACGGACAAAAACATAGAGAAATATTAAACAAGTCTGATGGTCTTCTAGGTCCATCAAGCCTCTTTTACGATAAGAAGAAAAACTTATTGCTCGTCTCTAGTCGGAAACACAGTCGTGTTTCTCTTTACCATGTATCCTAACTTAGAAATGTTAAATATTTTTAAATGTAAAAATTAATGAATTTTATCTAATTAAACGTCTTTGTTGTGAGCACAGTCACCAAGTAATATGCAGTCGACTCACAACCATACAAATTAAGTGGAAAATCCTAACACATTGGAGTTTAGCTTGCCCAATTTCGCTCATAGGTAGGACTTAACCAATCAGTAGCCACACATAGTAGATTGCCAAGATAAAACACACTACACACGATGTTGACGTATTTTAGTTATTGTTTTTGCGTGACAAATGAAAACTATTTACCGCGTATGGTCCAGCTTACGCCCCTTTTGTAGATCACAAAATGTGTAAATTGAATTCATCACTTTATTTTCCACAGTTATTTAGCGTTTTGAAATGCGGCGGATTTTTCAATGTGATAGAGCAATTTTCTATAGTAAAGTTTGACCTAAATTACAACGGAAGTGTATGTTTGGAAGAGTCCATTGTCGTCTGTTCGAAGTCCTTCGGGTAATATCGTCTGCAGTTAAGGCGGGAAAATCCTCGCGGTTTGTCCGGATACCACTGAACATTACGAAAGCAGACGATCTTTTGAAAACAACGCGAGGTCCCTGTAGAAACTAAAATGGCTGACTTCCTATGTAAAATTCCCGTAGCAAATGTCAAGGACGATTTGGAACTTCTTAACAACAAAGGCATAATATAAAATATGGACGTTTTATCGTGTAGAAATGTTTTAAATTGGATTTTAACACTACAAAGGTACAATATGGAATAATAAAAAAATGCAAGCAAAACACTGAGCGCAGCGGGGTGTAACTTTTACTATAGATATTTCAAACATCTGCTTTGTTACATGTTTAAAGATAAATTTGGATTGAGTCATTTACTGAGACTGAGTACGATATGACCACTCATTTCTTCATCATCATATTATTGTATCATATAAAATGTTTAGTCTGTTAGGTGGGATGAAATGCAAGTATTAATATACTAATCACTTCCTAAATATAGCTGAAATATTGCATGCTGAGCAACAATCAATCAATTAATCTATCATGCCATAATCTTTCCCATTTCAGTTGATTAAAATTATTACTGTCATAACATTAAGACATAATTCATATAAAACACCAATTTTTAAAAAAATTAATCTAACAAAATATTTAATAACAAAATCTATTTAATAACAAAAACAAATTCAGTCCTGTAAAACATGAATACAATAAAATTTATTGCACATTTCATTGGTCAATTCAAAATAATTAAAAAAACATTGAAAAACCATAAAAAGTAATTAAAATAAAACACAGCACTATTTGAGTTTACATCTCAAATATCTAAATTTAATTTTATGAGGTTTTTGTTATTAACATCAATTGGTCCAACTTTCTGTCAAAGAAATACAGAACTTGCCAACTAAGATTTAGAGTGTTAATGAAGATCATCAACAGAAATACAAGAAGACAATAAAACATTTGCAATTTTGATTTTAAAATATGTTTAACAAACCAGAGGCTCTTGAGAGCCAGTATTGCTCACCTGATTTTATAGGCAATGAAGATGGCATTTCCCTGATGTTAAACTAAGTCCTGTAATTTTTAATAAATTTTAAAGAGGACCATCCAAACAATATTGCTAGTAAGTTGTGTTTCCATTGGTTAACCGGTTTTAGACAAGAAGATTTTTTTAAATTTGCCCCTAGAGTCCTATGTTAAAGTAAGTCCTGCGGTGGTGGCCATTTTGAATTTGCAATTGGCAATAAAAAACATAAACTTTAAAGAAGACCATCCAAACAAATTTTGCCAGTAAGTTTTGTTCCACTGATTAATCAGTTTTAGAGAAGAAGCCTTTTAAAACTTTTTCCATAGGGTCCAATGTTAATCTATGTAATGCTGTGGTGGCCATTTTGATTTTCCTATTGGTATAAAAAACATAAACTTCAGAGGACAATCCAAACAATATTGCTAGTAAGTTTTGTTTCAATTGGTTAACCGGTTTCAGAGAAGAAGCCTTTTAAAACTTTTTCCGTTCAATGTTAAACCAAGTCCTGCGGTGGCGGCCATTTTGAATTTCCGATTGGGATAAAAAAGCATAAAAAAAAAGCATTTATAAAGGACCATCAAACACATATTGGTAGTAAGTTTTGTTTCGATTGGTTAACTGGTTTCAGAGAAGAAGATATTTTAAACTTTTTTCCCATAGGGTCCAAGGTTAAACAAAGTCCTGTGGTGGTGGCCATTTTGAATATCCGATTGGTATAAACAACATAAACTTTATAGAGGGCAATCCAAACAATATTGCTAGTAAGTTTTGTTTCCATTGGTTAACCGGTTTCAGAGAAGAAGCCCTTTAAAACTTTTTCCCATAGGGTCCTATGTTAAACTAAGTCTTGCGGTGGCGGCCATTTCGAATTTACAATTGGCATAGAAAACAAACTTTATAAAGGACCATCCAAACAATATTGCTTGTAAGTTTTGTTTCGATTGGTTAACTGGTTTCAGAGAAGAAGCCTTTTTTAAACTTTTTTCCTATAGGGTCCCATGTTAAACTAAGTCCTGGAGTGGTGGCCATTTTGAATTTCCGGTTGAGATAAAAAAACATAAACTTAATAAAGGACCATCCAAACAATATTGCTAGTAAGTTTTGTTTCGATTGGTTAACCAGTTTCAGAGAAGAAGCCATTTTAAACTTATTTCCCATAGGGTCCTACATGTATGTTAAACTAAGTACTGCGGTGGCGGCCATATTAGTTTTCCAATCCAAATAAAAAACACAACCTTGTAAAGGTCCATCCAATGAACATTATGGCCAAGTTTGGTTTCAATTGGCCAAGTGGCTTCAGAGAAGAAGATTGAAATGTAAAAAGTTTACAGACGCCGACGACGACAACGACAGACGCAAAGTGATGACAATAGCTCACATGACCCTTTGGGTCAGGTGAGCTAAAAAGCTAATATTTTATGGAAGACAAACTTCTTAAAAACATGAAAAATATGTCTAAATATTTGATTGTACATTTCATAACAAACACCCTTTAAGGACTATGTATTTAAGCATTTGACATAAAAACAATAGAAAGACTAGGGTAAAAATGAGGGAAAGCGGAGGCTCTGCACACATTATTTACCCCATATGGTACATAATTTTGTGTTTAATAATATTTGTTAAAATCATTTAAAAATAATTCAAACTATATCTGGCCTAAACACATTGCATATTGGCACCTTCAAGAATGTCAATATCATATTGACAAAGTTGGGAGATAATCTTGCATTTGCAGAAGTCTTCCAATGGCATTGTTATCTTACATTTGCAGAAGTCTCCCCATGGCATGGAAAACCATAAAAATGGTAGCATTCAATTTTTGAATTTCAAACAATTAAAATTAACTGTGACATCAGAATGAAGATGTTTTGAGTCCAGCTTACACAAATTCCTCAGCCATAGGTGCCATAAAAAAAAATTTTCATCTGAGCAAAACATGTTTACATTTTATGCAGACAATATACTATCAAACAAATTATCATTTGATGCATTTAAGATGCTTTAATTGGGTGATTGCAAGATAAATTTTACTTAAGATCTAATGATTATTATCATCAATTCATATCCAGTATGTTATGTATAGCTGAATTTTCAATGGATTACATAAAATGTTGGTTAAATGTTAGTCTTACATGCAGTATTATAACGGTTTCATGGTGAAATGAACACATGGTTTTGAATGTTACTCTAGAACGGCTCTAATACAGGAGACAAAAGCTTTTCTGGGTCTAGCATAATATGAGTTACTTCAATTATCTCCCCTGTTTCACAGTTTTGTAATACATTTCTTTCAAGACCAACTCCAGAATTATAAATAAATTTGATTTTCCCACATGTGAACAAATTATAAATACAGCACCACCTACACCCTGCGTTTTATTCTGACCACAAATAACATGTTTAATACTTTAATTGAAATTATAATGACAAATTTGCTTTAAATTTGATACAAGAGTGAGTCTAAAGTAAAACATTAAAACAATACAAATTTACATCATGGAAAAAATGTTTATAGCAAAATATTTTAAAATTTAATTTTCATTTTACTTTATTCATAATATTTATTCTATAATACTTCTTCTTACTGGACTTTTACTAAGCATTTAATAATAAATTAACTGTGACTATACGAGTCCATATCATATATCCCTTATTTTTCTAATTACCCTTACCAAAATTAGTCCCCCTTTAAAAAAAATAATAATATTTTACTCTTTCTGTCTGACCTACATTAACCCTTTCAAAATCAATCAATTTCTATTTGTTTGTTTTTAACATTCCCACAAATATCTGAGGCAAAAAGAGATTACTGAGACTGTCTGACCCAAGCATAAACTGAAATACCTCAGAGGACAAACAAACTGACAGATTAATTGAAATCTCTGAAGCAAGTATCGCTTATAAACATATACAAAAACAAAACCAAAATTTGCAACTCAGATTTAATCCAGTCATGAAAATTTCATAAATTTATATTTATCTTTCTGGTTAATCTGTAACATATACATTAGATAAAAACTTATCACTATAAGTGTTTTTTTTAATAATTCTGTACAATATACAACAAATGTGTAAAAAGCTTATCCATAACAAAATGTATATATATCTAATTGTATGTATACTGGTATATTCCAACAAGTAGTATCTAATCCAAATTAATTCACAACTTTCAACCATTAAAAATTTGTTCAAAATACATGCACATAATTTTTTCTAAACTGAAAAAGTAGATTTTTCACAAATGGGTAGAGTATATGTACGGGAAGATAACAAATAATTATTTTCTGTATCTTTTAATGATTCTGTAAAAGGCATTAATTTAGAATCAATTTTAAAACTGACTTTACTTGAAGCAAATACTTTATGAACTACAGGTGAAGCATTCAACCTTAACTAGTCACATTTCCTATTACACAGGAGAAAATGCCAGTTACACCAATAATCCATGTATATGGTACTTGTACTCCAAAAATCATGGTGCATGTACTAAAAGTATAGAATCAACTCCCATTTCAAGAAGTAGCAACTCTTTCTGGCAATGAGCCAAATATTTACACCAAATTATCTTCTTGATTAATGTCTCCGTAAGCTGGATTGTTAATGGTTACTGACCGACTCTGTTGTTGGCTTGAAGCTATTGGTAGAATCGGTGGACCATACAATTTACTTCCTGTTGCTTCGGTGTATGACAGCCGTTTTCCTGGGTAGTGAGTTTCACCATGCATTGTTCCATTACCGTTGTCATTGGTGCTTATCGGTATACCCTTTAAGTTGATTGGTATGGCTGCAAACTGTTCATCTCTTTGCCTCTGTAGCGTTTGTCTTAAGGTTCGTCTTTTCTAGAAGATATAAGCATGTTAGATAAAACAAAGATGTTAATGCAGTATCTAACATTATACATGTACTTCAGGTTTATTTATTATTGTTGAGATTAACCAATTTTAGAAATATCAATGATTATGTTTCTAGAAAAGAATCTACCACTCTATCAATGCAATTCTAAAATTAAATTTCAAAGAACTGGTGAATCTGTAAGCGATAAATTAGTCCCGGTAAAATTAGTCTGGACGGACCAATATTACTAGCAAAATATATCCGTGGTTCCTAATTTTCCTAGTTACAAAAGTCCATGTCTAGTAAATCTAGTCCTGGGATCAATTTTCCTAGTAAATCTAGTCCTGTATCAATTTTCCTAGTAAATCTAGTCCTGGTATCAATTTTCCTAGTAAATCTAGTCCTGGCATCAATTTGCCTAGTAAAATACTCATAATGCAGACTATTTTTACTATTTAGGAATAATAGTCTAGTACTGAAAATACCAGGAATAATAAACTGCATATAGAAGGATTTATCAATTATCTTATAAAATTATTTCTGTTCACTGTAATGAACACTGTTTACTCTTATGTACTAGTCTATATATATAGGAAGTCGATGAAAAACATCAATTAACAGAACTGAATTTTCTTATAAAACGAATTCTATTCACTGTAAACATTTCTCACTTATTTAAGTAACATTGCAAAATATCAATTCACAAACATGATTTTTTTCTTGATAAACACTTTTTATCCCTTCAAAGTAATATATAAATTGAGGCAATGAAAGAAGATTATCAAAATCAGGCATTGATCTATTTAACTAAAAGAATCTGTGAAAAGGAAATATTTTATTAGTAAAAATAGTCCGGGGGTCTTAATTTACAACCGGACTAATTTTACTGTTAAAGCCTAGAAATATTTGAACAGTAAAAATAGTCCTGGGGACTTATTTTACTACCGGACTTATTTTACACTATTATTATTAAAATTGGAATTGATTTGATAGGCCCATTCTTAGAAAATGACAAACCTATCTCTAATAATGGTTACAAGTAAGAAGAAAACAATTTTATCCAATCATTCCTATTTTCTACTATATATTAAATTTATCTCATATGTTCAAATGATAATTACAGTAAAACACATTTCTGTTTTCAATTTGCTAAATATATTAAATTTACTTCACATACTGCAAAATTATAATCAATTTTATGAAGAATGGTTTTTTTATATCACATTTAATACAAATAACCAAATTTTAAAATATCATCAATTAATGTTATTTTAAGTTAAGAAACCAACATCAATAAATCAGTAAATTAACAAGTCAAGTAACCGATTTTCCTAGGAAAAAAGTACCGGACTTATTTTACTATGGTAGGACCATTCTACCTAGGAAAATACGTCCGAGGACCTATTTAACTAGGAAATTGAGTAACATGGACTTATTTTACTAGTAACAAAAGTCTAGGGGACTAATTTTACTACCGGACTTATTTTACTGTTACAAATCAAAGTATTTTAATATATAAAAATAAGAGAATCTTTGTGAGCATGCTTATCACATGCGGTCACACTATCATTGGACAAATTCCAGGGGTCCCAAATGTCAAAATATTTTTCAGCCAGGTGGGTCTAAGGTAAACTATGGAAAAGAATAAAAGTTAGTATCACTGCCTTACTGTATATTTTGATTCTGTTGTGTGGTTTCCATGAAGTTGTGTTGACAAACTGTGTCAGTTCAGTTCAAAGAAACTGAACTCATAGAAACCAGAGGCTCTCATGAGCCTGTATTGCTCACCTGATTTATTTATGCAATAAAGATCGCATTTTCACTAATATTAAACTGTCCTATAATTTTCAATTTTCTACTGGCATAAATAACATGATCTTTGTTGAGACAATTTAATGAATCTTGCTGTTTGATTTGAACTAGTTAAATAGTGTCTGAAGCCATTCTTACATTTCCAATAGGTTTCCATGTTAAATTAATTCCTAAAATTGTTGTCATCATTGATTGTCAATCAAATAAACAAGCATAAACTTTAGAGTACCATCCTATAAAAATTCTCATACAATACAGCTTGAATCATTTGAAAATTATTCCTCTGGTAAACCAAGTCTGTAATGGTAATCATGGCCATTTTTTACTGTCTTATTGGCGTAAACATAATCAAGAACTTTAAAGAGGTCCATCCAAACAATATTGCTAGCAAGTTTTGGTTTGATTGGTTAAACGGTTTCATAGAGAAGCCTTTCAAAATTTTTTCTCATACTAGTAGGGTACTATGTTAAACTGTCTTGTGGTTGTGGTTTTCCAATCAGAATAAAAACACAGACTTTGTAAAGGTTTATCAAATGATCACTGTGACCAAGTTTGATTTCAATTGGCCCAGTGCTTTCAGAGAAGAAGATTGCAACGTAAAAAGTTTACAGTTGACGACAAAGACAGATGCAACATGATGACAATAGCTCATTTAAAAGGTAAAAATATGGAATTGTCTATTTCATTAGGTATGCACATTTACATAGTATGTTCTTATTCCTGTCTCACATGTGAGACAGGATAAAGAATCAAAAGCTGAGGAAACCAGTCATACCTCAAGGATAACAGATAAACAATGCTGTGTCTTGATTGGCTGCTAAATCGGGAGATAGCTGCCGATTGGCCAACAAATAAGCAGAGCTAAGTTAGGGATGAAAACCCAGCATGATTACGGGGCAGTATCAATCATAATAGGCCGACCGCCGTTCGTAGTCACTCGATAAAAGCTGAGCAATCACAAATCAGTTATGATGAAAAAAAAAGGAAAAAATATACATAATAATGGGAATCAAACTGTTTTAAAAGAAAAGTGGCATTGATTTGTGTATGTTTATCATAAAATGTGTATCATAAAACTTAAACAGAGAAACACGGAAATTGCCAAATAATTTCCAAAGTGTTACATTTTTGCGAACAGGTCTACATCAACTATATTGGTGAATATGATGCATCTAGGAACTAACCCCAATGCATTCTTGGATACTGCCTCAGATCTGTATTTTATGGACAAATTACTCTGGTTAGGAGAAAAATTTTAATTCTTTTCCTGCTTACTGACAAGGTTCACATCAACTATCTTACCATGCATGATGCATCTAGAGATGCTTAGCACAGTGCATGCTTCAGTTGCTGCCTCTGACCTATATTTTGCGATTGCCTGATTTGGCTATCTAAACATTGTGTACTTATAATGAAATAATATAAATAATAACAATACATATTGTCATTTAACATTAAAAAACAGTACGTATTTTTGTCCAAAAATAAAAATAACGCTTAGAGACGGCTAGCTTTTTAGGAAAGCTAATACTTGTGAACCACTAGTTTCAGAAAACTGTTTCAACAGCATATTTTGGTCATAATTGTGAGTTCAAAGGGGCATAACTCCTAGACAAAATATGGAATCATAATTTCCTGCAGATATGAAAATCTGCATACCTTTTAAACTACACAATTTCATAAAATACTGTTGTACTTTTTTTTAAGAAGTTGCTCTGACAAGACCATGTGGCTGACAGATGATGGGTCAAGCACATTATTCCTAATGCAACTTTGTTCCATGAGGTATAATAAAATTAATTTTCAAAGTTGCCAATAGAAACCTACGATTTTACTGTCGATAATATCAGTTTCACTGTCATTGTTAACTTGCCACAGTAAAAATAACAAATAGTCACATAATGATGGCTGAACCTATCAAAGCACTAAGCTCCAATATACTAGCAAACACAACTACTTTACACAGGTTGGCTAGGCTTTTGGAAATTGATTTGTTTGAATATGCTTTATGCCACTTTAAGCAATTTTTTGATACATAATGGCTTTCAGTTTTTACTGCCAACAGTCAGACTCAAACTTGCAACCTTAACACTGACACATTGGTTATCATTAGTAGCACCAAAACAATAGCAGATTACAAAAGACCCTAATGACATTAGACCTTAACCTTGCCAACAGTTAAGTTTAGTAAGGAAATTTTATTTCTATTTATAGCAAGCACCTGTTGTTTATGCCCTACCAAACTACCAAATAATTCATTTTCATACAAGCGATGAACAATTATGACCATATACTATACCTTAACCAGTCTGCTAGGGATCCTCTCAGGAAACCCGACAAATTTTGTGACATTTGGATTTAAATTTATACTTAAGATTTAAGCTTGTGTGAAGAATTTCAAGGAAAACAGATTAAAGTGGAAAGAATTCAATATATCAAATAAAACAAAAAAAACATAAAACAGGGATGATACTAGGTCTGGTTATTATGACCTGTTTGGATTCGTATGCTTTTCAATTTATGTAAGGCTTCAACTTATATATGAAATTGAAAAATAAAATAAAATAGTAAATATTTATTAAATATCAAACAAAACAACACAAAACAAATAAATAAATAAGCATGACATAAAATAATTACACAACAATGAATGTTAAACATCAAAATAATAAGATATTGATCTATATATAACTCGTCTTAGAGATCTTTATGGAATATTGTATATATTGGTAGGACTGTTTTCTTCAATCAACCAACTAACTCAAACATAAGACTTGTAATAAAAATAAAAAAGATGGCAAAAATGAGAAATCATAAAAACGAGAACAGAACTAATCAGATCACTGTTTGTACATACAGAGAACAATAGCATGCAATGTTACATGAATTCTGTAGTTTACAATGATGAAGCTTAAAGTATTTAAATCCTTTGTAGGCAAACATATTTTTCTTGTATTAAATGTTATGAAGGTTACTTAAAATTAATGAAATTTGATGAATGAATGCTTAAGAAGTCTTAAATTTAAATGTATTTTACATTGCAGACCAGATAAAGGATACTGATACATGTATAAAATAAACCATGAGAAAGTGCTATTAAAACCACTCCAGTTACTTGTATTTTATTTTGTCAACCTTTGATTTCAGAAACACAGTCCCCTGACAAAAATGTTATATTTGTGTCATGTACTAAGAAACTATTATAGAGAAAAAAAAAATCATGTGTAACAAAAAATATATGTATATATAATACATACAATGTCTACAGACCAATCAAAATGAAAGTTAAAGGTAAAATGAATACTTATAGCTAATATACAGTTATTCACTTGGTCCAGTCAAGGTATATTTTGTTTGAGCCAAGAACTGTACTGTTACCACAAGGACGATAGTCTGAGGACCAGTTGGAGGGTAAATAATCACAGCTGTTGTTTGAGGACACAAACAATAATGATTTTTTTATCTTTATATTTTTATCATTTTCTTTTTAAGTTTTATTATAGCTTACAGTGACCTTTTGCAAGTGATTCCTTCTAATGTGTCCATGTTTCAGTAGATTCTATTAAAACGACATATAATTTTAAGCCACTTATATAATGGTGTTTGTGTTGAAGTTTCTTTAAAATATGTAATTTGTAAACATCTTAGATAATATCATTTTAAACCGATGGCAGATAGGTATGTGATACATAGGCGTAGCAGCCGGTACGGCAGGTACGGCATCCGCCGTACCAATAACTTTTGCAGGTACGGCATGCCGTACCAATAATTTTCAGAAATATAAAAAAATAAAATATTGCTCACGAAACCCATCTTTTAAGACCTAAGATTAAGTGCTAGGAAATCGCCATAATGCAGGATTTTGCACCATTTACCCCCAGAGCTTCCGGGGGCCGCTTCGGGAGCCGCAAGCGGCCCCCAAACCCCATGCCGTAAAACCACCTCTGCGAGGTGGATAGGATCGATACGCGATCCTGATTAGCATTCCGCCGTACCAATATCAAAAGCGATGCTACGCCTTTGTGATATACATATCCAGCTATTTTAGGCAACCAATAAAACTGTTGCCACCAATATACAGGCTATTATAAACTGTTGCCACCAATATACAGACAAAGAAGTCTGTCAAAAGATCGAAATCTGTTGACTATCACTGTTCAAGAAATCATAGATTTTTAAAATTTTGAAGAAAATGTTTAAAATACTGATTTGAATTGCAGATCCATTTTATAAAGATATAAAATATATAACAATTAATAGTATTGCACATAAAGGTAAATCACAGATGCACTGTCAAAACTGTACACAACATTCAAATTAGTCAAAAATAAATACATGTAAAATCAATAGACACAACAATATCATGGGATGTATAAATATGTTGGAACTGGTATAACAACTCAAACTGCAAGAATCTTTACAACTTTGTACTTTCATTTTTATCTACTGTCACTGTTGTTACACAATTACATTAAGGAATCTACATCTATACCTAATTAGACACTGCTAAAAACCCAAAAAAATTTCAAATTAATGTATTTCAATTACTACAATAGCATTTTTATGTATAGAAATATCCTAAGATCTAGTCATCTCTGCTATTAATGTTCAACTCCAAGTAAGACTGCTTAAAAGTATCTTATAACTAAATTACCAGTAATTACAAGTAAACAAATATTTTTATAAAGACAGCATTGTTTCAGCAAAGGAAAATTATTTTTTTGTTGTGCTGAAAATATTGTGCATAATTTATTAAAACCATGGAAAATGATGAAAAAGGACATTTTTTTTATGTATTTATAAGTACACAGGGTACATTCCTTGTTCAGGAGTTTTGTCCCTTAACAGTAAGTATTTTATATATGATTGACATATAAATCTGTATTTAATAGATCTCTATGTAGCTCTTCATTATATTATCAATGTATCAGGCACTCATTGGGCCAGGTGAAGCTGAAGATTCTCCTTTCAGTGATCTAATATAATCCCAGGTCTGTCGCAACTTCTTCCTTTTCTGAAATAAAGAAAATAAATGCATAAGGAAGTTTACATCTCTAGTAAATTTGCATACCTGTAACTGCCTCATGAAAGCTCAGTAAATTACATTACCTCACCACTTGTTTCAGTTCATTAAAAAATATATAAACTAGAATTAAATATATATATAGTGGTCATGGCTTGTTAAATCTACAAAACTTGAAATTGTGCCAAATATTCAAGAGTTTACATACACTAAAGCAATATTTATGCAAATACATTAAAAATTCAAGCCAGTACTGACTCTGTGGAGCATGCAAATGTTACACCTGCTGAACTTACTCAGTACTTACTCTGTGGAGCATGCCAATGTTACACCTACTGAACTTACCCAACTTGCTCACTTTAATTAATAAACAGGTATTATGGTATAGTGTACAATATCTTATAACTAGTAAATAATTATATAGATAATTATACATGACATTTTCTATATTTGCCTTTGTTTCACCCAGAGACCCTCATATTAACCTAAGATGCAGTCAATGACTAATATGGCTCAAGGGATGATACCAGATAAAATATGGAAAAAGGGCATGTATAATTTTTTTATAATATACTTTAAATGTAAAAAAAACAACAGTGGAAATACTGGACATGCTTACCCAAGAGAGGCTAAATACAGATATTTGCCCTGGTCACCAATCATAAGAGAAAAAGTATGGATATTTGCCATGGTCAGGAAGTTATGGCTATGTTACCTGTGGTCATATAACATACTGTAGGCAAAATATGTCATAGTAATGAAAAGTATATGATAAATAATGTTAAAAAGTTAGTTTTTTATCATGAGATAACAATGCAACATACATTACACTTTACCCGATAAGGCCGCACGTGAAGGTGTCTTGACAGTCTTCAAGCATATCTTCTGTTAGTAGGTGTCTTGTTAAAGCTTGCAAGCGGCCAGGTGGCAGATATTGTTCCGCAACATTCTTCTTTCAGCAGAAGACGCAGAGACGCATTTTTCAGGTCAAAATGGAGTTCATGCTTCTAGTATCATGCAGGCCATATATACAGCCTAGTGCATATTATATCAAAATAGTTAGTTTTTTAATGGTAATTAATTCATATTAAACAATACAAAATTAAGCATCCAACGAAGAATGAAAGTTAATTATAGATGGGAATTTTGGAACCACAATCTGCAAAATGTCAGAGATTTCTAATGTATTTGTGTATATAATTAATGCCTGGATTAAACAGTTGTGGTCCATACCTCTTTGTAAGCTTAATGTACATTTAAAATCTAAAATGAATATGTTAGCAAGTGTTTTGTTTAACCCCCCCTCCCCCAAGAGAAGTTGAGCAGAAACCACAATCTGTGAAGTATTTCTGGAAAAATTCTAAGTTCAGAGACTCATAAATCCCACAAAATTTTGAGGATAAAAATAGCTTTGAAATATGCACAAATACATATGGTTTACTTACTATGTAGTGAGTTTAGTAAAATTTTGTTCAGTAGTTGCAGAGGAGTTAAGCAGAAACCATGATTTATGACGAATTTTTGGAAAATTCTACATTCAAAGGGCCATAACTCCCACAAAATTTTGAGGATCAGAATTTTCTGGTATTATGCAAAACAACAAATGGTGCACTAGTTACATACCAAGTTTTGTAAAATTTGGTTAAGTAGTTTCAGAGGTGTTGTATAGAATAACTTTGTGACGGACAGACAAAACCACTATGCCTCCCCACTAAGTGGTGGTAGATATAAATGATGAAATAAAATGATGATATTATGATGAAAACAATTGAAAGATTAAACACTAAATAATTGTTTTATCTAAGTGAACAATAAAACATATGATGTATTCTAATTACAAAATAAACACAATAGTGACCTCAAATGAACTCTTAAGTGTGCAGTAATTTCCATGTGAGTACACAACAGCATGCTATATAACTGAGGTGTCTGCTTTATAAGTTAATATTCTTTATAAACAGTGGAAAGGAATTTGTGTTAATCATTTTTTAATGGTGACTTCAATAATTAGCATTTTTCGAAAACCATTAATTTACAAATTTAAGAATACCACGCACATGCAACTTTTCACCAAACCACTAAATTTGATGCCCATAATGAAAAGTACATTCACAGTATTTTTTTCCCAATAACATGTCAAGAGTGGGGTAAAAAGTTGTTGTTAACCTTAAGTCAAGGTATGGTTTACTCCAACCTAACTAGACAGGAATCACTAGTTCAGGGTTTTCATAAGGTTTTCGAGATTCATTTTCCAATGATATAGCTGACAAATTGCTGAAAGTGGCATAAAACATCAACCAAACAAATCATTTACTGTCAAAATTTGACATTAGGACTCAAGATGATCAGTGTGATATATAAAAACAGCATGCCGAATAAACCATAACATTTTAACAACACTATCTACATACACATGCAGCAAGGAAGTTTATTTTTGTTTCATAAGAATGAATGGAACCAATGTGTCTCAGTGACAGGGATGTCCAGCTTGGCACATATTGGTAAACTACCGCTTTTTTCTAAGTTCACTCAAGTGTGAAATAACTTGCACGGCCCTACAGAATTTTGCCAGTCAAAAGATCTAATCATGTTGCTCCTAGGTACAAAGTTTCATCTTCATACAAAAAAGCTAAACCTAGGATGAAACTGACGGACGGATGAACGAACAAACGAACTGAAAACTTCAGTTGGGTGGACATATTAAGCAGTTATCGGTAATTTTATTGTTAGAATGGTAAACTTTAACTGTCTTTTATTAATGAAATTGTAAGAATATTTGTGTATGCTTAAAAAATGCAGTCAGAACATTCCCAAATGAATGTCAGACCCAACAAAAAAAAAAGAATGCAGTGCTGTTAAAGCAGAAATTCTCCTGTGAGGATACTTTTCATTAATTTTACTACACATAAATGAGAAAAAAATAACTCCAGTGAGACCTAATGCAAGATAGATCTATGTTTACATCATGCATATAACCTTTAACTCAAAATGTAGCAGATATAATGGGAATTTAAAAAGACACAATATAGATGCTTTCTTTACTTTCATGGTCGTTTCAATTTAACAGGAAGGATTAAGCCTTCAATTGTAACAAATCAATAACTGTGGCAACTAATTCACCTCTATCTTTCCACTAGAAGGAATAAAAGTATCCTACAAATTTTATCCCATTACTTGTAATGTAGCAGAGAGGGAGTTAATCACTCCTGTCTAAAAGTAGATGCATACATGTATATAATCATGTGGTCAGTCTTGATATCTTTCGACAGTGTCACCATTTATTCATCCGTTTCATGTCTAAGATTGAACATTAATGATATGTGATGATAATTATTGCCGTTTTTAATAACCTGCTGTGCGTTATGTATTCATTGACATTCATGTCTCTGTTTAATTACATTTACTACATGAAAAACATTGAGAACCCAGACTAGAGGCTCTTAAGAGCCTGTATCCCTCACCTGACTTACAAAAAAACTTTTTGAATTTCTAATCAGCAGTCATTTGTAGGAGAGTTTCTGATAAGAAGCAGTTTTTTATGTTTTTTCATAGGTTAGTATGTTAAGTGATGTTCCATGGTGGCAGCAATCTTGTATTTTGGATCAAAACAAAAAACTCAAAATTGGTAAGGACCATACAATATCACATATCCTTCTGCAAAGCGGTTTGTGAGAAAATGAATTTTAAATATTAGCCAAAAGCATTTTTGTGAGAAAATGAATTTTAAATATTAGCCAATCAGAACGCATTTGCAGTTCTGGCAGCCATGTTGAATTTCCTATCGGCTCAAAAACTTAAAATAATAAGATTACTATCTAAGATTCACTTCTGCATTATTTGGTTCAATTGTGAGGAACAGTTTCAGAGAAGAAGCTGTTTGTATAGTTTTCCCATAGGGTCTTATGTTAAGCTGTGTTCCACGGTGGTGGCCATCTTGGATTTTGGATCACCACAAAGAACTCAAACTTTGTAGAGGACCATCTAAGATATATTAATGCAATATTTCAAATCAATCTGCCATGAGGTTTGTAAAAAGAAGATTTTTGAAAATTCTGCCAATCAGAACCCATTAGTGGCCCTGGAAGCCATGTTCAATTTGCAATGGGCATAAAAAACTCAAAATAATAAGAAAAATATCCATCCTTCATTTCTTCATAATTAATGGCTTCATTGTTTGGAAGTTTCCCTGAAGAAGTTGTTTGTATGTTTTTCCCATAAGGTCCTATGTTAAACTAAGTCCTGCGATGGTGGCCATCTTGGATTTTGGATCTGCATAAAAAACTCAAACTTTGCAGAGGACCATCTAAGGTACATTTATGCAATATTTCAAATCAATATGCCATGCAGTTTATGAGAAGAAGAATTTTAAAATTCAGCCAATCAGAATGCATTTTTGGCCCTGGAAGCCATGTTGAATTTGCAATCGGCTCAAAAAACTCAAAATAATAAGATAATCATCCAACCTTCATTTTTTCATTAATTTGGCTTCATTGTGTGGAACAGTTTCGAAGAAGAAGTTGTTTGTACATTTTTCCAATAGGGTCCTATGTTGAAAGTCCTGCCATGGCGATCATCTTGGATTGGGGATTAACTTGCGGTAGAGGTTTTTAACGAAATTTATTTTTTGATAATTGAAGTTGACTCAATTTATTTTTGGATAAATGATTTTGACCGAACTATTTTTAGAGTAACCAATGTAAACAAAGATGGCTGAATTCAATATCGACGGCAATTACAAATTATTTGTATGATAAATTGACGTTAATGATTTGTTAAATTTAAAACTAAACCTGTGTTTGATAAAGAAAATAAAGTTATAGATTTATGGAATTGAGAATATCTTAAAAGGAAAATTTAATTCTTAATGCACTTTTAAAGAATTATAAGGATTGAACACCATTTTAAATGGATTTATCGGTATATCAACTAGACCAACTCACTCACAAACATATACAAGTCCTTCCGACTTTTATTTGTTTGTGAGTGAGTTGGTCTTGTTGATATACCAATAAATCCATTGAAAACGGTGTTCAATCCTATAGTAATAGCACTAAATTCTGCCATTAGTGACAGTAAAATTCGGCTTATCTATCCACAGTTAAATGTACTAGCTAATGTAGTGACCAGATAAAAAGAAAATGTTATGACAGAATTACTCTTGTTAGTTGATGGAATAAATCAAAATCATTAATATGATTATTTTAAAGCAACCAACAATACAGTCTTTAAATAATGATGCAATAATGATGCACATGTATTATCTGGTTTCTATCATTTCAGTTGTCAAAACAGTTTATTATGTCAGGATTAAATTTTAAATTTCCTTTAAACCATTTTGGTTTAAACTTTAAATGCATCAACGTTCAAAGTGTCTTTTTCACATTGATCAAACAAAAACAATATATAAACAAGTGTGGACTGAGAGCATGCTCACAAAGGGATACCCCCGCTTCGCTTTCAAGTCCAATTATCTCCCCTTAATGATATTCGAGGTCAATAAAAATCCTTCATGCACATCTACATATAATGTACTTCCATTATGTTAGGTTTCATTAAATTTCATCAAGTGGTTTAGAAGGAGTTGTGCTTACAAGGGATGTGGACAGACTGACACACAGATAGACAGGGTGATTCCTATACACCCCCCAAACAAGTTTGCTGCATACCAAATTTCAAGTTCAAGAGAATGTGATTAGTAGTTGCCGAGAAAACTGTTTAAAAAAATTTTCCCCCCCCGCCCGCCTGACATTCATCATATTATAACCTGGATTTTCACTCTCTGAAATCCTGTCAAAAATTGCTACTGCATATGCATGAAAAGGCGTTTGGAAAAAACCCCATTTATTTTTTGTCAACAATGACACGACTACACAAAAAGTGTTAAAACTAATTAATTAGGCAAGGTAGAAATGTAAACTTAGAAGCAAAAAAAATGTAATTTAGTTTAAACAGCAGATAATTATATCTATAGAACTCCAGAATTTGAATCACACTGGGCTGTTTCATTATGATCAGAAGTACCCCTTTGAAGCTTTGTCACGAAAGCTACATTATTGTCACTAGACAAAATGGCAAACATTCTTGTTAGACTGGCAGTCTGTGCACAATACTGCTTATAAACTTTGATAACACAATATTTATACATACAGACAGGTTGTCATTAAATTTTTTAATGTTACAATAAAATCAAATAATTGACTAGTTTAGAATGGAATAAGTATGACTTAAAATAAATGATTAAACTGAAAATAGCCTGTTATTTACCAGGCTATAGACTAAAAACAATTCCCTACCGTCCTTGCAATTATTCAAAATACAATTTTATGAGAACCAGATTACTTGTTTTAGATAGATCAAGATAAAATATTGTAAGTTATATACGTTCATATCCAGAGATATGGAGATTTTAACACCTGAAGTGCCCCAAGTACGCCCTGAGGCGAAGCCAAAGGGTGTACAGGAGTGCTGAAGGTGTTAAAATCTCCATTTCTACGGATATGAACGTGTATAACGTATTTATCCCCAGTTTAAGTTTGAAATGATAAATTTTTATGTACTTTGTCAACAAAATGGTGGACGTTAAAGTAACATTTTCACCATTATCTAAGAAAGTTTGATTGAAATTTGATAAAAATTAGGCTTTTTTACCATGTGTAGGGTACTACCTTTGGTAGAACCCTACAGCTCTAAAAAAACTAGGTTTTTTTTGTTGGATTCAAACAGATGCTTAATTAATAAATTTTTGCGCTGAATGTCTTGCAGAGACGTCATAATAGTGTGACGTCGATGTTTGTCAAACTGCATTGTCTTTTGTTTCTTTTTCTGTTAAAAATAAAACAGATTTGGACCTGTTGTGAAAGATTTCATCATCCTATATATGTCACAAACCAATTATCATTTATAATATAAACACATCTTAGGTACTTTTGTG
This sequence comes from Limnoperna fortunei, assembly GCA_944474755.1. NCBI lineage: Eukaryota > Metazoa > Mollusca > Bivalvia > Mytilida > Modiolidae > Limnoperna > Limnoperna fortunei. The sequence goes on from OX104118.1 coordinate 61,585,585, forward strand.
CAACTAACGCTTAGCAACACCCGGGTATATAACTTAGCAACGGCCCGGGTATATTGGTTTTGTAAAGATGTGTAACTGACCAATCAAATTCCAGGAATACTACTGATACGGGGATAATAGTCATTTTACTCTGAGGATAGGAAAAAGTCTTCAGTAACCTTCTCTTAAAAAGATTTGAAATTGAATATCCAGGAGGTTTTTTGTAAATTATTTCTTTAAGTATACCTCTATGTTTCCTCTCCATCTATCTGCAGCATTGCGGGCCAGCTCTAACTCCTTCTCCTTTAATCCTCTGTGTCTTTTGTAAGCAATCTCAATAAAGATTAAGAATACACCAGCCACAATGCCACCTGCCACCATCATAAATACACCTACAAAAGAAAAACAATAAAGTTCAAGAAAATGCCAGCAACAATGCCACCTGCCACCATCATAAATACACCTACAAAGGAAAAACAATAAAGTTCAGGAAAATGCCAGCCACCGTGCCACTGACACCATCTTATATAGACCTACAAACAAAACACATTAGTTCAGGATTACTACTGCCGAAATATTTGGCCACCATCACATACACCTTAAAGTAAAACATTAACGTTAAAAAATGCTAGACCAAACTCATTAATACCCCTACAAAGAAAAACAACTGTTAAAAAATACACTAGACACTATATTTGGCTATATTCATGGTACATTTTCAAGGGTCTTAAATACACTAGCCACAAGGTAATGGTACCCCTGCAAGTGTCATGAATAATTTAGCCAGAATATTTGGCAACATTAATTGTTCCCATTCAAAGGTCAAGAATGATAACTAACAACTATGCAATAAAAATCAGAACAATTTGACCAATCAAACCACATCATTTTTGTATATTTAAGTAATCTGATACAAACATCAACTGATTTGTGTAACTGTTATACCTACCTGCCATGTTGGTAAGACCTAGAGTAGCTGGGGCAGAAAATTCCACAGGACATTCAGAACTCTCCTTCAATATCCAATCATTGTCTAGTCTTTCCATTTTACCCTCTGTATCAAATGAAATATTGTCCATTAAATAAATTAAATACAACATAATTAGATTTGAATTTCTCACGAAAGACATACCTTCATTTTTGTGCTTAATCAGGGTTCAACATTAATTTTTTTTACTGCTGGACCAGCGGTCTTGGTAACATTAGAATTTATTAGACTGGACCTTATGTAAACTATACCAGAATATGAAAAGGCCAAACATAATGTTCTGACTTTATCAGGAAATCATATCAGGAAAGAGAGAAACAACTCTGTTCAAGGTTGAAGACGAAAGTAGACTGCCGAACTAGAAAGTAGTTAGTAACCAGATCCCTTCAACTATGCTTAATCAAGCTTATTTATTAATAAAGATATTTTAATTTGCATTTTTTATTTTATCCAGTTTATTTCCAATCATATTTTCCACTGTTAACATAATTACACCATACATTTGGTGATGTCATGATACAACTAAACACCAACAATGAAGATAAATTAACTAACATTCGGAGATGTCATTGAATTTAAAAAACCTACTCGTTACTGTTCTATTTTAAGGTGTCCCCATTTTTGAAACCTTGCATTTAAAAATGAAATGATAAGAAAACAAATATGTACAAATTTATTTTGTCTGTTTCCAGTTTTTACATAAATCAAATTCAGGGAGATAATTATGTTTACGTAAACGATCAATCTTCAATGAAATTAAAAAACAAACCAACATTTTAACTCGTTAGACGTGAAAAACGAATAATAAAAACAATGTCATACTGATCCATAGTAAACGCTTCGAAAAACTCTGATATTTTTTCTTTTCTCGATAAAATTCATCCGTCAAAAATAATGGCTGATCATTATCAGCACAACCAGTCAGACAAGCTACTGGGCATGTATACTAGACCGGAGCCTACATTTACTGGACAAAGTCATTCGGTCATGCCTTAATGTCGAACCCTGTTAATGTCATTAGAGCAGACGCCATAAACAGTGGGAGGTAAATGTAGATCAATTGGATATCTTTTGTTTGCTTTTCTGTTGTTAATGGAATCTATCAGGATTTTTAAGATTTACTTTTCTGTATGTGAAGCTAGTCGATTTGTTTTTAAACTATGAACACATTGTACATAACAAGGTGACACTGATGGTAAGCAACACCACGGTATATTAGTTTTTGTAAAGATGTCTCAATGACCAATCAAATTCCAGGAATAATGCTGATATGGGGATAATATGAATTATTGACTAACAATGGTCTTTGCCATTAACAAATAGAAAAGTGTGGCAATATCACATTTACAATTCCAATATGGCATACTGACTCGTCAAAACTTGACTGGTTAGTCACTAAAGGTAAAATTCTATCAAGTTTCTTTATATAGGGTGAGTTATTGACCTACAGTATGGAATATTGAACTTTGGCTTCCCCTCGATTAGACAGATCTAGCATACATGTAAGACTTCTAAGGATTTCTCTGTAGATATATGTATTAACTACCCTCAAGGAGACCATAACTGGCATGTCAGTCTTATATACTAAGCGAACAGTCTGTTGCATGTAGTCAAACCATGAATTTGACAAAGATGATCACATTTGATTATTTTAAGGTTTCAACTTTAATAGAAATGAACAACGAAATTTTTAACTAAAATGTAAAAACAGCTTTTACGGTAACAAAGATGTATGCTATATAATATTATATATGAAACAACATGAAACTAACTTGCATAAAGGAGCTAAATCTGTATCAATATTGTTCGCCTAAAATCTTACTTTCATGTAATGTAAGAATTGCCATGGATACTTCATGTGTCCATGGACTCTTCTTCTCCAATCCAATTCCTAGACCAGACCTTCCAAACAATTCCCCAGCAGTAATTAAGTCACAGTCCTTTGCTCCTTCATATTCTAGACGAGACGAGTCCCAAATAAAGGCATCCAATTTTCTGCAACAAAATTAGTGGGGTTTCAATAAAGAAAGTATATAATGATGTCCAATGTTAGTTTGTAGTAGATCCGATTGTCCTGATGCTTATTTAATGCTGCAGATTTTCTGCTATATCCCCGACATCATTTTAGTTGATCATGAAGCTGCAGCACAAGAAGGCACAACTAAATCACATAAAATTAAGTACATGTCTGCAATCAATTAAGTATTTTCTGAAGTGTAATAATACTCTTTTTGAAATAAAATGTGGTGGTAGCCATCTTGGATTATATATCATTAATATCTACATGTATATATATTAAAAGTGCCTTCCCTGGGGAACATTTGTACAATTTTTGTCCATTAACCTAGCGTATTAATGAAAAATACATTTATTTGAAGAAAAAAAAAACTGCCATAATCAAATATTTACCCATTTTTAACAGCTTTTATAGCATCTTCAGCTGATGGGTAATTATTGGGTTCCATCTTGCGATACATAGTAGACAACTCTACTTGTCGTTTGAAATACATCTCGACAGCACTGTTCTTTACAGTGGCATAGTTAAAATTCTCGTTGGGATTTCTCAACTGAAAGAATAGTAATTAATAAAAGCATCCAAGCTTATATTATAATATGATGTTTGGCGTATTAATAATTGAATAAGAGAAACTTAGGGAGAAAAGAATTAATTTTCAATATTACTACCAACCAGAAAGAAGGTTTATGTTAGATGCCTGCTTGCCAAGTAAGTGATTTCAGTGGAGAAGATAAAAAGATGACAAGGTTATAGGAGATTGCAACAACAATGTAGACCAGCTCACATGGCTTTGGCCAACTGGTATTCATTAATAATCTCTGATGTTAGAACCTATTTTTTACCTTATAACATTGATATTTTATGGCTGTAATTTTATAGGTATTCAAGATTCATATACTGTCTTTTGGTGTGTATAATGCGCACATTTATTCTTCTGGAACATTTTTTTAAATCCACGTGCGCATTATACATACGAGTATGTACTTTGGACTTTTTTCAGGCACAACCAGAGTTCCGGAACGTAACTTCGTTTCCATCACCGTTCTGGCCAGCATATTCAAGTTGTGTGTGCAACGTATTTTTGTATAATAATGTGAATAACAATTATAATTTAACATTAAACTGATTAAAATTGGTAAAAAAAGTGTTTTTGTTTCGTTCTTTATGCCTTTGTAATATAGTGTTGTATGGACATCTTCCCCACTTCGGATATGTTTTGAAGAAAATGTGTTCTGCAAAATAATGACAAAGGAAATGGGACGATTTTATTATTGGTATCAGCCGTGTTTTTTGATAGTACATACTGTTAATTGTTTAATTTCCCATACACAACGAAAAATCCACGATTCATTCTCGATCGCCATTCTGGTATCAGTAACACGTGATTTTTTCCTTTGCCGGGCTATTGATCAATAACAATACCACCCTCTAGAGACAATTGGTGTGATATATATTTTAAAATCGTTCTACCTGTGTGATTTTCTCAAAGCATCTTGTCGGTAATTAAGTATGTGTGAAAATGTTTAATGTCAACAGATACCTTTGTTTCGAGTATAAACAATGAAAACAGTATTTAAGATTAATTAAAATTTTTAATAATTATCAAAACAATAACAATGCTTGTATTTCATTATCACTAATTACAGAAGTTCAATAAACACGATCGAACATAAAAAATAAAATACATCATTCAGCAATATGTTGTTACAAAATTAAACAATATTTGTCAATTTTCTGACGGATTGATAGATTGTTTGGTCGAAGGAAGGCATATGACCAATCTACAGATGCACGGAACTGAGTTTCATCCCTCTGTTTAGCTACATGTAAACCTTTTAGTCTCAACTCAGTTGTAGAAATTCCGTAGCCTTGTAATCTACGGTCGGTAACCCATTTTAAAAGATCGGCCTCAATTTCTGGATAATGTACTGCACTACCTCGGTTTGCCATTTTAGTTTTATGCATCTGTTTCAAACGATCTTTTTGATTTCTCCAGAAACGGACATTTGATTCATTAACGCTAAATTCTCGACCGGCTGCTCGGTTGCCATGAGCTTCTGCATAAGCAACGACTCTTAATTTTTCTTTCGCAGTGAATGAATTTCTAACTTGACCCATCTTCTGGTAACGAAAATTCGGAGGTTTATTTTTTCGACAGTGGGTGAACGTTATATACATCTCTTACAGCGTTGTTTATACAACTGAGTATACTTCAAAGAAAATAATTAATTCTTTGATCACTAATAATGTATTAATTAACTTGGTCTCATTTGCAATGATTGCATGAGATTCATGACAAAGCTGACCTCATTGTTTATACAATGTTTATACACATAAAACGAAATTGCAAAAATGTTTTAATTAGTAAGAAAAACAATAATTCTTTTATTTTATTTAATAAGATGTTATCACATTTGGTAGCTTTTGTTCAATAATATTTTATACCTTTCCGTATAGATGTTACCGGAAATGGTCTCATTTTATAGTTACAAGACGAACTTCCTGTTGACAAATTGACAGTAAAGTTCGTGCGTGTTATACATACGAACTAGACTTTTTTCAAGATTCTTAAAGCAGAAAAGGGGGTGCGCATTATACACAAATGCGCATTATACACACCAAAAGACGGTAAGTTTAAAAGGTGTAGATCAACCACACACAAATCTCACAATTAAATTAATCATTAAAAGTCATTACAAGACAAAACACCAAATCACCCAAAAATTCTGGCCAAACTGTCAGCAATGCAACCTGATTATCCCTACCTTCCATTTCTCTATGTCATGTTTGACATGATTTGGCAATGGGAAAACCCCAAATATCATTCCAATCAAAATTAGAATTATCAGGTGACAAAGAGTTTGTGAAAGTTTCATTAAATTCCATTCAGTGGTGTAGGTTTCCCTAGAAGTCCATGATTTGCTACTGAAAACTCGAAATATCATTCCTATCAAATTGTCAGATATCAGGTGCACAATGGCACCATGTGACAAAGATTGTGTGAATGTTTTATCAAATTGCATTCAGTGGTGTTGGAGGAATAGTGGATAAAAGATAGTTTAATGGATGGGATGGATCGAAGAATTGATGGACAATCCATCTTTATATGCCCCCCCCCCCCCATTTTTCAGGCAGGATATATACCAAAAAGCAGAAATGATAAATACAAAAGGTATAAAATTCTGAACTGTCAAATAACAAATGGTGAATTTTACCCAAACCTCCCCTTTTAAAATGGCAGCAAAGTGAGACTTCTATTTTGCAGTGTTAAACATCAAAGATCAAACTTCAGTATCAAGAATAACAAGTGTGGACTGTCAGCACGCTCACAAAGCGAAACCCCCGCTTTGCTTTCAAGTGCAATTATCTCCCCTTAATGAAATAAATGAGGTCAATAAAAATCCTTCATGCACATCTATATATAATGTACTTACTTTATGCTAAGTTTCATTAAATTTCATCAAGCGATTAAGGAGGAGTTGCGCTTACAAGGGAAGTGGACAGACGGACTGACAGACAGGGTGATTCCAATATACCCCCAAACAAGTTTGCGGAGGGTACAATAATAATAGTAAGTTAGTTACCCTGGCATCATCAATGCCTGTAATAGAAGCCTCAGGTCGGTCTAACACAAGGAAGGCAGCCAAGTTAGCAGTGTAGGAAGCTACAATGATCATAGCAAATCCTGCCCATACCATTCCTAAAACTCTGGCACTGAAACTTCTGGGAGTACCTGTAAAGCATAAAAAAACAAAGCATATTAGTAAATAAATGTGCAGTGTCTTTTTTGGTTACAATTTGCAGAATAATTGAAAACCAATTTGCCAATTACATTAAATCATGTCCAATCAATTCATAAAACACATGGGGACTCAGCGGCTGATTGGTTAAGGTAGTTAGTAATCTACTATTGATCACATGGTCTGTCAACACTGAGGTCCTGGGCTGGAGATTCACTGTGGGAAGGGTGTATTAGACTCCAATCTTAATTGCAAGGATTTCCAGTTTTCCTACTGCAGGATGGGGCTTTTCTTTGGCTTCCTCCTCAATAAAAACTTGACATGATATACTGAATAAAAGTGGTGTTAAACACTGTTAAAACAAACAAACAAAAAAACATAAAACACATATTTTTAAATGCTGTGATATCCAGTGAATAAGACAGTGTATGTTCAAGCAATTTAGTAAAAGTTGTTTACAATTTACCTAAAAGTTAGAAATAAACACTATTCAATCAATTGGTTCACTGACCTTCACCAATACCACTGTTCAGCAGCACACCCCAGGCAAACCACATGGCACTAGATAAGTTTAAGGCATCTTCTTCTGTATCATCGCTCTTAGCCAACTTAAATCTGCCAAACGGACTGAATCGATCTAGTAGGTACAATACTAGAGCCACCACATGGACTGATAATCCTACTAAAATCCATAGTGTGTCTTGGAAAGGTTGTAGGAAAGATGCCAGATTGGAACTCTTGGCCGTCTGTTATTACAAATATATTTATTAAACTACCCCAATTTTCTGGCCCAAGAAAGGGGTACGGACAATACGTAAATGCGGACTACACACAGCTTTTTACGGTACATTATGTAAGATTCAATAAAATTAAAAATGTCTAGAAAAAATGCCCTAAAATGATACAGCCATTGCAAATGTCCATATGTATGTGTTGCTGCATATTCTTAAAATTGACATAAAACAAGTTTGTTTCATAACAACATGAATTATTTACTATTGTAGCAAGTACCAAGATTGTTATTTGAAACCATATATATGACCAAAGGAACTTAGCACCTTCAGTGCCCTCATGAAGTAAGAAATTCTGCAATATATACACCTAGACAACTTTCACACACCTTTTTGACCAAAATGGTAAGTCCCTGGTACTTGAATGGCTTGGAGAAGTCTATGTAGTTAGCCCTCTCTGGATTGATAGTTAATGGGGCTACAATGAGGTCTGATTCCCTTCTCACTATTTCTCCAATCATACCATTCCATTCTTTCTGCTTAAATCCTAGTCTCTAGAATAAGATAAGAAATGGTTCACCTTATATACCCTTGATCTGTCAATTATTGGAACTCTCTTTTTTTACATTTTCTACTTTAAAGATTAAAAAGATATAATGTAGTTTATTTACTATACCTTTATATTTGTTTTATCTACATCAAGAGAAAAATGTGGTAAGCTTGTTTTGTGCCAAGTATGTTTTCTATGTTAAGATTAAATGTGTTTCATTTCCTGTATTTCTATGTATTTGTTCTTGCTAGACACTAATCTTAATAAGCATCCATTCAAACATCAATAAATCCAGACAGATACATGTCCTAAATATAGCCAACATACTAAAATGACATATATCTAACACATACTAAGTTCTTGGTATTTATTTTTATAGATATGAATGGCATAATCCATTATTTAATAAGAAATATTTCAATAAAATAGGCATGACTTTCACGGTTATCTGATTGTTTTTACTTTTATCAACTCCAAAATTTACCCTAGATCACTGTTGCTACACTGCGGCCAAGATGGATTCCGCAAAGTCCGCAAAAACACGGCTGAACGCGACAATCAATTTTTTTACTGATAATTGTCAGCGAACGTTCCGTGACCAAAATGACTGCAGAATCCTCTATTCATGGACTTCGCGGTATTGCCATGAGAAACACGGCACTTGTACAAGGCATATGTTGTAACTGCAGAAATTCGTAATGAAAGTATTTGTTGCAGAAAGGCAGTAACATTTTAATAACCTCGTTACTCGTACGTCTTTATTTTATGTTCGTTTTACATAATTGTCCATTCAACGATTCTTTATTGTTGTGTATATTCTATAACAATCTTGACATGCACTGAGTGAGAAAACATGTGTCAATAATTGGTCTCTTTGAAAACCTGATGAGATTAGATTAATGGACAGATAGGTGTGCCAAAACTAACACACCTATTACCAAAATATCAATAGGTGAGGCAGGAATCACTCAATGAATGGGAGGAGCATAAAACTATACCAATACCAATACCAATATTTGTATTCCAATTAAGGTCCCACAAGGGGCAATGACAAAATAAGTGACACGTGTCTCTGGCTGACAACATCAAAATTTGAGTTTGCAACTCATTGGACAAAATTCCTTAAAAAAACTTAAAGTAAATATGTGTTTTTAACAATATTCCACTAAACCTACGACTGCCAAAGTTTTAAAATCGTGTGGGAAAAAATATTGCTCCAATGCGTTTGAGACAATACAATTTTCCGGTCGGCGTAGTATTTTAATAACATGGAAAGTCCACGTGTTGGTTACCTTTATTAATTAACACCAGTTAGCTGAACAGAGAAGCCAGCGGGACATTTTTTATTATAATTATGAAATTTACCGTAATTCATACCTTTTAACTCTTACACACATTTATACACGCGTATATTAGTTGACCCCACAATAAAATCACAGGTGTTCCTTGATCAATGGACCGTTCTATTTTGCATCCGGTGGACGACAGGTATCCTAATTCCTCGGGGCACCATAAGGAAAAGTGTTTTACACCAGCACTTTAATAACACCTACTGTTTATATTAAAAGAGTTTAAACACACCTTTATTGTATAAAAGTTTACTATATCTGTTTTTTCTTACCCCTTTTTCACAAATATGAAAATATTTATTATGCTAAATAATAAGTACCCTTCTTGAACATGTTTTTACTGACGTTCTGGAAAGAATTAATACATAACTGAATGGTTTAATGACAGGAACAATACACTATCTTCAAATAAAGTATTTATCCAATTCAGTCCATGACAATTACGTTTACATTCGCGGACATATGGAAGAAATCGCAGATCCTTTGGGGACATCATATCTGAAGTGTCCGCGAATGATGAACTTCTGTCCATCAGGAATGTCCGCGTACTACAATCGGTGTCCATCATGGACTCATGGACTTGGCGTAATCCGTTTTGGCTGTAGTATATGCTACAGCCATCATACCTTTTCAAAGGAACCAAATGACAGGTCATTACTAATGTGTAAGTCATAGGTGAAGTTGACCATTTCTGATATCTCTTGTAACATGTCTATACAGTAACCCCAGCAACAGTAGTTTGTGGTCTCATCTGTAAATAAATAATATGATCATAGTTGACAGTTTGGTCTTTACTGGTAAAAGTTGAAAATGAAGCCAATAACAAAAAAATGACCACCTAGGAAACTGTCAAAAAAAGACAATCCACAATTAAAACTCCAAGAAACCTGCAAACTCGAGAATCAACAAACAATCAAAGTTTAGCAATAAGACAAAATGGTATCATGAAACTTAAACAAGTTCCAAAGTGCCACAAATACGCTATACATAAATTTGACGTTTTTTTAATAAATAAAGGGCCATAACTATGAAGCGGCTAAAGTGATTTGGCTGGTTATCGAACTTGGTCGAGATATTATGCCCAACATTTTCCCCAAGTTTCATGAAGATCGTATAACTGTTTGAGTTAGAGAGCGGACAGGACAAATTTTCCATATTTATGTAACTAAAGGTTCATAACTCTGAATTGGCTGAAGCAATTTCGCTGGTGATCAATCTTGGTTGAGATATTATGCCCATAAACAAGTTTCAAAAAGATCAGAAAACAACTGTTTGAGTTAGAGATATGACCCGTCTTCAGCGGATGTATAAAAAGTAATTCTTTCTTATTAATAACCTAATAATGATGATATTCTCCCAACATGTTTATACTGTCTTCTGATAAAGTACAGCCAGTTATATCAATAGAAATATTGTAGCCATTAATTTAAAGTCTTACTTGTGGTTTGATTGAAATGAGGGCATGGGAGTTCATATTTTTTAATGTCTTTGTCTATCACACATTCCCCTACATCATCAACTTTTCTTGTATGGACGAATGGCTTGGCTTCTATAGTAACAACCTTAAAAAAAACCACATTACTGTTAAAAAAATCAGTCTACTCCAATATTTTGTTCGGTAGATAATTGATTATATAAATAAGAAAATGTCTTGTATCAAAATTGATATGTGTATTTTTTATTACTTTTTGTACCAATATTATATAACATAATCCTGGGCTATTCTCTTATTGATAATTGAATTAATTATTTTGTAACAGGTTGCATGCCTTGAAATGAATATTAACCCTTGAAGCCCTAGGATTCTTCATATAATGCTCCTTATCCTTCACATCTTAGTTGCTTTGGATAAGGTTACATTATTATTCAAACCTGTGTTTACGATCTGCACTGGCATAGCTACCATTGAGGAAGTGAGAAACTTGCATGAAAAAAACCCAGTTTGTAATGTTTAGTACCGGTACTTAAACCAATATGATTCATATCAATGCCATGACAATTCCGCCATTCAGTTACCCAGAGCAGAAAATAATCCATTTACTTTTTCTATGATTTATTGCACTGAATTCAAGTCAAATCCCTTCCATCAAAATCACCCCCATTTGACCTAAACTGCCAAACAGTATTAAATGTCTGAATCAAATCTTAATAAATTATGATAATGATTCCTAATGCTGTTTAATACAGATTATACAATGTGTCAATTTTTGTTTTTTTATTCCTCTGATGGTTTATCAGAATTGTTTATTATGTTGACTATCTTTTTGTCCTCACAAATATTTAATCAGAATTTCCAAACTATCATTAATGATATAGTTCTTTCAGAAAATCATTGCGGTAATTAAAAAAATAAAAAACAACAAATCATTAATTATTTTTACATAAATAAATATTATTTCACTATCAGTTATCAGATCAAAATATAATAAAATATAAATTATCATTGACTTAAGGCACCAGTCACTTACATCATTAAGCCATTTCAGTAATAGGGCGATTTTTCTAAAGGAGGTTCATTTTTTACAGGACAAATTTTGTGTAGGGTGAATTGACCTTTTCCAATAAGTGAACTGTTGTCATTACTTGGTGTCTGGATGGTCATCTGATTACTTTTAACATTTTCATCTTAAATGAAACCAATCTTGGCACAGGTGTACATGGACTTTGGGCCAATTCATTAAAAAAAAATGGTTACAAACTTTAAAGTTTCTGATTGGTCAAATTAAAAAAAAAATATCATTTATTCATAAAGATTTGAAATATCATAGAAAATGCTTAAACTCTGGAGCTTAAAGGGCTGCACTGCCTGGACCCATTACCAGTGCTCTGCCTTAGACCTGCATGTTGTTGGTCTAAAGTGGCTGCAGACCACTCGCTGTCATATTTGCATGCACTGCTCTAAATATCTAGCTATGCCACTGATCTGATCTCTGAGATGTGCAGTTTTATAAAGCTTTTTTCAAATCCCAACAAAATGAATTGGATTTATTAAGTATAGCAACAGTAAGAGTAGAAGAATTAGTTTTTTCCCCATATATTACAAACCAAAAGCTATAATCTTATTATTAGTGTAACTTAATTATATCATACTAATCTTAAATGCAATGTTAGCATATTAACACACCTATTTTGTTTTCTAAACTTCTGCAGCTATATTCAGGACAGATGGGGTCATAAGATAATATTACTGCATCCTTAAGTATATACCACAAAAGCTTCATACCTTTAAATGGGTGACTATATTCAATCCTTTTGGTCTTGTCCTTACCCCACCTGGCCATGTGATGTTATCAGAAATGTCCAGTGCTGGGGCCATGGCCTAAAATTATTCATAACATACATACTAGCAGACCAACAAATATTTTGCATATAAAATAACACCAATGGTTGAACAGTTTCTTACATAACACAAATAATACTGGAAACTGTTGATAAAAAACAGTTACCTTAATTTTTAATATAGTTTACTCTTAACACTAGCAAGGTAAGAAACCGTTACTGAACATCTGCAACACAATATATATACATATATACATGTACTCCTTAATACATGAAATCAATTAATCTGTAAAAGTGTTACATGAATAAGGTAGAAGTGTTATATAGATGAAGAGTTGTTTAAGGAAATTCCGGGTCTAACTATCAAAAATTGAGTTTGCTGTTAAACAGAAAGTAAAATATAAAATTAACACCAGCAACCCTTTCAATTCAATAGCTTTTATTTTCTATTCTATTCTGACATGGTGGATGTTAAGAATTCAAAATGTTTGATCGTCCATTAAGTTTTGCAATCATATGAAGCTTGGCATAACACATACAAGCCAGCAGATGACACATCCAAATGGATACGACAAAATTTATTTGTTTGTTTTATATTGTTTGAGATTATTACCACTTCAAATCATGTTGCAGATATTTCTTGGTATGCATTTTTTATTTGCAGAAAAAAACCTACCCATCCTTAAGCATTCAACTGGTAATATTTACAAATTAATGCTGGAATCAAGCACATTTGTCAGCACAGAACTCAAGACCCCAGTGTTGACATCCTTGTGGTCCTTAACTAAAAAGACCGTTTAGGCTCCATAGGCATCTAATAAAATTGAAATGACAATTGTACAATACTCATTCTTACCATTTTATTTCCAAAATATCCTACTGGGACAATCTTCCCAATCTGAACATTTTTGAACATGTAAATTGGGTTTAGTCTGTCTCCATCATTATCAAAACTTATCTGACCAGTATTCGCTGTGTGCTTCTCACTCAGAAGTCCTCTGAAAACATAAGATATATTTTTCTGCCAATATGATGTCATAATCCAGTCAGAAATATTTCTGTGAAACCAAATTAACACACAATAAAAATATTCTGAGGTATCAATTGTAGTAAAAAGTGGATGTGTCACAACAAAGGTTAATTGTAGGTTGGGCAGTTTTCCACTACAATATAATTTAGTTATAAAGAGGATATTAAGCTAACACCAACTTCACAATAAATCTCTAAAGGACAGAATAGGAAATCACCCAAAATATATGAAAAACAAATAAAGGAAATGTTTCTAACAAGACACAAACTACTGTCCTTGAAAAGTCATATAACCAGTTAAAGAGATCTCTAACCCCCACTTTCCTGCACTACCTAAATTAAAGAACCTCACAATATCCCATTCATTCCCATTACATCAAGGTGGTACTTTGTATTTGTATTTTGAAGTTGCATGAAAATCCATGAAGAAATGAAAGCGCTATCCAGGCGACAACATTGAATATACATTAACTTGAAATTTGAATAAGTCCCTTTCCCAAATATATGGTCCACAATGACAAATTTCCCTAAAAATAGTTATTTTTGAATCTCAAGAAGAGATTTTATATTAATTTAAGGTTTACACATACTTACTCCGTAATTAACATATATATATATAGAATACGTTCCGCGTTTTAATGTTCCCATCGCAAAAAACACCCAGATGATCAAGATTTCAACATCCGGAATACTACATGAATACAACTCACATGAACATAAATACAGGTAAGATATTCAGTTTTAAAATAAGCGTTAATTTATAATCAACCCCGAAATTTAATTTAACGGGGTGGTGGTGGGCTTGGAGTAAGTATGTGTAAACCTTAAATTAATATAAAATCTCTTCTTGAGATTCAAAAATAACTATTTTATATTAATTTGTTTACACATACTTACTCCGTAATTAACATATATATATATAGAATACTCACTGATTCCAAAGCAGTGTCTTTTTATATGGTGGTTGGTAAATAAATTTCGGTAAAATAAAATTCTTAAAATCCAACTACCCAAAAATGTAAACTCCAACAAAACATATTTACATATAAACGTCTATATTCATCTGTTCTAATCACTGACCTGAAAATATATTATTTATTACATATTACTCAACAAGTTTTTGAGTATCTAAATCTCGTAAATAAAATTTAGCAAACGTCGATTCTGAAGCCCAATCTGCTGCATCTAAAATCGACTTAGTTGATGCCCCTTTGTATAGAGCCCATGTAGGAGCTATTGCTCTGGTAGAATGTGCATTTATCTTGAGATTCTTATCTGAATAAGCAAACTTAATTGTTTGAACTATCCAGTTTGCAATTGTTACAGTTGTAACCGGTTTATGTGGCTCTTTAATAGCAAGAAACAGTTTTGATCTATCTTCTAATGATAATTTCAACCTGATGTCCTTTGTCTTATCTAGATATATAAGAATAGCTCTTTTTGGATCTAAAAGTGCTCTATCTGGAAAATGAGGTACATGAATTTTAACCCCATAATGACTTTGTCTATCTTGTTTTGATAAACCATGTCTTATAAAATTAATGCCTCTTTCCTGTACTCTCATTGATTGTAAATCAACTCTAAGGCTTTGAATATCACTGCATCTTCTGAATGTTGTAATAGCCGTAAGAAATACAGTTTTCATAGTTAAAAATTTCAAAGATGCTTCTGTTAACGGTTCAAATGGTTTATTTTCTAAAATTTTTAAAACCACTTCTAAATCCCATTCTGGCAGCAATTTAGTCTTAGGAGGCCTAGAATGAAAAATTCCCTTGATAAGTCTCGATATATGAGGATGTTTACCCACTTGATAATTTTGGATAGGAGGCAATACTGCTGACAGCATTGAACGATAACCCGAAATTGTTCTATATTGTAAACCAGATGTAAATAGATATGCTAAAAAATCTGCTATCTGATTTAAAGTTGCTGAATATGGATCAATTTGTTTTGAACAACACCAGCTATTGTATTTTTCAAATTTTGATGAATAATCTTTTTGAGTGCCCTTTCGCCAAGATGCATTGAGCAGTTCTCTAGCTGACTTTGAAAAGCCTTCTGTTTCGAAATTTCTGTCGAGAGTAGCCATGCAGTCAGATTTAACATCTGAGGGTTGGGATGAAAAATCTTTGTTTTTGGCTGTCTCAACAGATTGTCTTGGACTGGTAAACTGATCGGAGGAGCAATCAATAGTTCCAGAATCTCTGGATACCATAATCTCCTCGGCCAAAGTGGTGCTATCATCAGTATTTGACAGTGGAATTGCCTCATATATTTTAATACTTTCGGAATCAGGCATATTGGGGGAAAAACATATGCAAACATGTTCTCCCAAGAAATTGTAAGAGCATCCAATGCTAGAGCTCTGGGATGTGGTATCCATGTACAGAAAACCTCTGTTTGTCTGTTCTCCCAAGAGGCAAACAGATCTATCATTGGTTCTCCTAAACGCTGAAAAATCTGCCTGACTACCGTCTTGTCTAACATCCATTCCGTCTGGCGAATTTTTACCCGACTCAACTGATCTGCCAGAACATTCTTTTTCCCCACTATATGGGCTGCTCTTAAAGTAATATTGTTTTGAAGAGCTAGATTCCACAATTCCCATGTCAAAAAACATAGATTCGGTGATTTCGTTCCCCCTTGACGATTTATGTACTGAACGACACTTGTATTGTCGCTTCTGATCAGTACACCTTTGTTCATCAGCTGATTCAGAAAATGTTTCATAGTCAATATGACAGCTTTCATTTCCAGACAATTTATATGTAAACTTCTCTCGTTCAGATTCCATTCCCCTTGAAAAATTTGACTGCCAATGTAACCCCCAAAACCTTTCATCGAAGCATCTGTTGTGATTGTGGCCTCGATGTTCGTAGACACTAAAGATCGGCCTTTCAGCATGTTGGCTGAATTTGTCCACCATGAAAGATGGGATTTTAGATGTTGAGTAACTGGAATTCTTATACTCATATCTCTGCATCTTGGTCTCCAAAAACTCAAAAGATGTAGTTGAATTGGTCTCATGTGTAGACGAGCATTGGGAATCAAATCTATACATGAGGCCATCATTCCTAGAAGTCTCAGAAAATCTAGGGCTGTTGCTTGACCTAGAAACATGCTCTGAATCAGTGTTTTTATTTTGTCTACTCTCTCTGTAGTTGGAAAAACTACCCCTTGATCTAACTGAAAAACTCCCCC